>OY728143.1:1210918814-1212169528 GCA_963277665.1 Viscum album | reverse complement strand
GTAATATTTTGTTACAAAAGGGTAAGCAATTATCATTTATTTAGTGAAGAGTATTTACTACTACATAAAGGTAAAAATTATTACTTATGATAAAGTATTCTTGGTTTACTTATAGTTTTGAAAAACTAACTATTTTCCTTATTTGTGTATCCCTTACTGAGCTTTTTAGGCTCATCCAAAGTTTTATTTAAATGTTTTTCACATGCATTAAATATGAATAGGGTCAAGGAATGGGATCAATGAAAATTCATGACGTCTAAAATATGGAACTAGACATGACAGTTTTTTTCTAGAGTTTTTTTATGAAAAAAATGGATACTGAGTAGAAGTATCTATATGTAATATTCCAATTGTTATCTATATGTTATGGCATAATTATTTAAATCTCTAAACCTAAGAAGATCATCAATGTGAATTATTCATTTAATTAAAGATTATGTCATATTTTATGGTTGGGTCCTTATATTTGGTATCATAGGTTGGTTTAGACAACTTTAGGAGTTAGAATATTGTTAAAATTAATGTCCATAAATTAATTTATGGTAATATTGAAATGATATTACATTTACATATTACCATGTTGCTTCACCTATGATATTTTTGTGTTCAAAATGGGTTTTCATAGAGAAAACATGGAAACTATGTTGGGAAGACATATAGAGGAGAATAACCTTCGAGATCAACAACCTGAGATGGTCAGAATCAGAACTGAATAGTTTGTTGCAGTGATGGAATAGTTGACTCAGGCAATAAATGGTGGTGGTATCTATGCACAAGATCAGACATATCAACCATAGAGGAATGTGTCAGTAGTGGATAATTTCATGAGGCAACATCCCCAATCTTTTAGAGGATCATCTGACCTTGTGCTAGTTGGAGGGTGGATTAAAGCACTGTATAATATTTTCGATGTCATGGGGTGTTTATAACATCAAAAGGTTAGCCTCACTATTTACCATTTTTAAGGTGAAGCGGATCAATGGTGGTCGATGGTGAAAAATATCAGGGATAGTGAGGATATTGATGCTCTTGATTGGGATGAATTCAAAGGTATGTTTCTTTAGAAATATTTTCCTAAGGTGGTTCGACTTAGGATGGAAAAACAATTCATGGAATTGAGGTATGAGGATGAATCAGTGGCTTCTTATGAAGAATAGTACACTCAACTGGCAAGGTTTGCTCCAAATTTCATATGAGATCTTGATAGTAAAATAAATTGATTTTACTCAGGACTGAAGCCACGATGTCTAAGATCATTATCCTATCATAAAATAAATATCATTGAGAAACCTTTCAGATGTTCTGAGAAGGTAGAAATTGATTTTTAGGAGGATCAGGTGTTCCAAGAGAGAAAACAAAAGAAGGGGTCAAGTTGACAAGAAATGGGAAATAATTCATCAAAGAGGCCTGGAGGTCAGAAAATTAAATATCCATCATGTGAGAAGTGTAGCAAAATGCATCCTAGAGAATGTTTATCAAGATCTAGAAAGTGATTCAGGTGTGGTACGTCTAGTAATATTTCTCATAACTATAAAGAAGATGATTAACCATGTAATGAAAAGTCAATGGTAAGATGTTTTAAGTGCAATGAAATGGGTCATTATGAAAATGAGTGTCCAAAAAAGAACTTAACTGATGGAAATCAACCAGACTACAAGCAGAAAGGAGTGGTGAAATCATTTTCAACTACTTCATCAGATGTTGGGCCATCAAATGATGTAGTATTAGCTCTAGGGAGGTCATTATTTTTCAAATATTAACTTGAGGTCAGGGTACTATCTGTTGAAAGTAAATGAAGAATATATTTTGAAGACCGTGTTTCGTACTAGATATATCCACTATGAATTTGTAGTTATTCCTTTTGTTTTAACCAATATACATATTGTATTCATGGATCTCATGAATAGAATTTTTTGTGAGTTCTTGGATATGTTTGTGGTTGTGTTCATTGATGATATTTTGGTTTATTCAAAAAGTAAAGAGAATCATGAAAGTCTTTTAAGGGTTGTCTTGATAACCTTAAAAGAAAATAAACTTTATGGAAAATTCAACAAGTATGAGTTTTGGTTACATCAAATTTCATTTCTTTGTCACGTTGTTTTAAAAAATGGCATAACTTTTGATCCTGCTAAAACAAAAAAATTTGAAGAATGGCCAAGACCAACAAATATAACCGATATATGTAGTTTCCTTGGTTTAGCAGGTTATTACTAATGGTTTGTTGAAAAGTTTTCATGGTTATCTAGCCTAATGACTATTTTATTTGGAAAAGGTGTTAAGTTCATTTGGATAAAAGAATATGCAGATTCTTTTCAATAATTGAAAAGAATATTGGTGAATGCTCCAGTTTTTTCACTACAATCTAGCGATGGTGAGTTTGTTATCTACGGTGATGCTTCGTTGAATGGACTTGATTGTTTACTTATACAGAATGATCAGGAAATTGCTTATGATTTACGTCAATTGAAACCTCATGATTTAAATTACCCTACACATGATTTATAATTAGTTGTTGTTTTTTTTGCTTTAAAATTTTGGAGGCATCATCTATATGGAGTAAAATGTGAAATATATACTGACAAAAAAATATTGAAGTATATATTCACATAGAATGAATTGAACATGAGACAGAGGGTGTGTCAATAATTAATCAAGGATTATGATTGCCTGATTCATTACCATCCGGGAAAGGAAAATAATGTGGCTAATGCTTTGAGTTGAAAGAGTAATGATATATTAACAATGTTACATTTGTAACAAGATCCTTTGATTAATAATTTGATGAACTATGGGATAGATTTTGTTGGTGCAGAAAATTACTCAATTTTTTCACAAGTGTTAGTAAAATAATCTCTATCGGACAAAATTAAAAAAGCGTATAAAGAGGAAAATGAGTTGCAGAATAAGTTAGAGTTGGTTCAGAAGGGTATGTTGACTGATTTTAACATTGATAATGATTGTATTTTGAGATTTGGGAGGAGATTATGTGTTCCTTCTTATTCACAGTTGAAGAAAGAGTTATTATGTGAAGAACATAGTTCTCTATTTTCAGTTCATCCTGACAGTACTAAGATGTATAGATATATTTGAAAGTATTACTGGTGGAATGGAATTAAAAGAGATATTGATGATATTACTGGGAAGTGTTTGACTTGTCAACAGGTTAAAGCAGAGCGGCAGTTACCAAAAGGGATGCTTTAGTCTTTACTGATGCCAAAGTGGAAATGGGAAAATATATCCATGGACTTCATTATGGGATTACCAAATACATCTCAAGGTAATAGTGTAACCTAGGTTATTATTGATCAATTGACTAAATCATCTCATTTCCTTCAATTTAGAGATAAATTCTCTCTAGATCAACATTCTCAATTTTATGTTAAAGAGATAGTCAGGTTTCATGGGGTTCCCCTATCCATTGTAATTGATCATGATCCCAGGTTTACTTATAACTTTTTAAAATTCCTTTAGAAGTCGTTAGGTACTGAATTAAATTTTAGTACATCTTTTCATCCTTAATAAGATGGGCAGTCAGAATGAACAATTTAGACCTCGGAGGATATGCTACATGTTTATTCACTAGATTACCAGGGAAGTTGGGACTAACATATTTCTTTGGTTGAGTTTTATTATAATAACAGTTTTCATTTCATTATATCGATGGCTCCATTTGAGGAATTATATGGGAAGCGATGTCGAACTCCAGCTTTTGGGGATGAAGTAGGTGAAAGGAAGTTGATGGGACCAGAATTGGTAGAATAGATGGTAGAAATGGTTCAGTTGATTTAGAAGCATGTGAGAAATGCTTAGAGCAGGCAGAAAATTTATACAGATAAGCGAGGGAAGGATCATTGTTTTTATTTTGGTCATCATGTCTTTCTTGAATTTTATCCATGAAAAAGTATGCTGCATTTTGGCAAGAAGTGAAAGCTGAGTCTGAGGTTCATTGGACCCTATGAAATCCTATAGAAAGTTGGGTCAGTTGCATATAGAGTGAATTTACCTTCAATTTTATCCCAGGTACAAATTTTTTTTCACGATTTAATTTTGATAAAGTATATTCCATATCCATCTCTTGTTTTAAACTCAGAGGTAGTTCAGTTTGAAGAAAATCACCCTTATGAGTAACAACCAGTCCGAATTCTTGACTGAAGAGAGAAAGTGTTGTGGAATAAGATAATTCATCAGGTAGAAGTTTTGTGGAAGAACCATATGGTTGAAGAGGCAACATGGGAATCTAAAAATTGTATGAGAGATAAATACACAAATTTAATTTATAAGTGAATAGAATTGTGGGGACATAGTTCCCAAAAGGGGGAAGGATGTAACATCCCAGGAAAATAAAAAATATGAAATTTTCATATTTATTAATATTGTTGAAATAAATATTAATTTTACTTTAATGGGTATGCTACGTTTGATGGCATACCAGATACGAAAGAATGGGTTTCTTTGTAATCTTACGTTGCACACAACGTGGAGCTAAACCAAAAAAACAAAATAATAATATAATATTATTTTAAATGGTAGTTAGCGCCAAGATGTTGTAATGAAGGGAATGAACCTAACTAACTAAAATATGATTATACATGTTTGTTAAATGTTTTTACATTTATCCAATAAATTTTAAAGGCTTAAAATAAGAAAGAATCAAAATTTAAGCATAAATACTCTTATTCATTAAAGGGTCGATTTACATTATTTTGATAGAGAACCATTTCAAAATTTCGTTTTTGTAAATTTTATATGTTCTATTTAAAAAATAATATTCTTCTTTATAATTTGGACATCAAAATTTAATTTGGATTAAATTTTTGTATTTTTTTGATAACGTTCATTTTTTAATGAATATTGAAAAATAGTGTATTTTAATTCAAAACTACATTTTTATCTTATTTATTTATATGGATATATTCTCTTTTTTATTGGTTTTAAAGTGTAATTAGATTATGTTTTTACCATTTAATCCTATGTTGGTCATTGGAAGTAATTTTACTTTTAAATTGGACAAAAACAAGTGTCAATCGTTTCATAGTTATAATTTCTAAAAAACATTTTGTTTTGACAATAGTAATTAATTTTAAATTAATTTCTTCTAATTATGTGTTTTGAAATTGAAAAAATGGATTCCATATTTGGAATCATGAGGTCCAAATTTTTTAAATAGGTAACTTATATTTTTAGATATATTATGAATATTTACTTCAGTAAATATTTTATTTACCAGTCTTAAAGGGTAAATATGGTAAATAAGGGTAAAAAAATAATACTATAATAATAATAAATTAGCTTATAATGTTTCATTATGCTATTAGATGATAAATTTCCAACCATGGGCATCTTTTGTTTGATTTGGAGACCCTATGGAGCCACATGGGAGTGATAATGACACTTTATATTAATTAATTTTAAGTAAAGACAAAGATGACTCAAACATATATATTTTAGTAAATTAATTATTACATGGGGTTATATAAGTTATCTCTTTGACTAAAAATATTCATTTTAATTATAAACATATTTCCTACATCTTTGTATTTTTTTTATTTTTAGGAATAAAATAAATAAAATTATTTATGACACAATAATGCTGTAGTGTTAACCCCATTAATGAATGATTTAAATAAATATGATTATAAAAATTAAAAATATATATACAAAACCTCTCCAATTCTTATTTAATGATTTTATTTCAAAAACAATTCATCTTATAATCGGCATTAATGAGTTTTGGTCTTTTAGAAATAGAAAATTATTATATAATAAAATATTATTTTCAAACATTCCTAAAGAGCCCCACCTCCCCCAAATAAAAATCCATCAACTCTAACACATTTCTCACACCTCTCATGCCCCTTGGATTGTCCAAAAAATTCCCAACTAAGATCCCTACATCCCTCTATTCCTTCTAGAAGCCTTACCTTAGGCAAAAATAATTTAAAGGGAACCCTTTTTTTCAAACCAAAGGGAAATACCCAATTTAAAGGTAACGTCTTCTCTTAAGTTCTTTTCTTTTATTTTACACCTCCAACAGCCTAAAATCTCTTTGTTTGTTTATTTTTTAAAAACACCAGTATATTAAATATACTAGGATGTTTTTATGATATGTATTCGAACTACACTTCCACACACCTCTATCTAATGGATAAGAACAAACTGTTTTCTGTGGACGGTGAATTACTGACTCGCGAAACGATGATTGTTTAAATATCTCAAACCACCTATCATGGTGGCCATTATGATGAAACTATATTTATATGTGATATATATTTTATTTATATTTTCTCTTTACTTTTTATTTTTCATTTATATCATACCTTTATGTTTTCCATAATGGGTAAAATCGATAATTTCATTTGAGGAAGTGGGGACTACCACCCCCTCGAAGTGATATGACTCATTCATGCCATACATGGTATGTATAAAAGATAGAGTTAATAAAATTATATATGATATTATACTATAATTATAATATATATATGTATAATTAAATTATCATTCCATTAAAATATGAAATAGAAATAAAATTAGCGTTCATGCGTACTTACGGCTTACCGTCTCCATGAATGGTGAATTTAATTTCTTATCTCCAAATGTTATGTACTATTATAAATACATATATATAATAGATATATATGATTTCTATGATTTCTTTTTCATGAATATAATTTTGGAGATAATTGAATTTTGACCACATAGACAATTTATAATTATAACAAGTTCATTTTTAACTAAAGTTCAGAGCTTCGACAAAATGTCTGATATGATCTCAAATAATGAAATAATTGTTATAGAAAGGTAATAAGTGATATAAAAGGAAAAATAAAATTGAAAAAGTTTCTTAATAAAGAATAAATTAACTAAAGTTTATTATTCATGAAATTAAAGAACTAAAGGGTCAATTTGGACATGAGGTAAGGGACTTCATCTCAATCTCCTTTCATTGAGGAATGTTTTGATAATATGAACCTCCTTCTTTTATACGGTATATAATAAATCCCTTTGACTTTTAATTTCATTCAAAGGGAATATTTTTTCTATGATGTGTTTTATTAAATTACAAAAGGATTTTTTTTAACATTTGCGGCGACAATGACCTCTCTACCGTCATAATCGTTAGTTGGCTTCCTCTATAAGCCTTAATGTTTTTAGATTAAAAAAGAAACCCCTTATTATATTTTTGGGTGTTTTGGTATTGAAGGTTTTTTTTTTGAAATTTATTTATTATTTTTATATCTTGAAATTATTTATATTGACTGAAAATGAAATTTTATTTGTGAAATATTTATATTTTCAATATTTTATGCGTTTTGATAATATAATGGTACGTTGACATTTGATGTGTGGTTATGTGATAAACCAAATGACAAACATTTTCATGATAAACCAGGATAGGTGGTTACATTATAACCTAAAATGCATTGGTTATGGAAGTCATCCATATGGCTATTCAATTTACTAATATGTGTGGAAGTCGACCATATTGTTATTCCATTTATGTATGTTTATGTCACAAGTTACCTTTATATGTAATGTGTTCTTTATATGGGTTTTATGGTAATCTTCTAGTTAAAAAAGGGTAAGCAATGACCTTTTATTCAGTGAAGAGTATTTACTAATTTATAAGGGTTAAAATTATTACTTATGATAAAGTATTCATGTTTTACTTATTGTTTTGAAAAACTAACAATTTTCCTTCTTTGTGTACCCCTTACTGATATTTTTATGCTCATCCCATGTTTTTTTGGAAACGTTTTTCACATGAAATAAAAATGAATAGGGTTAAGGATGGAATCAAATAAAATTCATGATGTCTAAAATATAGAACAAGACATGAAACTTTTTTTCAAGAGTTTATTTAAGAAAAAATGGATACTGAGTAGAAGTGTCAACATGTAATATTTAAATTGTTATGTATATATTATGGCCTAATTCTCTAAATCTGTAAACCTGAAAAGATCCTCAGTGTGAATTATTCATTTAATTCAAGATTATGTATTGTTTTAAGTCCAGGTCCTTATATTAAGTTTCTAATCAGTTTATTTTTTCCTTGAACTGGATATGGATAATTGGATATTGTTTAACTCATGATTTCATGTTCGGTTCCACATCAACCCTTAAAATGGGTTCTTTAATAAAAACTATTTTTTTTTTATTTTTTTTGGTGTTATGTGTGCAGAAATCTTTCAAACATATTTTAAAAAAACATATTAAAATTATTGTTCACTAAATTCTCACCACTTAAATAAATTGTATCCTCATAATTTTAATTATTCCGAACTAATTAACATAAGTTAGGGTATGTAGTTGGGGTTTGGATTAGTGGTAAGCACCCCTTAATCCTACATGAACAATGGGGGTTCAAAACCCATTGGGAGTAGAAACTGTAGTAGTACTGTAGCATACTGTAGTAGTGGTGGCACTATAGCGATGACGGGCACTGTAGCGGTAGCAGGGCGTGGTAGCAGCGGCAGGCAATATGCGGCACTGTAGCAGGTGGGTTACTATAGAGGTATTATTCACAGAATGGGCCCTGGGCCAATAATTTGGGCCTAAGGACTATGTAATGGGCTACATGCCCACTGGGCCTTCGGGCTATATAATGGGTCTCCCTCTACCCAATTAAAAGAGGTCTTTGCTTGTTTTAATAATAAAATGAGGCTTCGACCCCAAACATTAAAAAAATAAAGTGAGGGTATTTTTAACATATTCATAATTTGGGATATGAACTATTTGCATCCACCTTACTCTCTTATAGCTATATTAAGTTAATTATATTTACCCAAAAAACATTAATCCTTCAAACAGTCATATATTAAAGTATTTATATTCCACAATCAAATATTCTCAATAACATACAAATTCTATACTATTTTAATATCTAAGACATTAAACCACAATGAAATAATATATGAACCCAAAATTAAATTTATATTCAATCCTAACATGTTATTAACCACTAGTATATGATTTTACACACTAGTAAATATAAATATCTTTATATCATAATCTCAACAATGATATATAATTCATCAGAAATGTGTTTATCAATTTCCCATTAATTTGATAGTAAATTACATGATTTTTAACATTATATAACTCACTTTGATCAAAATCAATTGACCTTGTAATCAAAAGACATATCCATACTTTAATCATGTGTTCTATAGTAGTTTTCCCCAAAAAAACATTATTGTCATAAAATAACTATTCAAGGTTATTGATACTATTTTATATATGTTTTCATGCCATTAAATAAAAAAAAGTGAATAATAGTCCTTAGATGTTTCATATAATCATCATAAATTCGAAAATATACATGAATTTCATTGAAAAAAATTACTTTATAATAAAAATAACTAAGGGTATCAAGGGTTAATTTATATTAAGATATCAACCTCACTACCTTAGGTACAGCTAAGAAACTCTCATTTTCCACTATAAGATACAAATACTAAGATTCTTAATCATTTATGTATTATCCCAAATTAATGTATAAGACATCATGGTTTCTAGATAAATACCTTTATTCGATTCATTAACTTTATTATTTTTTAATTAAATACTAAAAAACAAAATTGTTATCAATATAATAAGTGTAAATGATCATGTGAATATTAATTATCAATCCTAAGAGGTATTTCCAATGACACATTTATTTCAACCTACGATACTTTCATTTTATCAATTTTACAATTTTTTTATCCTATAATTCCCTTGGTTTAACCAAGGATACCTTTGGTTTGGTTATCTTTAAAATTTTAGCCTAGTTCCTAAAAGTATCTATAAAATCAATCATTCATTGAGGTTCATAAATAACATATGATTAATCAAATCATATCCCCAGATAGTGTATATTCAGACTTGTTGTAAGGTATCTCTTTCATGAACTAGGTTGAGATAAAGTTGATAAACACAATGCCCTCGTTAGGGTTATTACTTCTAGGTACAATTGTTCCAGAGGCAACATCAAATTTTCAATATCCAAATATGGATTTATTTATAAGGAAACCCTCAAATAATATCTATGTTACAATAATAATATGAATTCATACTATACTTATACCTAACCATTAGACTTCTCCCTTAGGTTTTCATTGTGGTTTTTTCGTCCTAATCTAAAAAAAGCACTATACCTTCATTTGATACAAACTATGGTGACCCTATCCTTAAAGACATATTATTTCATCATTCTTAACATGTTTTTATCACAAATACACTCTAAGGATCAATAGGCCTATTGTATTTAAAATATTAGACCAATAAATACATCTTATTAAACATAAAAACAACATCGCTATATAAAACATAACATAACTCTATGAACTCCCATTGATATTCTAAATCTACATAGGATATCATATGTAATATATATAAATAAATAAATTAGCTAAAAATCTGATTAATGGAATAATAAAAGTAATTCATAAAGTAATAAATGGGTTAGTATCTGTAACATGATACCATAAGGAGGGTAATCATAAGTATGGAAACATGGAATAAGAGAATGATATATTAATAACACATACTCATAAGCATGTAGAAACATCATAGAAAAATGAATAATAATTATATTTTAAGGATAACCACTATGACAACGTAATATATGATACTCACCATTATAACAATAATATTCTCCAGCTAACCCCTATCAAAACATAGTGGGCTTAGGTTAAAATCTCGTGCATCATACAAAATGTTCTTATGCTAACACATATGCACCATAAATTGCATCTCCTGATACATTAACATTACACAATACAATAGAATGATTTAATGGACCCACTTATCAGATCATAATATGTAGATGCATATATCTTCTTTAAGAGAAATAAATGAATACATAAAAAAAATCACGATAAAAACTATGAGAAAGAAGTGGGTTCCATAATTCTGAGTTAAAGCATCATAGAAGGCTTAATCATAAGGAATCTCAAGAGAATAAGTAATTAAATCATTTATAATATTTATAATTGATAAAAAAATATAGTTTTTGAACATGGAATTCTATTAAAGAAAATTAATGAGAGTGATAATGGAGAAGAAACAATAAAATATTTCCACTTGGGTGAAGATTTTTGAAATAATAAAAGGAGAAACATAATTTTTAAACATGGAATTATAGTGGAGAAAATTAATGAGAGTGATCACAGAGAAGAAACAATAAAATCTTTCCACTTGGGTGAAGATTTATGAAATAAGAAAAGGATATTTTTAAATTAAATTGAATATTATTATCCATAAAACTATAATTAATTCAAGATTTATCTTCATTAAATAATTATGTTTTTTAGATTATATACATTATATAAAAAATTTATGGGGTGATTCTTGACATGAGATCAAAAAAAATAAAACTTCCCTTAAATCACATTTTCTAAAAAGTGAGAATTTCAAGGGAAACTAAAAACATGTATGACCCTAGAAATGAAAAGTATATTTTACTAAGTATATATTTAAATGAAATATATACAATAATATATGAATTACTTTGGAATAATATTTTATAAAAATGAAGAAAAAGAAATTTAATGTGTAATCAATAAGTCATGAAGAATGTATGGAAGATCCATTTTTTATGTTCTAAAACAACATTGTTAAAATAAATAATCAAAAAATAATAAAATAATAACATTATTTTTATATTTTGAGAAGATGAATATTATGTTAACATGAGAAAAGACTTAATGAGGTTTCTAATTATAAATAACAACATTGGTTGGAAGTAAAATTATGGATAAGAAGTGGAAACATCTGTTTAAATTGATGAGAATTATTATGAACATGGTTTCATTTACAAAAAGGATTATAAATCATAAATAAGAAATATTTGAGTCTAAATTGATCTTCCATGATATAAATAAGGTATATTATATTAAATTAAATAGATAATACAAGGGGAAACATTATAACAAAAAATCAGATTAGTTTATAAAAGCCACTTATATTTTATGGAAAAATTCAATCGTAGACCACAAAAAGGAAACACGTGAATAAAAGTGAAGTTTCCAAGTTAAAATAATTAATAAATTTATAAGTTAGGGTATTATTAGATGAACGATAAAAATGAATATTGGGGTATAATATCGAAGCATTTCTCCTTGAAGGTTGATCCAGACAAAACCTTTATAGAATAAGAAATGTTCAAATAAAACCCCATTAAAATGGTGAGAGATTAAATATGAAGTAAAAATACCATGAATAAAAAGATTATATTAAACATTCAATTTTTCTTATAAACAACAATTAAAAATAATTAGGTGTACAAAAGGAAATTTGTCTCAAAGAATGATATGTTCAGATAAAACCCTTACAGCTTTAGTAGTTTTTGAATCCAAAGACATTGGGATCTTTAAAATACTATGATTATTCAAATATCATGATTTAAAAAAAATATTATACAGAAATAAATTATTTATTGTATATTCACCATGGAAATAATAAATTTTTTCATTTCATTAATCATGTATCAGTGAAGATAATTTGAGACAAAAAACCCCTTTCCTTCTATATGAATTCCATCTGAACTTACACTTTGTTTACCGAATAATTAAATAGAATTATATATATATATATATATATCCATGAGACTTATTCTTATGTATTTAATTTTATACGGTCTCTATATAATCTCATATTAATTATTTTTAATATAGTGTTTTATTATGTTGGTTACTCATGGTCATTTAGTTAATTTATCCATAAAATATTTGTTATGTTGATTATAGTCAAGCATGTTGTAAAATAACTTCATGATGACCATAATTTTGCAGGTTTATGCCCTTTATATTTCCATTTTGAAAATAATTGTACAGTTCGAAATTTTATCAAAAAAATAAAAATTAAGAAAGGATCTATTAAAATTCCATTTATGTTGGTTAAAGTTACAATAATCATTTATTATTATAAATAATTATATATTTTCATATATTATAATTACATAATATTAATAATTTTAAAAATATAATTTTTACATGCTAATTAAATTTTGAATATCATCCATGTTTTTTGGTCAAAGAAATTAAAACATGTCATTCATGATGGCGGTAGTCAGCACACACGCGCAGAAAGTTTTTCATTTTTTTCAATGATTTTGGGGGAAGTATATAATGAATTTTATATTAGTATAATATAAATATAGAATATTAAAAATTATTTTTTTATCATATGATCATGGATATATGGTACTTTAGGGGAGTAGAAGAAGAAGAAAACATAAATTAATCTTGCTTTAGAGTATCACCTTTCCCTTGAATGTTCTCCCTTGAGAAACTCCTTAGCTTTATCTTTTGGTAAGACCAGGACTTAAAATTCATATCGAGTGTGTTACGAAGATACTAGTATAGAGGTTTTTTAGCGTATACTTTAGAATAGGTATATAAATGTTGAGGAGTAGGTATCCTTTTATTATGGAACAAGGTGGCTCTTTATATAAACTCATTATTTTACAACAATATCACTACATTATTCAAGGATAAAGGCTCCAAAGATTGAAAATAATTATTTTTATAAATATATAAGCTTGATACTACCAAAAAAACTAATATAACTAATTTTTTACACATTTTTTAACCACTTGGACTAAGTTTAAACCATTTTCCAAAATTTACTCTTTCATTGGTAACTCATGTTTTATACTTTGAAACTAATTTTAAGAGAAAAATTTAAAAAACCAAATTATTTATTAATTTGAAAATAGTTATTTTAATATTTTAAATAATTTTATTAAATAAATTTTATAATAGTTAAAGACGATAATTTTAGTATAGGCTCACATAACACCAAAAAATATATTTTTTGAAAATTTATATTTTTAAGGAAAAATTTTTGTATTGAACGAATTTATCAATGATATTAATTATAATGATATAAAAAATGATTATTATTTTTCAAGGATGTTCTGTTTTTAAAATAAAGGAATCCAAAACCTCGTTTTCCAATATCTAAATTTGATTAACCAAATAGATGAAAAATATTTTTCATAAAATATTACCAGATTTTCTAAATTGATATTAATGGGTTTTATAAATTGAATATAGTATTTTTTATTTATATTTATTCCAAAATATAATTTTTCACAAAATAAATTATCAAAAGTTTTATGTCATGTATATGTGTCGGTATTAGTAAAATTTGTGTTTTCCACTATTCACCTAAAATCATTTATTTTATAAAAAAAACTCAATAACTAATCATTAGATTAATTTTGTAATAAAAATAATAAAATGGAAGTGATTTTATTATATTAAACTTATATAAGTTGTAAAATGTAATCCTAGAATACCAAATGTTTCATGTATTTAAAATAATTTTCCAAAACATATAACTAATGTTCAAAAATGTCAAAAATAAGTTTGTAAATTGAAATCAACATTTTTAAAGTCATAAATTCAATTATAATATAAAAAGATTAATTATAAAATGGTTTCATTAATTTAAAATTCATTATTTTATAACAGTTATGCAATAAAATTCATCTTATTTATAAAAATTTTAATTTTCATTATTCACTTCAAAATATTTTTTCGAAGAAAAAATTAAAACTCATCATAAAATAATATTGAAATTATAATTATATAAATGAATTTTATTATATAAAATTAAATTTAAATAATTTTATATATTAACATCAAGTTAAAATTATAACGTACATTGAGAAACTATTTTTATAGGAAAATAATCTTCTTAAATAATTGTTATTATTATCACTACATTATATAAAACACTAATAAAGATATCATTAATCAATAAATATTATATTTTGTTAAAATTATTATTTAACAATAATATACATTTTTTTATTTAATAAAAATTAATCCACATAAAAAGATATATTCTCAAAAACAAAAATGAATTTAGTAAATTTGTATAAAATAACCTTTTTATATATAAGTTAATATCTTTTTTAGTTTTATTACCCATATACATACCTATAAATTCAACGAATTGGTTTTAACAATATGAAAATATCATGATTATTTTAGTTCTTTGTTATGTGTAGAGTAAGATATCAAATATATTTGTCTTAATTAGGGGAAAATATATATTAAAATCTCAGTTTGGTTGCATATTTCTGAACATATATTGTATTTTATGGGTAAATTGTACACCAATAATGTTTTTAAACATACACATTTATTTACAACATTTTTTTTCTTGGCGATGCACCTTAGGTCTATGTAATTCCAATCCCCTCTAAGGTATCATGAGATAGAATGGATAATACCTCTAAGTAAGGACATGGTTCTGAGATGACAGGTCACACACCCATGAAATGAACTAAACCCACTACTTTGGGTTCCAAGTCACCAAAAAAATACTTATCCCACCCAATAGGTCCTTTCAAACATCATGATCGAAAACCCCTCTCCAGACCGAACTCATCACTATATGGTACAATCTATATGCTCACCATAAATAGGTTCTATAGACATGTTTAAACCAATATGTCTCTTTTCATAATCATTATTAAAACTAACAACCCATGACCAGATCGATTTTAAAAACCCTATAACATATTCTATTTTAAACAAAATCACTAAATATGAATTTTAATAAACATATTATGGTAATCACCCATAGAATTTATTTAAAAAACAAATCTACAACAAAATAATAATCCTAAAATAATAATCAAGTATTTATCACTAATAAAATAAAGGTTGTATCTTCAAATACAAAAGAAATTTTGTTTTTAAACTAAATAATGTAAGAAGCGGCCACATACCTCAAAAAAGGTCATCAATAAGAAATTTCACCACACCCACATCGATCTAGGATCTTACAACTAACCTATGATGATTTATAATAAAATTCTATTCAAAAAAGCCTAAATAAGATATCATAGCAATAAAAACCTAAGAATTGGGTTTCTCCTAATGAAAAATGAGTTATGATGAGATGATTAGGAGAGGAAGAAGAATTAACATTGATCCTCATGATAATTAGAAACATGTTTTCTCTATTGACTCTTCTAGTATTATAAGATGATCTCATGATGTTATTGGCCTTGAAGTTTTATTTTTCTAATATTATTGGTATTTTTTCATGCTATTATCATTCATAATATTCATATATTTTCCTTGGAGTTCTTACATAATAGGTTTCTTCTTTTAAGGGTAAATCATCACCCATTGATGTTATTAACCCTATGAATTTATTATTATCCTTCTAAATTGATTTATTCACCTAAGGTTAGTATTATTCCAATATTATAAAAAAAATTATAAATTAAACATATTTTCAAATAATCTTGGTATGAATGGAGATTGTAAATTAGCATTGAGGGTATAAATATATCACATAGTGATCTATTTTTAATATAATGGTCCACCACATAAAAAATATCAAAACAAATTATACAATTACAATTTGTAGAAAAACCCCAAAACAAGATTCTTAAAAAAATTATGATTATATCACACAAGTTTCTATATGTTCCATGCATACAAACTAGATTAAAAAAAGTCATGTAATAAAGCATGAATAATACAATAAAAATAGTAACAAATCATTATATATATAGACCCTGTATTCAACACCAAATGTGTATAAAAATATCTCCAAGATGTCTCCTTGATTAATGCCCTAAATACTCAGGAATATTTTATTTAAGTATAATAGTACCCATATACATTGTATAAATATATGTCATGTGTGTACAAGAAGACAGAATAAATCCTCAATAAAAATCACTATAACACAAAGTACCCTTCATTTTTTTACTTGATCATATGTAAAAGGCATGAAACTATTAATTTATTTTATAAATATTATTTTCAAAATGAAATAAATTTATTACATACTAACCCATTCAACTAAATATTCTCTTATCAACTTCAACTAATTTGATTATGAATTATATTTTTAATTAGGGTATAATATATTCAAGAATATGACTTAATGTCATTTTAGTAAAAAACAAAAGTGGCATAATCAAAACCAAATAAATTCATTCATATTTTTTTTGATACTTTAGGAAAATGATCCATAAGTCATTTAAGATAGGTTGAAATAATTTGTACCTCAATTCAACACATAAGTCATTTGAGATAGGTTGACTCATTGTGTGACCATTATGGCTCAAAGTGTTCGTTATATTTTAAAGTAAATATTTTTATAAAAAAAGTGTCATCCACTAAAAACCAAGAAAATGTGCTCATATTTTATTGAAAATTTATAATAAACATTAATAATTAATTTTTAATGTGAAGGAATCAATATATTTTCAAGCCCTCACACAATACAACCTGTATAACTAAAAGTTCATGTTTAATGTTTAAAATGAAATTTTAGTAAAAAAATCATGCTAAAATTTGAAGAAATAATTTATATTATTTTAATACTTTATTAAAATCATCCATCGGTCATTTGAGACTTTTCAGAATCAGCTGCAGCTCAATCTGACACATAGTGTGACTGGTATAACTCTAAGTGCATCTTTTTATACAAAATTTACATTAATTTTAGTGGAAAAAACAACAAACATACTCAAAACTAATAAAACACATTCAGATTAGTTTGGTAATTTATAAAAGTGATCCATAACTCATTTTTTACATGTAGGAATTATCCTCACCTCAATCAAACTTATGGTGTAACCAGTATGACTCAAAGCGTACAATATCCGTTTAAATTTGACATTTTAACACATAAAAGTGTCAGTAACTGAAAACCAAGAAAGCATGCTCATATTGTACTGATAATTTTGGAAAAGGAATCGTAATTATTTTTTGACATGTAGGAATCAGTCTCTTATCAATCCCACGCACGATGTAACCCGTTTGACTACAAGTCGATACTTCCACTTTAAAATTACATTTTAGTAAAAAATAAAATTGGCAAACTCAAAACTGAAGAAACGTATTCATATTGTTTATATATTTTAGTAAAATGTTCCATAAGACATTTTAGATGTTTTAGAATCATCTTAATCACAAAAGGCATACTCAAAACCAATAAAATGCATTATTATTGTTTTAGTACTTTAGTGAAATGTTATATAAGTTATTTTTGATGTTTAGGAATTATCCTCACCATAATCTAACTCATGGTGTGACTGGTATGACTCAAAGGGTCTAATATTAGTTTAAAATTGACATTTTAATATAAAAAAATATCCCTCACTGAAAACTAAGAAAACGCACTCAAATTGTCTTGATAATTTAGTAAAATGATTCATAATTAATTTTTTACCAATATGAATCAGCCTCTTATCAAACCCACACACAATTAAACCGATATGACTAAAAGTGCATGTTTCATATTTAAAATTCCCTTTTAGTAAAAAAAAATTGGCACACTCAAAACTAAGGAAATGCATTTGTATTATTTTGATACTTTATAAAAATGATCCAAAAGTCATTTGAGATGTGTTGGAATCATCTTTACCTCAACATGACATATGATGTGACTAGTATGATTCCAATTGCATCTTTTTATTCAAAATTGAAATTAATATTAGTGGAAAAAAACAACTAACATATTAAAAATTGAGAAAATGCATTTGGATTTATTTGGTTCATTATGAAAACAATGCATAATTCATTTTTAACATGTGGAAATCATCTGCACCTCAATCTGACTCATAGTGTGACTGATATGACTCAAAGTGTTTGTTATCAGTTTAAAAATGACATTTTAATACAAAAAAAGTGCCAGTAACTGAAAACTAAGAAAACTTATTCTTATTTTCTTGATATTTTAGGAAAAAGAGTCATAATTCATTTTTGATGCGTAAGAATTGGTATCTTGTCAAACCCATGCATGATGAAACCTATATGACTAAAATTTCATGTTTCTTGTTTAAAATTACATTCTAGTAAAAAAATTGGCATACTCAAAACCAATGAAACACATTCGTATTATCTTGATACTTTATTAAAAAGACCTATAATTTATTTGTTATGTCTCAAAATCATCCACACCTCAATCTGCCACATGGTGTAACCAGTATAAATCTAAGTGCATCTTTTTATTCAAAATTAACATTGGTTTTAGTAAAAAAAATAATTGACATATTCAAAACTAATAAAATACATTAACATTTCTCTATTACTTTATGAAAATAATCCATAAGTCATTTTTTACGTGTATGATTCAAACGCACCTCAATCGGACTCACGGTGTGATGAGTATGACTCAAAGTGTCCGTTATCAGTTTAAAATTGACATTTTAATAAAAAACTGTTTCACTCACTGAAAACTAATAAAAGACACTTGGAATGTCTTGAAATTTTTTTTAAATGATTAATAATTAATTTTTGACATATATGAAATAGTATCTTGTCAAACCCACACATGAAGCAAGATGTATGACTGAAAGTGCATGTTTCCAGTTTAAAATGACATTTTAGTACAAAAACAAAATTGGCATAATCAAAACTAAATAAATGCATTTATATAGTTTAGATACTTTAGTAAAATGATATATAATTCATTTGAGAAGTGTCTTAATTAGCTTCACCTCAATATGATGCATGGTATGGTAGGTATAACCCTATGTGCATCTTTTTATTCAAAATTGATATTAATTTTAATGGAAAAAACAACTGACATAATCAAAACTGAGAAAATGAATTCATATTGATTTAGTACTTTAGGAAAATGATTCATAAGTCAATTTTGATGTGTATAAATCATATGAACCTCAATCTGACTCGCTATGTGACTGGTACGACTCAAAGTATATGTTATCAATTTTAAATTGACATTTTAATACACAAAAGTGTAACCCACTGAAAATCAAGAAAACACACTTGGATTACATTAATAATTTATGAAAATGATTCATAATCCATTTTTGATGTGTATGAATCAGTCTACTGTCAAACCCACACATGATACAATCTGTATACCCAAAATTGTATGTTTCCAATTTAAAATTATATTTTAGTAAAAAACATATCATTCATACTCAAAACCAATGAAATTCATTTTTATTATTTTGATACTTTAGTAAAATGACCCATAATTCATGTGAGATGTGTAAGAATCATCCCCAGCACAATCTGATGCATAGTGTGACTAGTATGACTCCAATTATGTATTTTTATTCAAAATTGACATTAATTTTAGTGGAAAAAAACTAACATACTAAAAATAGAGAAAATGTATTTGTATTAAATTAGTACTTTGGTAAAATGATTCATAATCCATTTGTGACATGTAGAAATCAGCCACACCAAAATCTGACTCACAGTGTGGCCGATATGACTCAAAATTCCAGTTATAAATTTAAAATTGACATTTTAATACAAAAAAAAATTGTCGCTCACTAAAAAATAATAAAACATGCTCATATTGTCTTGATAATTTATGAAAAAGATTCATAATTCATTTATGGAATGTAATAACTAGTATCTTGTCAAACCCACAAACTATGCAACTTGTATCACTAAAAATACATGTTTACAGTTTAAAATGACATTTTTGTGAAAAAACAAAAGTGGCATACTCAAAGAAAATGAAACACATTTGGATTGTTTTGATACTTTAGGAAAATGATCCATAAGTCATTTGAGAGGTTTCAGAATCATCCTCACCTCAATCTGATGCATGGTGTGACTGGTATGACTCCATGTGAATCCTTTTATTCAAAATTGACATTGATTTAACTAAATAAAAGATACTAAAATACTCAAAAATAAGAAAATGCATTCATATTTCTTTGGTAATTTAGTAAATTGATTCATATGTGATTTTTCAGGTTTAGGAATCAGCCACACCTCAATCCTACTCACAGTGAATCCAAGTGTGACTTTTCATTCATAATTGACATTAATTTTAGTAAATAAAATTAACATAATCTATAATAGTTTTTTTCTTGTATTTTTATTGTAAATTTTAGATCATTTAAATTATTTATTTGTATCTAATTCTGGTGATTTTGTATCTTTATCTAGTGTTGTTTATAGTGATTCAGTGTGTTGTTATAACACACTGCATGCCCTATTTCTAGTGTTGCAATGTGCTACAACTTCACACTACAGTATTGACCTTTATCAGCGCCAATAAATGTGCTGATAAAGGCATTGTTTATCAGCACTTTTAAATTCATTGATAAATGGTCCCTTTATCGGCGCTTTGAGTAGTTCTCATAAATGGGCCCTTTATCAGTGCTTTTAAAATATTTGATAAAGACTCCCTTTATCAATGCTATTGAAATGTGCTAAAAATGGTGTCATTTATCATTGCTTTGAAAAGTGCTAATAAAAGTGTCATTTATTAGTGCTTTTGTTTGTGCTGATAAAGCACCCCTTTATCAGTACTTTTCTAGCACTAAAAAAATCCTTGACCTCTTAATCGTACTATAGTAGTCAAAAAAATTTGCCACTGATAATGTTCTACTCTAGCACTATTACAGGCCTATTTCGTACCAGTGTCAGTAACGACACTGGTGGGGTCCAAGGATCATGTCAATAGACCATGTCCAATGAGAGTCCAGAAGGCTGGATTCAAGGGGAAAAAATTCTCTTAGCATCCTATAGAATCAAGACCCATATAGCATACAGGTTCAAGGAATATTCTACCATAAATAAATACCCATTTGTGAAACATCCATGGAATCTAAATGGAATCAAGATCCATGGTATACCAACCAAGGCATCCACTACCATTTCAATTCACATCGCATTCCATTCATAAATTCACAAGCATTAAAGTTCCAGGAGTATACCAACTCATATACAAATATATATAAAAAATTAAACCAATTTAAGTAATATATAGTATGTCAACACATGGAAAAGGATACATACCCATCTCCTAATAATCTATTCTATTCTATTATATTCATTACGGGATTCTTCTAACTATGGAATCACAAAACTCACCCCATGGGTGGTATATAAAAAGGTAAATCTCAAAGGCATGCCCCATAGATGACCTAGCTTTGGGAAACAACCTCTAAAAAGTCTCAAGTAACTACTGGGTATCCCTAATAGGTTACATTAAATTTAATTCAATCATTCAGTTCATTTTAGGGGTGATTCCAAAAAGTATAGCATGACACACTATAGAAAATATCTCTATAAGGAATCAACCCACTTAGGAAAGGTATATACCACATAGCATAGGTCTATAAAATATTTCTTTTCTAGTATTAGAACTTGATTCAAATCAAATTAGGATAAAAATGAAGAATGGATGTTGAACCTAGAAATAGGGAATATTAGCTTGCACCTAAATAGCACTCCTGACACCAAATCAAACTAAGAATGGATCAAGGGGAATGTGCTACATACTCGTATGAATCCAACGAGATGATCAGATCTCGATTCCAAACTTGGATGGAAAAACAGGATCAAAATCCACCCAGAGGCCTTCAAAGGATCTCACAAGGTCTTGCTGCTATCCCTGAATAATTAAAGAAAATGGATTTATGTTTTTAATAGAATTTACGGGTAATATTTTCATTTTTTTCAAAAGTTATTGGGCCGCATGGTTTGGCCACATGGTTGGACAAACTGTGCGCCAACCATGCACCCTTTTTTTGTAAGGGGGAACCCACATGATCACAGGACATAGTTTGACTAACTGTACAGAAAGCGTGAATTTTTCCTTTATTAAAAATTTAAGGTTACCAACACGAGAATGTGCCTCCATTCGCTTAGTTTCCTCAAACTTTGTGAACTCCTCTTGCCCATTTTCCAAGCCTCTCATAGTTAGTCAGACTGTGTGGCCTATCTTAATTTTCCAAAAGTCGGTCTCTGGGATCTAAACAAGCTCTGGCACCCCCCTAATACCCCTATAACCTCAAATTGTATTCACATTACCCTTAAACAAGCATTTACCCCAAAATTAGAGATATTCGTACCGTAATGGAAAACTTAGGATCTTACACATGTTGCAGTGTTAAACTACTTAGTTCATATTGATGGGAATTATTTAATAATTCTGAATTCCCTTTTAAAGCATTAAAATTTTAATTATTTCATGTTTATATAATTTAATTTAGATATTAAATTATTGGTCTGGATTTTGTGATCGAATGTTTTTATTGTTTTATCTTAATATTTAATATAAAGTGTATTTTTATTATTATGGTTGTTAAGAATGGTTTATATTCTTAGAAATTAAAGAAAAACTTAAATATGATAATTTTTCTAATAATAAAAGAGGCATTTTAAAATAATTATCTTCAAGATTTTTGATATATTAAAAATAATTTGAAGATAGAACACTAGATTGAAACAGTACTATTTAGATTTGTAAATTTTTATGACTGATGATTCGAGGATCTATGAATTATTAAATGGTCAATTAAATATAGTGATGAAAATTATATGATTTATTAAATTATAGATTTTAGGATGAACAATTCATTTTATTTTGATACATTCTTGAATGAATTGTTTTATTTGGTTGTAAATGAATTTAAAATTTTATATGGTATAATATATTTGTTGTTCCAAAGTGTTTTTGGTTGCATTTGTTGTCAATATGTCAGTATGTGTTAAAAGAAAAATTTGAGAGAATATATTTTTGGAGTTATTTTAGGAAAAATTCCTTAAAAATTAGATGATTTTATGCCATACCTCAATTTTTTAACCTCATGAAGTTTATCATGATTTAAGAAAAGTTTGTACAATTTTTAAAAAGTGAGAGTTGTCCAATATCAAGTGGCAGTGAAAATTTCAACCTAGAGTTATCAGAAATATTGTTTGTATGATGTTTCATAATGTGATCAGACTAATAAAAAACAATATTATACAATGGACTCAATAGATAATTTCTTATTGTATGAAGGTCTGAGTTATAGAGTTTGAGTTGCAGTCTGTATGAACTTGGGTATATTATCATATAGAAAATCCCTATATTAAAATAATTACAAGGGGGAAGTTCATAAGGGTAGGTTATGTAAAGGTAAATCATTATTTACATTACCTATAAAAAGGTATCCAAGGTTCTGCATAAAGGTAATAGAAGAGTTACAAAATGTATTTAAAGGTAATCTATATAAAGGATCAATATAAGAAGGATATCTTTTCAAATCTATCATACAAAAAAATCAGAAGTAGATAACTAGATGTAGATGATAATGAAATTTCAGTTGTTGGAGTTCCATAAGACATAAATAAAAAAGATCCAAAGGATGGAATATCATGAAATACATCAGATGGAGAAATTTTAAGGAACTCCAAAAACATAAGGGTTTCTAGATTTTGAGGTGAAGTTGAGTGGTATCATATTGACAAAAATCACATAAACAAACATCAGATGGATGAATATCAGAATAAGGTACATTGGTTCATTTGATAGGAAATCCTATAAAGTCGTATCATCCTAGGTTTCTAAGTAAGAATGATAGCACAAAATTTATTGAGTCATCTATTAGAGGTAGTATATAATGAGTGGTATGCAGATCCCTTGGTAAGAGGTAGAATAATCAGATGGAGAAATGATATGTAATCGAAAAAACTTATTTTTATCTTAACAGGTAGTGGTTTCCTAAAAAATGGAAATTGAATGGAGGTCCATCAGATAGATAATTTTTAAGGTATATTATTAGAAATATAATTCCTAATGAAGTAAATATATAGATATACATCAGATATATAAAATCAATTTACCTATTAATAAACTATGAAAATTCCTTAACATGGTGATATTGAGATGATCTTCAACTTTTGTTTCATTATTGAGGTTAAGGAAGTTTTCAAAAGTTTCTTAACATTGATTTTAATAAAGTTCAAATAAAGGGGGATCCTTTAAGAAAGATCTATAGTATACAAGAATGTTCTAGAAGTTTTGATAAGTTCTCAATGAAATTCAACTGAGTGGAAAAATACATTTGAGTTCCCAACCAAAATCATGATAAGAACACCTATATATTTTGGTATAAAAGTATGGAGAGTAAAACATTGTTCATGTTTGGAAGAGATGAGGTATAGATTATATTTTTTCATCAGTTTCCATGAAAGGTTACTAACTCGTTAAAGAAGAGTTCCAACATACAGATCTTCATTAGAAGGAGTAGATCTTTCAATGGATCTTGAATCATCAGACAAAAAGGAAGAAAATGGAGATTAGTTGATTGATTTCCCAATCAATCTAAAAAGAATTAGGTGTATTGAACAGAACTTTCTTCATCGAATAGAGAATAATAAATGTAGTCATCAAATGGGGTCATTAAGCAGGGATTCTGGACATAGCCTATTGAATAGAAGCGTAATAAGGATCATCGTATGAAGATAGATTAGATAGAGCCTTTAGTTATAGTTAAAACCATATAGAGCCGATATGATGAAAATTTAAAATGAAATGTATATGGATTGCATTTTGTAAAATTTTATATGAAGTACATCTAGATATTATAATGATTAGTATTTAATTTCAAGGATAATTGACTCTTAAGTGAGTTGTTTAATATCTTAAAGATTATACATAGGTTAAGGTGATAGAAATTTATTATGGGGGAAGCGAATATCTTTCTATAGTGGATCAGAAAAGAAAAGAAAATAGATTTTAGTTGGGGGTATAACTAGTTATTGAAAAGTCTTATTGGATGGGAGTATAACCCATTGTGAAGAAAGAAGATATAGTTTGGATAGTCGGGGGTACAACCAACTATGTTAGAAAAGCTGATTGATAGGAGTAGAACTAGGGTTATCTGGTGCAGAACCAATTATTACATGTGAATTTATAATCCTAAAATAAGATAGTAAAAGAATCCATGTTGGGGTGAATAACCAACATGGAAAGGAGTATTAATTTTTATCAAACCTTGTAAATATTGTGTGCCGATCTATCTGTATATTTGGTTCACACAAATGGTGAGGTTTAGATTTATATTTGAGTTGATAATAAATTTAATAATTTTTATTGGGTAGGAAAATTTAATGAAGTTAAGAAACATTTATTTAAAATAAAAATTGATCATAGATTCACCCATCACCCCTACCCTAAGTAAACCTACATTGATCCAGTGAACTTCAATTTGTATCATAGTGGGTTCCCTCTGAAAGATCCGAATACTAAGGATGGAGAATTTTAATTTAGTGAGTAGAAAAAAAATACCAATTTTGGATGGAAAAATTTTCACCGTTGAAATAATAGGTCTTTACCCTCTCTTATATCTCTTGGCCTTGAAGTTAGATATGCTACAATAGTTTTATTTCCACCCATTAATGATTTTTTTATTTTAACTTTCAAAAAAAATTAATTTTTAAATTGGGGGGGAAATCTTATAATTACATTATAATGGCTCTCAGAGATAATGTTTATAAAAATATTATGGGGTTTCCAATGGTTAAACTGGTATGGGGTTTGTTTAGAAGCATCTATGAAGGAAATGAGAAAGTTAAGCAATTTAAGATTCAAATTTATAGAAACTGGTTTGAAGATATTAAGATGGTTGATAAAGAAAGTATTGATGAATAATTTAAAATAGTTAATGAGATTGTTATAAATATCAGAGGTTTTGGAGTGAATCTATATAATTCTACTATCATCGAGAAACTAATGAGAAGCATTCCAAATAGATT
This sequence comes from Viscum album, assembly GCA_963277665.1. Taxonomy (NCBI): domain Eukaryota; kingdom Viridiplantae; phylum Streptophyta; class Magnoliopsida; order Santalales; family Viscaceae; genus Viscum; species Viscum album. The sequence continues at coordinate 1,212,143,042 of OY728143.1, read as the reverse complement.
TGATATCAAAGTGTCATCTTTAGAAGATCATGAAAATTTACCTTTTGATTGACTTCAAAATATTTTTGTGGTGAATTAGATAAGGAAAATAAGTGTATTTAAGAATAAGGACAATGAAGAAATTGATTTTCAAGACTTATTAAAAGGTAATCTTATATTTAAAGAATTTTTAGAAGAATAAAATTATTTAAAATTAGATAAAAACAAAGATAAATTCAAAATAATCATCACACTTCTTTCCAAGAGAAATAACACGGAAAAGTTGAAAGGTTAACTTTTTAAATGTTTTGAATGTAATAATAAAGTCCATTTTCAATAACAATTTCTGAATAATAAGTACAAATATTTTGATCCATAAGAATAATATATGTAGTATTGAAAACAAGTGTATGAAACATAATAAATATTTTCATTATAATAAGAAGAAAAAATTTATTTAATATAAGACAGTAGGCTGATTCTTCATCTAAAAATGAATATTATTTTTATTTAAACTTTTTATATCATGTAAGAAAAGTAAGTACTTCATCATAAATTTATAATGGATAAGAGATAATATAAATTGACTTGATTCTAAAGGAAAACTTGGAAGCATAGCTTGAGAAAAATACACAACTCAAAAAGAAAAGAAAGAAGTTTAATAAAGAAGTTGAGGAGTTTACTATTGAGAATGGTGAGTGAATACAAAATGAGGATATAAACCTTAGTTTGATTAGATCTTAGAAAATGAAAAAAAATAGCTTAAAAAAGGTAATTAAAATTTTATGGAGAAACATCATCTTGGTAGGATAATCTTATCAAGGTATAAACAAAACTTGTTGAGGAATGTAAGAAGAATAGGATGAAGTAGGATGAATTTTAAAATATATAAAATGTTCTTAATGAAATTTTGAATAAAAAGGAAGAAGATTTTTTGAATACACAGTAAACATTTCTTAAAATAAAAATTTATTTACAAAAGATTAGATAAGACTTCACTAAATATGTTGTGGTTAAAAGTGAATCTTCTTAAACTATTGAACATAAAATTCCACATAACAATAGTTTTTTCTATACCAAAACAATCTCAACATACATATTCTTTACTAACAATGGAGGATCAAAAATTAATATTTTTTAAAAATCATATTCCACTAGAAAATAGAAATTCATCAAGAAAGTATCTCCCTGAAAGAAGTTTCACATAGTTTTTAAAAGACAATGATAAAAAAATTCTAATAAATGATATTATCAATCTAAGAGGTTAATATTTAGAGGTTACTTTAAGTTTTTGGGAATATATCATACTCATTTTGGTAAAATATGTCCTTAATAGGAAATATTAATAAATCAAGGGGTATTTTTAATGGATAAAAAATAAAAAAAACTCTCCAAGAAAGTATGGGTTAGGAGAAAAAGAAATTTTAAGAGGTCAAGAATGGTAATTCTCTAAGAAAAACTTGTCATAAGTTTAACAAAGTTGAGAAGAGTAATAAATTTAAGAATACTAAGAAAGTTGATAAGAGTAATAAAGTTAAGAAAGGTAATAAAGAGTTCTTAGATATTTGGATAGATCAAATATCCCTGGAAATAAATATTAATGGAGCAAAAAAATTATACAGAAGAAAAATGGAAGAAAAACGTTTTCGAAAATGAGAACAAAGTTGACAAAAAAATCCAATAGATGGTGGCTTGAAGATTTAGAAAAACTATAATAGATGTGATAAATATGAGAATGTTACTAAATATTGTATGTAAATATTACTAACCCTAGAAGAAAGAATAAAGAAAATGTAAAAAACTCAACGTAACAAAGATGTTACAAAAGTTGAAGTGTAACACCCCAAGGTTTTAAAAACAAATTAAAATTCATGAAACACCAAGTCTATATATAATGGCACTTTATTTTAATTATATAGTTATAAGATATCTGTTAAAAATAATTTTTTTTCTTCTATGATTTTAATTTCAAAAAACAGACATCTACAGTTGTGATTAGTAAGTTATTTGGAGTCTGATATAACCAACTTGATTTTTTTTGAATAGTAACATACCCTCGTGTATAGTAATATAAATAGTAATATGACCCTTAAGAATATTAAATTATATTATAATTTTTTTTCTTAAGGTTATAAGATAATGAGATCTTGAATAATTTTTCAAGGTAATATAAAATCAGTTATAGTTTAAAATTTTGTATTTTTTGAATAAAATATGATTTTATTTAAAAATTAATTTTCTCATATTTAGAAAATTATTTTTAGAAAAAAGAATTTTATTTTTGAATTCTACACATCAAAAAATGGTTAGCGTGAAATTTTGAGATTTTTCTAGAATTTGTGATTTTTTATGAATAGTAAAATAAAGTAATATGTCGTATATGTACATTATTAGTTAAATACACTATTCCTAGAATCATGGCTGATGTAATCACACTTGGTTCAAAATAAAATTCTCTCTTTACTTTTTAGGGTCACATTAATCAAGAATATTCATATTCTTGAGAAAAAATAATAAACTAATTATTAAAATAATGGAAACCCCTCCTCTCCTCCACTATAAATACCACCCTCACCCCCCCCCCCCCCCTCTTCCTCTAACACCTCTTTAGATTTTATAATTATCTAAATTATTCCAAATAACCTTACCAAGGATCTTACCCATGTTCAAAACCTTCTGGTCTCACCAAAATTCAAAAACCAATGGCCTTAAGGAGGATCTCAAAGAGAAGAGATCAAGAGGTAAAGATCCACTTTCATTTTCTTGTGTTTTCTTTTAAATTATTTTCTTTTCTTATACTAAATCCTCATACCCTTATCCAAGAGTCATGAAATATCCATTTTTATACATATTATGTATTTTTATCATGTTTATGGAAAAATTCATCATCATTATTCCTCTTCTCCTCCTCTTATTCAAAAAATAAAAACACCATCTCTGATGTTTGAATTTACCAACAATGTGGATAATGTGTATTCAATTTCCTTTAATTCCTTAAAATATGGTTGTAAAAGAATTTTAATGGTTAAAAAGGTTTTAAAATTTTATAATATGACCTCTATTATGTTATGTAATTAACTTATATTCATAATATTAAAGGTATATGATTAAACAATTTCATCATTATAAAAGAACCACCAAAATGAACTAAACAAATATCACTAATAATTTATCTAATGATTCATCCACATACCATATAACCAAAATGATTTATGGAATCATTTAATATTCTGGGAACATATTAATACCATTTCATTTAACTTTAGGATTTTCTGTTCCATTCAACAAGAAAATCATTTACGAAAAGACCATGGAAATCATGTAAAGAACGCACCCGAAACAATGGAAATAATAAAATATTATCAATAAATGGGTCAAATGAAGTTATAAAATGATCATATAAGGTGTTATAAACGTTATTATTATTCGTTAAAATTTTAATAACACCCTTTTAACCTTTATACAGGATTTTTAAAGAAGTTTTAATTAAGACAAACCCGAGGTAATGGTATTCTTAACCCAATTTCCATTCTTTGGGTTATCCTTCTACTTCATTGATTTTATGGTACCAAGAATATTTGTGTAATTAATTTTTATTTATATTATGTTTTATTATCTGTATTTATAGTGTATACACATATTCATTTCATTATATTAATTCTCACATCAATTATACGATATTTGTAAAGGACTTTACTTTGAAAATTCTCTTAAAATTCTATTTTACAAAATTCAAAACCAATGTTTTTATGAAATTATTCATGTTTTTTTATAATTTTCTGGTTATTGGTAAATTTTTATGATGAATTTTTGTACCTATATCTCCATCCAATGCATTGGGTATTTTTAATTTACATGTCATTTGTATGGCTACTCTAAGTGTAACTGTGATGGTTACACCATAAGGTAGCCATGAGGGTTATATTGTAAGATAGTCGTGAAGGTTACAAATCATAAAGAATCCACAAGAGTTAAAATATAAGTAATTAATGCTCCAATATACACTTATTATCTATTTATGTTCTATATTATTTATGGAAATCTTTTGTTTCACAAAGTAAGTATATGATTTTTTGTGGGTGAGAAGTATGTCTTTGTGAAAATGATTTCATATGTTTATAAGTATTCATGGACTAATGGTTTATTTCCTTCTTTTTATATCCCATAATACAATTTTTATGCTCCTACCATGTTTTTAAATTATTTCCATAGGTTATAAGGATGAGTAAGAGAAATAAGTAAGTCAAGTTAAATTTTATGAAGATTTTTCAAAGAAATCATGTTATTTTTTTGTGTTTAAAATTTTATGTTTTCGAAGAAATAGATACTATTTTAAAAATACCCAATTTGTATGCTTGTAGGTTTATATGTTTGATTTATGTACTAGATTTATAAAACTCTTAGATGAAAAGATATTTGGTAATGTAAAGAAGTGAAATCTAGTTGAAATAACTGGAATATGTAATGTTTAAAGTCGGGTCCTTATAGTTGGAATCAAAGCATGGTCTAGGTAACTTTAGGAGTTAGTATGATGTTAATGGAATAACATAAATGATTATTACCTTATTTTTATTTTAAAATTATATATAATTTAAATATTACCATGTTTTTTCATCTAAAATATGTCTGTTCATAATGGTTTTTCACAGAAGAAACAAGGAAACTGAAGTTGGAAGGAACCGAGAGGTTGATATCATTCCAAATATGCAACTAGGAATGATGGGAATTGGAACTAAGTAGTTTGTGATAGTAATGGCTCATATTACGCAAGAAATAAATTGCAGTGGAATCCATACAAGAGAATAACCAGAGCTACCACAAAGGAACATGATTATAGTGGAACATTTTATGAGGCAAAACCCTCATGCTTTTTGTAATGCCCCGACCCTAGTTACCCAGAGTCGGTGCATTATTACATTACATCGGTATGATCACAATGGATCAAATCAAGAAATACTGATCTGTTTAGTAGCTTTAGAAGTACTATATACATACATAAGTTTTATATTACATTGTAAAATAAAAAACCACAAAAATATTGTCTCTTTTGAACACATTAATATTTCTTAGACTATCCCTACATGTCAGTCATAATATACTTCTTAACATCCTGGAAAAAATAAAACATACAAAGGGGTGAGCTTAGATGCTCAGTAAGGATAACAATATAGCGAAAACTTCCATAAATAAGCATAAACATTTAAGGCAATGTATAAGACTAAAAAAATCCTTTTAAACTTAAACTTCATCATAATATGGAAAATATAAATCAAATAATTCCATTTACTTATTCACATGGATATTCTACTAGTCCAATAATAACATGCAATATCAATAGCCAATTTCATAATGATGGAATGCATAATGCTAGACTTTATAACCACTTAGTCAAGGCCTTGTGACTAGATTACAAATAAGATTTTATCAAGGCCTTGTGCCAAGACACTACATTGTCTCATGAGACCTACTGATGCATCAAGGAGCTATAGTGGGCCTCACCCGTCACTTACTAAGTCCAATGCATTCCTCATATGAAAAGGTTTAAACATAACATAAACATTCGTATTAAAACTATCATAAGAAATGTCAATACTTTATCCATAAACCATGAATGGTATAAAAAACACATCCACAGTAAAACATATCACAAAACCTTCAATACAATATGGAATATTTGTATCATAATAAATCATCTTCCAACAAGTTTAAAATCCATCAAAAGATATTGACATAGATGAAATGAAAACTATTTTAAAGAAATACCTCTTTCTATTATTAAATCATTTAAAAGCCACATAATTATAAAATAAAATATTTATTTTTAAAATATTCTTATAAGAATGTATGGGAATCTTTGAAGGTGTTATAATGGTGGATAATAGTCAAACCCGCCATATAAGTTAAAAAACATTCTTACCATAATTTTTTAGAAAGGTCATAAGGTACCTTGTTTGGAAAATGATAGAAAGGTTCCTTTCAACCCATTTTATAAAAAATAAAACAAGGGTTTAAATGAATTTAACCCATAGTCTATTAAATAGTAAAAATGTTTTGAAATACATTTTTAAGAAACACATATGTGGATGATAAAGATATCCCAGTAGATTCTCACGTATAAACAACCTTGGATAATAATGAGATTGTAAAATTAACCCTTACCTTGTACTTTTCCTTGGTCTAGGGTATGTTAACCTCTTATATAATAGTTAAATAATTTTTATTAAATTATAAAAGAACAGCATACATAAAAATGATATCATATATGATCTTATAATGTTTCTTTGTTAATAATATTTTAGAAGTATCATTGTTTCGGGTGTTAAGTGATTTGTTTTCCTTTATATGTTTTGTTACGCAAGTCAGGATTGTTATGGATAAGATATATTTGATTAATATCCATAATTATATTAATTTCATAAGCATTATATTTTAATCACAAAATAAAATTTATCCTTGAATGGTTACGATTGGGAATGAATCTCATCGTGTTCGTGGAGACGGTAATCCGTACGTACACACGAGCAACAATATCATTATATTGATGGTGAAATCATATGTAATTAGATGGTATATAATCATATATACAGAATACTTAACATGTTGTATTTATTATTTACATAAGTTATACTCATTATTATACCCATACAAATAATGATGTGTTTTAATAATAAACTACACCACAACATGGAGACAGTAAGTTGTACGTACTCACGTAAAGTGACTTGTCATTAATAGGATGGATAGAATAATGAATATGGATGTACCATATTTATAATAACATTACTGTATGTATAAGGCACTTGATTTATTATTTTGGTATGGAAATAACAAATAAAGTTGAAGTGGAAGAAGAAAATAACTTTGAAAGAGGTGGTGAAATTATTACCTCTTCTTCAAGTGTTTCCTATTGAGTTGATCAAAAGTGCTCCTTAGGTTGACTTTATGATAAAATTAAGGACTCTAGGTCAAATTTAGGGAAGTTGGGAGGATATTTTAGTAGGGTTTTACCAAGCCAAATGGATTTTGAGGTGTGATACTAAGAGAAGGGGAAGTGCCCTTTTATAAGAGAGGTGAAGGTCACTTTAAGAAAACCTTGAAATGTTATTTTATTATACAATAATATTCAGTTTATAATGGCTAAAAATGATTTATTTAAAAGATAAGGTGGGGATGGGTCGAAAACCTCTCAACAAATATGTTTTTAGATAGTTTTAGGTCGCCATGTTAACCTTATCTTTTAGATTTAACTCTTCGTTAAATAGTTTAACATTTACCATGTCTCCTTGTATTTTTAAATTATATAGTTAATAAACTTACTATAAAATACCAAGAGAACCCCAAGTGGTTAATTAAGGACATATATATTATTATATAAGTCCTTTTTCAGAATTTTAGATTTTTATTACTATTATATCATTTAATAATATAGTATTGGTTTTAAAAATCCATTTATGTCAATTTTGACCATATTTAGTATCTGATTTTTGTTAAAGTCCTAACAACTTGATTACTTCGAAAAAAATTCATTTCATCAACCCTAACAAGTCATATTAACCTATAAAATTCTTTTAATTCATACAAATTCTCAATTTATAATTATTTGGATATTTATAATATCAATTATTTTAATCTTTCATTAATAAGGTAATTATTGCATCATCATTGTGTCATAAATAAATATAATTATTTAATATCTAAAAATTATAAATAAAATATAATTATGTAGGAAATATTTTTGTATTTCTAATTAATATTTATAGTAAAATTTATTATATGTTTAACCCTATATTAAAAATGTTTTAGTTGTGAAACTTTGAATTTATCACTTTTAACTCTTCTTTAAATAAAATAATAATAAATGTCCTAATCTAATCCAAGTAGACCAAAGGGATCCTATATTATTCCTAAGGTTGATTTTGGTCAAAATAAACTTATCCAATAGATGTGTTAGGGTAATTATAATATCAATTGTTTACCTTTAATTGCCCTATTTACTTTTAATCATGGTAAATAAAAGTCAAAAGTTAATATTCACCAAAAATTATTTTCATCTTATTGAACCAAATTTTACTTACTGATTTCAACTATTTCTCTAAGATTTTTGAAATTCAATTCACAGAAGTGGTAAAATTATGTTTTATGAAAATTCGCAAATGCACCTAGAAGGTGGATAAAATGCGGTAAAAAGTTCCATAAAATTTTATATATCTAATATTTTTATAAAATGGATCCAATGAATTACATTGAAAATATATAGGTATTATGTATATATTTTTACCTAATATAAATTTAAATTAAATAACTAGTTATTTAAATAAAATAACTAATTATTTAAATAAAAAGTCTATTTTAAACAATAGCACATTATTTTCACTATTCATCAAAAATTGAAAGTTTTCAGAAAAATACCAAAATTTTTCCCTAAGATAATTTTCATATTCTGAATCCAAAAATGAAGTCCATTTTGAAAAATAAAATTTTAAAAATTTAAAAAGTGGGTATTACTATTCATAACGGCTAGTTTAATTGGTCATGGTGTGTTAATACTCCAAGTTGTGTATAATGTAAGTTATTGCATTATTCAAAAGGAAAAGTATTGTGAAAGCTTGGGGTTTTATACTTTCTGGGGATCTTCTGAAACATTAGTGGATAAAATATGGATTAAATCCCTTGAAAAAATATTTGATGTTATAGGATGTTCAGATAATCAAAAGGTCAGTCTTTCCATTTATAATTTTGAAGGTTATGATGATCATTGGTGATCAATGGTCAATAATTTCTAAGACAGAGAGGATATTGATGCCTTAGAGTGGGATTAATTTAAAATTATTTTCCTTGAAAAATATTTTCCAAAGGTGTTTCAACTTAGGATGGAGAATCAATTCCTTGAATTGAAGTAGAAGGAGGAACATTTAGTGGTCTTGTATGAAGTGAAAATCACCCGATTGGCAAGGTATGATCCAAATATTATTCTAGATCTTGATTAAAAAATCAACAAACTTTAATTTGTATTGAATCCAATATATCAAAGGGTGTTGGATTCTCATGAGTTCAAAAGTTATGAGAAACTTTTCTAATATGAAAAATGGTAGAAATGTAGTTTTTTGATGTCCATGTGTACCTTGAAAACAAACAGAAGAATAGGTCTAGATGGAAAGAGATGGATAAGAACAAATTAAAGAAATCTGATGGTACAAAAGTTTAGTTTCCAGTTTGTGAAAATTTTGGTAAAAATCACCTTGGGGAATATGTTACCAAAACCATGAAGTGTTTTTGATGGGGTATGTTTAGATGTATGGCCTGATATTGTAATGAAAATGATCCTAATACTGATTCTAATAAGAAAACTATAAATTTTTTTAAATATGGTGAGATGGGTCATTATGAAAATACTTTCCTAAAGATAGATCCAAATGATTAAAAGAATCCATACTATAAAAAAGGTGTAGTGAGATCCTTTGCGACTGCATTAGTAGACTTCGGGCCGTCTAATGAAGTTTTATGAGGTAACTTGTTTTTTTACTCATATTTTTCTAATGTTTATTTGATACGGGGTCTAAACATTCCATTATATTTGATAAATTGTCTAGTAAATTTGAAATATCACCTCAACAAATGATACTAGAACTTATTGTTAAAACAACAGGGGAAAATGTTTTAGTAAAAAGACATTTTAAGAATCTTCCTATTTTTATCTATATAAATAAATTACCATCAAAACCTTTTCTTTTTACCTTAGTAGAGTTTGATTTCATTCTGGGTATGCATTAGATTTCTGTTTATCATGTTAAGATTGATTATAGAGGTAAAAAAATTGTTTTTTAGAAAGAATTTCAGGTTTAATACAAGAACTAACCCATACAATTGATAATATATCAGGAAGATGAGAAACTATTGAAGGTTGGAAATGAAATTTATCTTGATCATATTGTTGAAAACAAGGTAACTATTCAAATTAATGATGTTTCAGTGGTAAATGAATACCTTTAGGTTTTTATTGATGAGTTACCCAGTGTTATACCTGACAAGGAAGTTGAATTCAAAATTAACTTAGTTCCGGGTTCTAATCCAATTTCAAACCACCCTTATCAAATGGCTCAAATAAAACTTCTTCAATTGAAAATTCAGTTACTGAAGTTTCTTGATAAAGGCTTCATTCTTCCTATCACTTCACCATGGGGAGCTCTTATTTTGTTCATCAAAAAGAAATATGGTTCAATGAGGCTTTTTATTTACTATAGAGTCATTAAAAATAATTATTAAAAACTAGTATCCTTTTCCTCATATTGATGATTCTTTTGATCATCTCCATGGGGCATAGTATTTTTTAAAGGTTGACCTGAGGTCAGGGTACCATCAGTTGCAATTAAATGAAGAAGACATATCAAAGACTATGTTCCTTACTAGATATGGGAATTTTGAATTTTTTGTCTTTCTTTTTGGGTTAAATAATGCACTTGTTGTATTAATGGATCTTATGAATAGAATATTTCATGAGTTCTTGGATCAGTTTGTGGTTGTGTTTATTGATGGAATTCTTGTATATTATAAAAGTAAATAGAAGCATGAAAAACATCTAATATTTATTTTTAAAACCTTAAAAGAAAAGAAACTGTATGTAAAATTCAACTAGTGTTAATTTTGGTTGCAAAAGATTTCTTTTCGTGGGTGTATTGTAAATAAGGATGGAATAACAATTTATACTTACAAAAAAGTGGTTTATGAATGGAAAAGTCCTAAAAATGTTACAAATATTTTTAGTTTTCTTGTATTAGAATTTTATTACCAATGGTTTTTTAAAAACTTTGCATGGTTATCTAGCCTGCTAACTATCTTAACACTGAAAGAGGTTAAACTTTTTTAGAGTAAATAATTTGATGTTTGTTTTCAGGAACTGAAGAAGAGACTAGTGAATGCTCCTGTTTTGGGCCTTCCTTCTAGAAATGGTGAGCTTTTCATCTATAATGATGCTTCAATAAAGGGGATTGGTTGTGTTCTAATGAAGAATGATCAGGTAATTTCTTTTTCTTTAAGACAACTAAAACCTCATTAGTTAAATTATACCACAAATGATTTGTAATTATCATCTATGGTTTTTGGTTTGAAAATTTGGAGGCATATTTTATGCATAGAAAAATTTGATATATATACAAAACATTAAAGTCTGGAGTATATATTAACTCAAAAGTAACTAAACATGAGGTAGAGAAGATTTCTTGAATTCATAAAGGATTGTGATTTCATGATCAATTATCATCTGGGAAATGAAAACAATGTGGAGGATTCCTTGAGTCAAAATTATCAAGCATCATTAACAATGTTATTATTGTAACATGATCCTTTGATTAATTATTTGATGAATTTTGGTTTGGAAGTTATTGGTGCAGGAAATTCCTCTATTTTGATTTAGGTTTCAGTGCATTCAACTTTGTCCGAAAAATTAATAAAGCATAGAAGGCATATAGGGAGCCACAGAAAAATGTATAATTGGTTAAAATGGGTAAGTTTAAAAAATTTAACATCGATAAATATTATGTTTTAAGATTTAGAAAAATATTTTGTGTGCCTTGTGATTCTCAGTAGAAGAAAGAGTTATTGTGGGAAGCTCATAGTTCTCTATTTTCAGTTCATCCTGGAAGCACAAAGATGTACAGAGACCTTCAGGAGTATTACTGGTGGGATGGAATGAAAATAGATATTTATGATCTTTTCTTAAAATGTTTGATGTGTCAATAGGTTAAAGGATAGAGATAGTTATCGAATAGGATGCTTCATCCTTTACCAGTGCCAGAGTGGAAATGGGATAATATATCCATGGACTTCATTGTGGGGCTACCAAAGACTTCTTGATGTAATAATGAAATCTGGTTTATTTTTGATCGACAGACTAAATCTACTCATTTCCTTCCTATTAGAAAAACTATATCTTTGGATCAGATTCATCAACACTACTTCAAATAGATTTTTAGGCTACATAGAGTTTCTCCTTCCATTGTATCTAACTGTGATCCCATGTTCACTTTTAACTTTTGGAAAGGTCTTCAAAAGTTGTTCAGAATAGAACAAAATTTTATTATAGATTTTCATCCTAAATTAGATGGGCATTAATAAATGGATGATTCAAACTTTGGAGGATATTCTTCGAGCTTGTTTAATGGATTACCAGGGAATTGGGGATTATCATATTTCTTTAGTTGAATTTTTTTATAATAAAAGTTTTCATTCTAGTATACAGATGGAACCTTTTGATTCATTATATGGGAAGTGGCGCCGAACTCCAATATGTTGGGATGAACTTGAGGAAAGGAAGTTGATGATACCAAAATTATTAAAGGAAGTGGATCAGAAAGTAAAGATGATACAGCAACACATGAGGACAGCTCAGAGTGGGAAGAAAAGTTATGTGGATAATATGAGGAAAGAATTTTATTCCAGGGTAGGTGATCATGTTTTTCTTAGAATCTCACCATGGAAAAGTGTTATACATTTTGGAAAGAAATGAAAGCTAAGTAAACTATTTATTAGACCTTATGAAATCATGGAGAATGTTGTAACAATCTCCTGCCAAGTAGATTTTTCTTCAATTTTATCTCAATTACACAATTTTTTTCGTGTTTCAATGTTGGTAAAGTATGTGCTAGATTCATCTCATTTTTTGAGCCCTGAACTAGTTCGGCAGGAAGAGAAACTTTCTTATGAAGAAAAACCTGTTCAGATTCTTGATCGAAGAGAAAAACTATTGTGGAATAAATTAATCCTCCAGGTAAAGATTTTGTAGAGTAACACATGGTTGAAGAAACAACATGGGAATCTTAAAATGTTATGAGGGAGAGGTACCCTCACTTTTTTAATAGGTAAATAAAATTATGAGGACACAACTTCAAGAATGTGGGGAGAATGTAATACCCCATGGTTTTAAAAAAATCGAAAGGCAAGAAACATTGTATCCCTACATCATGTCACTTTGTTTTGAGGAGATATTTACAAACTATCTAATAAACCTAATTTTTCCACTTCTATGATTTTGATTTCAAAATACAGACATCTACGGTTGTGATCAGTAAGTTATTTGGAGTCTGATAGAACCAACTTATTTTTTAGTGAATAGTAATATACCATTATGAATAGTAATATGACTCTTATTAATATTAAATCATATTATAATTTAATTTTATTAAGGTTATAAGATAATGAGATCTTGATTAATTTTTCAAGGTGATATAAAATCAATTATAGTTTAAAAACTATTATTTTTGGAATAAAATATGATTTTATTTAAAAATTAATTTTCTCATATTTAGAAAATTATTTTCAAAAAAATGACTTCATTTATAAATTCTATAGGTCCAAAAATGGTTAGCGTTAATTTTTTGGATTTTTCTGAAATTCTTGAATTTTTTATAAATAGTAAAATACGGTAATATATCGCATATATACATTATATATTAAATATACTATTCAAAGAATCATGGATGATGTAATCACCCTTAGTTAGAACTCAAACACTCTCTTTAATAGTTAGGGTCATATGAATCAATACTATTCATAGTCTTGTGCAAAAATATTAAACTAATAAATAAAATAATGGAAAACCCCTCCTCTCCTCCACTATAAATACCACCCCCACCCCCTCTCCTCTCACACCTTTGAAACTTTGAGAATTGTCTAAATTATGCCAAATGATCTTCCCAAGGATCTTTACCACATCCAATGCCTTATGTTCTCACCAAAATTCCAAAACCATGGTCCTTAAGGAGGTTTCAAGGAGAAGAGATCAAGAGGTCAAGATCCTCTTTCATTTTCTTGTGTTTTCTTTTCGATTCTTTTCTTTTCTTGCACTCCCTTCTCTTAACCTTATCCTAGAGGAATTAAATCTAAATTATTGTATATATAATGGATTTTTATCATGTTTATGGAAAAATCCATCATCATTCTTCCCCTTCTCTTCCTCATATTCTAAAAATAAAAACATCATCCATGATGTGACGATTTACTGATATCGTGGATGATATGTCTTTAATTTTTTATACTTTCGTAAAAGTTGGTTGTGAAACGATTTAAATGGTTAAATTTTTTAAAATTGTATGATATTTTCTATCTTATGTTTTGTAATTAACTTACATGTATAATATTCAAGGTATATGATGAAACAAGTTCATGATTATCGAAGAACTGCCAAAATGAACTAAAAAAATATCACTAATGATTTATCAAATAATCCATCCTCATAACATATAACCAAAATTATTTATGAAATAATTTAATATTTTTAAAACATATTAATAAAATTTCATTTCACTTTTGTATTTTCTCTTCCATTCAACAAGAAAATCATTTACGGACCGACCATGGAAATCATGTAAATCCCACACCCGAAACAATGGAAATAAAAAAATATTATTAATAAATGGGTCGAATTATGTAATAAAATGATCATATAAGGTGTTATAAACATTATTATGTTTATTTAAAATATAAATAACCCCATTTTAACCTTTATATATTATTTTTAAACAAGTTTTAAGTACGAAAAACCCGAGGTAAGGGAATTCTTAACCCAATTTCCATTCTTTGGGTTAACCTTCTACTTCATTGATTATATGGTACTAAAAATATTTTTGTAATGAATTTTTCTTTATATTATTATCTATTATGTGTATTTATAGTGTATACATATATTAATTTTATTATATTAATTCTCACATAAATTATATGATATTTTCAAAGGACTTTTCTTTAAAAATCCTCTTTTAGAATTCGATTTTACAAAATTAAAAAGAAAGTTTTTATGAAATTATTCATGTTTTATGATTATGTTCAGGTTATTTATAATTTTTTATGATGAAGGGTGGTACATATATCTACCTTAAATTCATTGTTTATGTGTAAGTTGGAGGTTGTCTTTATGGTTACTCCAAGTGTAACTGTGATGGTTACACTATAAGGTGGTAGTGAGGGTTACATTGTAAGGTAGTTGTGACGGTTAAAAATCATAAGGTAGCCAAGAGGGTTAAAATATAAGTAATTAAATTCCCAAGATACCCTTATTCTCTATTTAGGTTTTCAATGATTTATAGAAATATCATGTTTCATAAAGTAAGTATATGATTCTTTAGGGGTGAGAAGTATTTCTCTATGAAAATGATTTTGTAAGTTTATAAGTATTCGGGGACTAATGGTTTCTTTCCTTCATTTTATATCCCTTACTGATATTTTTATGCTCATACCTTGTTTTTAAATTCTTTCCACGGGTTATAAGTATGTGTGAGAGAAAGAAACAAGTCAAGTTAACTTTTATGAAGTTTTTTCAAAGAAAAAAGTTGTTGTTTTGTGTTTAAAATTTTTTTGTTTTGGAAGAAATGATTACTATTTTAATATTACCCACTTTGTATGCTTATGGTTTGATATGTATAAGCTATTTATTATCTTTCTAAAACTCTAAACCAAAAATATCTTTGGGAATGTAAAGAAGTAAAATCTAGTTGAAATAACTAGAATATATATTGTTTAAGGTCGGGTCCTTATATAAAGACAAGATTAAAACTTCATTTAAAGATTCTATAGATGAGAAAAAATCATTTAAAAAATCTATAGAAACTAATCACATGAGAGAAATCACATAAAAAGAAAAAACTAAGGAGAAGATAAATAATTTGACAGTGAGAGAATATTATAAATCTTGTAACACCCCAAGATTTTGAAAATAAATTTAATATTGAATGCATGAAACACTAAGTCTCTAAAAAACACCACTTTGTTATAACCTAGCCAGTAAACACAATTTTTTCCACTCTATGATTTGAATTTCGAAAAACTGACATATGCAGTTGCGTTCAGTAAGATATTTAGAGTTTTATAAGAAAAAATTAATTTTAAATGAATAGTAACAAACCCTTATGAATAGTAACATACCCTTATGAATAGTAATTTTACTCTTATGAATAGTAATGAATAGTAAATCAGCCAAAAAAATATAAACTTCACCAATGAATTTATAAATACAATTTAGACGTCTTATAAGTGAAAAAAATTATCATAGTATAAGTATGTGTATTTTTATATGTCATACATATTTTAATTAAAATTTTATAATTAATTTAACAATTAAAAATGGAAATTTATTTTCATAAAATGTAATAATAAATTTTTACTTTATTTTCTTATGTTTATAAGATAATTTTATGGGACCTTGCTTAATTTCTCAAAGTGTTATAGTACAAGTTATAGTTTTAAAGCAATTTTTGGAATAAATTATGATTTTATATAAAAAATAAATTAAAAATATTTAGAAAGTTATTTTCTAAAAATAGATTTCATTTTTTAATTCTACTCATTTGAAAATAGTTGGGGTGAATTTTTGGGATTTTTCTAAAATACTTGAATTTTGTGAATAGTAAAAATATAGTTTTGAGGTTTCGGTATGTTTAATGACATCATAATGATGTAATAATTAATATAAAATGATGTTCTACTTGTGTGCATTAAAATATTATATGAGGTGTCCCAAGTGGCAATTACCATGGAAAAATACCATGCACAAGCCCGTGATTTTGTAAAAACTGCTAATGAGGTGTCCTTTGAAATTAATAAAAAAACTCCCTCTCATTTACTATAAATACCCACTCATTCCTTCATTTTCTTTCATTAAAAAATTATCATCCAAGAATATCTGGTATTTTTACCTCCCTAGGAGTCCTCCCAAGGTGTCCTCGATCCCCCAAGGTCCCAACATTCATGTTTTAGGAGTAACTCTATAAGGTAAGAGAATTCTCAACTTCTCTTTTTTATTCAAGTTCTCTTTTATTTGGTATGTATTTCATGTATTCATACCATGTACTTATTTCCATTTTTTATTGTACCTATACTATTTTATGATTTTTTTATGAATGTTTGACCCATATCCCCTCTCTTTTTAATGTTTTATGAAACCATGCTGCATAGCTGTTATGCTGCTCAATTTTCGTCTCAAGATCTCTCTCTTTTTCAAGCACTTGTATTATGTTATTATCATTAAATTTCAATTGTATTATTTTGGTATATTTCATTACATGTCCCCCTTAATATACATGTTATTTAATAATGATTATATACATTTTTTCTCTCATCAAAATATTTTATGAATTTTTATGTGACGTCGTTAGGTAGCCGAATTTTCGTAAGGGATTTATCAACTTTTCTTTTATTTCGAGTTCCTTCTTTTATTTGTATTTCCTCGCCTAATTTCATACAAATGTTATGATAAATTCATTACATTTCATTTATTGTAATTTTTTGTGATAATTGAATAATTCTTCATCATCTCTCATTTTCCCTTCTTTTATACTAGAAATGAAAACACTATCCGATATGAGTTAATTTATAACATTTAACGGTGATGGGTTTTTAATTTCTACTACCATATTAAATTCTGGACATGAAACAATTTTTATGGTTGAAACAGACTACAATAAATTTATTATAGCATATTTAAGGTTCTTTAATCCTTTCGTACACATTATATTAATTTATAAATCAAAATGAGTTCGTTTTGATCAAAAACTTCCAATTAACCCAAAAAATTATCAATAAAGTTTTATATAATGATTCATCTTCACTTTCAATAAAAAAATGAATTTTATAAACATGTAATATTATTTTTATTCACTAATAACATAAAACTTTTTTTCTACACAACCATTCTCATTCTACATGTTTATCCGTACATAAATATAAGTAAACTGGTCATGAAAACCAAGGAAGAAAACACTCCCAAACGGTGAAATTGGATCTCTTAACCCATCAAAAGTCCATAAATGAACATAATAAGGTTATTATAAATAAATTAAATGTGGGGTGGGTTATGTAATATTTAATTTATTAACCTAAATTTGATTATTCATGTCATGAAGATAAAGTGAGGAATGCCAACAGACTTAAAGTAAGGGTTTTCTACCTGAACCTCAATTTTCATTTGGGTTACTCTTATTATCATCTTCACTCAATTAAATTATTATTTATTAATATTTAATACTCATATATTCTGTGAAAATGTCAAATATATTTGTACCAACCAGAATCCTACATTCATTTATGGGGAGTTATATGTTTTAAAGGTATATTTCAAAAATTCTTCCTGAAATGTGAGGCAGATTCAAGGGAATTTCTCAAATTCTTACCAATTTACAAGGGAAATATATAATCTGTTTTTGGAAACCATTATCTTTATAAAATATCTCATTTTAATATGAAAATACTATCTTACTTCACTTAAGGTTTTATAACTAGATTTTTCCAAAAATAACTCTTCTTTTCAACGCAAAAGAGTAATTATCTCAAGAATTACTCGATGATTTTATAAGAGTATCTTCATCTATTTAAACACTCTTGCTTATTATTATGTATTATTGGGATTAATATTTTATGATATTATCTACCATATTTAATTGAATGGTTTATGATTATTTTGACTATTGATGTGCTATCTTAAAACCATTCACCAATTTACTCTGAATGGTTAGTATTTATGCTTAATGTTTGGGGAAAGTTATTTATATTTAATATATTAGTTTCAATATGAATGTATATATTGTTTATATTTATCCCCATTCATATGATAAATGCATTTAACTTAGTAAGTTTTGGGTGGGGCTCTCTATAGCCCCTCGGTATATCGGTAGGTATCATGAGACAAACTATGGTCTTGGCAAAACGCCTTGACAAAATGGATATTTATAGTCTTTCTACAAGGCCTTGAATGTATTGTTATGATGTCCCACATTATGAATTATCTCATTATAAAAATATTATTGAGGGTTCATGAGGTTATTCGACTAGTATAATATCCATGATCATGTTTTATTATGGAACTATTTATTTATCTCTTATTCCTACCATATTATGTTCAAGTTCATTTTTTTAAAGGCATGTGTTTTTAAGTTATTCACCATGCCTAATGTTTATGTTTATGATATATTCCACTTTATTTCTGACCCTTACTGGGTATTTGAGTTCACCCCTTTCTTATGTTTCATTTTCCACAGACATGAGGAGGTATAATATGTATGACATGCAGAAATAACCTAGGAGTTATGGATGTTCTCAAAGGAATTTCTATGTTGTATTTCATTTCAAGTTGTAATGTTGAACTTATGTTTGTATATTATTTAAAAATCAGGTAAACTACTCAGTCCTTTGAAATGCATATTCCTTATTTATATTCCAACGTAATTAAATATGGCACCATCTCTGGGCAACTGGGGTCAGATCCTTACAGTTAGAATAAAAGAAATTTTATTAGAAAACTTAGAAACTATATTTAGAAAACATAGATTAGGGAACAAAACCATAAGATATTCTTTGAGGATAAACATACAATAATATCCTAGAATTTTTGGAAAGGAATATATTATGTGGATCTTTATAGAAAATACATAATTTTCTAGATATTACAAGTGGACGTGGTTCTAGAACAGATGTCCCTAGGAGTGAAAACTCTGACAAAGAGTTTCACACATGACACGAGGTATCCCGGTACATAACAACGGGCCATACTGTGCACCTGGTTTGACACACCCATGTGATATGCTTAGAATAATTCACATTTTCTTTATAATCCATTATGAAGGATTTAAATGTAAATTTTTCTTCAAAGAAATCATGTTTGTGATTTTGGGATTATCCATGTATATGATTTTAATTTATGCTAAGTATTTTTCTAAGTTGATATTATACATTATAATTCATAACCTAATCTATTTTATTCCATTATTTAGAAATAGAACCTAGTGGAAGAAATGTAAACCGCAAGAACACGTGTATCCCATTTAGGTATTGCGCTCTGATGCAAGATAATGATGTTGGATCTAGAGCTATGACTGGTGTTGAAAAACTTATAACTATACTAGGAAAACTAGCTCTGGTTATGAAAAATAACCTTACCTATCCTGATCCACAACATGGAGGAGTTATGTTAGATCTCTTTATGCAACAACATCCTTTATCATTTAATGGGACAACAAACCCATTTGTAGAGGAGTAAGGGAAAAGTCCATTAGAGAAGATATTTCTCTCTCTAGAATGTAATGAAATATAGAAGGTTATCATGGATGTTTATCGACTATCGAGAGATATGGACCAGTTTTGTTCTTTAATCCAAAACATAAAGTAGGAGGAAGAAAGAGAAGAAAAGGAATATATGAATTTTAAGGAAATGTTTTTAGAGAAATACTTCCCTCGTGAACAACGAGTATATATGGAAAAGTAGTTTCTAAATCTGAGGCAAAATAGTATGATAATGTTGCAAAGTATGAAGCTAACTTCACAAGGTTATCAAGACTTGCTTCGGACTACATACGTAATCTAAGGAGCAAGATTGATCAATTATTTGATGGTTTAAAACCATTCCTCTGAAGGGCTCTAGTCTCGCAAAGTTTCTCATCATATGAAGATATAGCCTCAAGTTCTATCAATATGTAAAAGGAATTTTCTAAGTCTTATAATTTTAAAGGAAAACAAGAAAAGAAGAGGGATACCGAATACTCTAGAAAAGAAAATAAGAAAATGGGGAATAAGGGGGTAGTTGACCTACCATCCTACAGTAATTGTGGGAAGAAACATCTTGGTACTTTATTGAAGGGAATGGGAGTCTCTTACAAGTGTGGATAAAAAGGCCACCTATCTCCGGATTGTAAGGAAAATAAAGAAGTTTCCAATGTTAAATGCTAAAATTTCAGGGAGATGGGACATTATGCACATCAATGTATTAAGCATCAGGGAAACATTCCCCAAAGAAGGCCAAGATTATGTGGTCACAACTACAGAGGTTGATATTCCTAATGATGTAATGGAAGGTACATTAATCATCTCCTCAAACTTATCCAATTCTTTATTTGATTCTAGATCATCACATTATTTCATATCTTCCTAGTTTTCTAAAAAAAAATTAGATATTTCCAATTTGATTTAATAAGGGAGTTCTCAGTCAAAACTTCTAAGGGAAGTATCATTGTAACAAATATGTGTCAAGAATCCCCCATTATAGAATATAAATGTTCTTCATCTGCTGATTTTATTATCATACCCATGATTTAATTTAATATAATCCTCAATATGGATTGTCTTTCGAACCATGATGTGAAAGTTTATTACAAGAATAAGGAGGTTTCATTTTTTTAGGATGATGTGGAATACCTTATATTTAGGGCATAAACATCACCATCTGATTCTCATCTAGATCCAACCCAAGTAGCTCTACTGAATTTAATTATTATGGAGGAATGGAACACAATATCTATGGGTGAGGAAATGAATTTTTAAGTAGAGGATGTACATATTGTGAAAGAATATGTTGATTTGTTTACAAAGGATTTACCTGGACATCCTCCGGAGTGGGAAGTTAAGTTCTATATTGATTTAATTCCTATTTCAAGGCTTATATCAAATAATCCTTGTATAATGGACATTATGGAATTAGTATAACTGAAGAAACATCTAGAGAAATTGAGTGATAAAGGATTTATTCTCCATTGAGTTTCTTCATGGGAATCCATTGTCCTTTTTTTTAATAAGAAAGATGGATCTATGATGTTGTGCATTGAACATAGGGAGATCAATGCTATAAAAATAAGGAATAATTATCCCTTAACTCGCATTGATGATTTATTTGATCAACTTCATGGAGCTCAATATTTTTTGATGATTGAACTTTGATCTGAATTTCAGTAGTTTCCTATGAGGAAGGAAGAGATTCAAAAAACAGCATTTCTGACCAGGTATGGGCATTATGAGTTTACAGTAATGTCTTTTGGACTGACTAATGCACCCTCAATTTTCATGGATCTAATGAATAGAGTTTTCAAGTAATATCTTGATGAATTTGTGGTTTTATTTATTGATGATATATTGGTATACTCCAAATCCTATTAAGATCATGAAAATCACTTGTGCACTATTATGAAGACTCTTTGAGGAAATGAATTATATAAGAAGTTTAGAAACTGTGAATTTTGGCTTCAATCAGTTTCCATTCTTGCCACATTATCTCTAAGGATAGAATATCTGTTGATCCTATAAATAAAAAGGTTGTGCAAGAATGGCCTACTCCAACGAACATAACTGAGGTATGTAGTTTTATTGGTTTATCATGTTACTATCGCCATTTCATTCAAAATTTCACCCATTTATCCAACCCAATGACAAAGCTTACACGTAAAGAAGTTAAGTTTGTATGGAAAAAATAATGTGAGGAATTTTTTGAGGAATTTAAGAGGATATTAGTGAATGATTCGATCCTGACTCTACCATCAGAGAATTATGGGTATTTGATCAATAATGATGCATCAACGAAAGAACTTGGTTGTTTCATTATGTAGAATGATAGAGCTATTGCTTATAAATCAAGGTAGCTAAAAATTCATGAAAAAAACTATCCTACTCATGATCTTGAGTTAGCATCTACAATATTTTCTTTGAAAATATGGAGACATTATCTCTATGGAGAAAATGTGAGATATATACAGATCATAAGAGTTTGAAAAATATCTTCTCATAGAAAGAACTCAACATGAGGAAAAGGCGATAGCTAGAACTACTCAATGATTATGATTGTACCATACACTATCACCTAGGAAAGGAAAACAAAGTAGATAATGCATTGAGTATGAAGGATTATGGAGTTCAAAACAAAATGAGGATTGATAAGGATCCTTTGTACATGAATCTAGTGAGGATGGATATGAGAATTATCAAAGAAGGGGAAACATCACTACTTTTTCAAATGGTTTACCAACCATATTTATTGGAAATAATTATAGATTCAGAGTCTGATGACGAGAATATTTAAAATAAAATTAATTCTATGAAATATGGGAAGTTGGATAACTTCATGTGTGAAGATGGAATTCTAAAATTTGGGAAGAGGATATGTGTTCCCTCTCTACTCGAGCTGAAAAGGGAATTATTGTATGATTCTCATAGATCAAATTCTCTATACATCCTGGTTAAACTAAGATGTATAGAGATTTGAAGGAACATTTCATGTGGGAAAACATAAAGAGGGAAATTTCTGATTATGTATCAATATATTTAGTCTTTCAACCAGTAAAGGCTGAATGAGAACATCCTAGAGGATTCATGAATCCTATACCTATTCTTACATGGAAATGGGATGAAATCACCATGGATTTTTTAACTCGGTTACCCAAAACTCTGAGAAAGGATGATGCAATATGGGTAATTGATGATCGACTTATGAAATCTACACATTTCCTTCCTATAAGGGAAGATTTGGAACTAGAGAATCTTGAACGAATCTATATCAATGAAGTTGTAAGACTTCATGAAGCAAGTATTTCAATATTTTATGATTGTTATCCTCAATTTACATCAAAATTTTGGAAAAGTCTTCAAAACTATTTGGATACTGAGCATTGTTTGAGTACTTATTATCATCCACAAACTGATGGGCTATCAGAAAGGACAATCTAAACCTTAGAGTACATTATGAGATCATGTTCAGTTGACTTTCAAGATATGTGGGATCAATATTTACCTTTAGTGTATTTTTTCTACAATAATAGTTTCCATTCAAGCATTCAAATGGCACCATATAAAGCATTGTATAGAAAGAGATGTCGTACACCCACTTGTTGGGATAAAATTTGAGGAAGGAATCTTATGGGCCTAGATCTTATAGAGGAAACAAAAGTGGAGGTAAATACTATTCAAACCCATATCAAAGTATCTCAAAGCATATAAAAGAGCTAATCTGATAATAAAATGAAGGATTTGGAGATTCAAGTGGGAGATCATGTTTTCTTAAAAGTATCTCCATGGACTGATGTTATAATATTTGGGAAGAAAGGGAATCTAAGCCCTAGGTACATAGACCCTTTTGAAATTGTAGGGAGAATTGGAGTTGTGTCTCATAGTTTGGTTGTTCCACCTAGCCTGTATAAAGTACACAATGTGTTCCAAGATACATTGTTGAGAAAGTACATGCCAGACCCAACGCATGTCTTCGCTTATAAAGGTATAGAATTAGAACCTAACCTATCTTATTGTGAAGATCCTATCCAGATTTTTTACACTAAAGAACAGGTGTTGAGGAATTGTATGACTCGACTGGTAAAGATACTTTGAAAAATCATAAAATCTAATAGGCGACATGAGAGCCTGAGGAGCTTATGATGAAGAACTACCCAAATCTCTATGTGAGGTAACATTATAGTAATTTAGAGAAAGAAATTTTTTTATGGAGGGGATAATGTAACACCCCAATATTTTGAAAATAAATTTAATATTGAATGAATGAAACAAAATGTCTCTAGAAAACACCACTTTGTTATAACCTAGCTAGTGAATATAATTTTTCCAACATTGTGATTTGAATTTTGAAAAATTGACATACATAGTTTTGTTCAGTAAGATATTTAGAGTTTGATAAGACAAACTTAATTTTTTATGAATAGTAACATAACCTTATGAATAGTAACATACCCTTATGAATAGTAATTTTACTCTTATGAATAGTAATGAATTGTTAATCAAACCAAAAAAACTTCACCCATGAATATATAAATACAATTTAGCCATCTTATAAGTGAAAAAAATGATCATAGTATAAGTATTGGAATTTTTGTATGTCATAATTATTCTAATTACAATTTTATGATTAATTTAATAATTTAAAATGGATATTTATTTTCATAAAATGTAATAATAAATTATTAATTTATTTTCTTATGGTTATAAGATAATTTTGTGGGACCTTGATTAATTTCTCAAGGTGTTATAAAATGAGGTATAGTTTAAAAGTCATTTTTTGAAATAAATTATGATTTTATTTAAAAATTTAATTAAAAATATTTAGAAAATTATTTTTAAAAAATTTATTTCATTTTTTAAATCTACATATCTAAAAAATTTTGGGGTTAATTTTTGGTATTTTTCTAAAATACTTGAATTTTTGTGAATTGTAAAAATACAGTTTTGAGGTTTCAGTTTGTTTAATGACATCCTAATGATATAATAATTAATATAAAATTCTATTTTACTTGTGTAAATTAAAATATTATATGAGGTGTCCCATGTGGCTAATACCAGGGGCAATCCCATGGTTTTGAAAAAATCACAAATGAGGTGTCCTTTGAAATTAATAAAAAAACTCCATCTCCTTTAGTATAAATAACCACTCATTCCTTCATTTTATTTCATTATGAACTCATAATACTAAAATATCTAGTATTTTTACCTCTCTAGGAGTCCTCCCAAGGTGTCCTCAAGCCCCCATGGTCCCAACCTTAATGTTTTAGGAGCTACTTTACAAGGTAAGATAATTCTCAACTTCTCTCTTCCATTCATGTTCTCTTTTATGTGGTATGTATTTCAAGTTTTCATACCATGTTCTTATTTCCATGTTATTATGTATCTATAATATTTTATTAGTATTTTATGAATTTTTTACCCCTTTATCCTCTCTTTTTAATGTTTTCTAAAACCATGTTGCATAGTCGTTAGGCTATAGAAGTTTCGTCTCAAAATCTATCTCTTTTTCAAGCACTCTTATTATGTTATTATCTTTTAATTTAAATTGTATTATGTTGGGATATTTCATTACATATCCATATTACTTTAAATATTATGTAATAATGATGAGATACCATTTTTCTCTCATCAAAATCTTTTATGAATTTTTAAGTGACGTTGTTAGGCTGCCGAATTTTTGTAAGGGATTTCTCAACTTTTATTTTATTTCTAGTTCCTTTATTTTCTTTTTAATTCCTCACCTCTTTTCATCAAAATGTTATCATAAATTCAGTACTTTAAATGTACTATAATTATTTTTGATAATTTAATAATTTATCATCATCTCTCCTTTCCCCTTTTTTATACTAGAAATAAAAACACCATCTGAGATGTGCTAATTTATAACATTCAAGGATGACGGGTTTTCAATTTATATTACCATCTTAAATTATGGTCATGAAACCATTTTTATGGATGAAACAGACTATAATATATCTATTATAACTATTTAATGTTTTGGAATCCTTTTTTACAAATGATATTAATTTATAAATCAAAATGAGTTTGTTGTTATCAAGAACCGCCAATTAACCCAAACAATTGTCAATAAAGTTTTATATAATGATTCATATTCACTCTCAATAACCAAATGAATTTTATAACTATATAATCTTGTGTTTGTTCACTGATAACATAAAACTTCTATTCTATAAAACTATTCTCGTTCGACATATTTATCCATACAAAAATATAAGTAAACCGATCATGAAACCCAAGGAAGAAAACACTCACAAACAATGAAATTGGATCTCTTAACCCATAAAAAGAACATAATTGAACCTAATAAGGTTATGATAAATAAATTAAATTTAGAGGAGGTTATGGAATCATTAATTTATGAACCTAAATTTTATTTTTTGGGTCATTATGATCAAGTGAGGATCACCAAAGGACTTAAGGAAAGGGTTTTCTACCTAAACCACCATTTTCATCCGGGTTACCCTTATTATCTACTTAATTAAATTAAATTCTTATTTATTCATATTTATTCCTCATATATTCTATTATAATGTTAAATATATATGTACTAACTATAATCCTACTTTCATTTCTGGGGA
This sequence comes from Viscum album, assembly GCA_963277665.1. Taxonomy (NCBI): domain Eukaryota; kingdom Viridiplantae; phylum Streptophyta; class Magnoliopsida; order Santalales; family Viscaceae; genus Viscum; species Viscum album. Next base: position 1,212,116,442 of record OY728143.1, on the reverse strand, counting down.
GTTATATGTTTTAAAAGGATCTTTCAAAAATTCTTCCCGAAATGCGAGCTATATTCAAGGGAATTTCTCAACTTTTTACCTATTTACAAGGGCACTCTAAAATCTGATTTTGAAAATCATTATCTGTATAAAATCTATAATTTTAATATTAAAATACTATCTTACTTAAATTATGGTTTTATACAAATATTTTTCCAAAATAACTCTTTTTTCAAAGTAAAAGTTTAATTATCTCAAGAATTACTCGATGATTTTATAAGAGTATCTTCATCAGTTTCAACACTCTTATTGATTATTATGTATTATTGGGATTAATATTTTATGATATAATATAAAATATTTAATTTAATGGTTTATTATTATTTTTACTGTGGATGTTCTATCTTAAAACCATTCACTAATTTACTCTGAATGGTCAGTGTCTATGTTTAATGTTCGGGGAAAGTTATTTACATTTCATATATTAGTTTTGATATGAATTTATATGTTGTTTATGTTTATCCATGTTCATATGATTAATGCATTAGACTTTTTAAGAGTCGGTTGGGGGCCTCTATATCCTCTCGGTGCATTGGTAAGTCTCATGAGAAAAACCATGGTCGTGGAACGAGGCCTTGACAAAATGGATATTTATGGTCATGGCATGAGGATTTGATGGTATAATTATGATGCCCCTAATTATGAATTTACTCTAGGAAAATAGTATTGATGGTTCATGAGGTTATTTGACTAGTAGAATACCTATGATCATGTTTTATTATGGAATTATATATTCATCTCTTATACCTTTCATATTATGTTCAAGTTAATTTTTTAAAGGAATGTGTTTTTAAGTTATTCACCATGCCTAATGTTTATGTTTATGATATATTCCATTGTGTTTCTTACCCAAAATGAGAATTTGAGATCACCCATTTTTTATGTTTCATATTCCTAGGACATGAGGAGGTATATTATGAATGACATGCAGAAATAACCAAGTAATTATGGATGTTGTCAACGAAGTTTCTATGTTGTATTTATTTTCAAGTTGTAACATTGAAATTATGTTTGTATCTTGTTTCCAAAGCATCTAAACTACACGGTACTTTGGGATTCAAATTGCTTAATTATATTCCAATTTAATAAAATAATGCACCATCTCTGGGAAACTGGGGTCGGGTCCTTACAACTCTAAACATTAATTCTAAGGAACACTGAGGTTCCTCCTTATTCCTAGAACAAATGTTAATTTGTACTAAATTATAGGGACTTGAAGGGGAAGAATTAAAAAATATTTATGAGTACTGTAGAAGTTATGCAATAATAATAGATGTCCAACATGGAACATTTTAATCATAAGGATGAAGTATTTTGTGCTTCCCTTAAGGGGGTAAAATTTTAATATGAGCTTTTATTATCATAATTTCCTTAAAAATAAAGTAGGGATGATAATAAAGGTGAGATGTTGCAGAAATTTTGTTTATACACTTGAACTATTGTGATATTTTTTAGAGATTGATATAGGATTTATCCTAAAATACATACTCAAGTTTCTCCTAATATAAATATGTGAGAAAAAAAATTTAAGTATTACATTAAATAATTTTTATGGAAAAAATTGATTACCTTGACTATACATGCTTTTTTTATACATTGGGTTTACTCATATATACTTAGAGTTTTTTAGTTAAAGGCTCTTTATTAATAATATCATTTTATACTAATTTTCTCTCTAAGAATGTTTCCAGATTTTCTATTTTAAAAAAGATATTATTATACATTAGTAATGTTACCATTTGTATTTTATTTTCAATAAGCAGGATAAGTAACATAAGGGGAGATGAAAAAATAACGGATAAAGTATTAATCACACATATTGACTTCGAGGGTGTATGAAGTTATATATATATATATATATATATATTGATAAGAAATACATATTATTATATTTTTGTGCCAAAGTGTGTTTGGTTGCATTTTTTTAATATCTCAATATGTGTTTGTAGAAAAATTTATGAGAATATATTGTTGGAGTTATGTTAGGAAACTTTCCTTACAAAATATGAAGATTCAATTTTGTTCCTCAATTTCCTAGAATTATAAAGTTAGTCATAATCCAAGTAGAGTATTTACACATTTTTACAACATGAGAGAAGTTTCAGATCAAGGAGTAGTATAAATTTCAAAATAGATTTATCAGATAGAATATTTTTATAAAGTTACACAATGAGATAAAACTGATAGAAAAATATTATCATATGGACCAGATATAGAAGTTATTATAGAGAGGAGGTCTAAGTTGTAATGTTTATTTGCAGGTTATATGAATTTGTGCATTTTATTGAGTCGGCAGACCCTATTTTAAAATAAGTATAAAGAGGTATAAGTACACAAGCGTATAATATATAAAGGTAACTCATGATTTTTATTATCTATGTAAAGGTATCAAATTTATTGCATAGTGGAAGTAGAAGAGTTGAAAAAGATTTGAAAAGTTTATCTGTGTAAAGATATTGTGTATTAAGGATTTATTTTCAATGCTATCAAATACATTAAATCAGAAGTAGAGAACCAAATGAAAATGTCAATGAAGTTTCAATGGTCATAGTTCCATTGGAAAAACACATAAAACATATAATGGATGGAATATCATGAAATAGAATAGATGGGGAAATGTGAAGGTTCTCTAAGTAAATATGGGTGTGAAAATTTTTAGGGTAAGTTTAGTGGTATCTAAAAGTTCCCAATCAAAGTGTTGTATCACTAAGAGGGGGAGGGGGAGAATCAGGGATACTCTTTTTATTTTATGTTTCTTTTCAATTGAAACAACCTTAGCCTCCTGTTAAGTATTTCAATTCCCTACTAAGAAACAAATCAACACACATCCAATGGAACAGAAATTTTTACAAGGATCATTATTCAATAAGAATATATACATCCTTGGTATGGTTTAGAAATGATCCAATAGCATAAAATCCACTAAGAAAACAATACTTGTATTACAACGAGTAGGATGTACCCTTTAACTCATGTAGCACTATGAAAAAATCCCACTAGTGCATGTGCACCCTCTTACAACAATAGATTAATACAATTGTTTTGTAATAACTCATGTTACCTACACTTCTTTTCAATTCAACAAATGTATTCAAATTATAATACAATTCATCAATTCCTTACCCAGAATAAAGGTAAGAACCGCCTAGAATTTGTTATAAAGCATTGATACCGATATTCTCTAAACACAATTCTTTCAAGACAATGCTCTCATTAAAATTCTTTCAATACAAATCTCTCATTACAATTCTTTGAATACAAAGATATCATTCCGATTTTCTGATAGAAAACAATAGAGTAGAATCGGCACCACTTCAATTCCTGAATACAATTATTTAAGTCCGATTTTCCTAATATAAAGAAATAAAAATGAATCAGCACTACTTAAATTCCTGAATAAAATTGTCATACCGAGTAGAATATGAATGAATCGGCACCACCCAAAACAATTGAAAATATGAATGAAATTGATCACTTCTTCTCTCTATAAACCTGTAGCTTGTCTCTCTTCTATGAGTCACATAAGTACAATGTAATTCACGGCTTTTATAGGTGACCTGAAACATGTTTAAGAGGGAATCCCAAAACACATTCCCGCTCACTTAAATTCACCCAAATATGAATTTCTTCGGAAATCTCAAAGCAATTAGGACTTTGTAAACACATCTAGATTCTTCTCAAAACTTCCACAATCTTCATCTCTTCTTTTCCAGACTCCCATTTCAAATTTCAATACAATTACAATTGATGATAAATATATGGATCTGAAACCGATTCACTAATACTTATTTCTTCAAAATAATTCTAGATATAATACCAAATGAATGTGTTTGAAGAAATGAACTTCTCCACTTCCGATACAATCACTCTTTTAAAAGAAAGGATCCCCCTTTGACAATTCATTCATCAATCTCCACTTAATTTTCTTTTCACTTTACCCACATTAGAAAACAAAATTCATTCACCAACAAGTTATTGTATCATGACTACCTTCATGACTTTGAAATCATTGAGGATCGGATTTAGCATCATCTAAATTCAATTGGAAAGTATTGTAACTTTCTATTCACTACTGATTATTTCTTTTCATCTCAATCCAAGCATGATCTTTTCTGAAAACAATAGTTTGGATACTATAATCATGAATATGATCATGTTGGATATGATCATGCTGGATATGATCATTCTGGTTACGATCATGCTAGATACGATCATGCTGTACATTTCTAGTTACAATTGATGGATACGATCACTAATCATTTTTTGTTACGATTGCTGGATACAATCACTGATAAATTCCGGTTACGATTACTGGATAAAATCGCTAATCATTTCTAGTTACGATTGCTGGATATAATTGTTGATCATTTCTGGTTACGATTTCTGGATACGATCACTGATCATTTCTGGTTATGATTTCTGGATATGATTGTTGATCATTTCTGGTTACGATTTCTAGATATGATCATCCTGGTTACGATTGCTGAATATAATCAAATACAATCTGGAGACAAAGATCTGCCCGAATACGATACTGAACAATCTAATAAGGATGATCTGCCTAGATACGATACAAAACAATCTGAATATGATTCATTCTAAATCGACGCCATCTCATTCCTTTTCTTCTACCCAAGTATAATTATTTTGAAAAACAATCGGTGTATCATCTTTCATTGGCACAACTTTGATTGGCACCACATAGCATCGACATCACCTTTCCCATAAACATCACCCTTTTCAATCAATATCACTTATTCAATCAACATCACTTTTCACTTCCACTCAGTGTCTAATTGTTTTGAAAGATAATCAATACAATTTGGATACGATTATTTTCTGATTGTTTTGAAAAAAATAGGCACCACTACTTTCTTTTTTGATTGTTTTGAAAAACAATAGGCAGCACTGCTTTCTTTTCAGATTGTTTTGAAAAACAATAGGCACTACTTCTTCCTTTTCTAATTGTTTTGAAAAACAATCTGAATAAAATTATTTTTCAATTGGAAGCATCTCTTTCAATCCCCCTTTAATCTATCAAGATTTCATCACAAGTTCTCACATAAACTCTTGATATATATGAAATAAAAATCAGAAAATCATCGTCACAAATAACATGGGTCAGGTTATTTTCAAAACAAACCAAAAACAATTTTTTCCACAAAACAAATTGAAGTGATTTCCTTTCTTCAAAACATACCTTGACAACAAAAGAAAAGTCCTGAAACCTTCATCACCTTCATCATTATCTTGGTCCCAATAGTCTCCCCATTTGGATTTTGTTGTCAACCAAGTTTCATAAATCATTGAACTTTGTAAACTCAAGCAATGGATTACATATCAACAATTCTAAGCCAACGTGATCTAACTCATTGTAGGAAAAAAGAATCATTAATATAAAAACCATGCTATCCAAAATAGTGATCATGACCACCTATTTCTTTTCTCTATTCTTATTAGAAAACAATTTAATTTCTTTTTCTTCAACCACTCCAACAAATAGTTAGAGTAGTTCACACACTAAATAATGTTGAATTCACATCTTACCCACAACTCTCTCTTTTGTGCAATAAATTTATGAAAAAATAATAATTCTACCCCTTGAAAAAACAATAAAAATGTAAGATGAGAGAGGGGACAGATACACATATCTCAACCTTGAAGATAAAGAGGTTGGACACCCATTTTCACCCTCATTTTTGAGAATTATTCCTTCAATAAAGGTATTGTAAAGATATCAGCAACTTATTCCGATGTTGGAATATAATCCAGCATCAATTCATTCTTCTCCACATGCTCTTTGATGAAATTATATTTGATATCAATATGTTTAGAAAGAGAATGTTGCACTAGATTTATGGTGAGATTAATTGTATATTGATTGTCACAACCCAAGAGCAAGGGTAACTTCACTTCAACAAGTAAGTCTTCCAATTGTGTTTTAATCCACATAATTTGAGTAGCAGCTTGAGTAACAGCAACATACTCATATTTAGTTATACTGAGAGTTACTGAGTTTTGTTTATTTGAATTCCAACACAATTATTTCCCAAAAAGAATACACCACCAGATGTAGATCTTCTATCATCAACATTTCCAGCCTAATCAGCATCAGAATACCCAAATAAATCAATACTATCTGAGCTGAAATACCTGATTCAAATATCTATTATGCCTCTCATGTATCTGAGAATTATTTTTCTTGAAATCAGATGTGATTCTCTTGGAGAAATCTGAAATCTTTCAAATAATTTAATAGCATAAACAATGTTAGGTCTTGAGGTAGTCAAATACAATAGACTTACAATCAGCTTCTGATACTCTTTTTGATCAACTTCCCTTCCATATCAATATTTACTCAACTTTGTTCCCATTGAAATGGGTGTGGAAACAGGTTTTTAATTTTCTATTCCAAACCTCTTGAGAAGTTCTTTTGCATACTTTTCTTGGGAAAGAAAAATGAATTATTTCTTTTGTTGGATTTGTAACCCAAGAAAGTATTTCATTTCACTTAGCATGGAAATTTCAAAAGCCTTCTTCATTTCTTCATCAAATCTTTCACAACTTCCTTTATCATTCCCAGCAAAGATAATATCATCAACATAAACAATTAAAATGAGGGAATACTATTGAATTTCTCTGATGTAAATATTTATATCCACTCTTCCTTTGTTAAAATTCATCTTTCTTAAACTTGTATCCAATTGGGAATACCATACACTTGGAGCTTGTTTTATACCATACAAATCCTTTTTCAATCTGCACACATAACCTTCATCTTTTCCAATAACAAAGCCACAAGGTTTTTCAATATAAACAACTTTTTCAAGATCACCATTTAGGAATAAAAATTTAACATCAATTTGAAAGATCTTGTATCCTCGTTGTGTAGCAATAGCAAGAAAGATTCTGATTATTTTAAGTATTGCCACAAGAGCAAAATTTTCATCAAAATCAATACCCTCAATCTATGAGTACCATTTTCACACCAGTCTTTCTTTATTTCTTATAACCTCACCTTCTTCATTCAGCTTGTTCTGGAAAACCCATTTTGTTCAAATGATGTTTTTGTTTTCAGGATTGGGTTTGATTTACCATATATTATTCTTTTCAATCTGATCTGATACATCATTCATGGATTGAACCCATTATGGATGCTCAAAATCTTCTTTCACATCATTCGGTTCTGATTTTGAATATAATGAATTATGTGTAATTCAATTGGTAGTTCTTATTGTTTGAACCTTTTGGTGTTGATCACCAATTATATTATGTGCTTCCACATGTTTCCTCAGCCTTGGATAAGATTCTCAATTATCTTCATCACTTGAAATAGAAGAGTCTGATTCTTCTTCTTGAGAAGGAATGTACTTGTTTATATCCTTATTATAATTTTTTTCTTCAACTTTCTCAACTTAATTGTTTACCTAAACATGTTATTCTTTCTTAGATACTTCAATAACTTCCACATCAATTAAATCAACAATTATTTTTTTATTTGTTGTATAATCTATATCCACTTCCTTCTAGATAGTATCCAAGAAAGATCCCACCCTCACCTTTCTTCTCAAACTTACCATAGTTTCCACCTTTCTTCTTAATAATACAAGGACTCCCAAAAACTCTAATGTGCTTCAGACTTTTATTTTTTCCATAAAAAAATTCATAGGGAGTCACACCTGATTGGGGCCTATAGAAACAATGATTCAGAATATAAACAGCAGTATTCATCATTTTCCTCCAAAAGTAATGAGAAAGACCATGCTTAAGTTACATGGGTCTTCCCATTTCTACTAGGCTTCTATTCTTTATTTTAGCAGCCCCATTTTTTTGGGTAGTGTATGGAGAGCTATACTCGTATCTAATTCCATGATTCTTGAGACAGTTTTCAAACTCTTCACTTCTTTATTCACCAGCATTATCAGTTCTCAACTTCTTCATAGAATACCCACATTCCTTATCAGTTTTTCTTATGAAATTTTTAAACATTTTCAAATCTTATGAGTTATGTTTCATGTACATAACACAAGTAATGAGAGTAAAATAATCAATGAAGGTAATTAAGTAATTATCTCCATGTGATGATTGTTTTCTCATTAGCCCACATATATCGGGATGGATCATCTTCATGGGATGTTTTGAACAAATAACAACTTTCTTATGCACAACATTTTTAATCTTTCCTTTCTGAAAAATAGTGCAACACCAATCTCTACTTCTTGGAAAATCAGGAATGTCTCAAACACTGTCGCTTTTAGATAACTTTCTCATGTTTCTATAACACATATGTCCAAGCCTTTTATGCCATAAATGATTATCTTTCACCATACTTATGTAATAAGAGTTTTTTGAGTCACCAACTTGAAACGGGTTTCCTTTCATAGGTTGACCTCTTGTAACAATCTTTCCATCCTCTTAACTCTTTACAACAAATCTGTCTTTATTGAAGATAACTTTGCTACCCTCATCACACAATTTTGAAACACTTAGCATATTGTGTTTCAGCTTATCAGCATATAATGTTTTCTTAGATTGCATCTTTTCTTTTCCCATGATGGCTGACCCAACACCTTTGAATTTCAATGATTCGTCGTTTCCAAATGTCTTTATGGCTTCTTTAAAATCTTTCGCATACTTAAACAATTTCAAGTCTCTTTTAATATGAGAAGAACACCCACTATCAAGTATCCAGGGTCATTCTCCTTTCAGGGATTTTAATGCAGTTTCAACAACAAGCACCTTTTCTCCATTATTTTCATTCTTCACCTTTGACTTTTGATAATGGATATTATTTTTATGAGCTGGTAACAAAACAAGACATCCTTTTTCTAGGTTTCCAGGTTGTTCACATCTTTCACAAATAGTTTCCAAGGGTTGGAACCTATTTTTAATATTCACTTCATTATTTTCATATTTCTTCATGACAAACATCTAATTTTTCTTTATTTGAGGATATTGACTCCCCCTCAATATCTTCCTTTTATAACATTTGGGATAATAGTAATGTTGTTGATTAAACCAACACATACTTGATGTGTGCCTGAATCCCCCACAATTCCATTAATACCCATAGAAAGAGTATTTTTCTCTAAAACCTCCATACTGATCAGAATTATAAATGTGTTTCTCAACCACATTATTCTCTTTATTTTCTAATTCACCAACATTTCTGTTATCAATTGGATTATTTCTTTTCTTTACTGAATTATTGGAACCAGAACCATTGGAAACATTTCCAGAGTCAGAATGTTTCAAAACATTCCCAACCATGTTGGTCTTGGCCACATACATAACATTCCTAGCTTTCTTAATTTCAAAAACAATTTCATTCTTCTTCTTACGCTTATAAGGTGTCTTTTGTAGAGCCTTCTCATGTTTCTCATTATGAGAACATTCACCAACTTCAGTGATAGAGTTTTGGAAACATATACTTTTCTTTTCAGCTAGAGAGAGTTTTTGTTGGAAAAGTTCCAACTCTTCATCTTTTACTTTCAGTTTCACATCTAAATGCTCATTATGATTCTTTTCAACATCAAGATACTTCTTCAAATCATAAATCTCTTTAATCATCTTTTCTTTTTCACCAGAAAAACATTCTTGGTTGCTTGATCATTCATCTTCTATCTCTTTTTTTTCTTTTCAAGCCTTCTAATCTTTCTCATACATTCTTTCAACTCATCTTTCAGATGCATTTTAAGCTGAGTTTCTTCTTCTTTAGAACTACTACTTCCAAATTCTTCATCATTCACTGTTGAAATGAAAGTATTTTCATTACCATACTCAATGTATTTTTCGGATTTAGAATCACTCTCTTCTTCTTCATTATCTTTGGAAAAGAAACTTATTCTTTTTATTTGAAGAATTTATTTTCTTTTCCTTTGTCTCCCTTTTTCTTCTATGATCTCCTTATCTTTATTTCTTTAATATCATTATCATATTATTTCTTTCTTTGAGGAAAATTATCCACAAAGTGACCAACACCTCCACATTCAAAACATTTCAAGGGAATTTTCCCTTTGTATTTCCCTATACCTCTTTTCACATTGTTAGAAAACAAGGATAGGATTTCATTGAGATTTTTACATACCTCATTTTCAAAGTCATAATCACTAGCTTCATCTTCAATAACAATTTTATTTGAATTTTCTTTCTTCATATCCTTGAAAGACATTTCTCTATCAACATTTTTTTTCTTCCTAGAATTCTCTCTTCTCATTTCATAGGTGATAAGAGTGATATGTAAATCGTCAAGAAATAATGTTTCAGGATCTCTATCTTCTAATGAATAAACCTTTTCATCGAATTTTTCAGCTAAGATTCTCAAGATCTTTTCAACAACTATAGAGTCTTTCATCATTTCACCAAGACATATGATAGTACTTACAATTTCATTCACTCTGGTAAAGAATTCCCCAACAGATTCATGCTCACCCATCTTCAAATATTTATACTTCAATCTCCATATTTGTAACATTTCCTTCTTCACTTTTGTATTGCCTTTATATATGTTTTTCAACTTACCCCATATACCTTCAACTGTGGAAACACCTTTAAATCTCAAGAATTAACTTTCAGAAAGTGATGATAATATAGAATTCTTGGCCCTTCCATCATTCTCAAGAAACTTCTTATCAATAGGTGTAAGTGGGGCACTATCATCAATGGGAGGAAATCCAACTATTGAAAATTTAAGAACATCATAACTGATAGAAAAAAGATATAGCAGCATTCTATCTTTCCAGATATGATAGTTCTTTACATCAAAGACTGGTATACCTTTATTGTTCACACAATTCACTTTCACCATTAGAAAGGAATAATGAAGGTAACCTTCCCTCTGATACTAATTAAAATTTCCCAGTTGAAGTGTTGTATCACTGATAGGGGGAGGGGGTGAATCAGTGATACTCTTTTTCTTTTATGTTTCTTTTCAATTGAAACAACATTCACCTCCTATTAAGTATTTTGATTCCCTACTAGGAAACAAATCAACACACATCTAAAGGAACACAAATATTTATTAGGTTCACTATTCAATCAGAATAGCTACATCCTTTTTATGGTTTGGAAATGATCCAATACTATACAATTCACTAAGAAAACAATAATTGGATTATAACGAGTAGGATGTGCCCTTTCACTCGTGTATCACTATCAAAAAATACCACTAGTGTGTGTGCACCCTCTTAGTACAATAGAGTAATACAGTTGTTTTGTAACAACTCATGTTACCTGTGCTTATTTTCAATTCAACAAATGTATTCAAATTATAATAAAATTCATTAATTCCTTACCCAGAAGAAAGGTAAGAACCACCTGGACTTTGTTATGAAGCATTGAGACCAATCTTCTCTAAATATGATTCTTTTAATACAAATCTCTCATTATAATTCTTTTAATACAAAGCTCCTATTATGATTCTTTCAATACAAATCTCTCATTCCGATTTTTTGATAGAAAACAATATAGTAGAATCGACACCACTTCAATTCCTGAATACAATTCTTCAAGTCCAATTTTCTTAATAGAAAGAAATACAAATGAATCAGCGCTGCTTAAATTCCCAAATATAATTTTCATGCCAAATAGAATATGAATGAATTGGAACCACCCAAAACAATTGACAATCTGAATGGAATTGATCCCTTCTTCTCTCTAGAAACCCAGAGCTTCTCTCTCTTCTATGAGTCACTCAAGTAAAATGTACTTAATGCCTTTTATTGGTGACCCAAAACATATTTATGTGGGAATCCGAAAACACTTTCCCGATCACTTAAATTCACCCAAATATGAATTTCTTTTGAAAACTCAGAAAAATTATGACATTTTCAATGCTTCTCGATTCTTCTCAAAACTTCAACAATCTTCATCTCTTCTTTTCCAGACTCCCATTTCAAATTTCAATACAATTACAATTGATGAGAAACACATGGGTCTAAAATGGATTCTCTCATACTTATTTCTTAAAAACAATGCTTGACACAATACCAATTGAATGTTTTTGAAGAAATTCACTTCTACACTTGAGATACAGCCACTCTTTTAAAAGAAATGATCCCCCTTTGACAATTCATTCATTAATCTCCAATTTCTTTTCTTTTCTATTTACTCACATGAGAAAACACACTTCATTCACCAACATGTTCTTGTATCATGACTACCTTTATGACTTTGAAATCACTGAGGATCAGCTTTAGCATCGTTTGAATTCAATTGGAAAGTATTGTAACTTTCCATTCATTATTGCTTCTTTCTTTTCATCTCAATCCAAGCATGATTTTTTCTGAATACAATAGTCTGGATACTATTATACTAAATATGATAATTCTAGATATGATCATGCTGGATACAATCATTCTGGTTATGATCATAATGGATACGATCATACTGAACATTTCTGGTTATGATTTCTAGACACGATCGCTGATCATTTCGGGTTACGATTGTTGGATATGATCACTGATCATTTCTGGTTACTATTGTTGGATACGATCGCTGATCATTTATGGTTATGGTTGCTGGATATAATCGCTGATAATTTTTTGTTATGATTGTTGGATACGATTATTGGTCATTTCTGGTTACGATTTCAGGATACAATCACTGATCATTTCTGGTTACAATTTCTGGATATGATCATCCTAGTTACGATTACTGGATATGATCAAATACAATCTCAAGACAATGATCTTCCCAGATACGATACAAAACAATCTGATAAAGATGATTTTCCTAGATACGATACAAAACAATCTGAATATGATTCATTCTCAATCAACACCATCTCATTCCTTTTCTTCTACCCAAATAAAATTGTTTTGAAAAACAATTGGTATCTCATATTCAATTTGTACCACTTCCATCAGCACCACTTACCATCAGCATCACCTTTCCCATCATTATCACCCTTTTCAATCGGCATCACCTATTAAATCATCATCACTTTTCACTTCCAATCAGTATCCAATTTTTTTTGAAAGAAAATTGATACAATATGGATAAGATTGTTTTCTGATTGTTTTGAAAAACAATAGGCACCACTACTTTATTTTCTGACTGTTATGAAAAACAATAGGCACCACTTCTTTATTTTCTGATTGTTTTGAAAAACAATAGGCACTAATGATTTCTTTTATGATTGTTTTTAAAAACAATCTGAATATAATTCTTTTCTTATTGGAAACATCTCTTTCACTCCCCCCTTCTTATATCAATATTGAATCACATGTTCTCACAACAACTCATGATTTATATTAAATACAAACCTGCAAAGCATCATCACAAATAACATGGGTCTGATTATTTTAAAAAAAACCCAAAAAAATTGTTTCCACAAAACAAAGTGATGTGATTTCCTTTATTCAAAACATACCTTGAAAACAAAAGACAAATCCTAAAACCTTCATCACCTTCATCAATAACTTGGTCCCAATAGTAAAACATGGATGAACATCGGATGAAAAAAACATTATAATGAGTTACATAGGTTCATCATATGGATGATACTATGAAAATGTACCAAATTGAGTTATTAAGGAAGAAATATTGGACAAGTGGTTATTAAATCATCAGTCATAGGTATCATATGAAGAGAATTAAGAATAAATATTGGTTGGAAGAAAAATTATCAAATAGAGAAATGGTATTTCATTAAACAAACATATGTCAAGATTAATTGATGAAGATTTCCTAACAAACAGAAACAAAATTGAGGTCCATCGGATAGAAAATGCTAAAGGTGGAGCATTTAACAGAAAAGTCCTAATGAAGGAAATGAATAGATATATGTGGTACATAAAATATATAAGGATCATTACATAAACTATGTGAATTCCTTAACATGAATATGCTGAGATGATATTCAACATCTATTTTCTAACTAAGGTTAAGGAAGTTTGGAAAAGTTACTTAACACTAAGTTTAAGGAAGTTTAAAGAAAGTGGGTGGATTTAAGAAACTTCAAGAGTATTTGAGAATATTATAAAAATTTTGAGAAGATCTCAGTGAAATTCAATTTAGAAAGAAAATTTATTTGATTTACTTACTAAACTCCTAATAAGTTCACTTATATAAAGGGATAGAAAAGTAAGAAAAGTATGACATTGTTCATGTGTGGAGGAACTAAATTACTGCTAATATTATGGCATGATATTCTAACAAAGGTTATTACCTAGTTGAAGAATATTTCCATCAGGCATAGTTTCATAGGAGGGATTATAAATTACAATGAACTATTGTTCATTTGACAAAGAGGAAGAGAATGGAGAGTTTTTTATTAAGTTCTTACTCAATCAAAGAAGAAATAGGCACATTAGACCAAGCTTACTTCATCGGATAGAGAAACATAAAATGTAGTCATTATATAGATTCATAGGATGGAACTAGTTAATATATCCTACCAAACCAAAGATCAGGGAGGGGAATTAGAATGAGATAGATTGGATGGATCCCTTAGACATAGGGAAAACTAGATGGAGTCAATCAGAGGAACATTTTCTATAGATGTTTTTAGGAAGAAGATTGGGAAAATTTTAGACTAGGTACATTCAGGTATTACAAATACTAGGAGGAAGTTTAAAATCCAAAAATCACTTTAGAGAGTTGTTTAATATATTTAATATTGTACATGATTAAAGGTGATCTAACTCTCTTACAAAGTAAGAGAAGATATATATATATTGGTTTATAAAATGAGAAGGAAAGATTTTTTATTGGGGGTATAACCAATTTTTGCAAATGGTTCGTTGGTTGGGGATATAACCATATATGAAGAAAGATGATATAGTTTGGATTGTTGGGGGTATAAAAAATTGTGGCAGAAAAGCTAATTATTGGGGGTAGAACTAGGGTTATCTAGAGGAATGATTACTAGGGTGTAAAACCAGTTGTTTCAAGTGAATTAATTATCCTGAAAGAACATATAAAAATAATCCATGTTGGAGGGAATAACCAACATCAAAAGAAGTATTTTTTTGTACTAAACCTTATAAATAATGTGTGATGATCTCTCTTTATATTTTTTTCATATGAAATGTGATGTTTAGATTTATTTTTCATATTATCATATGTTTAACAAGTTTTAGAGGTCAGTAAAAGTTTCCTTAACTAAGTTAAGACACATTCCTTTAAAATAAAAAGTGATAATTGATTCACCGCCTCCCACTCCCAGTTATCCTATATTAAACCATAGAAGATTAAATTTTAATATGTATTTGTGATCTATGAATTAGAAAATTGACATGACTGATTGATATCTTGGTGTGGTTGGAATTCTTGATGAGTAATGGGTAGGTATTCATGATGATGTGATGGTGGAATGGGTTGTCGGTTATGATGATATTGATAGTATGGGGTGATGTCTATGATTATGATGTCATTGTGGGATGTCAAATGTGATTTTATACTCAATGGTGTGGGACATCAAGGTGGATGGGATGAGTTCAAAGTTGGGTTTTCCCATCTATTCTTACATTTAGTGTAATGCTTACTCGATATACAGTCGATTATTGTTATTTATATAACTAGTTTTAAATTTTGGGGTGCAGTTTGATTTTAAGAATATTGAGTGTATCTTTTAAGAGGTAGCTCAATCTGTTTTCTAGAGTACTCTAATGTTTATAAAATGATAATGAATTAATGAAATAATTTGTTTGGTTCTTGACACTCATGCATGATGATGAATTACTTGATAATAAAAGGAAATAATTAATAGTGTCATCAGTATATGGATTATAATATTAAAATGTTAATCTTGGAAATGAAGATGGAATAATATTAATTAATGGATAATTAGTAAATTAATATTGAACTTTATTATTGTTTTATTATTGTTTTATTATATGATGTTTAGATCTTAGAAGTGGCAGCCAGGTGTCTTGTGTGGCAATAGTAGAAGATGAGCCTAAGGATGTGTAGTTGTCCTTGGTGTGGTTATGAGCTATAAATACTCTTTATGTTTTGTTATTTCATATACACCTCACCCATTTTGGAAGGGAAATTGAAAACCAAAGGTTTTAGGGGTGTTATTCTCAATATCCAGGTTGGCAAGGATATATATGCATAACTATCTCATCTCCCCTAAACTTTATTTTCTCATAGTATTACATGTGGGTATACACAAGGATAATTTCATGTATATGTGTTATATGGGTTGTCATATCTTGAGTTTATGGAGAAATTTGTTTTCTATTCATGGTGTATCTGGATTCACTCAAGTATACATGCATGGGTTGTCATGGCTAGAGGTATAATGAATTTACACATGATATAATGGTTCTATACATACTCTTATTTATGGATTGGGTGATGATGATTATGAAATTGATATATTGAATGATTAAAACACAAGATGTTTATCCCTATGTGGGGATAAGGTAAAAAATAATAATTAACTCACACTAAGGATGACATGATTATTATAGAAGGTATGGGAACTCAAACATGTGGCACCAAGGTATGTCAGCATAAAATAAGAGGGGAAGTGATTTTGAGGTACCCATTTCTATATATATATATATATATATAATATTTTAGTTATACATATGTGCATTATTTGGTGTGTGAGTCATGGAGAGGGTGGGAAAAGAATATAAAACCTTTTAAGGGATGAATTAGTTTCATTTGTTTACTTACTAGGATTTAGTATTATTTTTTCTTATTATTTATGAGAGGTTTTATTGTGTATCCTACTATGTATACATGTTATTCTCACCCAACATATATATAAACTATTTTTTAAGTTAGCAGAAGTTGGTTGTTGATTGAGATAGACATTTTTAGTTT
This sequence comes from Viscum album, assembly GCA_963277665.1. Classification (NCBI taxonomy): domain Eukaryota; kingdom Viridiplantae; phylum Streptophyta; class Magnoliopsida; order Santalales; family Viscaceae; genus Viscum; species Viscum album. The sequence continues at coordinate 1,212,099,621 of OY728143.1, read as the reverse complement.
GAGGATTTTTTTAGGAACTGGTGGGGCTTTGTGGTCACTTTAAGGATTATATCTTAGTATTTTCATTTCAGTTATGTATGAAATCACATTATGTGTTGGTATTGATTCTCATTTTATTATTAATAAAAGTTATTTTATGGTTTTTATCTTCTTATTTCATACTTCTAAAATGTTTATGAGGGTAATTCCTCTCATGTGTGTGATTATATACCCTTAGATCAAGTCACCAACCTCTGTCCTATTGGAGGTGGTATATGGGCATCATTATCTATCTTTATACATTACTATCCCATGAGTAGAGGGATGGGGTCATGAAAAATAAACTCATCATCATTGGGACAAGTTCCAAATGATTTTCAGGATTGATTTTCTAATTACCTATATAGACATAAAATATAACTATTATGATAGTTATGAGTGATGGTGAGAGGAAGAGATCAAATATGGATCTCATTGGGTAAGGTAGGGTGATGGTATGCTTTCATCACTTATCTCAGGAAAAAAATTTATTTCATGTCATCTATATTGGTTATCAGACCACATCAAATCTAAATTAACTTTTTGATTCAATTAAATTCCATATCTATGGTTAGTATATCTATATTAAATATTCTATTAATGAGTTACATCAAAGATTATTGTATAGTTTCCTCAACTAGACCATTCATCCTAGGCATTGACAATTGTGTAGTGTATATGAGGAAGTCGATTACAGTTTGAGAGGCCTAGTTGAGGTTTTGGTGTATAATTTAAGCTATATTAGTTGTTGTGTAGTCTCTAAGGAATGGATTTATACCTCAGTTTTAGTATTAATAAGTGATAAGTTTTAATATCACATAAAATTATACATTCAATGCAAGAGTGGGGTCTTCTATTTTTAGAGGTACTCTACTTGTATCATCAAATTTATCAGATGATTTTTTTGATAAAGGTGCTTTGAATTATTTCATTCTTGATAAATTATTTTCTCATCCTAAAGTTAAAGTAGAATATTTACCTTCATATATGAGCCTTTATTCCCCTTTAGGCATGAGTATTGAAAATACCTATATGTGTTAGTTCTTTGCTTTGGTGGTGGTATCCTTCATTCTTATAAAGTATATAATGGTTTTTAATGTGGATTCCTTCAATGTAATTTTGGTAATGGATTAGTTAAACTAGTTTTGATCATATAGTGATTGTTATAATAGGATATTATCTTTACTATTTACCACTAGTATTTAATACACTCTCCATGAAGAGTGGTTGTTTTATACTGGTCAATATGGTCTTGATCGTGGGCCATTAGGTGAGATCACTGAATAGATGGGTAGTTTTTTCATAAAATATATTGATTCCAATGAATAGAAAATCATTCCTCCTTTAGTGGATTTATATAATAATGTATCCCCTGAAGATTTCCTAGGACTACATCTTAATCAGTAAGTCAAATTCACCATTGATCTTCATCCTAGAACTAAACTAATTTCAATTACTCTGTATCAAATACAACCAAATGAGTTGATGAAATTAAAAACTTGGTTAGAGGTGCTCGAATCTGAAGGGTTTATTAGGATTATCACTTTTTTTTGGGGTTATTTGGTACTTTTTTCCAAGAAATTTGATGTTATTATAGGATTATGTCTACACTATCACAAATTAAATCAAGTGATGATTAAGAATTTTTATTCATTTCTTATAATTGAAGATATTTTTCATCAACTATAAGGGATGAATTGGTTCTCAAAAATTGATTCATTCCTAGGTTACCATCATCTTTAAGTCAGGATAGTAGGTTTTCCAAAGGCTAACTTTCTAATCTAGTATGGTCATTATGAGTATCTGGTAATACCCTGTTTCCAAACCAATTCTCTAACTGTATTCATATATTTTAGGAACTGCTATTTTATCTATTTTTAGACTATTTTTTATTGTCTTCTCAGATAATATGCTTGTCAATTTGAGTTTTGGTGACAAGAATGGCCAATATCTTAGCATCATTCAAAAAAACTTTATGGGAACATTATAAATATTATAATATATTAAAATTATCCTTCTAGATTAGATAAGATGGTTTTATTGATCATATAATCTCCCAAGTCAATATATCTATGAATTCTATAATGGTGTAGTTGGTTAATTCCTAGAAAGTTCCTTCAAATGTGTTTTAAATATATAGTTTTCTTGGGATTTCTTGGTATTATTTCTATTTAATTCAATATTTTACCAAAACTTGTTACTTCTATGAGTGTTTTAACCAAGAAAGGAGTAAAATTTTTATGGTTATACTGATTTAAATCAGACTTCCAAGAGCTGATGGATCAATTGACCACCACTCCAATTATCATTCTACCTTAGTCAGGTGAGGGATTTGAGGTTTATTGTGATGTTTTATTTATTTTCCATGGATGTTTCCTTATAAAAGATAATTAGGTTTTGACATATGGTTCAATACATTTGTTTTATCAAGAAAGTAACTACTTTACCCATGATTTGAAATTGGTTTTTATTGTTCATGACTTGAAGTATTGGAGGCACAAGCTATATAGTTAATGTTTTTTGTGTTTATAGACTAAAAGGTCCTAAATTTTAGATTTATTAAATAAGACTTGAATCTTGGAAAATATATATGAGTGGAATACCTTTATTATTTCAATTTTGATATTCATTGTTCTCTTGCTAAAGGCATTATAGTTTCTAATTCTATTAGCAAAAATGTTCACCCTAAAAGGGTGAAATAAGAAAAATATAAATGGTGATTTATATTTCTAATGATTGAAATCCACTTGGGGGTTCTAAAAGATCAAAGGGGGATACATATATACCATATAGAACATATATACTCTCTTGTGGAGAAGGTTAAGGACACTCGAATATTGAATTCCAATTGTATCATTATTCAAGAGAAACAAGATGGAAGTTAGATCCTATATTGTTGGGTTCAAGATTATTCAACCTTTTATACATAAAAGGAAGGATATGTGTCCTAATTTTTATAAAATAAATTTTGATGAAATAAAAACATTCTTCTCAATTAGCTATTAACCCTATAATCCTAAAGATGTATCATGAAATACATCACCAATTCTTGTGGTCTTTTTTAAAGAAGATGATTATAGGGTTTGTTTATAGATGCTTTATCTATCAGAAGGTAAAGCAAGAGTGAAATATATTTGTGATTATACTTTATGAAATTTATCTACTAGTATAAAAAAATTATTATGTCTTAATTTATTTTTTAATTAATCTCTTGAGATATTCTAGAGGCTGAGATATAGTTTGGGTAATTATAGATCATCTGACAAAGACAGCTCAATTTATCACAATTAAAGAATATTTGGTATTCAATGACCTTAGAAAACATTTTTTCATAGAAATAAACAAGCTTTATGGTGTACCAAAAATCATAATCTTGGATAGAGACCTAAATTTTATTCCTTGTATATGGAAATGGATTCTATAATAATTAAATTCTCAAGTGAAAGTGAGTGTTACTTTTCACCCATAAATCAATATTTAGTATAATTGTAGAATTCATAGTCTATATGATATATCTAGAGTCTATATCCTTATAATTTTTAACTCTAGAGAGGATTACCTCTCTTTGATTGAATTCTCAAACAAAAATTATTACTAGTAATTGATTTAAATGGTCCATTTTAAATCTATTTATGGGTCATTTTTTCAGTCACCTATTTATTAGACTGAGATATAAGAGTATTTCATGATCAGACCTAGGATTTTATAGGAGATAATGAAATGGTTCAAGATGATTAAAAATCATCACATAACCACTCAAATTCAATAGAATTATTATGTCAAAAGTCAAAGGATACCATTGTAATTTGAAGCGGGTGACCATGTATTCCTTCAAGTTTCACCATGGTTAGGTCATTGATGGATAGTTAAATAGGGGGAACTAGATATGAGATATGTCAAGAATTTTGAAATCATGGTCTAAATTAGATATATTACCAATCATATTTATTTAACTCCAAAATTCAATGTCATACATAACACTTTATATGTTTCCCAATTAAGGAATTATGTACCTATCCCTGTACACATGATTTGGTACAATGATGTTGAGCATGTGACCAATGTGTCCTATTTAATTCATCATCTATGTATCATCAATTGGTGTCTAAAATTGTTACATGGAAATGTGATCCCTCTTTTTTTAGTTAATTAGAATCATGTGAAACTCCAATATAAGACATAGGATTAGGAGGTTGAGATGAAAATGTAATATCCATATTATTCCCTCTAGAATTTAGTTAAAAAATATTAGGGAAGCGAAAATTGATGGTTGGGAGGTTGTAAAGACCTAAACTATATTAGATAGTAATTCCCTTTAATTTTAGTATTTTATATATTATTTATAGTTTATTATTTAATTATAAGTGAAATTAAAGAAGTTTTGATAAGATGGGAAAAGGAAAAATATAACCAAAGGTCTATGGTACAACCAAGTACCCTGAGACCCTAGATCGGGTACCCAATGGCCTTTATCGATTACCCAGTAGATTTTCAAGGAAAATTCTCATTTAAAATGGGTGGTTTAGTCATTTAAAACCCAAATTATTAACTACTTAAAACCTATTGGCTTTGTATTTTCCCTCATTTTCAATTCCTTGAGCTCTTCCTCATGCTCTCCTTCTTCTCTCCTTAATCCCATGTGAAACCATCTTCTCCCTTGGTTCTTGTTGGCTCTAATTGGTCATGGAAGCCCACCTTTGGAAAAGTAAAACCATGGATATCCTTTAATATCTCATTTCTTCTTATTTCATGTTAGTAGTAAGTATAATCCCTTATCTCCTCAAATAAGGTCATATACCCAAATGGCCCGAAGGACTTATTTTTATTTGTTTTTGGATAATCCTATTTTTAAGGGTTGAAATGGAACCCTTACATAGCTTATAGGCCCAAGTCACAAGGCCCATACATGACCAATATATGATGTTAAAGGCCCAAGACCTAACACACTTGAAACAACCCCTCCCTAACATATGCATCTTAAAGGCACTTATCTCCCCACCTCGCATTGCTATCCAGCAATCATTTCCCCATACAGATCTGCACAGTGCCTAGTCCCGATGGAAGTTTATATACCCTATCATTCTTAAAAATTGTTCATCTCTTCTCTGGTGGTTGCTATTTTTTTTTTTTGAATCCTCATATCAAAATGCTCCTGTGTGTTCTACCCGAGTTGATTCTTGGTCTTTTTTGTGGCCTGAAAGCCCTGTGGCTCAAAGGCCATTGGTGGCACGATGGCCCTTACAGCCCAAAGGCCCTATGGCCTGATGGCCTTGAGACCCATAGGCCCAAAACAGTGTATCGACATCCCATATCGGATGAAATGTTTTGGATGTTATAGTACCAAATATTATATGCTATAGTAACTGCTAAAATACGACTACAGTTACCTGAAAATTCACTGCCACCCAGATTTGATCCTAGGTCTCTTCGATACCAAGAAAGAGCCTCTACCACTCGGGTATAGTCTCATTGTCTCAAATAATATCCTATAAATCCCTTTAATTTCATTATATTACTTCAGGTTAATTTACTACAGAGGATTATCCTAGGTGAATCTAAGGTAAGATTGTGGTTTTGATTTCTGAATTCACTCTCTTTAAATGGAAGAGACCTAAATCCCTAAATCACTTATTTATGGTGATATTTTGTTTCTATTAGTGCTATCTACCCTCTTTCCATGACCTCAAAATTATTTTTTATAGTTTATTTGGTAGGTGTGCCCAGTTTTTTCAGTCATACATATAAATGTTAAACTGATAATGGTATAGGGATATGTGAGGCTAATTAAAACCAATATTTTAAAACTAATAATGGTTAATCTTGAATATTTATTGGGTATATTTATATTAATAATGGTTTGTATAACATGATTAGGAAGTTATTTCAATTAAAATGTAATTATTTCTCCCATGTATACTTTTTTGGAAGGAATAAATCTTTTTTATGACTAGAGTATAATGAAGTGGGATATATTCATCTTGTAAAAAAATTATCACTAAATAAGTTTATTTTAGTTTTAATTAAATTTTTACCTACTATTAGTGTTATATAGCCTATTGTTTATCTTGATTTCTACTTTGGGTATGTTGGTGTGTCTATATATATATATATTATTGTATTAGTTTGATCAGGTACATACATGTTAACGAATAGGTAGGTGGTATAGGATGGGATTGCAACACCATAACTTATTATATCCATTCCATATTCTTGAAGGAATGGGATGTATGATTTCCCTAACTTGAGTTGTGTTCTTATTATTCTAAATATTATATCATGTATCATAGTGTTATCACATGATATATCCACTTCTATTTATGGTTGTATATATAATTTATATAATTATTTCATGTATAGAACATACCACTTACAAGTATAGAACTTATTTGATTTATTTCATCTCTAAAAGGTAAAGCATCCCCTACATTTATGTAACTTTAAAACTGATGTTTATTCCATCCTATGATAATTGGAAGGTGTTCCTAAGTTAGTGTGGTGATGTGATCTATATTTCATTCAGGTAGTTGGGTCATAGATGGTATAGGTTCCATAGGACTCTAATTCTATATAGGATGCACAATATTTCATTATAATAAGAGTATAGAGTATTGAGTATTGAGTGGTTTGTCTTGATGATATATAGATGGGTTGTTTGGATTGTATATTATATATTCATGATAAGGGAGATATGTTAATATCTACATGATATTTGGATGGAATTACCATTATGATGGATGGATGCAAATTAGAAAGTGGCTCAAATCTTTCTCTGGTGATTGCTTTCCATTCCAGTTAAGATTGGTGTAGGCATTTATCATTTTTTTATGCACATTACCATTCATTCAAATATAAGGTTTCAAACTAAGAGTCATTTCCCATTATGTGTGCTTGTTTTTATAAGATATTGGATAGGATCAGTCCTTTTTCATTATTTAAATTGAAATGAACCAACCCAGTTTAACCTACCACATCGCCCAAGTCTATCAACCAAAATGCCTAAAGCACATTCCCAATCACCATGAGTTGGTGACAAGTTCCTTGGTTATCAAAACTATACCTTTTGAATGATTTCAGCCTTTTATATCCCCAAATAATACAAATAATATTACTAATAATTCATTGTGAGGTATCCATAGGTTGGACCATCATTCAAAATGAAATAAGCATTTTTAAATAAAGAGTGATACAAATAAGTCATAATCACTATAAATATCTAAGTTTATTTAAAAAATAGAGTATATAAATGAGTGATACGCAACATTAAATAGTATAAAATACCAAATATTAGGATAATTTCATAATTAAATATACACAAACATACCAAAAAAAAATATAAGTTCCCAAAATAATGAATTAGAATTTCCATATGACTCAATGTCACATCCATCCCCAAAACATTCATCAATTGGGAAAAAAAAGTATACTATCCAATACAAGATCATACCATGAATGTCTAAATGAATACATAATAATTATAAACACACTGAGGTATATATATAGGGTGAGATATTATCATTACCAATATTATTTCACCAAAGAGTTCATGCAATTCCTTTTATGGGATATTTTATAAATTTTATTTTGAGCTATAATTAGAATATAGTTTTTCACTTTATAAGAACATATAATGAAAAAATAACATGATTCCACATATTTAAAGAAAAACCCACAGTGTTTAAACATTCCATTAATCAAAAATACTATATAGGAAACACTTTTAAATTATAATTTTATCATCACTGGTTTTATAAAAATTAAATAGGGGTTATCCTTCCACACATATATTTATTTTAAAACATTTTAAAAATATATAGTGTAAAACTAAACCATGGAGAAGAGTAAACACCAAATAGAAAACATAAAAAATAACTCCATGTAAACGTTGTGAATGTTCATAAAAATTATCAAAATATAAATAATTAACCTAATGATGTAAATATGAAAATAAGAAAATATAACAAGAGGCATTACAAAATCTTTATCAATTAAAAAATAATCTCCTATAATGAGCATCATGGGAAACTCACCGGGTCATGATGGGATGATACTAGATATACTCAAGTGGAACCAATTATTTTCCTATATTTTATTTCTAGAAAAATAACCTCCCAACATACTCTTAAGTATCCATGTAAAGGTAATTCCCCAATCCAATGAATACACTATACTTGAGGAAAATATCTAATGCATGATCTAAACTATTATAGCCAAAATCTCTAATCTCCCACATAGTTACACGAGTTCCCTTGAAATAAACTAAATGGCTATAAGGGAACAAGAAATGAAAATATCAAAACATAATAAAGATATAACAAAAAAATAATCCCTCATCTCACCTTTAAAAACCCTTTAAAAGAACAAACCCTTTCATATTTATTCATATAATAAAATATTTCTATTCATATAACAAAGTAAAAAATCTTATATAAAGTGTAACATGAAGGTTCTAAATACTGATGGTGTTGAATGTGTCATGAAAACCTTTTATCAAGTTTCTAATGGTCCCTCAAAACATATATGTAAAACCAAAACATGAAATAATTTTTTGAAAATCATTTAATAAATAACACTTCTCATAAAACATTATAAAATTATCTATAAAACCCAATCAGCATATAAATATCTCATAACATCAAAAATGACCAATAAAACTCAAGTGTAAGAATCCAGATCTTTATTTTAGGTATGGATCTTGATTTCGGGTGTTTTTTAGAAAAATGGGAGTTTTTGGAAATTTTTGAAGTACACATCGTGTACTTGGGAGTACACGTTATGTACCAGGCTATCGTGGGTAGCCGTGTACTGGCCATGTAATGGCTAAGACAGGGTCATGTGAGGTGACCTAGAGACCTCCTAAGGTAGGGCCCGGTTGAGGAATGTACACGTCGTATACATTAAATGAACATGTCGTGTAATTTTTATTTTATTTGATAAATTAGACCTTGGTCACGTCTAATCCCCAGAAACATCTTCTTCTTTCCGTGTCTCAAACAAGAGAGTGACATATGGATGATTCTTCTCTGAGCCACTGATCCATCATCCATTCTTCAAATTGAACTCTAGTGTGTCTGTTGGAATCCCACCGGTGAGCTATTCCTTCTTCTAGAGCCTCCCCTCCTGATTTCTTCTCTTTCTCAAGTTATTCAAGGTTGAACATTTTTTACATTTTTATATATCTATGTCATTCTAGGTCAATTCAAGGGGTGAAATTTTGAGATTGTTCATCATACAATGTCGAGGTAGGTGGTTTGTTTCCTTTCATTGTTTTTCTTTGAGTTTTATATGATAAAGTGAAATTACCCATGTTTCGGGTATTTCAGGTTAAGAAAATTGAACCCTATTTCATCTTCCCTAGATTTATTGTTGAATTAAGGGTTTTTTGATGTTATATATTGTGGAATTACATGTTTAAGAAACACCCCAATAGTGTGTTTCCTTGTCTGCAAGTTTAGGGTTGTTTGGTCTAAGTTGCATATGATCCATACCTTACTTCCTTGCCTTGTTTGATAGGATGGAACTGTCTGACTTTTGTTGCTTGTTAAATTTTTGTGATGTGCATTGGAATTATTTAAACATGTAGTAGTAGAGATTACTTTGGGTAGATTGATATCATTCATGAAATATTGAATTGTAAAGGGCTATGAGAACCTATTGTAGTTGGACCACAGGGGGAATTGATGTTGAGTGCTTCCTTAGAGTGTCTGTTATAATTCATGCTATGATCCCACAGGGGGGGTTGAAGGTGAGTGCTCCCTAAGAGTGTCTATAGTTTACATTATGAGGCCACAAGAGGAATTAATGTTGAGTGCTTACGAAGAGAGCCTATAGTTATTATGGAAAGACCATAGGGGGAATTGATAGTGATTGTTTCATCATAGTGTCTTTGCCTTTTTATTTCATTACTTGGCTAGAGGGGTTAGAATGTGTGAGCTATTGAGAGGGTTAATATAAATATTGAATGTTTGTGATGCATCTTCAAAGACAAAGCATAAGCTTGGATTCGGTCATGTTAGGTAGTCTTTTGAGATACTTGTTGTGATACTTTATTAAATGATGAACATTAAATGATAATGAATTTAAATGGAAATTGTAGGATTTTATTACTTTTGTGTTCTCCTAGTTTCTTTGCTACATTTCCATTATTACCTACAATATATACTCACTGATAGTTAGGCATAGATCTTGAGGTGGTTGCCTACTGGGATTCGTCTCACACCCTATTTGGGTCATTCTTTTGGAACCAAAATGATTATATGGTTGCAGGTATAGATAAGGGAAAGCACCCTTCGTTATCAAGTACTTGATTGATGTGGAGCTGGAGAGAATTATTCCAAGATGATGCTAGTGATGCTATAAAAGTTTACGTTTTATCTCTATAATTTGGTTTAGTAATGTATTTCTAGTATTGTGACTTGTTTCACTATTTTCCTAGAAATATCTGACATGCATCGTTTATATATGTTCTCTAGTTATTTATTTACTTTCAGTCTTCTGATGTTTACTCATTTTATGGTATTATTGATTCCGCTACTATCTATTATTTGTTATTCGAATGTGCATACTCTGCCAATGAAGTAATAGTTTCCCCACTATCGTACCCAAGTCCCTCACTTCTAGTCAGCAGCCTCTGGCGTTCAGGGAAATTCACTTGAGGCCATTTGACCAACCGACCATAGGGCACCTTTGGGCGGCACCCAGAACTGGGACGTTGCAAAGTGGTATCAAAGGAGGTTTCTTTTCTACTTTTTCATACTATTTGGAGCATATAGACAAGGATATGAAGGAATAGGTAGTTGGTAATAAGTTGTGCTCAGCAGTAGCTGACCTGTGTACAAGGAAAAGCCAAGTTACCTCGAATATTTCAATTTTTCTGGTTTTTGAAATTGTTATAGTTGATTTGATTTCACCATTGGGTGATTCAAATGATTTGTGATGTTATGATTTATGTCATTGATTTTCTATTTATATTTAAACCTAGTGAGATGAGTTTATTCCATCTCATGCATCATATAGGCACTTGATAGGGATCACATGTCATGCGTGAATCATGCATTCTTGTCATGCCATTTAGGGCGCATTGTTGATTTCATGCTATTGTGATGTGTGTTCTTCTAGATATTCATGATTTTAGGATATATTCCATGATAGAATACCTAATATTTTTATAGGGTATTGGAAAATTTAAAGTTTCATTTGAATGGGCAACAAACTTTGGTCCCTGAGGTGTTATGGGCCCTCTTGGATCGAAATTTGGGGGATCATATTGGATGTTAAATGAATTATTCTATGATATGACATAAATAGGATGCCAATCATGGATTCATGGGGGTTGTATGGTCCCCCATAGATCGAAATTTGGAACTTTAATGCTTGTTTCAGTTTTTTATGGGTTTTGGAGTAGTTTATGAGGCTTACTGTCTAGAAAAACCTGGAATACACAGCGTGTGATGATAAATACACACCATGTATCCTTCTGTTCAGGAAGAAAATGTTTTTCTTAAGTACGTGATGTGTACTGTATGTACACGTCGTGTAGTCATTGACCGTGTGACTGACTGTGTGGGAAGAGACATGAGGTTGGGAAATGTTTGGTGGAACACGCCGTGTACTAGGATTACATTTCGTGTTATAGAGAATGTGTCTCCAACCGTGTGACTCACTACATGGGTGGTTAGAACATAAAGGGGTACATGCCGTGTTTAGGGTGAACTGGTCGTGTAGTGTTACCCAAAAAAGAACTGTATGTTTAGCCATGTAGAGGAACTTGGGTAGGGTTAAATGATTCAAGTACATATTGTGTCTCAAAGAGAACACACCGTGTGTATGGGTGTTACACAACTAGGTTTGGAAGAGGTATACGTCATGTTAAAAGTCTAAGGGAACATGCTGTGTATGGGTTATACACATCTTGTACCCCTGTTTTGTAAAACTTGTTTGTTTTCTTCCCCTTATATTTTCTTTCACTTCCAAGTTTCAGTCCTTGATAATCTTGAACTAAGGTCTGTGCTTGACCTTGAAGATTCATGCCACCGAGACGTCCTTAGGTTGTACACTAGGTATAGGGCAACGAACAGACACCAGAAATGGTAGATCGAGGACTACCATATGATCCTCCCGTCATTTCCATCTTGGCACCGGCAGTTATACTGGACATAGGTGCTGATGCACAGTTCCAAGAAGGCTTCATGAATATGTTGTAGACCATCCAGGAAGCATCGCATCCTGCCCCGTCTATGGAAGAATTGATATGGGTTTTTCAGCAGCAGCATCCTCCCACTGTATCAGGGGATGGAGGACCTCAGGCTGCAGAGTCATGGTTAGAAGCCATGTTTTCTATCTTCGATCATCTCAAGATGCCTCCATAGAGGATGGTGAAGCTTTCTATGTACATGTTGTTTGATTATTCTAAGAGATGGTGGGATGTGAGATCACAGGCAGGACGCCAGTGGTTTATGGCTTGGGATGAGTTCCAAAAGACCTTCTATGACTACTTCTACCCGGATACCTTGATGGTCGACTGAGACCAAGAGTTCATGACTTTGGAGTAGGTTAATCTCTTATTCATAGAGTATTTTTCTTACTTCGCAGAGCTGCAGTGCTTCACACCCATTTTATTGGGTGATGAGTTATTTATTGTGAGGAATTTTGAGGATGGTCTCTGATATGACATTTGATCCCAGGTGAACATCTTCAGGTTGACTTCCATATCTTCTATAGTCAATAGGGAACTTGTCATCGAGTGTAACCTGAGGGATTTTGGAGCTGTGGTCTAGGGTGATTCAGCATCCATAGTTAGTACCCTTCCGACTGATATCAGGAAGCGGCGTAGGGAGTCTATAGGTAGAGATATGAGTAGGCGGTATTTTCTTTCAGGTAGCTAGGTGGTGTATTACCGGTGCAGGAAGGGTGGACATAGGAAACCTCACTGCCCGAGAGACCCAATTGAGTGTTGATCTTGCGGAAAGATGGGACATCTTCATCATTTCTGCAATTCTCCCCTTCTAGTAGCTAGTGAGGGAGGATTTGTCTCAACTCCTCATACCGGAGCAGGACCACCAGTTCCACATCATACTGGGGGCTGCAGTTCTTCAGGCCGTTCAAGACGAGGTGGTGTTTGTGGACATAGTGGTTAGACATGGGGTTTTCAACAGCTATAGGGTGGATCAACTCAGAGATCTTGGATATCCTCATAGGGCCGCGGAGTAGGTCAGGATTTTGTTCTAGAGCAGACCCAGTAGGAGCAGGATCCTGGACCCTCTACAGTTAGAGGTACAATTTTGGTTTCCTCGGTTTTAGATTCTTCTCTTTCCGATATATGGGATTCACATATCTTTATATCTATTCCTATAGTGGAGAGCTTTGGGCTATGTATCTTAACTTTTATTCATATCTTTAAACTGGACACTCCTTCGGGGACTAGAACAGCTAGTGTACGTCAGTGCAAGGAGTTCCCTCTTGAGGTTGGTGGGTGCCACTTTTTATGGGACCTTTATATCTTAGAGATTATGGGATATGATGTCATTCTCGGAATGGAATGGTTAGTTCCCTTACAGGTTTTTTGTTGATTTCTATCACCGTAGGGTGAGTTTCACGTCACCAGAGGGTAGATTATTTCTACATAAGGGTGAATGGGATGTCCAGGTGAGCAAAGATGGACCTGAATATCACGGGTTGGGAGGAGTTGCAGAACATATTGATAGTTTATATCTGGATGACTAGGGGACTTCACAGATGTACTTTCCTCCAGTGGTGCATCTTTTCAGGGATGTATTTCCAGATGAATTTTTAGGATTCCTTCCAAAGAGAGAGGTTGAATTTTCTATTGATCTTTTGACAAGGGCAGCACCATTGTCCATTACTCCTAATAGGATGGATACACTAGAGTTGAAGAAGCTCAAGAAGCAGTTATAGAAGTTACAGGTAAAGGGTTTCATCTGAACCAGTACTTCTCCTTGGGGTTCTCCTGTCCTATTTTTTAAGAAGGTAGATGGTACCCTCACACTTTGTGTGGATTATCGGAATCTGAACTAGTTGATGGTCAAGAACCGATATCACTTTCCAAGGATTGATGATCTCATTGATCTTCTTCAAGGAGCATGTGTGTTCTTGAAGATTTAGTTGACGTATAAATATCATCAATTGCATGTTATACCATCAGATATACCTCTTACAACATTTCGGAGTAGGTATAGTCTATTAAAGTATGTGGTTATGTTTTTCGGTCTCACGAACATGTCGGTAGTTTTCATGGAAGTGATGAATCAAGTGTTCCATCCTTACTTGGATTCTTTTGTGGTAGTCTTCATGGATGATATCTCGCTGTAATCTCCCACTCAACACAATCATGTCATCCATCTTGATATTTTCTTGAGTACACTGAGAGAGCATCATTTATATGCTAAGCTCTCAAAATGCCACTTTTGGATGGACCATATTCACTTCTTGGGTCATGTTATCTCATAGACAAGAGTATTAGTAGACCCAGAGAAAGTGGGAGCAGTAGCTTAACGGGAGGATCCAAAGAACATTTTTTAGGTAAGGAGTTTTCTAGGTCTGGATGGTTACTATAGGTGCTTTATACAGGATTTTTCACGCTTATCAGCACCACTGACTAGCCTAACTAAGATGGGTGTGAAGTACTTGTGGACTAAGTCCTACGATTCATCCTTTCAGGATCTTAATGAGAGGTTTAATTTAGCATCGATACTAATCTTACTAGATCCTAACAAGAGTTATATTGTTTACTGAGATGCATCACGTATTAGTTTGGGTGAAGTACTTATGTAGAGGGAAGGAGTTGTTGCATACGGGTCTCGTCAGTTAAGGCCACATGAGAGGAATTACCTGACGCATGATATCAAGTTAGGTTTAGTTGTTCATGTTTTATGCTTTTGGAGAAATTATCTATTGGGGGAGCATTTTGTGGTTTTCACCGACCACAAAAGTCTCAAGTATATATTTAATCAGCATGATCTGAATTTGATAAAGTGAAGGTGGGTTGAGTACCTTCAGTATTTTGAATTTGAGCTTGCCTATACGCCTGGGAAAGGCAATGTGGTGGCTAATACATTTAGCATAAGGACTCAGATAAAGGTATTTCAGGAGGCCATTAATGAGTCTAATCTTATATCTCTATTCTCTAAGATTCATTTGGAGTTTCATGACAGATAGGGGAAAACTTTTCTTTCTTCTGTAACTATTACCTCTACTCTTATGGATCTAGTTCAAATGAGGTAGCTATTAGATTCTGAATGAATGTTAATACAGGAGAGTGTGACATGAGAGGACCTTACTCCTGGGTGGACCTTAGGTGAGGATGAGGTTTTACATTTTCATGGACTCATATGGGTGTTAGCAGACATATGTGAGCAGTTGATGTGGGATTTTCATTCCTCAATTTGGGAAGTTCATCCTGGTGTCACCAAGATGTATCCAGATTTACACCATCAGTATTGGTGGCTAGGTATGAAGAGGGATGTTTCTAGTTTTGTGATGAGATGTTCCACCTATCAACAGGTTAAGGTGGAGCATTAGCAACCAGTAGGGATTTTACAGTATTTTCCCATTCCCAAGTGGAAGTGGAATGATGTCGCGATGGATTTTGTGACGGGTTTACCTAGGTCACCGAGAGGGAATGATGAACTTTGGGTTTTTATTAAAAGACTCACAAAGGTTGCACACTTTTTACCGATCAATGAGACCTTCATTGTTGATGATCTTGGATGGTTGTACATTCGAGATATTATATGTTTCCATGGGTTTCTGTGCTATATCATTTCAGACAGAAATGTCTGCTTTACTTCACATTTATAGCAAGGGATATAGATGGATTTGGGTACACAAGTGCTTCTGAGTATAGTTTACCATCTCCAGATAGATATCTAGTAAGATCGCATGATTCAGGTGTTATAGGACATGCTTCTAGCATGCATCCTAGATTTTGGAGGTTATTGGGAGAAGCTCATACCTATGGTGTAGTTTTCCTATAATAATAGTTTTAATGAAACTATTCAAATGACACCTTATGAGTCTTTGTATACTAGGCCATGCTGATCACCCCTATGTTGGATAGATGCAAGAGAAGAAGATATGATGAGACCACATCTTATCCAGGAGACCACTGAGCAGGTGGAGTTGATTCATAAGAGGATGGATATTGCACAGTCCCGACAAAAGTCTTATGCTAATCGACGGAGATGACCTCTGGAGTTCGAGGTCGGAGATTAGGTTTTCTTAAGTGTCACACTGAGGTTGGTACACAAATGGATTGGGAGATAGGGGAATATTTTACCAAGATATGTTGGGTTGTTTGAGGTTTTGGAAAGAGTCAGGTCGGTTGCCTATTGGTCTCAGTTACATCAGAGGTATTGGGCTTTGCACAACGTCTTTTACGTTTCTCAGCTATGGCATTACTTCTCAGACCCGTCTCATGTTTTTCAAACCAAGGAGTTTGAGTTGGAGGTGGAAGCATCATTTGAGGAGAATCCTATTAGGATTGTTGATCATAGTGTGACGGTTCTCTATGGTTAGTCTGTTCCTTTGGTATGGGTGTTGTGGCAGCATGGTCAAGTGTAGGATGAGACTTGGGAGAGGAAGACCGATGTGCGATCCCAGTGGCCAGAGCTATTCGAGTATTCTTCTTCACCACATTGTTAGGGAAATTCAGGGATGAATTTATTTAATAGGGGAAGTTTGTAAGAACCTAGATATTCATTTCAAGTATGGATCTTTATTTTAGGTGTTTTTTATAAAAATGGGAGTTTTATGAAATTTTAGTAGTACAGGTCGTGTACTTGGGAGTATACGTTGTATACTAGGCTGTCACGGGTAGCCATGTACTGGCCATGTAATGTCTGATACATGGTCGTGTGAGGTGACTTAGAGACTACCTAAAGCAGGTTCCAATTGAGGGAAGTACACAGAATATACATTAAGTGAACATATCATGTACTTTTTCTTTTATTTGATAAATCGGAATGGGGTCACGTCTAATCCCCAGAAACTTCTTCTTCTTTTCGTGTCTTGAATAGGAGAGAAACATACAGCTGATTCTTCTCTGAGCCACTGATCCTTCATCCATTTTCTAAATCAATCTCTGGCAGGTGCGTTGGAATCCCACCGTTGAGTTCTTTCTTCTTCTAGAGCCTCCCCTCCTGATTTCTTCTCTTTCTCGAGTTATTAAAGGTTAAATTTTTTTGACGTTTTTGTAGATCTACATCATTCTGGGATGATTCAAGGGTCTACATTCGAGATTTTTCATCATAAAACGTTGAGGTTGGTGGTTTTTTTCCTTTCATTGTTTGTCTTTGATTTTTATATGCCAAAGTGTTGATTACCCATGTTTTCTGTATTTCGGGTTAAGGAAATTGAACCCTCTTTTATCTTCCTTAGATTGATTGTTGGATTAAGGGTTTTTTGATGTGATATATTATTAAATTTCATTTTTAGGGAACACCCCATGAGTGTGTTTCCTTGTTTGAATGTTAAGGGTCATTTGGTCTAGGTTTCCTATGAGGCATACCTTGCTTCTTTACCTTGCTTCATAGGATGAAAATTTCTAACTTTTTCTACTTATTAAATGCTTGTGATATGAATTGGAATTGTTTATCCATGTAGTAATAGATATTACTTTGGGATTCTTGATATCATTCATGCATGATTAAATTGCACAGGCCTGTGAGAACCCAGTGTAGTTGGACCGCAGGGGAATTGATGTTGAGTGATTCTTCAGAGTGTCTATTATAATTCATGCTACGAGAGCATAGGGGGGATTGATGGTGAGTTCTCCCTCAGATTGTCTATAGTTTACATTAAGAGACCATAGGAGGAATTTATGTTGAGTGCATCTCCAGAGAGTGTAGTTATTGTGGAAAGACCATAGGGGGAATTGACAGTGAGTTCTTCCTTAGAGTGTCTTTGCCTTTTTATTTCATTACATTGCTAGAGGGGTTAGACTATGTGAGATACCTAGAGGGTTAATATAAATATTGAATGTTTGTGATATGTCTACCAAGCAAAAGAAAAATCTTGGATTTGGTCATATTAGGTAGTCTTATGAGATACTTGTTGTGATACTTGATTAAATTATGAACATTAAATGCTAATGAATGTAAACAGAATCTATAGGATTTGGTTACTTTTGTTTACTCCTAGTTTCTTTGCTGCATTTCCATTATTACCTGCTATATATACTCATTGACAGTTAGGCACAGATCTTATGGTGGTTTTCAAATGGGATTCGTCTCACACCCTGTTTGGGTCACGCTTTTGGATCAAAATAGATTATATGGTTGCAGGTATAGATAAGGTCAAGTGACCTTCGTTATCAGGTACTTGATTGCTATGGATCTAGAGAGGATGGGACCAAGATGAGTCTTGTGATACTACAGAATTTTACTTGTTACCTTTGTACTTTGGTTTGGTACTATATTTCCAGTATTGTGACTTGTTTGGCTGTTTTCCTAGACATATATTACATGCATCATTTATATATGTGCTCCAATTGTTTATTTACTTTCAGCCTTATGTTGTTTACTCATTATATGGTATTATTGATTATGTTGCAGTTTATTATTTGTTATTTCATTGTGCATACTATGATAATGAGGGCATAGTATCCCCAATATCACACCCAAGTCCCTCGCTGCTAGTCGACAGCCTCTGGAATTCAGGGAAATGCGCTTTAGTCCATGTGATGAACCAGGTATGGGGCACCTTTGGGTAGCACCTGGAACTAGGACGTTATGCAAAGATAATTAGTATATACCCAATTCAACATTATATTGAGAAAAAATTCTTAAAAACATGAATTACACTTTTTTAAAAAATAACTAATAAGAAGTTAAAATAATTACTAGGTTAAAAAAATTTAAAAAAGATTTTTTTTATTTTTAAAAACACTTGATATGAATTAATAGTTATTTTAAAAATAAATAACCAAGAACATATGAAAAAATACTTTTTTCAAACATATAAAAATCCAAAAAAATGATAAAATTTTATAAACTCATCAAGATATCACATGCAAGAATATACATGATAAAAAATAGGTTTGGAAAAATCAATAATCACATGACATGCTAAAAATAGGAATTTCAAAAAAAACACCAACCTAAATATTTTAAAGAAGATGTTAATACCTCAAAGTAGAGAATATGAGGAACAAAGGATGGTCTCACATCACATAAATATCAATAATCACAAGGTTTATAAAAAACCTAGACTATAGTTTTACCACTATGACTCATTAGGACATGGAATAGGAAAGAAGAGGGATGTACAAGGATGATGGATAAGTGAAGAAAAGAAAATGGGTGTCCTAATAATTCCACTTGGAATAAAATGAGATGATAAATAGAGCCAACAGTAAATAAGGAGATTCAAAAAAAAGTATATCATGTTATGTTTGGTAAATGAGAATGGGGGAGAAGGTTTCCTAAGTAGAAATTGGTAAAATGAAAAGTTGAATTTTTAAAATATAAGTATTATGTATAGTTTGGCACTATAGTTAGGTAAACTGCACAAAAAATGGGCAATAGCTACTGGATTTGAGATATAACACCCACATGGTTAGGTTGTATAGTTATAAAGATTGTGTGTCAACTGTTCATTTTCCCCTGGAGAGGGAATTAAAACTATGAACACTTAGGCTACACAACTTCTCTTAACTATGCACCAATCATTCAAACTATAAAACTTCCCGTATTTTTAAAATTTAAAATTCCAACTATCTCAAAATTGAAGATAACCTATAGTTAGAAAAAATAGTGAACAAAAATGAAATTTTAGTGTCACAATTATACCCACCATGCTACTTTCTACAACCAAAAAGTACATAGGGATTTTAGAATGAAAATAATCCAAACTGCCTCATCCAAATTATTGGTTTGTTGAACCTTAAAATGACTAAGTCTAGTAATTTTACTATGAAAGGTTCACCTCATAGGATACCTTCCCATTCTATTTTGAATTTATCAATTATTATTGATTATAATCCAATATTATTATCCTTCAAATAGATACATGAAGGGGAAAATTAGTTTAAGTCTAAAAAATAGAATTCCCTAAGATATAAAATTTATCAAACCAATATAGAATTAGAAATACTATCATATCAAATTTCTAAAAAGATTTTATTTCAAATAAGAAATTCAAAAAATACACCCCTAAAATACCAAAAGATGAATCTGAGTCATAACTTGGTTCATAGAAAAAGATACAATAAATTTAATGGGTTGATTTTACTTAGTGATCAATACATGAATGCTTGATCTTATTTCTCTTCAAAAACAGGTAACGAATCGAATGAAATGGACAAGAAAAAATTGTTAGATGGTTACATTTTTTATAGAGATTATAAAAACTAAAATTAATTTTCTCATTATAATTCCAAGGACACAAACAATAATGTTTAATATCACATTATGTACTTGTGGTATCTAGGAGAAAACTTTCATATAGAGAATGACTACACATGGTAGTTTTTCTTCAAAAAGTTTGATACCTAGGTATTCCCACCTTTTAAAAATCACCTTATAATGGTGAATCAAATTATACCACACTATTATAAGAAAACTATTGTTATACGGAACACATACCCATGATCAAGGAGGCTAGAATAAATTAAAAACCTTTATGAATACCATAAATAACTATATAAAATTAGTCTAGTAATCATAAAATAATGGAACACTAAAAGAATGATAATATTAGTAAAACATGTTAATAAAATTTCATAAAACAAATAAGGGAGATACTTATATTAATAATAAAAACCCAAATAAAATGCATCATAAAGAAGTGACTTTTTTGGCTCTAACCCGCTTCAGGTTTATCAGGTATAAGAAAAAAAATAACTACTACCCAAATTTGGGTTATATCAAGGACATCTTCTTTCATAGATAATTCAATTTATGGAATTTCTAAAGGTTTCCCAAGGGTACCACATCAACATTAGGTATTTAGAGATATTGAGAAATAGGGTTTAGAGTGACCTGGTTTATGTCTTTGGAAACACATGAGGGATCACTTATTTATAGATTTAATTGTAGGTGGATGAGAAGAATAGCCTGAATTAACTCAACATTCTTGATCAATCTTGGTTTTCTTTAATTTCTTAGTAAAGTGAATAGAAACATCACCAATCACAAATTTTTTAGAATAATTTGATTCCACTATCTTGGTATTACTAATTACTTCCTTATAATAAGTCATGTTGAAATCAAACATAGATAATCTAAGGTACAGATGAAGACTACATTTAAAAAATTAGGATTTTAGAGAGTCCTTGGTGACTAGAACAGAAGATAATGGAACGAGTTCTAAGAAATGATCAGTTTAATATTTAACTATATGATCACCCTAGTATATTCTCGTAAACTATATCACTTTATCCACTTTTAAATATTTAGGATAATTCCATTGGTTGAACATTGTCTTGAAATTTTCCCATTTCATGTCATCATATAGCTGAAGTTGAACATTGGTCTCCCACCATTAACGACTTGGTCCATCAAATATAAATGTGATATCCTTTAATTTAAGGATTAATGAGTTTTCAAAGAATCCAATATTACATTGATCTTCTACAACCACTCAATTTCCTCCATAGGACCTTTATCACTGCATAATTTGAGTAGATATTATTTTAAAAAAACGGATGTGGTCCAAGGGTAAAGAAGAAACCAACTCTACCATTGTATTAAAAGTTTACCTAGAGTCGATAACCATGAATATCATACTTTATAATGAGAAAGAACATTATAAGGAACATCTATTGAAAAAAAATACCACATTCCATCAGTATCTATCTGGGATGAATTCTCTAAATATCACAATATGTAAAACCAAATTATAAAAATTTCAAAGTTCAGTTACAAAAAAAATATATGAATCAAAGAATCAACCTAAATTTTAAAACTATTATCTAGATAAGATAAATACATAACATTATTAAACTTCCCCTTTAATAAAAAAATTATAGGGAATATACTTATAAAATCATGCATGCTTTGAAAACATTACATGTTATTTTTAAAATTATAAATTTCCCCTTCAAAAATAAATTATAACATAAAATTTTAAATCCATTCCAATCTAACTCATAATGAAATTATAACACATTCTTATAACACTTAGAAAATATATTATAAATTTTTAGAAATCTTGAATTTCATCCTTCAAAAACTTTTATAAAAATCCACCCTCATTTTGAAAACATTTCAAAATATTTTTCATACAGCCAAGACATTGTATAAAATTAGTTTTTTCACATGATATCAGCCATTAAAATATAAAACTAAGTATCGTAAAATTTAATATTAGGAATTGTTCAATCAAATAACCTAAACACATTATAAAAACTCCCTTTAATTCATATCAAATAAATGATAAATGTATTAGATGAAATTTTTATATGAAAAGAGGTTAAACAACATGAAACATGGGGTTTTATAACTATGCATGTTATGGTTTCAGGGCTTTGTAGACTATCCACAAACTCTATGATAGTGACTATAATATATCCAAAACCCTATGCATGATCATTTTATGGTATTCCAATATGTACACAATAATTGTAAACTATTGGTTCCCCTCCCATTTACACCTCCAAACTAGGAAAATATCAAATATGTTGAGTCATAGATTCAATTTACACTTGGTTTTGAAAAAAAAATACACTGATGATTGAATTTTATTTAATTTTATGTTAGTATTTATTAAGTTTTATGTTTTATGAAAAGAAATTTTAGTGAATTTATTTTTTGAGCTTTATTACTTTTAGTGGAATACAAAGCATTATAGTGACATTGAATCATTTCATCAAAAGATCTAGAGAACTGTTGATTTCATCAAAATATGGAGTTTCTTCTTCTGATGTCAATGAAAATCAACCTGATGTTTAATAAATACAACCTTTAGAGTTGTTTTCCTGACCCGACCCACCCGATCATGCTTATCAGGAAGGGATCTGAGCCCCAAATACCCCAATCTCGCCTTTATAGGCCAGGGGATACCAAACAATGCTGAAAGGCTTAACTAGAATGGGATACCTTTTCCTAATGTACCTGTACCCATTCACCAAACTATCTCCATGAATAAGTTCAGAGGAATAATAACAAAAAGATTTGAAATATAGAGAATAAACCATGCATTTAAAACCTCTAGGGAATATAAAAGAGTATGATAGTGTAATATTAAAATTAAAAAGGGAAAAAATACATGCCAAACTAGAGGAGATGTCCCAACCTAACAATAACTGGAAAAGTAAAATCTGTGAGATCCCAGCTCCAAATCAACAATCCCTGACCACTATACATGGTCATATTCACCCAGTTATCCCTATACTCTTCTAAAATCTCCCCCGACCTGTCCACTATCTACATAAGACACAACACGTGCTGGAAAATCCCATATAGGGGAGATTATTTACATACCTAGTAGGACACCCCAAAAACATAATGGGGATCAATAAGATACATGATTAAAGTAGACAAATCAACCGATATAAAGGGAGGTATGAAAACCAATACATAGGTAATTCATATATATTCTCATAAAAGAAAACCATATGAGAGAGAAATGGGATCTCCATCTCACAGCCTAGAATAGGATGATGAGACTACCAATAGTTCCAAACGGTCCATCAATGATTCCCAGCATCTCATGTGTCTATTTGAATAAGTCATAGTGAGGACCCACACCCTGGTGTGATAAGGGAGATCCATCTACATGGATATAGGACTCATGTCCTAGTGTGATAGGGGAGTACCACCTCTATAACTATATCACTTATAAAGAGGACCCATGTCCCGGTGTGATAAGGGAGTAACGTCTTTGTATGGATAAATATTATGGAGTACCTGCACCCTGATGCGAAAGAGGAGTACTATCTCCAGGGATAGAGGACTCTCACCCTGATATGAAAAGGGAGTAACACCTGTGTATGCTTAGAGAGTATGGAGAAACTATTCCCTAGTGTGATAGAGGAGTATTGTATCTATGGATAGTGGACCCACACCCTGATACGATAGGGGAGTACCATCTCTATTATAAATTGTATGATGATCTTGTCTGATTACTACCATCATCAAGTGTTGCCTAAATACGTATCATACTCAGAATATCCCTCATCATATCTCAAAAACCACTAATAAGGAAACCATCTCATTTTAAACAGAATAAAAATAGGGATATGCTACTCGTGGTCCAAAATCCAAATCCAAATGAAGGAGATATGAGAGAAAGATATTCACTCAATAAGGAAGTACACATAATGTAAGGATCTCATGTGGAATGTCATCCTTCTCTACTAATTAGTCGTGTCCTCACCAGCACATGGATTATTGGCCATGTAGTACTACATGACATGTTAAGGTGCTACACGGTTTGTCTTATCAACCCATTTCTAAGTTGTGTTCTCCTATCCATGTCATGTAATCCTTCTTGTGGTCTTATACGTTAGTACACAGCATGTTCTCCTACACAGGGTCATGATTGTGTGCTACGGTTTATGTCCATGTATGAAGGTACTGAGGTGCATAGATAAATCCAATGGGTTGATAATTTAAAATTTTTCATCATCAGGATGACATAACTTGTTGTTTCTAGTGATCTAAGCCCCGGGACGGTCCCTAAGATCTCATGTGAATTAAATATAGAATAAAAATAAATATAATGTGTACCTCATTTCAAATTGAAGTGTGCACAACTACATCTCTTCACCAGTGATCATTGATTGAAGGATATAAATCCAAACCCCTATAGATAATCAACACATGATCTAAGAATCGACACACTCATAATTATTCAAATTCAAGGTGCTAGCATCGATTTCTGATGAATCCTTCAGCAACACGTCGACCACCATGATCCTCTTCCTTTGATCCATGAAGGTGAGCTTGTATCATATGATTATTTGGAGTGTTTCTATCTATGGAATTAGGAGTAGATAAAATCTATCAATTCGAAATGCATTAAAAGTGAATGGAATGAATCTCCTATCCTACTTAAATAGTGGATATATAGGGTTCACAGCCCCCATATATTTAATGTCTACTAAATAAGTAATAAATAATAACAATGAAAAACTAAACTGCATCATAAATATTTTTTATATTTTATCACTTACTGTTAGGTCAACAAGGCTGAATACCCTGAGAGGGGGGTGAATTAGGGTATGACTAATTTAAAATTAAAGCCCGTTCTGATCTTGTTTTGCTGTTAAGAAAAAACACTCTTCTCTCTCTTTCCTATTGCACAATATAAACAGAAGATAAATAAAGCACAGGACACAACAATTTTACATGGTTCACTGCTAAGGGCTACGTCCAAGAAGTATACGCTGACAGGTTGTCAGTCGTACCAAATTCCCCTAAACTTCACTAGCTGTGGATTACAAGATTTGGGCTAGATCACTTCTATGCCCAGGCTCACTGCCTTTACAATGTTTAGGGTCAGCTCACTGCTTTCCCAAGGGTCACTCCATGTCTCTCTCTCTCTGGATCACTGCCGGTGGAGAGGATCACCTTCTTTCTCTTCCTTCACTCACTGCTCTGGAAGGAATCCACTCACATTTTATAGACCTGGAGGTCTCTTCATTTCCATGAAGGAATGAATCTTCCTCTATATGTAGATGCTCTGTTGAAGTCCAACTTTCACCTGTAGATGAATAACTCTTTGCATTGAAGGTATTGGGAAAACTTCCAGCTTCCACGCAGCCCGAAAATCACTGCTGGAAATAAACCTTACTTTCCACGCAAGTCAATCTCGACGCGCAAGTATCGGCGTGCAAGTCACAACGGGCGTGCAAGTCCACCACACACACTTGATCGAAACAAGCTTCCTCAACTCCAAACTTGCATGACTTTATTCCTTTTACGCCCAAACCAATAATTGCTCGCAACTACCAATCGGCACGCAGCTTCTCACACTAGCGCGCAACTCCTCACACTGGCGCGCAACTCCATCTGCGCGATCACACACCACTTGCACGACAGCCACACCTACGTGACGGGAGCTCTGATTTCTCAAAGTGTTGAACTTTGGTGAAGAATGAAGAGGGGTGTTCCAGTATTTATAGGCATTTGGTCACCCCTATGAGATGGCGCGCAAGTCTCTCCTCAGCGCGCAAGTCTCGGCGCGCAGGTCTCTTCTCCTGCAAGTCACTTGCGAGACAAAATTCCAAACTTGCGCGAAACTTTTTCCTTTACCATATTTTTATCTTATGATCTTGAAAAACCACAGGCGCACAATTTCTCAAGCTTCCAAGGCATCAGCGCGCAAGTCTCTTTCACGGCATGCAAGTCACTTGCGCAACACCACCAATACTTGCGCGACACTTATCCCTTTGCCATATTTTGATGATCTGATCTTGAAAAACATATAGCGCACAAGTTTCCAAGCCTTCATGTACACGGAACGCAATTCCCTTTTCCAAAAACTACTTTTCTTCATTTGACGATTTTCAGGCCCAAAAATTTGGCAAACACTGGAAAACGGCACCACCTTGTATCTTTTCTTTTGTACCGCCTCCAGATCATCCATTCCTCTTGTCGACGTTCTTGAATCAAACATGGATCATTGACCTCAGCTCTTGAACTTGAAATTCCATCATGAAATCCTCTTTTTCAACAAATTCGTATGTCATTTTTTTTATTTGTCAACAATCACCACTCAGATGTCCACTTTGTCAACAAACACAATCACCTCAAAAATGCTTCAATGATACATTGAGGGATTTTTTCCCAACAATCTCCCCCTTTGGGTTTGTTGACAACTCTTCCATAAAAATATATGTCTTTGAATCTTCAGCCACCATTCGCCTCATTGCGATTCTGATAGCAATCAAGGATTTACTCAACACATACTCTAAGCCCACATGAGCAATGCTCGGCGTGAGAAACAAGAGTAAATGAAAAGTTCATTAATGAATCACTTTAACTTTGACATCCACTGTTGACACCAAACTGATACCAATTGCCAAATTGATACCAATTTTTGACACTTCACTAATACCAATTTTTGGAAATATTCATACCACGTTCCAACACCACTCTTCTTTTCTGCTTTTATCACGATCCTCAGCGATCATGATATCTATTCTTTGATCGATCACTTCTAGCATCGTCAGATTTAAAAATCTCCCCCTTTCTCATTTCTCCCCCTATTAGGATGCTCCACTGGTCAGCTTCTCCCCATATCTGTCATGATTTCTAACATAGTCACACTGTCTCCCCCTAGAACAATCACTATTTTCTCCCCCTTTGTCAATGAACCCAAAGGTCACTCCTTTGTAGTCTGTAACATAGTAGAGAACACATATCATCACATTAGGGAAAAACACATCGTACCTCGGGGAGAGGTGGGTTTCCGCATCCACACTATTTTAAGTGTGGGGAGTCAACTGAACTCCCAAAGCCAGTCGATGTCTCTAAAAAGCTTCCTTGGGTAAGGCCTTGGTCATAATGTCTGCAACCTGTAGCTCTGTAGGCACATACTACAACTTCACAGTGCCTTGATCCACCTTCTCTTTGATGAAATGATATTAGATATCAATGTTCTTTGTACTTGAGTGATGAACTGGATTTTTGATAAGATTGATATCACTTGAGTTATCACACTAGATTCTGATCGGAGACTTCACTTCAACTCACATATCTTCAAGCTGCTGCTTCATCCACAATAACTGTGTGCATGCTTGAGTGGCCACAATATACTCAACCTCTACTGTGCTCAATGAAATGCAATCTTTCTTCTTGCTAATCTAAGAAATACACAATCCACCAAGATAGAATGCACCTCCATATGTTGATTTCATGTCATCCGCTGAACCGGCCCAGTCTGCATCAGTATCTCCCAATAACTCTGTCTGATATTTGTCGTTATATGTCAAGACAAAGTCCATTGTGCCCTTGATATACCGAAGTATTCTTTTCACTGCGAGCATGTGACTTTCCTTAGGATTACTCTGATATCTCACTGCTTGGAATGTGGAGAAAATAATATCAAGCCTTGTCACGGTCAAGTACAACAAACTTCCAATAATTTTCCTGTATTCTGTGATATTAACTGCCTTTCCATCCTCATATTTTGATA
Source organism: Viscum album (assembly GCA_963277665.1). Lineage (NCBI taxonomy): Eukaryota > Viridiplantae > Streptophyta > Magnoliopsida > Santalales > Viscaceae > Viscum > Viscum album. Next base: position 1,212,071,508 of record OY728143.1, on the reverse strand, counting down.
ATTTCATCTGGGTAGCAACCAGAGTCTTCATTTCCTTGGAATTCTCCATTCCAAACATTCTCAAAACCTCCTTGGCATATTTAGATTGAGAAATGGATGTTCTATTCCTTCCTTGTGTCACCTATAGACCAAGGAAAAATGTTAGCTCTCCAATCATTGATATTTCAAACTCATTTTTCATGAATTCGGAAAACTATCTGCACTGAGCTTCATCTGATCTTCCAAAAATTATGTCATCGACATACACCAGCACAATCATCCTTTGATTACTGTCATTGCTGAAATAGAGATTGTAATCAACTCCTCCATGCTGGAAACCAAGCTTCTTCAAGTACTGATCAAGCCTTGAGTACCATGCCCTTGGTGCTTGTTTTAGCCCATACAACACCTTCTTCAGCCTGCAAACTTTGTTCTCATCCTCATGAATGATAAAACCATATGGTTGCTCAATATACACCTCCTCTTCTAGAACTCCATTCAAGAATGCAGATTTGACATCCATTTGGAACACTTTAAACTTTCTTTGCACTACTATGGCCAAATATAATCTGATTGTCTCCAGCCTTGCTACCGGTGCAAATGCCTCATCAACATCTATTCCCTCTATCTGGGAGTATCCCTTGCACACAATTCGTGCTTTGTTCCAAATCACTATGCCATATTCATTCATCTTTTTGTGATAGACCCATTTAGTCCGGATGACATTCTTGTCTGCTGGCCTCGAAACAATCTCCCATGTCTGGTTCTTCTTAATCTGGTCAAGCTCTTCATTCATATCCTGAACCCATTTTTCATCTTCAGCTGCATTGGAAAAATATTTTGGATCCACCTGAGATAAGATCGATGTTTGCTGTAATGATTTCATTATTCGAGTCTGAACTGGATCTGTCTGATCACCAATGATATTCTACCTGTCAATTTCAGCTCGACTCTTTGGCTTCCTTGCAGACACAGACTTGACACTTTCTTGTTCATCATCAGTATCTTCTTCTGAGTCAGCCTCTGCCACTTCTGCTCCCCCTGAGTTTCTTACCTCATCATCACTTTCATCCAGAAACTGTTCACTGGTTCGTTGAGTATTCTATTCATTTTCAACAATAGTGACATCATTGCTCTCAACAATTTTTCCCAGCCTCCTGTTGAAACATTTATATGCTTTTCTTTCCCCTGAGTAGCAAAGGAATATCCCCTCATCTCCTTGTGACTCAAACTTCCTGTGATTTTCTTTGTTAAGAATTAATAATTTACTCCCAAAGACATGAAAGTATTTCAACATTGGCTTCTTTACGTACCACATTTCATACGGAGTCTTCCCTTTCTTCAGACACAATAGAGACCTGTTCAAAATATAGAACGATGTCAAAACTGCTTCCTTCGAAAATTTCTCGGGTAGGTCCTTTTCAATAAGCATTGTTCTGGCCATGTTGTTGATGATATGATTTCTCCTCTCAACCACTCCATTATGTTGGGGAGTTCTCACTGATGAAACTTGATGCCTTATCCCGTGTTTCTCGAGATAGTCTTCAACTTGACTATTTGTAAATTCTGTACCGTTATCAGTACAAAAGTTCAGAATTTTCTGCCCAAGCATCCTTTATGATTCCCTCTTGTACTGCTTTATACAACTGAACACATCTGTCTTATGGGTAATGAAAAATACCCAGGCCATTCTACTATAATCATCAATTAAAAGAACATAGTACATTTTCCCATCTATAGCTCGTGGTGAGATATGTCAACATACATCAGCATGCACCAATTCGAGCACTCCAGTTGATTTATGTTCCTTTGGACTGTATGTTTTTCTGATGATTTTCCCTTGTTGGAAAGAATCACACGTATGAGGGCAATCACGTGATAGTTTGGGAAGGTCTCTAGAAGCATCGCACTTCACCAGATCTTCCATGGATGGTTGGCATTGATGACCAAGTTGCTTATGCCGTAGCTGGTTTTCTTCCTCTCTGGATAAAAGGCATGTATCTTCTTCCCCACCTACATGATAAATATTTCCCTTTGTCCTTTTTCCCTGCAGAACAACTGCTCCATCTTTTTCTTTCACAACACATATCTTCTTGGTAAATCGGATAGAATGTCTAGAGTCACACAGTTGACTGATACTGAGCAAGTTATGACTAAGACCCTCTACTACTAAGACATCAACACATTTCATTTCTTTTCCCCCAAACTTGGATTTACCTGAGCCAACAATCTTCAGGCCTTCATCATTCCCAAATTTGACAACTCCTTCTTTATCATATTTTATGCCTGTAACAAGATCCTTATTACCTATCATGTGAGATGTGCAACCACTATCAAGGATCCATACACCAGAATGATCTGATACATTAAGGGAAATCTCCGCCACCACGGCCTTCTAATTTTTCTTCTTCTTGGTCCATACATTTTCTTTCACACTCAGCATGGATTGAGACTTCTGTTCTTTCTCAGAGTATGAAGGACCAGTCTCATCTTGCAAATCCGAAAATCTATTCTGCATTTTTAACTCACCTATCGGTTTATTTATCTGCTGCTTGCGAATGTTTTGATTCTTCTTTGGCACATTTCTCTGAATGGTCGAAGTGTAGTACCTAGCCATGTGCCCAAATCCTCCACACCAAAAACTGTGTCCTTCAAAATATGTTCTGGAAAACCATTCTCTGTTTGGATGCCACCTTTGTTCTTATTCCCTTTGATATCTATTGGCAATAGAACACACATACTGTGAATGTCCCATCTTCCCGCAACAATAACACCTGATATATGGTGCATTCCTTCGTGACACTTCATCACTCCGAGTTTCCCCTTGGGATCTCTGAATATTTTTATTTTGATTTGTGCCCAAATCAATCTTCAACCTCGGGATGGGTGCTTGCGGTCTGACTTCAATTGCCACATATTTTTCCTTATGATCAAGCCCTGAATCAGCCTTAACAATTGAGCTGAATTGATGCTTCTTTCCTACTAAACTACGAGTCCCATCTTTCATCTTTTCAGTCTTTGGAATGATCTGGTTTCCTAAGAATGTATTGGGAATCAAGGGATTTTCCTGGTCTTTAACTTTTCTCTGTAGACCAACAACTTCTTCTTCAAGCTCTTCAATACGCTTGACGTGATCTTTCACTTTTCTGTTCAAGCCATCAATCTCCCTTTTCTGTTCTTCAATCTTGAGCTTATACTCACTAACTGATTTTGAGTTCTCTGGTGTTGATAACTTGAGTTTTTCAATTTCTTCCATCAACTCAGACTTCTCATCTTCCTGCTGTTGTATATAGTGTTTAGAATCATGAACAACTTTATTGGATTTCTTCTTTTTTTCTCTCCAAACATCTATCTCCTCAAGAGCTGCTTCCAATTCGGCTTCCATATCAACTCTTCCTTAAATTTCTTCTTCCTCTTCTCCAACGTCAGTTTCTTCCTTTTCCTGAGAACTACCGATGACTACTACGATAGCATTTTGTCTATGATATTTACAATTTTCAAACTCCTCAACCTCTTCATACTCAGACTCATCTGAACTGTCTATTTCTTGTGAAAGAAGATTCTTCTTCTTGAAGAAATTTCTCTTGAACTGCTTCTTCCCTTCCACATAGGCTGAAGATTTATTCTTGGGATTTTTAACTTCATATTTATCATTTTCTTCTTGAAACTTTTTGGGGCATCTTGCAACAATATGACTAACCTTTCCACATTGAAATTATGCTAGTGGAAGTTTCCCTTTAAACTTTCCTTTTCCTCTTTGCAGATTTGAAGAAAGGAATGACATCACCTCATCTGTCTCTTCTTCCTCCTGAGAATATTCAATAGTGATCTTCTTCATGGCCTTAAATGCCACCTCTTTGGATTTACACTTTTCCATAGCATCATTATCATAATTTCTCATTTCATACGCAACAAGAGTGTTGTGCAGGTTATCCAATGTCAGCTCTTTCGGATCTTTATCTTCCAAAACAGAAACTTTCGGATTGAACTGAGGTGGAAGTTTTCTCAAGATGTGGTTTACAATTTTAATGTCTTTGATAATCTCACCAAGACCTTTCATGTCTTCTACCACAGCATTTACCCTGTCAAAGAATGCATCAACAGACTAATTCGGGTTCATTCTCATATCTTCATACTTGTTCCACAACACTTACAGATTTTCCTCTCTGACTTTTGTATCCCCTTCATAAATATTCAAAAGATTTTCCCACATGGCATGTGACGTTTTGCATGAAATAACATTTGTATATATGGTATTGGAAAGGGATCCCCCTAAGGCATTGATTGCTTTGGCATCAGTATCCAACTCTTTATGCTCATCTTCTGATAATGCACCACTAGTAATATCAGTTGTGATACCATGCATAGCTGCAGAAAACACATCCATTCCCAAATATCGGAAATACTGTTGCATTCAATTCTTCCATATCAAAAAATTACATCCATCGAAGATCGGAATCCCTCTATGATTAGTGACCTCCATTGAGAGAAGAAAAAATATCGACCTTTCGCTCTGATACCAATTGTTAGGTCCAAAAGGCTGAATACCCTGAGAGGGGGGGTGAATCAGGGTATGACCAATTTAAAATTAAACCCCGTTCTGATCTTGTTTCTCTGTTAAGAAAATCAATCTTCTCTCTCTTTCCTGTTACACAATATAAACAGAAGATAAAGCAAGCACAGGACACAGCAATTTTACTTGGTTCACCGCTAAGGGCTACGTCCAAGGATCATACGCTGACAAGTTTTCGGTCGTACCAAATTCCACTAAACTTCACTAGTTGTGGATTACAAGATTTAGGCCAGATCACTTCTATGACCATGATCACTGCCTTTATAATGTTTAGGGTCAGCTCACTTCTTTCCCAAGGGTCACTCCCTGTCTCTCTCTCTCTTGCTCACTGCCAGTGGAGAGGATCACCTTCTTTCTCTTCCTTCGTTCACTGCTCTAGAAGGAATCTACTCACAGTTTATAGACCTGTAGGCCTCTTCATTTCCATGAAGTAATGCATCTTCCTATGTATGTAGATGCTCTATTGAAGTCCAATTTTCACCCGTAGATGAATAACTCTTTGCACCGAAGGTATTGGGCAAACTTCCAGCTTCCACGCAGCCCAAAAATCACTGCTGGAAATAAACCTTACTTGGCACGCAAGTCAATCACGGTGCGCAAGTATCAGCGCGCAAGTCACAACTGGCGCGCAAGTCCACCACATACACTTGCGCGACACAAGCTTCCTCAACTACAAACTTGCATGACTTTCTTCCTTTTACTCCCAAAACAATAATGGCGCGCAACTACCAACCGGCGCGCAGCTTCTCACACTAGCGCGTAACTCCTCACACTAGCGCGCAACTCCACCTGCGCGATCACACACCACTTGCGCGACCACCACACCTAAGCGACGGGAGATCTAATTTCTCAAATTGTTGAACTCCAGTGAAGAATGAAGAGGGCTGGTCCAGTATTTATAGGCATTTGGTCACCCCTGTGTGACGGCACGCAAGTCTCTCCTCGGCGCGCAAGTCTCGGCGCGCAGGTCTCTTCTCCTGCAAGTCACTTGCGAGACCAAATTCCAAACTTTCATGAACCTTTTTCCTTTACCATATTTTGATCTTCTGATCTTGAAAAACCATAGTCGCACAAGTTCTCAAGATTCTAAGGTATCAGCGCGCAAGTCTCTTTCACGGTGCGCAAGTCACTTGCGCGACACCACCAATACTTGTGCGACACTTATACCTTTGCCATGTTTTGATGATCTGATCTTGAAAAACATATGGCGTGAAAGTTTCCAAGCCTTCATATACACGGCGCACAAGTCCCTTTTCCAAAAACTACTTTTCTTCATTTGACGATTTTCCGGCCCAAAAATTTGGCAAACACTGGAAAACGACGCCGCCTTGTATCTGTTCTTTTGTACCGCCTCCAGATCATCCATTCTTCTTATCGACATTCTTGAATCAAACATGGATTGTTGACCTAATCTCTTGAACTCGACATTCCATCATGAAATCCTCTTTGTCAACAAACTCGTATGTCATTGTTTTATTTTGTCAATAATCACCACTCAGATGTCCACTTTGTCAACAAACACAATCACCTCAAAAATGCTTCAATGATACCTTGAGGGATTTTTTCCCAACACTTACCTATAATATATATTAAATATATTACCTAATAAAACCAAATCATTTAACTAAACTTGTAATTCTCACTTAATATTAAAGAAACCTAGAATATTAAAATAATATTCATTTGAATAATATTATTCCTTATATTTTCTACAAAAATTGAAAATATTTTTAATAAATAAATTCAACCCAATTATTATTTACTTGAATAATAATCAATTTATTTATTTTTTGGTGATCTATAACTTGAAAAATACTCAGAGCCATGTTGGGTCCCACCATATTCTATATACCTATTCAGAAAAATAGAGCAGATTCTTGAATATGCTATTTTTTGTGAAACTCTAGGCCCTTATCACAATAGTAGTTAATAGTATTCATAGACCAAGAGTGGAATATAGCAACCTATCAAGACCCCTAAAGAATAAATAGTAGTCATAGAAACTAAAAATAACCTACGAACATGTACTATGTAATATAATCTCTTTGTTGTTAGATATATCATAATGTAGGATGCACACTTATATCATCACCCTTTCTTACTTTATTTTTTGTTGATATGACTGGATGGATTTTCCTTTCAACTACCTTGGCCAAGGATTTATAAAGGTACTACCATCCTAATAAAATAGGCTCGAGATATGTTACCTCCTCAAATCAGAAGCAAAAAAATTCTATCTTGATCATTCAACCAATGTCATACCACCAATGATGCACCCAACACAAGCTACCTCACCACGATTTCATTATCATGGTTTTTCCTTACATAAAAGTACACGATCAAATGGAACACATTGATAATGATCTCCATTCAGGAGACCAATACACATGTCCACAGATAGAAACATCCAATGACACCTGAAACATGTGGTGTTGATGGGTTTATCCTCAATATCTCACTTACCAAAGATCGCCAAGTGTGAACTTCATGAGAATAAGTCTCAATGGTTTTGAGCTCCTAGCTCCTAATATTCAGACATAAACTGTGTCCATTTAGCATGATATATCTAAACCATAGTATATATATTTAAGATTAATTTCATAGTATCTTGAGGTTCTCATAATATCATGGGATATTCTATAACCTTTTTATATTAAAATTAATCTATGGATATTACCATTTAAATAGTGGATACAGAAATTCCTACACTATAATGATATGTTAACATAATGTATATCTAATTGTATGCATGATATGGTGATCAAAAATTACTATATAGTTGGATCTAGGGAACCCACTATTACAACACTCCCACTTTCACTAGAGTCATATTTTAAACCATACTAGTTAGCTCTAACATGATTAGGATCATGTTTCTACTAAGTCACAGATCCATTACCACTATGTGGAAATTTTGTTATGTGCGACCTCACCTCCCTGAGTAAAAACTTCTCAAGAGATTTTATCCTCAAGTATATCCCTTTTTCTCCACTAGAATAACTTAAAATCTTGTCTAGTAATTTTAATAGAATTATCATAATGATAAAACATTATGTACTGGGTGTGATTCCAAAAACTGGAAAAATCATTTCATATTCTACACTACGTCTTTAGCTTCCTTAGAGGCTGTAATGTACACAGAATTTTTTAGGTATGGCTATCACCAGCTTTTATGAGCTTGTATCACTCAACACCTTAGCTTGACTATGATATTAGATCACATTGATCTATGGAATATTAGTTTCTGTCCACTAAAAAACTAGTATCCCTTCTTCTCCACATACCAGTTATATATCCTTTATATGTTCTCTAGTACTATTGGATAGTTATGACTGCTTCCCTTGTAGTTCTCCTATATATAATTGATATTTTCCTATCATAACGTATATGTTGGAAATATCATTTCTTGTACATATCATGGAATATGTGATTGATCCATTGCTGAAGCATATGAAATTTCAACTCACCGCTTTAATCTCCTCTTATTCCCATGTATTACTTCATGGATAGATTAATTTTATGTGACATTTATAACAAATATCTCTCGAATTGTTTGAACTTGTATATTTCTATACAATTTTAGTATGTATATGATTGGTTAGGTCTATGAAACTTCTAGAACTACCTTATTGCATCATATTCTCTAGAACTTAGGATACTACTTTAAGTCAGTCTCTGGAGATATATATTTATTCTAGTCTTAACTAACTGTAAGTCTAACAGATGTTTTCCATATGTTACCAAATATATTATACTTGGAAAACCATTGAGCTCCCACTATTCACTTTTAGACATGTGTCCAATATTCATTACGAATAAATATTTGATGATATTACTAATTAATTTAATCTTGAACGAGATTTGAGTAACTTTCACCCCTTATTTTCATTCTATGATGTCACCATTCCTTTTTGGTTCTATCATATAGACACCTTCCATGATCGGTGGTCTTGACATCCAATTCACAATAAAATGATCATAGAAATTATATATGAAAATTAAAATTATAATGGATTTAGGCATAAAGACTTCATATTACCAACCAATCCTTACTGGTACCACACTTGTACCATCCATATATCTTCTCAATTGACTACCTACTATAATATTCAAAACAATAAACCCCCTTGTACTTTGATACATGGAATCCATTATTGAATTTTAAATGATCTTTTCAATCATAGATAATTCCCATGTATTGCTTACTTATTGGAATTATTATTATCAATGAATAATGTATCACTGACCATAGTGAAAAAAACATCACTATGGTTTTAACCTTCCTACGCAGTATGTGTCTCTGGAACATTCCTCTACCACATTATCTTATGGAACTTGTTCTTATGCCAACTATTTGTGCATCTCTAGTATTGACTGAAACTGAGTCAATATTTCTCCTACTATCTCAAATAGATATGTGCATCCTTTTATAGAAATGTATTCTATAACTTGACTATATCTTTTCTATCATATGGATTTTTTCGATATCCTAAGAAACTTTTAGGATGATTACTATAGATGAAATTTATGTTTTTCTTGATGAAAGTTTGTGTGTCTCTTTAACGAACACCTTACATACAAACACAAGTTCTTATGACATAATGGATTTTCATAATAATATAAATCATATGATATCCATTTTTCATTATATTTTTCATATATTTATGGGATATCGCCATTATTTATGTACCACATCATGAAATATAATGGAATTTGTTGAAATTCATATAAATCTCAACATTGATTCTCCTTATACTTACATTATGTATCTGATGTGTATAAATAAATTTGCATTTAGGAATTACTCCACGCTACATTTAATTGATCAATATTAACATGTAATATGTATCATCGATCCTCCTTATTAACATCAATGTCATGATGTGGATAAGTTAATGTTCATTTATAAATTACTCCATGCTACATTATATTGATCGATGAATGCTTGGTCAATATATTCTTTGGCATGCCAGCCTGAAGTAACTCATATCTTTGGACCATACATATATCATACTTCACATTCATAGTCATTAATCACTTTAAGGAATTTTATGAAGTATACTTACCACCATCTTACCCTTGGAATAGTTCTTTCTCTCTAGCCGAACTAATTTTGAAATCTTTGTGGAGTACCTTTATTTATAAAGGTTTCTTTGTCCAAACTAAACAAGTATATACATAGAAAATACCTAATGTGTTTACCTCCATTGAATATAAATACTATATTGGGTATATACTTGACATTAATTTTAGTTTTCTACTTGATAAAGAATTGTCTTATCACAACTAGGTAAATAATTCCTACATTATATATTTATCATGTATTCTTATGGTTCATATACCATTAAACTATTTTTGGACTATGAAACACCACAAAAAACTTCCATTACTAAAATAGAATAATTTTTCCTTGTATCCAAGGGATATGTGAGAAATATTTTTAGGTAATAATATTTAAAATTTATACTAGAATCATTTACTTGGAAATTAGAATTCATGTACTTCACACCACTAACTTAGGAACCACCCTTTCTCATCCACTTGGATAATACACCTTACTTATTATAATGTTTCTATACTTACTTGGTTATTTTATTAAATTACACATATGTGATTGAAATATTGTATTTAATACCCAAGAACCATGTTAGAATCAAAATTTTATGAATATACAGAGAAGAAGAAGTGATTAATTTATATTACAATTCATTCCATTGCCTTTAAACTTCCATAAACATTATTTCATGATATGTAAAGCAAATAACCTCTTGTTTGAAAACCAACCTCATTTCATTGAATAGAATTTTGAAGGTTCCATTGGAGTCACTCTTTCAATTGACCTTATCACCTTTTATTTCATTTTTTTTCATTAATAACTAAAATTTAATCTTTCTTTAATGTTATTATTTTCTTAGGGAACCATACCTAAAAGTTAATGAATCTTTTTCTCCATATTACCCATCTTGTAACCATAGATGATACTAGATTAATGGTTGAAAATGATATGAGAATAGGATTTTTTGAAAGATCATGATCTTCCTTCCAATTTACACATATCTAGTGTAATCATCACCTATTTATATCTCAATTCACTTTCTCCTCACAACATACTCAAAGATGAGACTACATGTGAAATCATCTATGTATGGATGTTGTATCCATAACTAACATCGTATGTTGATGAAAAAATGATGACATAACCATCATATGATTCATATTTAAGTCTCTTTTAATCATTTTTTAAACACTCTTTCTTCTTGAGGACTCTTAATAGGTATTTGGGACACCATCACCTTGAATTTCCTACATTGTAGTATTGTGCACAATCACCTATACTACACTTAGAAATTCATGCTAGTTTGTACATTTAATTTTTCCATGATTATCGAAGTGTATATTTTGGTATTAATTTCCATTTTTTTACAAAAAAATATATATAATATTAGTAGATTTTATCCTGATTACCATATTATACATTATTGATTAACTATATCATTAAATGTTTCCAACTATTATATTGAATTCTAGGAACCCTCTATATTAGAATCAGAATACTCTGTCGATCGAAAATTATAGTGTAAAAGATCCTTGAACTTCCCCTTATAGTCAAAAAGCTATTTCTATGCCACTAATCTGGGAGTTCAAGGTAGGATTTTAACTATCCCAACACATTAACTCATGGCTCCTTGATCTGTTGAATGAAGTCCTAGCATCTAAAATAATAAACTTGATTTACTCAATTCTTGCCTCTAAAGTTGTAGTAAGCTATATTTGGCTACTTATTTTCTGAAAAAATCAGTTAAGTCAACTAATCACTCTCATAAGAACTCCCCAGTAGTAAAAGGCACCATCAACTTTGGCTAACACACCTGGATTTGTTCAAAATAAAATTATGGAATGCATTTTAGACTTAATATTTCTTTGAGGGTTTTATTATTTTTGTCAATGAATGTAATCCATTTATATTAATCTTATTCAATCTATATTTTCATGCTCACAAATGAACATTAATAGAAAAAAATCATCGCTTATTTATGCATTTTACTATTTAATATTTTATATATTTCTCACTTTCATATAAATTCATAAGATAATAATCAAATTTATAAAGTAAATAAATAACCTGACTGATCTTGATCATCTATAGCTAGTCGATCCCATTAAACTAAATGGATCAACCAAGACTTAGGGGTATCATAACTAAGTCATGGATTGACTCAAGATTCATCTCACCCATGTCCAGTATCTTCTCCTTTGGATTCTTCCTTGACTTGGCATGGTCCACGGCTTACAGTACCCTTATCAACTATACATGTATACTCGCACGTAAGTGAGGGGGTATTGGGAGTATAAAATATAGACTAGTAAATTGGACGTACAATCTCTTATAAAGATTAAATTAAAAATGACAATATACAGATAATATTATTTAATTACAAACATTGCACACAATTAAATAAATATTGTAGCAGGCACTGTAGTGGGAACTGTGTAGTACTGTAGCAGGTACTATAGTGGGAACTGTAGCAGGCACTATTTGGTACTGTAGCAGCTGGGAATTTGCCCCTGTTTGGGCCTTCGGGCCATCGATTTGGTCCCCGAGTCCTTTAAGGCCTTCAGACCACCCAATACTTCAGGCTAGTAAGGCCTTCAGGCCACCTCAAGGTCATCGGGCCACCTTAAGTGCTGATGAAAACCAGACAACCTACAAGGAACAAGCACTATAGGAGGATGAGAAAGGAGATTTCACCACATTAGAAGCTACACAGATTGCAAGAATGAGAGGGTATGGAACCGTCCATCGGGACAAGCCTGTGAATTCATGGGATAGCCTAGCCGAACAGCCATACGAAGGTAGAGAGCTGATTTCATGATGAAGATGCTAGGGAGGAGCAGTTCAACGTAGTTATTCTGGGTTGTATGTAATGGTTGAAGCCTATGGGAAATGAATTCCTCTAAGGCCTATGGTCCATGTAATACTTATGCCTACGGTCATTATAAGGGTTCCAACTCACCCCTTGAAAGGTGGATTATCAAAATCAATAAAAAAAGAAGGCCTTCGGGCCATTGGATGGAATAGACATACACAGGTCGTTCAATTTCTCAAGACCAATCAGTGGAAAAAAATTAAAGCATGATAAAAATTAAATTGCAATAAAATTAAGTATAATGGTATTTAATTTAATTAAATGAATTAATTAAATACAAATAATTTAACTCTATTTGGTCCCATAATTTTTTTGATAAAAGTGAGTGCAACGGGTCTTATATAATTGTAAAAGTCCTAAAAAAGTCGGAAATAAGGAGTCTTAAACTTGTCCCATTTTAAAATGGGATGAATATCATCAGATAAAGAGCTAGAGTAATGACAACCCTCTGTAGTGACTCCATTGTTGGAAAGAGCATCCACAAGATAATTCACCTCCTGATAAGTATGTGTTATGATATAGTTCCTGGAAGATAGAATGTGTAAGTAGTTATCCCATCGTGTTGTCAGCTTCCAAGATAGATGTATCACACCCATCCTGACCGCTTACAGGATGGTAGTAGAATCCAACTCAAACCATACTGTGTTCTAGTTTCGTTGCTTTGGAATGCACACTGCTTTGATGAAGCCATTCATTTTCGTATCAAGAGAACTGGCATGTCCACATGGACCATAAATAACTTCAACAACATCCCCATTTTGATCTCTAAAAATAACGTTGAAACCTGTAGCTCCCGGATTACCCCTTGAGGCACCATCAGTGTTACACTTTATATATCCAGGGAAGGGAGAATTCCAGAAAACCTCAAGAAGGCCTCAGGGTGAGGGTAATTTCCCTTTAACATTCAGCCTTATAAAAATGATTAGATCACATATCTAGTTATTTCAGTTCACATCATAGGTTTTTCTTGCTAATTGGATAGCATCAAGAATCTGGCAAAAACACATTAGATACTTAATTTTTTCTACTTGTGAATGACCTGGTTACAACCTCTCCAAATGGTGTGCATCAATTCTTCACAAGTAACCTGGAATAGCATGGAGACCTACTTTTAGAAATTTAAACTAAGCAAGGCCTTCAAAAAATTATGAAGAGAGGCAATAGGGATAGAATTCACATCAAAAATTTCAAATACCATCTTCCATACAGAGGCAGCAGTTTTACAGCTTAAGAAGATTTGATTCACATCCTCTTTGTGTTGATGACAAAGGGGGAATTTCGAGTAGATGGAAATGCCCACAAGTTGTATGTTTTCATCTATAGGGACCTTATTCCAGGAAATCCTCCATAGCAGTGTATACCTTGAGGGGAGAAGCCATATTTTATACTTTCCAATCCAGTGGGTGCTTTGTTGAATCATGTGTTGATAGAAGTTTTTGGAATCAAGTATTCCATTGGGATCATATTCCTAGATGAGCATTTCTTCATACATTAGAAATTAATAATTAAATATAATATATGTAATATCATCTGGGAGAGTTTCCAAGTTTTCCATCTGATCCTTGATAGTGATGACATGTTTTATGGACTGGATAGTTGAGCTAATCTGCTCAACCAATGGGGTGCCCAACCAATTTTTGTACCAGAATTTGTGAGTTGATTTCCTACTAACCAGCTAGCACAAAGACCCCATAATCCTTTGGTAGATTGATCTCAATCCAGGCCATATAGAAGATTTCATTTACTTCGAGTTCCTTGTGATCATTTTATCAAGAAACCTTGATCTGAGAAACTTTAGAGATTCATAGTGGCTATTGATGATTCTCCAGATAAATTTGGCAAGAAGAGATTGGTTAAAGAGATGTATATTTTTAATTCCAATACCCCCTGATGAGTGAGGCATGCAAAAAACTTTTCCAGGGGGTAGTGATGTCATTTCTTTCCAAGATTCTTTCACTCCAAACAGAATTCCTCATCATTGAGTTGAAATTTTTAATAACTAAGGCAAGAAAAGAGTATACCATAAAGGAGTAAACCAGTTTAGAAATCCCCACATGCTTAATAAGGCACACCCTTCCCACCATTGAAAGAGCTTTACCTTTCTAGGAAGTAAGGGTTTTCCTGACTTGACTCAATATTTTCGTGAAATGTGAAGCCCTAGGCTTTCCCTAAATTGGGGACTCCGAGATAGGTAACAGTTAGTGTTCCCTTCCTTACTCTCAATTAATTTTTGATGGAAGTATTCCTTGGGATAGTAATTCCCTAACCAATGTAAATAAAGGATTTATTCCAGCTTATTTCTGGCCCCAACACACTTCCAACAACTAAATTAATTTTTCCCAAGTATTAAAATATTAGTTTTTAAACTAAAATTAATATTTTAATTAATTTAATTTAATTATAAAATTAAATTAAATTTTATTAATCCAATTCATTAAACCCCACATGGGATCAAAGAGAGGCAAGCCGACCCCACGCATGCCCGATATGGGTCACTCCTAACTTTCTCAAAACTGTTTTGGGTCGTGAAAAAACTTGTGTGGGGCCTATCTAGGATAGGTAGGTCCAATCATACCCATTCTAGGTCAATATGACCTACCCTGAGCCTTTGAAGGAAAAATAAAATTCATAAGAACCCAAGTAGGGGGTTACCTCACTGATTTGAAGGACAATGTGGCAGCCAACTCATGTAGATCCAGTCAGAAGGATTATGGTGGTTGATGTCCACCAAATCTGGAACTAGTGTGGCCTAGATATCCCCTATATGGTCAGTCTGGTGACAAGACAATCGTGAGGTCACCTTGGATTCCAAATTTGTGAGGTCTAGTGATATGGAGGCCATGGGGTCTAGCCTGATGTCGTGGTGGAGCTGCAGCATCTGGTGAGGTTGAGGTGAATGCTTCTGGTGGCACCGATTGGCACTCAATGGAGGAGAGGTGCAGGAGGGCTAGCATTGAGCTATGTGGTGGTTTGTTCAGGAGGGATCACATTGGAAAAGTGGATATATAGTGACCCTGGCCTTTTAAACATAACAATACATGATTTTAATCATAATTATACATCATAATACAAGCCAAGGATCGTAAATTCTAGTGTCTTGGAGGACTAGGTACATAAAACATAAAACATGGAACTAAATAAAACATTTCTTTATTTAACCTTAAAATTGAGCTCCTAACTTCTATTATTCTTAAAAAATTTCATAGGGTATCATGGGGAACACATGAACAAAGGGATAAACTAAATAGCCCAGTAAGAGAATAACCATAAGAAAAAAAACATTAGCACATGGGATAGAAGGCATGACATGATGATATAAAAAGGCATGTACATATGGAATCATAACATATAAACATTGAATAATATAAATATGGAGTCATAAAAATATGGAAGAAACATAAAACATGACTTTATCATGAGTCATGTAAAACCTCCAAGACCGTTTCACATAGTAGTATAAGCTAAGGCTGACCGCCAAGACCGTCATAGATGGTAGCACAAGCCAAGGCTAACCGCCAAGACCGTCGCACATAATGTCTCATGAGACTCAGCTTTACCCAATGAATTATATCTCTATTTGGGAACACCCATCTTAACTTTTCATTAATATGTTTTCCACATAAATAATCATACATAATCAATCTTACATAAACATAAGGGTTTCCCATGGAAAGAATTGGGTACCACAATCATGTCATAAAGAATAAAAATGGGTGTATCATAAAAGTATCAATGAAGGAAAGGAACTAAAATATTCATTTAAATTCATAAGGTAAATTATTCATGTATCATGGTAATTGATTTCATTTATAAGTGACAACATGTAAGAAAATTTTAAGAAATTTTAGCATTAAAACATTTTTGTGCAGTTTTAAGAAAAATACTATAGAGCCTTTAAAATAGATAAAGTAAAAATCTTTTATATGAAACCAAAATTGAACCAAGAAGGTTTCATAATAAAAATAATGATTTTATAAAGACAATGGTGTCTTAAAATATTGTATAGATTATACTTTAAATCATGTAAGAATTTGGTAAGTTCCCATAAAATAAGTTAGCTTATCGGGAAGTATTGAGGATGGAATCACTTAAAAACATGTATATCCCTGAAAGATAATGAGGTATGGATCTTGAAATATGAGTTTAGAGAATATATTTAGTAATTAAAGTTTTTCACAAAAGTAAAAGACAAATTCATTTAGATAAAAATAAAGATAGAGCAACCCGAAGGAAAATTGGAGGTTCTTGTAGAATCTCGTATGGAATATTGGCATGGTATCGGGTGTACTTAGGAGGGATTAATGTGAGATAAAGGGGTTTATAATATTTTATAAATCATGAGGTAAGTATGGGGGAGGTGAAAAATCATACCCCATCATTATAAATTACACATAAAATGGTATAACATAGAGGATATTCTTGAATAAAAGTGAAATATAAAGGATCCATTACCTTAAGTCTGATGGTGATCTTCTCTTGATCATAATGACCTGAATAATAAAATTGGGTTCATTAATTAATAATTAAATAACCAATTTTACATTTAAATGATTTATTATAACCTTTTTAGTTTATTCATGTCCTTTTTCATTTGTTATGAAGTTTAATTTCTTTGTTCAGGTTTGTTTGTTTCCTTAGTTTTAATGATTGGTTCACTTATATTCATGTATGAACACACATGTATTATGAAGGTGGTTGTATATAATTGAAGTTATATAAAATTAGATATCATTCAGAAGATTACATGGTTATAAAATCCATTCGGTTATTTGGAGTGAAGGTGAATAATTATATGAAACACTAATGTTTAACATTTGGATTAACTTGGAGATTTTGTTTATAATTAACTTGTTTTGTATTGTTATTTTATATCAAGTGTAAAATAGGATTAAATAAAATCACATAAGATAAAATAAATATTTAATAGTCTAATTCAACCATAAAAATTGTTTCATGACCATAATATAATATGGTAATAGAAATTGATAAACTGTCATCCTTGAATGTGATAAATTAACACATCTCAGAAGGTGTTTTCATTTCTTTTGTATAAAAGAAGGGGAAAGGAGAGATGATAATGAATTATAACATTATCATAAAAACATTACAGTACATGTATGTTACTAGTGTTATAATACCATTTGGTTGAAGGTAGGTGAGGAAAGAAAAAAAGAAAAGAAAAGAACTTGGAATAAAATAAAAGAATAGGAAATTGGAATTTACCTCTTGAGTTTATCTCCTTTGAGATCCTCTTAAGGGAATAGGATTTGTCTTTTGAGGAAACCAAGGGTTGATAGACATGGGGAGGATCATGGGGAGAGATTTGGGAAGAAATTATCTAAGGAAAAAGGCTTGAGAGGAGTAAAGATAAGAGGGGAGTGTGGGTGGTTTTTATAGTGGAGGGGAGGAGGGTTTTCTTAATATTTTAATCATTAGTTTATTATTTTTTTCATAAGACAAGAAATGGCAATGATTATTGGGACCAAAAACAGTAATATGTGCATGTTATTTCGAAACAATGGCCATTTACATCATCCATGACTCAATCATGATGCATAAATTCAGGTTTTAGCATTTATTGTGAATTATCATATTTTACTATTCATCAAAAATTCAAGTATTTTAGAAAAAACCCAAAAAATCACCCTAACCATTTATTTATGTTTAAATACAAAATTTAAATCCATTTTTCAAAAATAATTTTCTAAATATGATTAATTTAATTTTTTATTAAAATCCTAATTTACTTGAAAAATATAGATTTTGATACTATAACTGATTTTATAATGCTTCCAAAAATTACATAAGGTCTTATAAAATTATCTTAAAACTAGAAGAAATAAAATTATTAATTTATGAACACCTTTTAGGAAAATAATTTTTCTTTTAAATTAATTAATTAATTTTAATTAATTATTTATGAATTAAAAAAATACCAATACTTTTACTATGGTCATATTATCACTTATTAGATGCCTAAATTTTATTTTATACAAACAAGGGTGAGGTTATTATTATTTTGGATTATGTACTATTCATAAGGGTCATATTACTATTCAAAATGGTAGGTTATTATTCATAAGGGTAGGTTACTAAATGCCAAAAAAAAATTGTCTTATCGGACTCTAAACATCTTACTGATCGCAACCGTGTATGTCAGATTTTCGAAATTCAAAACACAGAAGTGTCAAAATTATGTTTAAAGGTCACATAGTATATAGTAGTTCATTGAGTTGTGATTTCATATGATTATATGACATATTTATAAGAAATTAATTTCCATTGATAAAACATTGGGTTGTTACATTATTCCCCCCTTATGAAATTTCACCCTCAAAATTTAGTTTTACATTCTAAGCCATAAACAGGTGCGGGTACTTTTCCTTTATCATCTCCTCTAGTTTCCATGTTGCCTCTTCGTACTTATGGTTCTTCCATAGTACTTTGACCTGGTGATTAGTCTTGTTACATAGAATATTATCTCTATGATCCAAGATCTTCACTGGCTGCTCCTCATAAGAAATATCATTCTCCAATTGTGCCACCTTTGAAGAGAGTAAATGTTAAGGGTATTTCATGTACATCCTTAAGAGGTATACATGTAAAAAATCATGTATTTTTTCCATGGTAGGTGGAAGTGCTAATCAATAGGCCACAACTTCAACACGATCGAGAATATTGAAGGGGACGATGTACCTAGGACTTAGCTTTACTTTCTTCCCAAACCTCGTGACCTTCTTCCATGGAGATATGAATAAAAATACCTTGTCTCCAACTTTGAACTCAAGGTCTCGTTTATGATTATCTACATAACTCTTTTGTTGACATTGGTCTGCCTTGATGTACTGCTGAATTGTTTTCACCTTCTCCACCATTTCTTTAACCATTTCATGTCCTAGAAGCTTACGCTCACTGAATTCATCCCAACACATAGGTGTTCTACATATTTTCTGTAAGAACCCGGTTTTTGTTTTAAAAGACTTTGGAATATTCTTGATATTATTCCAGAGCAGCTCCTTCAGACGGTGTGCGATTCTGAGCCCCGGAGGGGCTAGAATTAAATTTTCCGTGCATTCACACTGGGCACGCCAAATAAATGGGATAACTCCTAAACGATGATCCGGATCAGAATTCTGAGTGTACGGATGGGTCCGAAATGGGGTGTTTACCCTAGGAACGACATAAAACATGTCGGCGCGGGACGTTTGGACCCCTCACCCGCTACCGGAATGTTAAACAGATAAATTAATTGATTAATTTATTCGTTTAGTAGCCTAACTCATGTATCTCTTAAACGGTGGCACGGATTGGAAAACCGAGGTAACAGTTGAGTTCGAAGCGTGCCATTTACCCTAGGAGGGGTATAAGTTTTACGGGCGTGGGCCGTCAGTGAAAAATGGCCCCAGGGGAGTTTTTGTAATTTGGATGCCTCGGGCGTTGAGTTTAATAACTTTTTAACGGTGCCTCATATTAAAATTCCAAGACCGTGGTTGTACTCGGGAGGTATTGTTTACCCTAGGGGAGGTTTAACCTCAACCCCGTCAAGGGTTTCGGTTGCGGTTTAAATCGGGGGTTTAACTTAATTAAAATTTTAATTAAGTTTTTCTTTTTTAAACCCTCACCCCACCTCCCTCCTCTGTTTTGAACTTCCTGGCAGAAGGAGCTCCCAACCAAGGAGCTCTCAACCTCAAGCCCTCTTCCCCACCTCTCCAAGAAGGTGATTGCGAATTGGATCCGGCGGATCGTGCGGGAAGCGTCGGGCGAAGCCCAACGAGGTAGGAGGTTTTGGTTTGCGTTTTCATTTCCGAACCTTTCTTTCAATTCAATTATAGCATCGAATTTCCGTCGAATTTGCAATCAAAGCCCATGGTCGTGTAGTATAAATTCTGATAATTCTAATGCATCTTTCGGATTTAAAATTCGAGTCCCAACGCGCTCGCGGTCATCCGCCGAAATCATCAGGTTTTTGATGTTTTCCGGCCGGTTTTGGGGGTTCCAGCCATCTAGCGTGGCGGTCCGGTGAGTTGGCGCGGCGGTGCTCCAGGGGGTTGTCGGCAGCCGGCGAGCGCGGTGCAGGCCGGCGGAGGTGCAGGAGAGCGCAGGTGGCCGCGGGGCGTTGCGGTGGAGCGGAGGCCGGCGGAGGCGGGTCCTCAGTGGCAAGGAGGAGCCGCGGGGAGCGGGGCTACGGCGGCTGTCCGCTGGGTCGGCAGGCGGCGTCGGCTGGGTGAGGCAGCAGGGGGCGCCTGCGGGCAAGCGGGGTCGGACGAGTAGGACCGACCGTCTTTTTCCGGTCGGTGCACATGTGTCAAGATCGGGGTCTACGGACCCCGGCTGGCCGACAAGGACCTGCAAACTGAGGGTCCTGATGGGAGGAGAAGACCGGCCATTCGGCCGGTCTGGTTTTGTTAAAAAAATTGTTTATAATAATAATAAAATTATTATTATTATTATTATTATGAAACTGTTTTTCATATCATAAATGGTGTCCGATTTGGGCACCGTCTACGACGACATGTCCCTTAAATTGAGAAAAACTATTTGAGATGGTTTGGGGGTTTTTAACCCCCGAAACGGGGGCCTCGGAGGTGCATCACGTGCGTTAAGCAGATTGACGTTTTTTCAGGGGATCTTGTTTTGGACGGCGCGGACGCGTCCGACGTCCGATTTGAGCACCGTCAGTGGCATTACGACCCTAGTGTTGAGCTGGAGTTTTCCAGTGTGGTTTTGGGCATTGAAAATAGAAATGTGGTGTGGGCCCCATGGCCAGTCTATTGAGCTGCGAGCAGTGTTTAGTGACTTCCTCTTCGGTCATCCATTCGGGGCGTGCGAGAAATCGTTTCTGGGTGTTTTTCTGAGGGCGTTGCAAAGGCGCAATTCACCTGCGTTAATTCCGCATGATGGTGTGGGCCCCGAGGGGGCCATTTTGGGAGTTGGCGGTGATTTCCGGCTTTATCACCGGGTGTCCGTTTTGGACAAGTGAATAGTCAATCTTGTATACTTTTTTGAGAGGATCGCAACGGTGTGATCCATTCGTTGTGCTTTGGGACTGGGATACGGGTCCCATGTAGCACCGCTCATGTGTGGTGCGCTGGAATGCATCTTTTTCTCCATATATTTGTTGCACTCAAGTGGGTAGTCCTTTTGACGTGATTTCCCAAGGGGATCGCAACGGTGCGATGCGCCCGGCTGTTTTCGGGGCTGAGGCACAGGATCACGGGACGTCGTTCGGGCATAAAGTGGTGTTGGCGACTTTTCCATCAGATATCTGTTATAGGCGAGTAAGTAGTCGATCTCGCATGTTTTTCCATGAGGATTAGAGCGGTGTAATCTGTTCAGGCAAGCGAAGACTCCTACGCGGTCTTATTAAATGTGGAAATATGAAGGGTGCTCCGGTGGCGGTTCTTCTTGCTGTATTCGGGATCGAACCCTTGGTGTGAGATCGCGTGCACTCCCATGTGAATGAAGTAAATGCTTGAAGATATGTAGTTGGTCGTGCCTGGGATAATGAGGTGGCAAGTTGGAGTTGTTACGTTTACGTCCTTCGTGTTGACATTGGGTGTCGTGTGCACGATAGCCTTTGGGCTGGAACGTGGTATACTCTGGGAGTATACCAGAACGCTTGGAGGTACATGTGGTTGTTTGTACCTGAGAATGTTTGTGCGCTTGGTCGGAGTTGACTTGGGGCCACACGTCGTGTGGGCCCCATGTGCGTTTCGTGTTCTTATTTGCGTAATTTTGACTTCTCGCGATGTAGAGGGACCCTCTGTTCTCAATTTTTGACCCACAGGGTTGAGTTTTCCCCTGGCTCTGTGCTCGTTTGTTTGACTAGCAGGGTTGAGTGTTTTCCCCCTGGTTATGTTCTCGATGGTTTTGGACAGCTGATATGGTTTGGTTCCTCTGTTCTTCAGCTGTAAGGGGTTTCAATACCGTTCCCCTTTCATCGGACTGCAGCACCGTTTGCGACAATGGGTGTTCGTACGGTGTGGGTGTTTTCCCCACTTTCTCGGATGAGTTGACTCATTCCGCTTCGACAGTGACTTAGCAGATTGGAGCGTGATTGCCTTGAGAGGCCCAGGGAGTTCCTCCTGTTCCTTCTTGTTCCCTGGTAGAGTTCTTGTGGATTCGGTGTGACCAACACTTTACGCGGGCACCGATCCTCTACCCAGGAGGTTGTTTCCAACAGGGCTGAGGTTTTTTTCAGCAGGGCTGAGGTTGTTTCCAGCAGGGCTGAGGTTGTTTCCAGCAGGGATGAGGTTGTTTTCAGCAGGGCTAAGGTTGTTTCGAGCAGGGCTCACCAGTTGTACCATCCAGCAGGGATGGCCAGTGGGTTACCATCCAGCATGGATGGCCAGTACAGCAGTGTTCACTAAGCAGTACCATCCAGTAGGGATGGCCAGAGCGGTTCCTAGTTTACCTCCAGCGGGGTTGGGAAGTGGTCCCTGATATCGGGTTTACCTCCAACTGGGCTGGGAAGTGGTCTCTGATGCCAGGTTTACCTCCAGATGGGCTGGGAAGTGGTCCCCGATGATGGTTTCGAGCCTCCCTCTAGTGGAGTACCCTTTTACAGGACTGGGAATTGGGACTCTTCGACGACTTTAGCCGGGTTTCCCTCCAGTGGAGTACACTTTTTACGGGACTGGGCAGTGTGGCACCCGTCGACTCTTGTCGGGTATCCCTCCAGTGGGAACCCGTCAACTTCCAGGGATCACCCTCCAGCGGGGCTGGGCAGGGGGTCGCCTGTCGACTTTGAGGAGACCTCTCAACTGCGGGGTAGTGACGAGGTGTGGCTTGACGTTCCCCCAGAACTCTCAAGTGCGTGGGGCACTTTCCCCACCGAGATGCATCCTTACGACGCGACCTAAAACCGTGTGGGCGAGTAAATGCTGACCAAAGCGGATAGTTTCGAGGTGGGGTGATTTGATCCCTTGACTTGCAGTTCAGGGAAGATGTGTGGGATGTTGGGCATCGATGGTGTTTACTTCTGGGACTGTTGGCTACTCACTTTCTTGGGCTGAGCTACGGGATGGAGATCCCCTTACGATGTTGTTCGGGCTTCTTGATTGAGCATATGAATATGTATATAACTTTTTCCAGTACCCACTTCTTGGGCTTGGTTACTCTCCCTCCGGGAGAGGCAAAGATGTGTGGGGTATGCCACGTGCTTTCCGTTTCTAGCTTCTCATGGTTAGACGAGTTTACTATCCTGCTATAGGTAGCGAAGACTCAATGAGAAGTTCATCTTCTCCCCGATTCCAGCTCCTTGTGTCTGGATGAGTCGACCTCCTTTCTCTTGTTGGGTTGAGCTGGACTCTCTACTACACTCCTTGATATACTCTTTACTGCACTTTTGGTTTTACTCCTTTACTTTCCCCTGTTCGATTTACCGCTCACCCTTCGGTACCTTTTTTGTTGCTCCCTTGAGCCTTCGGGGTATCCTACTGAGTGTTTTTCTACTCACCCCTTCTTGGGCTTTTCCCGCACTTGGTGTGCCCTTGCAGATGATGGATAGGTTGGTCGTGACTTCAGTGGAGCATAGGAGTTCAGGAGCATGGACCGCGTGCAGTGGTCAGAGTCGGGTTCCAGGTGGGGGACCCTTCCAGCTGTTTTTCTTTTATTTACCTGTTGTCGGGTTATGGAACTTTTTGGTTGGCAACGCATTTTGACCCTTTTCTTTTCAGTTTACTTTCAGCACTTTCTTTGTAATGTAGAGGTAGATGCACATTTGTGGATTATTTATAGCAGTTGGTATTTTTCTCTTCTTTTTACTCTGCACCTTTGCATTGAGTGGGCTGCATGTGGGTGTACAGGTACTTAGGCAAAGGCCTCCCCGAGTTGTTGTGCCTTCGGCGCTGGTCGCAAACCCCAGGCCTATGGAGGCGGGCTTGGGGTAGTTGCGGCTTGAGCCCGGGTAGGGTTGGGGTCATGACATTTTCCCATAAAGGTACTTATATGGTATCATTTGGATGATCGAGTGGAAACTATTTTTGTAAGATAATTCAACCAGTGGAAGATGTTGGTCTCATCCTCCTTTGAATTCCATAGAACATGCTCTCAATATTTCTTCTAGTTTTTGAATAGTTCAATTAGATTGGCCATCAGTTTGAGGATGACAGGTCATACTGAAATTTAGTTCATTGCTTAGAGCATGTTGATGAATTTTCCAGAACTTCAAGGTGAATCTAAGATCTCTATTGGATACAATAGATAGTGGTACTCTATACATTCTTACCACTTATTAGATATATATACATGCAAGTCGATCCAATGTGAAGTCCTCTAAAATTGTGATAAAGTGAGCTGTCTTTGTAAGACGATCCACAATGACCCATATAGCATTGTTTCCTCTAGATGCCCTTGGAAGTCCAATGATAAAGTCCATGGTGATGTTTTCCCGCTTACATATTGGTATGGGTAGTGGTTGAATCATCCCCTTAGACTTTTGTATTTAAGCCTTCACTTTTTAACATACCAGGAACTTTGATGTATACTCAGCAATCTCATTCTTCATATTGTCCCACCAAAAGTTCTCTTGGAGATCTAGATACATCTTTGTGCTCCTTAGGTGAATAGAGAAGGTTGAGCTTTGTGCGTTGTTCAAAAGCTTATTATTCATCTCTGGATCTGATGTTACACATAATCATGAACCAAATATTGCAACTCCATTCTCATAAATCATGAACTCAAAGGATTTATCATTTTTAATGGCTTCCACCCTTTTCTAAATTTCCACATATTTTCTTTGAGAATCCTTTATTTTCTCCATGCGGGATGGTTGAGTGATCATTTTAGAAAGGATTTATGATGTTCCTCCCTTAATTATCCCCATGTCCATCCTATACAAATCTAAGAAGATTGGATCCTTTAAATTCTCATCATTTATATAGATGCAGGATCCTTTTTACTTAGAGAATCTGCCACCTTGTTTGCCTTACCGGGATGGTAGTGGATTGAGAAGTCATAATCCTTGATGATATCTATCTATATTATATGGTTCATATTAAGATATTTCTATGTGAATATATATTTGACACTCTTGTGACCAGTATATGTCTCACACTTCTACCCATATAGATAATGCCGCCAGATTTTTAATGCAAAGATCACAGCCGCTAACTCTAGATCATGTGTAAGATAGTTTTGATCAGGGATTTTTAGTTTCCTTTAGGTGTAGGCTAAAACTTTATCATTTTTCATCAGCAAACAACCTAATCCCTTCTTTAAATCATCATTGTACACTACAAAGAGTTCTCCATTTATTAAGAGTGTGAGTATTAGCGTAGTTTTTGGCCTCTTTTTCAACTCCTTAAAACAGTCTTCATATTATTGAGTCCAGACAAAGTTCACTTTTCATGTTAGCTTTGTCATTGGGTTTGAAAATCATGAAAAGTTATTCACAAATTGTCGGTAATACCCAGATAGACCCAGAAAGTTGTGGATATCCATTACAGATATTGGTCTGGGCCACTCTTCAATTGTATTTGTCTTGGATGGGTCCATATATATCCCTTTGTTGGTGATAACATGCCCCAAGAATGATAATTACTCCATACAGAACTCACATTTACTATACTTTTCATACATCTGCTCCCTTCTCAAAGTATTTAACATAGTATTCAACTGATCCTCATGTTCCTCCTTACTCTTGGAGTATATTAGAATATCATTGATAAAGGCAACCAAAATTTGTCAAGGTAATCTCTAAAGACTCTATTCATTAAATCTATAAAAATTGTTGGAGTATTAGTGAGACCGAAGGGCATCACTATGAACTCATAGTGTCCATACCTTGTTTAAAATGTAGTCTTAGGAATATATTCCTTACTCACCTTTAATTATTGATATCCTGACCAAAGTTCCACCTTAGAAAAATAACTGGCCCCATGAAGCTGATCGAACAAGTCATCTATCCGTGATAGGGGATACTTGTTCTTTATCATTATTTTATTAATCTCATGATAATCAATGTAGATGCGCATTGATATATTCTTCTTCTTGACAAAGAGGACTGGATCACCCCATGGTGAAGCACTCAGGCATATAAACCCCTTATCTAGATTCTCCTGTAGCATCTTCTTTAGCTCTTCCATATCTATGGTGGTCATTCTATAAGGTTTCTTTGATATAGGAAGAGATCCATAAATAAGTTCAATTGATAACTCAATTGATTAGGTGGAATACCAAGAAACTCTTTAGTGAATACATCAGTGTAATCCCTCACAATGGGCATGTCTTCAAGCAGGATTCTCTCCTTTGTCTCAATCATTTGAGCTAGAAATTATTGCTAATAAGGAATTAATATCCACACTTGAGACACTGATTCTAAATGAGGTTCATCTTCCTCCTTACACTTGTAAATAATGGGAGGATGCTTCGAGATGTGAAGATTTATCTTCTTTTCCCAACATTTGATTTTTTTCTTTGTATAAAGATAGTTAATCCATGCCCAATATAGCCTCAAACTCCACTAAAGAAGGTATTATGATATTTTATGGGATGTTCATTCCACAAACATTAACTGGGGAGGAGTTATAAACCATGGATGTAATAATTTTCCCATTCATTTTTCTCACATATAACTTATCCTCCAAATTTTTAGGTGGTGCTTGAATAGTTCTACTAAACTTTCAAGATGTGAAAGAATTTGTAGAACCAGAATAAAATAGTATGTTCACTATTCTTCAATGAATAACTAGAATACCTGTCACTGCATCATTGTTAGACTCCACCTCAGTAGTAGTGATAGCATAAACCCTTCCTTGTTTCCTTGGAGGTTGTTGTTGATTGCCTCTGACAACCCTTTTTTTAGGAAAATTGTTCACATAATGCCTATGATCCTTGCAGTTGTAACACTGCACTACAAGATGAGTGTTGATCTGAACCGTCATTTATTCTTCCACATTAGCGAGATTCTTCATATCTCATCGGTAGTTTTTAGCTATATGTCTCAACTTTCTACATTTTAAGCAATTTTTGGTTCCCTTTATATAGTTCCCAAGATACTTCTTCCCATAATTTTTACACGTGAGATGGTCAGGATTCTTTCCATCATGGAATTTATTTTTAGAAATACTCACATTATATTCTATTTTTATCTTATTTTCACCAGTCCCACGATACCACTGAGAGTCTCTGATCTCCATTTCAACCTTGAGGGAACAATGAACAATCTCCTCATAACTGTCAAAGTCTCGAATCTCCAATTATTTTTATAGACTTGGCTTTAGTCCGCTAAAGAATAGATCCACCTTTATTTCGATGTAAAAGACAATGCCAAAGATGTATTTTGCAAGGCTTGTGAATTTTGATTCATACGACCTTATGGACTCATATTCATTCTACTTGAGTCCGAGGAACTCTATTTCCATCTTGAGACAGAGGGTTAGGGGAAAATATTTATTGAAAAACATTCTCTTGAATTCCTCCCAAACCATGGAATAAATTTCCTCATGGGACTTCGTATTCTGTATCAGTGTACACCACTAATCAGCTACCCCATCAAAATGATAGACCGACAGCACAACTTTCTCTTCTTCTGAGCACTAGAGAACATAGAATATCTTTTCAATGGAGTTAATCCACTGTTCTGTGAGGAGGGGATCGGAAGATCCAGTAAACATGGGAGGCCTTTTCCGTATGAAGGATTCAATGGCAACTTTCTCTTTCCTTGGAGGATGAGGGTGTTCCACATGATTCAAGTTATTATTCATAACTTGATCCAACTAAGAAACAATTGTCATGATGTTTTGAGCACCCATTCCCATCATATCAGGCATATCATTAGGGAAATACTCACATTCTCTATCACATTTATTGTTGTAATTTGTTCTTATATTTCCCCCTATTAACTAAGAAAATTATTGTACAATTAGAGGGCTTGAATACTTATCTATTGAACAAAAAAGAGAAACTTTGAACATAAGAGGATAAACTTGTAAAGGAGAAGTATATTCTAACTTTTGATTCCCTATGTTTAAATCTATTTTATCTTTGATCTATTCTCTAAATTATATTCATATGGAATTTTTTTATTCCCTTAATAATTTTTTTTACCAAACTCGTTAATTTACCAAAGAATGTCCTCCAGGAGTGTCAAACCAAGAGTGTAGCAAGGCCAGTTGTTGTGCACTAGTTCCCGTTCAAGTTTAGCTCAAACTGGTTTTTTTAGGTTTTACCCCAAGATACATTTGTGTCAGATCCACCTCTACCTGTTTGTATCTAGATAGGGATGTATTCTCTTGATAAACCACTTGCTCTATACTTACCATAATTTAGGGGTGTTTTCTTATACTTAGTCTTATCCTTAAGGCTCTTACTAAAGTTCTCTATTCCTAATCTCTAAAAATAACTAGATCAACTTCTGATACAAACTATAGTGACCCTAACCTTTTATAGATAACAATACAAGATTTTAAGAATAATTATACATCAGAACACAATATAGGGATTGTAAAGTCTAGTGTCTTGGATAAATAGGTACATACTACTGAAAACATGGAACTAAGTAAAACACTTCTTTATTTAATATTTAAATTGAGATCCTAAATTCTAATATGCTCAAACATATTCATAGGTTACCTTGGGGAACACATGAACAAAGGGATGATCTAAATAGACCACTAAGTGAATAACCATAAGAAAAAAACATTATCACATGGGATAGAAGGCATGACATGTGATATAAAAAATCATGTACATATGGAATCATAACATATAAACATGGAATCATACAAACATTGAGTCATAATAATGTGGAAGAAACATAAAAACTGACTTTAGCATGAGTCAAGTCTAACCACTGAGACCATTTCACATGGTAGAAGAAGCCAAGGCTAACCACTAAGTCTATTGAAAATGGAAGCACAAGCCAAGGCTAACCTCCAAGACCATCGCACATAACATCTCACGAGACTCAACTTTACCCGATGCATTGGAGTGCTATCTGGGAACACCCTTCTTAAATTTTCATGAATATGTTTGCCACATAAATAATCATACATAATCAATCTTATATAAACATAAGGATTACCCATGGAAAGAATTGGGTACCACAATCATGTCATAAAGAATAACAAATGGGCATATCATAAAAGTGTCCATGAAAGAAATGAAATAAAATATTAATGGAAATTAATAAGGGAAATAGGAATATATCATCGTAAGTTATTTCATGTATAATTGAAAACATGTAAGAAATGTATTTAATAAAGTTAACCATTAAAACATTTTTATGTGGTTTTAAGGAAAATACTATAGAGCCTTTAAAATATAAAAGAGAATGATATTTAATATAAAACTAGAAGTGAACCAAGAATTTTATCAATATAAAAAGGACTTATTTTATAAATACAATGGTGGATTAAAAAAGAGGATATATTGCACTTGAAATTGGGTAACAATTTGGGAAGTTCCTTTAAAACAAGTTTGCTTATCAGGAAGTATTGAGGAGGGAATCACATAAAAACATGTATATCTTAGAAATATAATGAGGGATGGATCTTTAAAAAATATTTTAGATCATATAAAAATTATTTACAACTTTTGAACAAAAGGAAAAGACAAATTCATTTGGATAAAAAGAAAGATAGAGCAACCTGAAAGAAAATTGGAGGTTCGGGTAGATCCCTTACAGAATATATAAATGGTATCGAGTGTACTTAAGAGGGATTAATGTGAGAAAAAGGGGTTTATCATATTTTATACATCATGATGTGAGTATTAGAGAGGTTCAAAATCATACCTCATCATTAGGAATTACACATAAAATCTCATAACATAGAGGAGATTCTTGAATAAAAATGAAATAGATAGGATCCCTTACCTTAAGTCTAATGGTGATCTTCACTTGATCTTAATTGTCACGACCTGTCCCACAGGGTCTATCTGTGACAACCCCAAGCCCACCTTCCATAGGCCAGGGGCTAGCGACTAGCACCATAAAGGCATATCCCTAAAACCAGGAAGGCATTGCCTTTAAACCTGAAAACTCACAAAATCCAAGCACACAGTAAGATACAAGCACATAGTAAACTATAAAGTAAACAGGGTATGTACAGTAAGTAAAGGGGCCAGAATACAAGCCCAACTAGAAAGTATAAGTAAAACTGAAAACAGCTTTGCTGAACACCCACCAAGGATCCTACCTAAAGGGTAGGTACAGATCTTGAACGTTCATTACTGCGGTACACCTCGTCTAAGGTCCACCTCCATGCAGCCTCCAGTCCTAGTACCCTTAACCTCGATCAGTGTTGTTTATCATCTGCACAAAACACAGCAAGGTGTGGGTGCAGACCGTGCAGGGGTGAGTATAACGATACTCATTAGGGACCCCGAGACCCCCGAAGGTCTCTCAAAATCCACAAAGTATAAAACACAAAATGATAGACATCAACACTAATTAGTTATATGCCCATACATATACCTAAGTTATCAATATGTATACTCATCTCACACTTGAGGGAAATATACCACAAAGGTAACACCACGAAGGTAGAAGTACCGCACAGGTAACACCACGTAGATAGAAGTACCACATAGGTAACACCACAAAGGTAACACCACATAGAAGAATACCACAAAGGTATCACCACATAAAAGTGTACCACAAAGGTAAAGACTCAACTCACACCAGGTATAACTTAAGTATAGAAGTATAGATGATTAGATGTATTGCTATATCATCTTACTTCATCGAGAAACACTATTGTTGACCCACACAGGATCGAAGATGACCCACACAGGATCTGAAAATGACCCACATAGGATCTGGAGATGACTCACACAGGATTGGTATGCGCTGACCCACACAGGATCACTGATCGCTTCCCCACACTGGATCTGAAGATGACCCACGCAGGATCTGGATATTCTTCAAGTACAACCAGTAATAGGATTCCCGCACTAAGCATGCTTGATTCCAGGAGGTTCTCTCCTCAAGACATCAGACGATACTTCAACTGCCATGAATTCCCACAAAGAAGTATCATGAAGATCTATCATGTTAATAGGCTCCCAACATGACTGACGGTGTGTCAATTAGATGCTCGGTATGAAAGTTATTAGCATTGCCGTTACGAGGGCCCGGTTGGATTCAGGTTCGATCCAACCCGACCATACTATAACTTTATCCAAAACTCAAGTGGAGTATACCAAAAGGAACGTCTCAATCCAAGGATCTCAGTGCCATAGAAGGTTCATCAAATGGATGCCCGGTTCTCAAAATATGGCCAAAAAGGCGTATCTGAGTCTAGATGGGCCCGGGTCCAGCCCCAACCGGTCGGACCGACCCATCCTGGGCTGACCTAACCTGATTCGGGTCTACCTGACCCTTTTCGGGTCCGGTCCAGATGGGTTGGGCCGCGGTCCAGTCCGTCCCACAAAGGGGGTGACTCGACCCGCTGGGCATGGCCCGCTTGGCTTGGTGTGGTCCGCCTGGCTGGGTGTGGTCTGCCCGGCTGGGTCCAATCCACCATGGTGGGGCCCTCCCTAGCCACACCAGAGGGAGGTGCCCCACAATTTTCCAAATGGTCTATTAAACCATTCGGCTTCGACCAACCCAGCGGCTCTAAGTGGCACGGCCTGCTGGCTTGCAGGACCTTCTGGAGGGGTCCCTCTCGGTGTGACGTAGTCGGTCGGCTCTCCTCCCAGTGGCGTGATGGTGCTGATGTCCACCCGCGGCTGGCTGGATGTTATCTGCCCTCTGGTTGCATAGCCGCGGCTAAGCAGTCGCAGCCCTCTCCTCTACCGGTGGTGCGGACGCACGCCGCCCTGCCTCCACGTGGCCAACCGGTGTGTCGGTTGTCATCCCCTTCTCTATCGCAGCTGATGGGCTGCGGCCTCCTCTACTACCAATGGTGCAGACGCACATTGCCCCGGTTCTACATGGCAAGACGGCGTGTCGTCCGCCGTCCTCCTCTGTCGCCTGCTCAAATCATGGTCGTCCTCCCTCCTCTTCCACAGGTCAATGCAGCTTCGTTCTAAGCCCAAAAAATATGACGACCACATATTCACGATCCTCAAGTCGAGATCTTCACGTCCATATGTTTTTCTCAATAAAAAAATTTGTTTTTAGCACACTTAATTATTTGGCGTTGAAGAACGCATGAAGAATGCCCGAAGAACAAATAGAAAAGATCATAGTTTTTTTGGCGGATTTATGGTCGTGTTGGTTTGGCCATCATCATTGAGAATTGAGAATATGAAGAATCAATAAAAATATAATTATTATATATCATAATAAACCCCCTACCTCATTCGTTCGTTAGATTTGGCATGAGGAAGAATATGAAGACGCCGACGTTTGTCACTCCCACAACACGCTCTCGATCCGAGTTTCTGTGTCGTCCTCATCGGAGGTTCATTCTTCATTGGAGGATTCTCTTTCAAATGATCTCCCAATTCTCCTATTTTCCAGCGATCCCCCACCTCGAGAGGTGAGGATCTAAATTTAATTTAGTTAATATTATTAATTAAATTAATGTTGGCACATTAATTAGGGGAATTATAAGGCTTTCCTCACATTAAAGAGGAGTTCGCATGGTACCCACCACTAAGATTCAAAATGGAGGTTTCAAGAAAGAAAAATAAATTTTTATTAACTTTATTTTTCTTCTCCCATGAAAATCCTAAAAACTATCTTCCACCCTCAACCTATTGTGTTCAAGTTGAAGGTCCCCTTAAGCTAATATCGGCGCTGCGAGTTCAACGGTGTCCTTATATTTCAATTTCGAGTACCAGTTCAAAAGTTAAAAAAACGCCGCTCACGCGTTCACTAAATGTACCCCAAAAAAATTTAGAAATTCATTTTGGGTACACTGGGCCTTGGAATCACGTGTCATCAATTTTCACAGACTCGTAATATTTCCATATATTTAAAAACATTACATGGAAAAATCTGGGTCTTTACATTCTCCCCACCTCAGGGCTCCGCATCCCTAAAAGCCACAACACAAACTAGGGAAACAAGTAGGGGTACTGAGCATGAATCTAAGCCTCTCGCTCCCATGTGCTCTCCTAAAGGTTCCCATGCTTCCATCGTATGCGCACCATAGGTATCGATCACCCATGAAGGACTATATCTTATCGATCCTCAATCTCTAATAGAACCACCGAAAATGCTGCCCCATCATAAATGTTCAGTTCCCCCCAGTCAATGATGTGTGAAGGATCATTTACATATCTCCTCAGTAGGGATACGTGGAAAACATCATGCACCTGGTGCAACTAAGGGGGAAGATCTAGGTGGTACGCCACCTCGCCAACTCTACTGAGGACCTGGAAGGGTCCGATGAACCTCTGAGATAACTTGTTTCCCCAGACAAATATCTAAAAACCTCATTGAGGTGAGACCCATAGGAAGACATGGTCACCATACTTGAACTCAATAGGTCTCTGTCTCCTGTTAGAATACGACTTCTACCTGCTCTGTATAGTCTTCATCCACTCCTGGATGATACGCACCTTCTCCGTGGTAGCCCGTACCATCTCTGGTCCCATGAATGCTGACTCCCGTGGGTCAGTCCAGCATAGAGGTGATCTTCAAGGTTGACCATGCAATGCCTTGAATGGTTCCATACCGATAGTGGATTGATAACTATTTTTATATGGAAACTCCACCAAGAGCAAGTGATCCTCCCAGCTATGGCCGAAATCAAGGATGCAAGCACGCAACATGTCCTCAAGGGTCTGAATGGTCTTCTCTATCTGACCATCCGTCTGAGCATGGAAGGCGGTGCTCAACCAAAGCTATATCCTGAACACCTCCTGCAACCCCTTCCATAGCCAGGAAGAAAAACATGCATCACGATCGAAGACAATCGTTGAAGGTGCTCCATGAAGCCATACAATCTCCTATACTTAGAGGCCTCCCAATCCCTCTACTGATCCCTGCCCTCTGATAGGTAGGAAGTGGGCCAACTTGGTGAGTCGGTCAATGATCACCCAGATAGAATTATGAACCCTGGACGTGCGTGGAATTTCTGTCACGAAGTCCATGGAAATTCTATCTCACTTTCACTCTGGCACCTCTAGTAGATGAACTAAGCCTATAAGAACCTGATGCTCTGCCTTCACTTGCTGACAAGTGAGGCACAGTGAGAAAAACTCTGCCACTGCTTTCTTTATTCCCGGACACCAATTCTGATTCCAAAGGTCCTGGTACATCTTATCCACTCCAGGATGTAATACTAGAGGGGATGTATGGAACTCCCTCAACACTTCCTCCCTAAGAACCACGGGTACCATAGTATGTACTCTAAAGAGGATAATGTGCACCCCACCTTCAGAAAATCCATCAGGTGCCTATCCTATGGATATCTGAGCACGTCAAGCCTCGCAGTCAGTGTCCCCAAGTTTCTCCTCCCTAACTCGCTGAAGGAGTGGAGGAGTGATTGTCAGAGACTGAAGGTAAGCTACTCCTTCTCTATCCATGTAGGATATCCAAAAATCGGCTAGCTTCTCCATCGCCTCACTTAGAAACTATATACCAGATCTCCTGTTGAATGCATCTGCTACTATATTCCCCTTCCTAGGAATATATACTATCTCGAAGTCATAGTCCTAGAGGAACTCAAGCCAACGCCACTGTCTCAGGTTTAGATCCTTCTGTGATAAGATATACTTGAGAGTCATGTGATTAGAGTAGAATGTAAAACATTCTCCCATAAAATAATGTCGCCACATATTCAAGGATAAGACCACTACTGCTAACTCTAGGTCATGGGTAGCATAGTTCTGGTCATATTGTATTAGCTATCAAGAACCATACGCGATCTCTGCTCACTCCTGCATCAGGACACATCTGAGTCTGGTCCCTGATGTGTCACAATAGACTACATACCCAATTCCCTCATCCGGTAGCCTCAAGATGGGGGCACTCATAAGTATCTGCCTCAGCTCCTGGAAACTCTGTTTCCATCTCTCTAACCACACTAAGGGTTTCCCCTTCTTCTTTAATGCTGATAACGGTGCTGAAACTCTGTAAAAGTCATACACAAACCTCTGGTAGTAACCAGCCAAACCCAACAAACTCTACACCTCTGTCACACTCCTGGGTGGCTCCCAAGAAAGCACAACCTCAATCTTTGCTAGATCCACCGCAACTCCAACCTCTTTGATGACGTGTCCTAGAAATCAAACCTCTTAGATCCAGAACTGGAACTTCGAGAGCTTGCCATAAAACTAGTGCTCTTAGAGTGTGTCAAGAACTATCTTTAGATGATAGGCATTCTCTTTCTATGTAACTTAGTATATCAGGATGTTTTCAATGAATACTACCATAAAGAGATCAAGGTATGGATAGAAGATCCTATTCATGAGTCCCATGAACACTGCTGGGGTGTTGGTCACACCTAATGTCATAACCAAGAACTCATAGTGGCCATACTGAAATCTAAAGGTCATATTATGCACATCCTCGTCTCGTACCCTGAGCTGGTGATATCCTGATCTAAGGTCTATCTTCAAAAACCACCATGCTCCCTTCAGCTAATCAAATAGATCGTCAATCCTCGGGAGTGGGTACTTGTTCTTCACGGTCACCTGGTTCAGGCACTGATATTCCACATAGAGTCTTAAACTCCCATCCACCTTCTTGGTGAACAAAATTGGGGATTCCCAATGAGAAACACTAGGCCTAATGAACACCTTATTATGAAAGTCCTCCAGTTGTAATCGCTGCTCTAGAAGCTCTGCGAGAGCCATCCGATTTGCTGGTTTAGATATCAGTTTTGTCCCAGGGTACAAGTCGATATAAAAATCCACCTCTCTACGAGTAGGTAGACCCGAAACATCATCAGGGAAAACATCAGTGTACTAGTCCAACACTACTGGTTAGCTCGGACTCTCAAAATCAACCGCCCCAAGGGTAAGGCTAGTCAACTGATGTGTGATTGGATACACCCTCCTCCAGGTAATTCCATCTTGTATTGCAAAGGTTCTCTTCTCACTGGTGAAGGAAAACCTGGTCCCATCCTTGTGGACACACTGCACTTTGCCCCTAATACAGTCGATCTGAGCATGGACTGTAGATAACCAATCCATACCCAAGATGACATTGTAAGGCCGCAACGCTGCTACTTGAAGATATCAATCAAAGCTCCCACCTCCCAGAGTAATCTCACACTACCGGTAACATTTTTTAATCATTGAATCCTCTCCCGTAGGAGTCTCTAGCCGTAAGGATTGAGCCAACGGCTCCATCGGAATCTACGAGATCCAAAAAAGGATCGTGGAAATAAAATAATGACTGGAACCTGTGTCTATAAGTACTATAGCTAAGATAGAGTAGACACAAATCATACCTCATATCATCTCTGAAGCGTTGTGGTCATAGGCCTCAGCTGCTTAGAGATGAGCTCGTCCATGTCCACCTGCTCCATATGGTCGGGGTGGACTACCTAGAGGTGGTGGTAGTAGAACCTTGAATCACCCTCCACCTCCTGTTGCACAGCCAGATCCTCTACCACGTCCGCCTCCTTCCTACGGACCTCATCGATCGAGTCTTGGCCTATACCCAGGTGGTCCTTAGACTGTCTGC
Organism: Viscum album; assembly: GCA_963277665.1. Taxonomy (NCBI): domain Eukaryota; kingdom Viridiplantae; phylum Streptophyta; class Magnoliopsida; order Santalales; family Viscaceae; genus Viscum; species Viscum album. The sequence goes on along the minus strand of OY728143.1, from coordinate 1,212,034,496 downwards.
TGGTCGTCCATATGGTAGGTCGGGCAGTCGCGAGCCATGTGACCCTACCCACTGCACGAGTAACACTGCATGCTTCTTGCCTATCATACTCTATTTTGAGAGCCCCACACAACCAACCCTGTATCCTGCGATTGTCCACCTATAGGTCTGGTCCTCTTGGACCTCTGCATCATCTATCTTCTACAGCTGCAGATGACTCTTCTACATGATGTCTAATGGTGGGTGTCGCTTCTGGTGACTTCTCAGCAAGGAAACTCTCCACTAAGAGTGCTCACTCTAACACCCCCACCTACGTCGGGATGATGAGGAAAATCATTGAAGCTCTAATCTCATGTCTGAGCCCCTGCTTGAAGTTCTGATCCTTGAAGAAAGGGTCCTGCACCATGTTAGTAGAGTAGCACGAGAGGTCGGTAAACCTTGTTGAATACTGAGCCACAGTCGTGCTGCCCTGCTGCAAGTGGAGAAGCTCCTATATATGCATTGAGTGTAAGGTCACTCGGACAAACTCTACCCTGAAAAGTCTCTTAAAGTTCTCCCAGATGAGAGTGACCTTGTCGTGAACCTAGAGCATCAAGCTCCACCATCTGACCACTGCTTCCTCAAGAAGGCTGGAGGCAAGGATCACCATGAGATCAGTTGGTGTCCCTACCAGTCGAAAAACTCTAACCACGGCCTCCAGCTAGTCCTCAACCGCCTGTGGATCCATCTCACACTGAAACCTCGATGGCCTCTAGGGATGGAACTCATGCAACACACTCAAGCAACGTTCACCCTCTACTACTAGGGCTGGTGGCATCGGCTGCCCAACAGGTAGTGGTGATGCTGGTACACCACCCTATGGTACAACTGCCAAAAGGGGGCCCTGCACCAAAGCATCATCGCTCGGTGATCTTTCATCACGTACTCTACCTAGAACCCTAGCTGGCTGTCTCCGTGGAGGCATCCAGGAAAGAAACAGGTGTGCCGCGGTCAATAAGTTATACATGGTGAGCTGACTCAAGGAGATCACAAAGAAAATTTTTCAAAAACATACACGCAATTAGTGTTTCGTGCACTAAGTCAAAAATCAGAATTCAAGGTCCTGGTGTATGGATACGTCGGCTGCCGCACCAACACTGGATTCCCCAAATTGATAACCACACTCATAACACTTAACACTATTGCTGAATAAAAAGATCAGAGACCAATTTCTTTGGTAGAACCGACTCCTTTGATACCAATTTTTCATGACCCGTCACCCGGGGCACGTGCCGTGACAACCCCAAGCCCACCTTCCATAGGACAGGGGCTGGAGACTAGCACTGGAAAAGAATGTCCCTAAAACTGGAAAGGCATTGCCTTTAAACCTACAAACTCACACAATCCAAGCACACAGCAAGATACAAGAAAAAAGTAAACTATAAAGTAAATAGGGTTTGTACAGTAAGTAAAGGTGCTGAAATACAAACCCAGCTGTAAAGTACAAGTAAAACTGAAAACAAATCTTGTGAACACCCGCCAAGGATCCTACCTGAAGGGTAGGTATAGCTCTTGAACGGTCGTCTCTACGGTATGCCTCATCCAAGGTCCACCTCTGTGCAGCCTCCAGTTCTGGTGCCCTCGACCTCGATCACCACTGTCTATCATTTTCACAATACACAGCAAGGTGCGGGCGTAGCTTGTGCAGGGGTGAGTATAACGATACTCAGTAGGGAACCCAAGACCCTCGAAAGTCTATCAGAATCCACAAAGGATAAACAAAGAAGCAATAGTCATCAACACTACTTAGTTATATTCCCATACATATACCTAAGTTATCAATATATATAATCATCTCACACGTGAGGGAAGTATACCAGAAAGGTAACACCATGAATGTAGAAGTACCACACAGGTAACACCACGTAGATAGAAGTACCACAAATGTAACACCACAAAGGTAAGTGCTACAAAGGTAATGCCACACAGAAGAATACCATGAAGGTATCACCACACAGATGTGTACCACAAATTTAAAGACTTGGTTTACACCCGGGAATAACTTAAGTATAGAAGTATAGACGATTGGTTGTATTGATAGATCATCTTACTACATCAAGAAGCTCTACTGTTGACCCACACAGGATCGAAGATGACCCAAATAGGATCTGAAAATTACCCACACAGAATCTAAAGATGAACCACACATGATCGGTATGTGCTGACCCACACAAGATCACTGAGCGCTGACCCACACAGGATCTGATGATGACCCACATAGGATCTGGTGATTCTTAAAGTACAGCCAGCCACAGGGTTCCTGCACTAAGCATGCTTGATTACAGGATGTTAGGCTCCTCAATACATCAAAAAATACTTCAACTACCATGAATTCCGACAAAGAAGTATCACGAAGGTCTGTCACAACAATAGGGTCCCAACGCGACTGACGGCGTGTCAATCAAACACCCGGTCTGAAAGTTATTAGCCTTTCTGTTCTGAGGGCCCGGTTGGATTCGGGTTTGATCCAACCCGAACATACTCCAACTTTATCCAAAACTCAAGTGGAGTATACCAAAAGGACCTTCTTGATCCAAGGATCCTGGTGTCGCAGATGGTTCGTCAAACGGATGCTCGGTTCTCAAGATATGGCCAAAACGGCATATCTGGGTCTAGATGGGCCTTAGTCCAGTCCAACCCAGTCGGACCGACCCGGCCCGACCTGGGCTGGGCCGACCCAACCCAATTCAGGTCGACCCGACCTGGTCCGGGTCCGTCCCAGATGGGATGGGCTGAGGCTGGCCCGACCCGTATGGCTGGGTGCGGTCCGCCCGGCTGGGTGTGGTCTGCCTGGTTGGGTATGGTCCACCATTGCAGGGCCCACACTAGCCACACCGGGGGGAGGCGCCCCCCAGTTTTTCGAATGGTCCATTAGACTGTTTCTCTTCGTCCAACTCGGCAGCGCCAATTGGCGCCGCCTACTGGCTTGCGAGACCCGCTGGATGGGTCACCCTCGGTATTACGCGGTCGACCAGAAGACCGTCCATATCTTCTCCCAACACCACGACGGTGCCGTTGTCCACCCGCGGTTGACCGGATGCTAGCCACCCTCTGGGTGCATCGTTGCGGCTAAGCATCTGCGACCCTATCCTCTTCTGTCTACGCAGACATGCGCCGCAATTCCTCCACGCAGCCGGCTGGCATGCCAGCCGCCATCCCCTTCTCCGCTGGGGTCGACGGGCCACAGCCTCCTCCGCTACCGGCAGTGCGGACGTGTGTTTCTGGTGTTCCACGTGGATGGCTGGCATGCCATCCACTGTCCTCCTCTTCCGCCTGCTTGAACCACTGTTGGTCGGTTGTTGGTCTCTCTCCTCTTCCACGGGTCACTGCAACTTCGTTCTAAGCCTGAAAAATATGACAACCACATATTTACAATCCTTGGGTTGAGATATCCGCATCCATATGCTGTGCTCAAGAAAACATTGGGTTTTTAGCACGCTTAATTATTTGGCATTGAAGAACTCACAAATAACACATAAAGAACAAATATAAAATATCATGGTATTTTGGCGGAGCGATGGTCATGTTCATTTGGCCATCAACGTTGAGAATTGAGAATATGAATAATCAACAAAAAGATAATTATCATTTCTCAAAATAAACCCCCTACCTCATTCGTTCTTTGGAGTTGGTGTGAGGAAGAAGATGAAGACGCCGACGTTCATCACTCCCACAACACACTTTTGATCTGAGCTCATGCGTCATCCTCGTCAGAGGTTCATTCTTCATTGGAGGATGCTCTTTCAAAGGCTCTCCCAATTCTCCTCTTTTCCAACGATCCCCCGCCATGAGAGGTGAGGATCCAAGTATAATTGAGTTATGTTTATTAATTCAATTAATGTTTTCACATTAATTGGGTGAATTATAAGGGTTTCCTCACATTAAAGGGGGGTTTGGGTGGTCCCCACCACTAAGATTCAAAATGGAGCTTTCAAGAAAGAAAAATAAAAAATTATTTATTTTATTTTTCTTCTCCCACGAAAATATGAAAAACTATCTTCCACCCTCGACCTACTGTGGTCAAGTTGAAGGTCTCCTTAAGCGAATATCAGTGCTACGAGTTCAACGGTGTCCTCGGATTTCAATTCCGAGCACCGGTTCAAAAGTTACAAAACACTGCTCATGTGTTCAGTGAACGTACCTAAAAAAATTTCAGAAATTCATTCCGGGCACATGGGGCCTCGGAATCATGCACCTTCATTTTTTTTGGACTCATAATATTTCCATATATTTAAAAAAAATTACATGGAAAAATCTGTGTCTTTACATTCTCCCCACCTCAGGCCTTTGCATTCTCGAAAGCCACAACACAAACTAGGGAAACAAGTGGGGTACTGAGCATGGATCTGAGCCTCCCACTCCCATGTTCTCTCCTGGAGGTTCCCTTGTTTCCATAGTATGTGAACCATAGGTATTGATCACCCATGAAGGATACTCTCATGTTGATCCTCAATCTCTACTAGAACCTCTGAAAATGTCGCCCCATCGTCGATGTCAAGTTCACCCCAGTCAACGATGTGTGAAGGATCATGTACGTATCTCCTCGGCTGGGATACATGGACAATTTCATGTACCCAGTGAAACTGAGATGGAAGATCTAGATGGTATGCCACCTCGCCAACTCTGTTGAGGACCTGGAAGGTTCTGATGAACCTCAGAGATAACTTATTGCCCCGACCAAATCTCTAAAAACCTAGTCGAGGTGAGACCCATAAGAAGACATGGTCACCATCCTCGAACTCAAGAGGTCTCCATCTCTTGTTAGCATACGACTTCTGTGTGATCTGTGTAGTATTTATCCGCTCCTAGATGATCTGCACCTTCTCTGTGGTAGCACGTACCATCTCTGGTTCTATGAGTGCTGGCTTCCCTGGGTCAGTCCATCACAGAGGTGATCTTCAAGGTCGACCGTAAAATGCCTCGAATAATTCCATACTGATAGTGGAGTGATAACTGTTGTTATATGTGAATTCCACCAAGGGAAATTGATCCTCCCATCTGCGGATGAAATCAAGGACGCAAGCATGAAACATGTCTTCAAGGGTCTGAATGGTTCGCTCTGTCTGACCATCCGTCTGATGATGTAAGGCGGTGCTCAATCGAAGTTGTGTCCCAAATGCCTCTTGCAACCACTTCTATATTCGGGAAGTAAAACATGCATCATGATATGAGACAATGGTTTAAGTCACTCCATGAAGTCGTACAATATCTTGTATGTAGAGGTGTCCCAAGCCCTCTACTAATCCCTTCTCTCTGATAGGTAAGAAGTTGGTCGACTTGGTGAGTCTGTCAACGATCACCCAAATAGAATCATGACCCCTAGACATGTGTGGAAGTCCGGTCATGAAGTCCATGTAAATTCCATCCCACTTCCACTCTGGCACCTCTAGTGGCTAAACTAAGCCTACTGGAACCTGATGCTCTTCCTTCACTTGATGACAAGTGAGGCACCATGAGACAAACTATGACACTACTTTCTTCATTCCCAGCCACCAGTGCTGACGCTGAAATTATATGTACATCTTCACCACTCCTAGATGTACCGCTAGAGGGGATGTATGGAAATCCCCCAATACTTCCTCTCTAAGCACCACCGATACCATAGTACGTCCTTTGAAGAGGATAACGTGCTCCCCGCCTTTATAAAATACATCAGGTTTCTGTCCTATGGATATCTGACCACTTCAAGCCTCGCAGTCAGTGTCCCCAAGTTGTACCTTCCTGGCTTGATAAAGGATTGGGGGAGTGACTATCAAATATTGAACGTAAGTTGCTCCATATCGATCCATATAGAATATCTACAAAGTGTCTATATGCTTCGTTGCCTCACTCAGCAACTGTATAATAGATCTCCTACTGAGTACATCTTTTACTACGTTCCCCTTCCCAAGCGTATAGACTATCTCGAATTCATAGTCCTGGATGAACTCAAGCCAACACCATTGTCTCAGGTTTAGCTCTTTTTGTGAGAAGATATACCTGAGACTCTTGTGATCAGAGTAGACTGTAAAACGTTTGCCCATAAATTAATTTCACCACATATTCAAGGAGAAGACCACTGCTGCTAACTCCATATCATGGGTAGCATAATTCTACTCATGTTGTCTCAGCTATCGAGAACCATACGTGATCACTGCTCACTCTTACATCAGGACACATCTGAGTCTGGTCCCTAATGCGTCACAGTAGACTACATACCCAATGCCCTCCTCTAGTATCCTCAAGATGGGGGCACTCGTCAGTCTATGCCTCAGCTCCTGGAAACTCCGCTGGCATCTCTCCGACCACACGAATGGTTTCCCATTCTTCTTCAATGTTGATAAGGGTGCCACAATTTTGGAAAAGTCAAGAAAAAAGCTTCATTAGTAACAAGCCAAACCTAGGAAACTCCGCAACTCTGTTACACTCCTTGGTGGCTCCCAAGCAAGCACAACCTCAATCTTCGCTGGATCCACCGCAACTCCAGCCTCTGAGATGACGTGTCCTAGAAAGTGAACCTCTCAGATCCAGAAATGGCACTTTGAGAGCTTACCATAAATTTTGTTCTCTTAGAGTTCATCCAGAACTATCTACAGATGATAGTCATGCTCCACCTCTTTAGCAGAGTATATCAAGATATCTTCGATGAAGACAACCACAAAACGATCAAGGTATGGTTGTAAGATCCTGTTCATGACTCCCATGAACATTGCTGGGGTGTTGGTTATAATGAATGGAATAACCAAGAACTCATAGTGGCCATACTAACATCTTAAGGTCATCTTCTACACATCCTCATCTCGTACCCTGAGCTGGTGATAGCCTGATCTGAGGTCTATCTTCGAAAACCATCGTGGTCCCTTCAGATGATCAAAGAGATCGTCAATCCTCAGGAGTGGGTACTTGTTCTTTACAATCACCTGGTTTAGGCACTGATAGTCCACACAGAGTCTCAAACTCTCATCCTCCTTCTTGGAAAAAAAAATGGGGCTTCCCAAGGAGAAACACTGGGCCTAATGAACAGCTTACTCTGAAAGTCCTCCAGCTGTACTCGCAGCTCTCGAAGCTTTACAGGAGCCATCCGATATGATGGTGTAGATATCAGTGTAGTCCTAGGGTATAAGTCAATATAAAATCCCACCTATCTATGAGGAGGTAAACTCAGAACATCACCAGGGAAAACATCAGTGTACTGGTCCACCACTACAGGATAGCTCGGACTATCAAAATCAACTTCCCTGAGGGTAAGTCTAGCCAACTGATGTGTGATTGGTTGCACCCTCCTCCAAGTAAGTCCATCCTATGCTGCAAAGGTTCCCTTATCGTCGGTGAAGGAAAAAATGGTCTCATCCTTGTGGACACACCTTACTTTTCGCTTAATACAGTCGATCTAATCATGGAATGTAGATAACCAATCCATACCCAAGATGACGTCGTAAGGCCTCGACGCCACTACTAGAAGATCCCAGCCGAACCTCTCACCTTCTAGAGTAATCTCACAGTGCTGGAACTAGTGTGAAATCATCGAATCCTATCCCATAGGAGTCTCCAGCTGCAAGGATCAAGCCAACGGCTCCACCAGAATCTCCGAGATCTGAATGAAGGTCGTGGAAATAAAAGAGTAACTAGCACTTGTGTCTATAAGTACTGCAGATAAGGTGGAGTAGAAACATATCGTACCTCGTATCATCTCCAGAGCATCATGGTTGTAGGACTCAGCTTCCTGGAGCGTAGCTCGTCCCTGTCCGCCTGCTCCATGTGGTCGGAGTGGACCACCTGGAGGTGGTGGTGGTAGAACCTTGAATCACTGCCCACCACCTACTTCATGTCCATCTCCTCTACCATGTCTGCCTCCTACCTGTGTACCTCCTCGATTGAATATTCACCTTTTCCCAGGCAGTCCTTCGACCGTATTTTGGTCGTCTGTATGGTGGTTTAGGCAGTCACAAGCCATGTGACCCTGCTCGCCGCATGAGTAACACTGCCTGCTTCTTGCCTATCATGCTCTGTCTTGAGAGTCCCGCACAACTAATCATATATCCTGTGGCCATCCACCTGTATGTCTGGTCCTCTTGGACCTCTGAGTCATCTGTCTATTTCTAGCTACTGATGAATCTGCTACGTGACGTCTGATGGTGGGTCTGGCTACTGGTGACTACTCAGCAAGGAAACTCTCCAATAAGAGTGTTTTCTCTAACACCCCTAACTGCGTTGGGGTGCTGAGGGAAATCATTGAATCTCTAATCTTTCATCTGAGCCCCTGCTCGAAGGTCTAGGCCCGGAAGAAAGGGTCATGCACCATGTCAGTGGAGTAACATGAGAGGTTGGTAAAACTCACTGAATACTGAGCCACGGTCATGCTGCCCTACTGCAAGCGGAGAAGCTCATGTATACGCACTGAGCGTATGGTCACTGGAAAAAACTTATAATATTAAAATAATATTCATTAGAATAATATTATTCCTTGTATCTACTTAAATACTTGTAAATAATTTTAATAAATAAATTAAACCCAATTATTAATTACTTGAATAGTAATGAATTTATTTATTTTTATTAATCGATAATGTGGTCAACGATCAGATACCATGGTGGGGACCACCATGTCCTATATATATTTCACCAAAATATGGTAGATTCTTGAATACACTATTGTTTGAGACCTATCTAGTCTCGTATTTTTATAGCATTGAATAGTATTCATAGACCAATAGCATATACTATCAACCCATCAAGGTTCCTAAAGAGATAAGGTTCAGTCATAGCAATGAAAACCAACCTATAAACACACACTGTGTAACATAATTTCCTTTTTTAGATATCTCATAATGCAGGATGCACACTTGTGTCATCATCCTTTCTTGATTTATTGTTTGTTAATCTAACTGGATAGATTTGCATTTTGACTACCTTGTCCAAGGATTTATAAAGGCACTACCATCCAAATCAACCAGTCCCAATATATATTACTTCCTCAACTCAGAAGAGAAAATGTCTATCTTGATTTTTAACCAATTTCTTACCACAAATGATGTACCCAACACAAGATTCCTCATCATGATTTTATTATCATGGTTTTTCCCTTGCATTAAAGTACACAATCAAATCGAATACATTGATAATGATCTCAAGTCATGAGACCAATACACATGTTTGTAATTAGGAACATCCAATGACACCTAAAAAATGTGGTGTTCCTATTGGAAAGTTTTCCCTCATGATATCACCTACCATAGATCAATAAGTGTGAACTTCCCGAGAATAAGTCTCAATGATTATGATCCCCCATCACCCGATAGACAAACATCAACTAGGTATAGTAAGTATGATATATCTAGACCATAGGGAATATGTTTAAGATTAATTTCCTAGTGTATTGAGGTTCTATTTATAGCATAGGATCAGTTATAACATTTTTATATGATAATTAATATATGTAAACTACCATTTAAATAGTGGAGGAGTAAATGTTTACACTATATTGGTAAGTTAGAATCATGTATATCTAACTTTATACAACATATGGTAATCAAAAAGTATGGTATAGTTGGGTCTAGGGCACCCACTATTACAATAGTGTACATTGGACATGTGTTAGTACATGGCTTGTTTCTAGTCATGCATGTGTCTGTATACTCCCAGAGTGCATGTCAAGTCTCCATCACCTTGTAGTTTGGTTTTTCATAGATCACATGGAATCCTTACACATTTATCCATATTTGGATCCTATACCAAAAAATCACACCTATTAACCACTTGTAATTAGAGAAAGTCTCTTCCATCCATCAATTTCAACCCTTCAGTGGCCATAAATCGGATTCTAATTATCCCGTATGAATCTCGCACACATAATCATGTTTCCATTTGTCTCTCATAGCCTCATCTGTTTTCCAATCCATGGTAGAGTCACTCATATCCCATAATTAATCTCTAATCCATACTTTATGTTAAAATTCATTCATCTCATGTGAATCCATCGTGAATCCATGGGTTTCATCGCACTCGAACCCAACTGGCAGCGTTGAAAAATGGACTCATGGGCCAACGACAAATAATGTGAAGAATGAAAGGGGTGAAAGCCCAAAAAAGGTTCAACAATAATTTTCCAAGATTTATTTTCCAAATAATTATATTGGTGATATTTTGGGTGAGAAATAAAACACAATGAGATTAATATAAACAATTTAATCTGATACGGGGGCTTATATAAAGGATAAATTTGAACACGTATCAAAGTATAATAGTATGATCATGCTCAATATTTTAATAATAATGGATAAAACCACAATGAAAGATCCCTAACTTGATATTGGATTGTTTTTTAGTGAAGAAATTAGCTTCCAATGATGAGGAAGATCTATTGCATTTGTTGCACCTCGCTTCTCCTTGATCCAGTTATTGATCATCTCCTGATGTCGATCTACCAATAAAGAATGGCGGTTCCTCCTCTAGACATTCCGAGGTTATGTGGATAACCCTGGAGATTCTCCATAATGGAATATTTATAGAGTAAATTGGTTTAGGACATTTAATGAATTAATTAATTCACTGAACATACCCGCCAATGGCCACTTTATCTGAACATTTGGTGCCAAACAACTTTAGGTTGTGCTAAGGGTAAACCTCACACTCCATATTCAACCATGGTATCATATTTTCATTTCGAGACTCTATTTAGGATATATTCCATTATTTCTAAAAAATTATGTTCCCATGATATAAAATATATTTAATATTTTTATAAAATTAGTTTCAGGAACATTGGGACTAAGAATCGCATTCCATCTCAATGTATGGCTCCAAAAATATTATATGATATATTTCAATGTCTTACAAGTAAAAAAATAGGGTATTTGCATTATTCTATCCTTTAATATTTCTATCCACCAAAAGAAAAAAACTATGAAAAAAAGGTGAGGATACTGAGCCTGCATCTAGCTCTTTCACTCCCAGGATATCTCCTACATGCACCCATACTACTACAGCATGTGAACCAAGGGAATTGTTCATCTACACAGGATCCTCTCCTTCCAATACTCAATCACCATTAGGTTATCCATGAAGGTGGATCCATCCTCGATGTCCATCGCATCCTAGTAAATATCATACATAAGGTCATGGACATATCTCCTCAACTACGGCACATGGAAAATATCATGCACCCTCTCCAACTGTAAAGGTAATTTGTGGTTGTAATCAACCTCTCTATCCATTTACAAGATGTCGAATGGCCCAATTAATAGTGGGGATACAATGCCTCCCCAAATGAATCTCCATAATCCATGTAGTGAGGATACTCTTTGGAAGACGTGGTCTCCCTGTTCGAACTCCAACAGCCTATAATTATAATATGCATAAGATTTCGGCCATATCTAAGCTATCCACATATGCTCATGGATCACCTAGATTATCTCCATCATCGCTTTCACCATCTCTATCCCAACAAGATATGTGTCAAAAATATTAGTCCAACATAAAGGTATCTTGATGGGTCTCTCATACAGGGCCTGAAAAGGTGTAAAGAAAATAGTAGAGTCATATTTGTTATTATAAGAAAAAAATACAAAATTTACATGATCCTCCCAACTCTATCCAAAGTCTAACACACAAGCCCTAAACATATCCTACAAAACCTAGATAGTTCACTTGTTCTACCCATTTTTTTAGGATTATAAATGTATAATCCTCCTTAACAAGGTTCTGAATTCTTCTTACAGAACTATCAAAAAGTGTGATTTAAAACACAAATCATAGTTAGAGACAATTATTGACGGAACCCCATGAATGAGGATGATCGCCTGCATATACAATTTCCCCAAACTCTCCATTAAATTATTCTCCCTAATAGTAAGGAAGCGTGATGACATCATAAGTCATTAAACAATCACCCAAAAGGCATCATGGACTCTCACTATATTTGGAAGCCTTGTCATGAATTTTAGGGATATTCTATCAAATTTTTACTTTGGGATATCAATAGGATGCAACAAAACTTTTGGAACCTGCTGTTTATCCTTCACCTGATGACATGTGAGGACTTAAGATATGAACTCATCCATGCTCTACCTCTTGAAATCCCACCAAAACTACTTCTTAATGTCTATGTACATATTCCCCACATCAGGATGTATAACCTAAGGAGAAGTATGAAACTACCTCATCTCCTCCTATTACATCATGACTAGGACCACTATTCATACCTGAAATAGGATGATGTGATTCCCTCCTTCGAAAAATCCATATGGTGAATCTATTGAGGATATATGTTTATGTAATACCTCACAGTCGATGTCTCCCAACTATGCCTCTATCACACACTAAAAATTTGTACCCTTCTTCTTTACCAGGTTAAGTTGCAATGGGGCCAACTACTCAGACACCACCTCCACCAAATGATCCTGGGACTTCCTGCTAAGGGAATCTTCCACCATTATTCCCTTCCCAGAATTATAGACTATCTTAAATTTATATTCCTTTTGGAACTCTAGCTAGTTACTCTCTTTTAGGTTCAGGTCTCTCTACATGAAGACATACCTAAGACTCTGATGGTCTGAGTAAATAATAAATCACTCTCCTAGAAGATTGTGCATCTACATCCTCCAAGTGAAGACCATTTCTACCAACTCCGGGTCATGAGTCTCATAGTTATTATCATGGGGTCTCAACCACCTCAATTCATAGTCAATAATAGCCTACCTATGTATCAATAGTTAGACAAAACCAACTTCAAAGGAATCGCAATATACTATGTACTATATTTCTTCCTACGATGGTCTAAAAATAGGATCACTCATCACCCTTAGCCTCAACTCCTTAAAGGCTATATGGATGTTCTCAATCTAGGTAAATGACTACACTTTACATGTCAAGGTAGTCAAAATGGTTTCAATCCTAGGGAATTATTCAACAAACCTCCTCTATTTTTCTTCCATACCAAGAAAACTTTGCGCCTCTTCACACTCTTCAGTGGCTCCCAAGAAAACACTTCACCAATATTTTTTAGGGTCCACAGCTAATATATTCTCATAAATTACATACCCCATAAATTGAACCATGTAAATATAGAATTGGAACTTTAATAGCTTACCATAAATCTATATTTCTCAAAGAAAGTCTATGACCATCCTCAAGTTCTCTACATACTCCTCCTCTAACACAAAGTAGAAGAGTATGTAATCAATGAATATAATTAAAAAATAGTCCAAGTATGGATAGAAGAACAGGTTCATAAAATTCATAAACACTTTAAGGTCATTTATCACACCAAAATCTATCACCAGGAACTCATAGTGTCTATAGTGATATCAGAATTCCAATTTTGGAATATCATCCTTAAGAACTCTCAACTAGTGGTATTCATACTAGAGATTGATCTTTTATAATCATGTCATGCCTCGAAACTGATCAAGGAGTCCATAAATCCTTGGTAAGGGGTACTAGTTATTTATCATGGTCTGATTCAGGTGATGATAATCCATACAAATCCCCAATATCTCATCCTCCTTTTTCATGAAAAAAATCAAAGATGTCTAAGGGGACACATTGGGTATAATAAAACCCTTTTATTGAAGTTCACCCAACTACACCCTCAACTCCTAAAGCTTGGTATGGGATATAAAATATGTTGTAGAAGATATCAAAGTAGTCCCAAGGTCCAAGTTGATTAAAACTCCATCTATCACCTCATAGGTAGTCATGGAACATCCTCAAGAATTATTTTCATATAGTCATTCATGACTAAAGGAATCCAGATGTCGAAAGATCCCATTGTACCAAGGGATAAACTCACCAACTAATGGTTGAATATTTATAGCTTCCTGCTCTCAATACCCACTCGATCAGCCATAAGATCCCACTCACCCACTTCAGAGAATCTCATATCATCTATCTGAACGAATCAGAATCATCTATGGTCATAGTCAATATGATATCATACTATATAAAACCAATTCATACCCAATATGACTTTATAATGTCTCATCGTGATGACCATGATTTCCCATGAAAAACTCTATCCACCAAGAGATAGCTCTTACTACCGGTATATAAAAGATATCTAAGAATAATTCCCTGTAGGAATCTCAAGGAAAATCTACTAGGATGGAGTCTCAATTGGGAGATCCATCTCTCACACCAGAATTAAAGATATTAAGTAATTACTTTCACCTATGTCTACTAGTACTGATGAAATAGTAAAATAAATAAATATCATAACTCTGATAATCTCGTGAGCTGTTGGGTCATATGCCTCCATTGACTTTAGCTACCCATGACCCCGATCACCAGTTCTCTAAACCTAACATGGGACACCTAGTGGTTTTGGTGGAGTATCTCATAAAATAGTCCACCACCCATATCTCCTCTTCTGGGATCCCCACCTACTCCTATGTCAACTCTGTATCCCTAGGGGCTACCATGGACATGCCTGGGAGAACCATGTTTGTGGAGCTACCTCTTCCATGGTGGTCCATCTATTATATGTCTACCCTCCTCTTCACATCGGTTTGGGAAATCACATTCCATGTTACCTCTCCCATCATATTCATATAATATCCCCTATCTGGGCTACTCTTGTCCTTTGTGTTGTCCTTGATCTGCATGACCATGTGCTTAAGTCCAAACATTGGTACACCTTATTTGCCTCGACTCCTATCATCTTCTGGAAGTCATAGATGGATCAACCCTATGATTACTGCAGACTTCTCCAACTACATGGTTTTCCTTTGATAGTGATCTCTCTATCACTAGTGCCTACTCTAACACTACAACATATGTGGGAAGAAACATGGATACCACAATAGCACAAATGTATCTATATAGACCCTAATAAAGCTTATGTACCATAAATTAAACATCCTAAATAATGTTTATAGATTACTATATAAGGTCAGTGAACCTCATGAAATACTTAGAAACTATCATCAGTCCCTTCTTTAGCTCCCAAAGCTCTTGAATCCAAACTGAGTGCAAGTACGAGGGGTAGTACTACTCCTAAAATGACTCCTGGAATTTTTACTATGATAGTTTCGACTCATTATGCA
Source organism: Viscum album (assembly GCA_963277665.1). Taxonomy (NCBI): domain Eukaryota; kingdom Viridiplantae; phylum Streptophyta; class Magnoliopsida; order Santalales; family Viscaceae; genus Viscum; species Viscum album. The sequence goes on along the minus strand of OY728143.1, from coordinate 1,212,019,458 downwards.
TCTATGTCACTGGAATCCATCAGTTCCTAGATTATTTTTGGAAAATACAGGCTTCTGGTGCAACCACCTGATCATTTGGGGTCCAAATAATCCTAAAAACTCAAATCAACGATTATAGCCAATTCTCTGATGCATGGGGATTTGCCTCACCATGAACCCTTAGAAGCCTCTAGAACTGGAGATCGCAGAGTATTCTAATACTAAATGAATCCTAAACTAGCTCTGCTTGTGACCTCTTGGAATTATTTTACTTCTGAGTAACTAAACCCAGTTAGCCACATATCCTCAAGTGTGCCTCCCCGTATTCGAGAGGCTTCCGAATAGCTGTGAGGGCCTAGGGTGTTTTCATGGTGTGATTATGCCCTCATGTTAGAGTGTAGTATAGTGGATATATAATAGATTAATAAATAGTGGAAGCATATAATTAATATATAATTTATCATAAATAAGCATAAGCATCCCAATAGTAAATAATCAACTCAATAACTGTAAATTATATCATATATAAAATGATGATGGTATGTCTCTAAAAAATGAAAAGAAATAATACATGGAAGCTATAATATATTATAATATAATATATAAAAAATAATAAAAAAGGGAAAAAATATCCCAACATCCCCAACATTGGCCTGGTCATTTGCTACCAATATCACATCTTAATGCATGCAAGTCAGGTGTCCAAATTGGGGCGCTTCCCCTAGTCCACACATGGGATCATATAATCTTCCCAAGTACCAATGACAACCCAGATAGGGTGTGAGATAAATCTCAGTAGACCACCACCAATGAAATATATATATAAATCTAATATGTGAATATAAACTTTATAGTGTTCATGTATATATAAAATTAAATTAGTGCAAAAATAAATAACTCATACATGCTTCATCACCAGCTGGTATCTGAACATGTAATAATTTAATTAATTAATTTAAGATTTATTTTATATAGATAAGACACATGAAAGTTCCAAAAACACTGAAATAGATTATAATAATAATAAGTGGGGATCTAAGGTGTAACTAAGGCATCCTTGACCTCAGGGGTTGGTCCAACTCATAGAAGTAGCTCGTGTAGTCTGGATATAAGGGGTTTGAGTGCAATTCAAGAGTCATTCCCAATGCATTATACTATAAAAGAGTCTAACTAATTCAATAGATATTTTTCATAGTAATATTGGGATAAGAATTATTAGGTTCAATTGGGTGAATCCATGGCACTGCATGTTCGAATACATCAAGATGAATCTAAGGAGTGTATCCAAGGTATTTTAATATTCGGAGAAGATGTCAAGTGAATCATCAGTACAATACTAAGGAAATAATGTCATAAGAAAAATACTAGATTTCATGGTGGTTATATCCCATATAATTCAACTCAATTAATTTAAATGTCTTTTTTTGGGTGCTCAAGGCATTCCCATGGGAATCCAATACTTGATCAAGTCTAACCATTCCTATAAATATAAAAAATTCCCAAAGTAATATGAACCTTATAATCATTTTATTTATATAATATATAATAATTTGAGATTTAATATTAATTCCAAATAATCATTAAATGGGTTAATTATATTACCATTCATTACACATGACACAGTGAATCAAGGACATGCAACCAATATCAATTCAATTTATAAATATTTAATCGGTTCATTCCATTACCTTTCATTAAGCATGACAAGGTTTGTTAAGGACATGAAAATAATTATCAATTAAATTATAATATCCAAGGACAAGTGATATATATATATATATATATATATACTTTCCATTTACAATTTAAGATTCATTTATTAAATTGAAGCACTTGCCTTGACAAGGCCAAGTAGAGTACACACGAACGGTGTCCCAAATAATCATAATTGTTGTCATGAAGGAATAAATAAAAAACTCACCCAAAATGGGTGTTCCATGTTGAGATATCAACATCCAACGGTGTCAAAGTGATCCCACTAGGGACTTATCATACAATTTATTTGATTTAATTTAAGGAAGATGAATTTAAGGAGCAATGCTTGGTGAACTAACATGCGCACAATGGAAACAATTTTTAGAAGGTGTGAAATTAATGGATGAGTCATTGAAAACCTACCTTATGCCTATAGTAGATGCCTCAACTGGTATTGGCCCTTAGTTTGTCCTAGATTGAGAAAAATGGAATAATGAACGAATACCCTGAAAATTGGGCATATGAGCTTGAACCAAAATAGTGTCATTGATAGAAAGAAGAATGATGAAAGGAGAATAATGATTGAATAACTTACAAATAGAAATCTAAAAAGATGATTGGAAGTAAAATTGAAGTCTGTATGATGAAATAGAACCAAATCCTATGTTAGTCATGTTGTAGAGCTCTAAAGGGAGGATAATAAGATATCTTATCTTCCATAGGAGTAAATAATAAGGAGGGTTTAAATTATAAAGTGGTAAGGGAAAATAGTAATCTTACCCCTTTAAAATTGGGTCACACAGTTTATCCAAATAGTTAGAAAAACAGTGCACTAATTGTGCACCATGCACTATCCAAGGATGGAACTCTCATGGTTCATGTGCACAGTTTGGGAAATGATGCAAAAAATATGATAATTGGATATATTAAAAACTATAGAGTATTGGAATAATTGTGAGGCTTGCATCGAATGGTTATGGAAAACCGTTCGACCCAATTCTACTCACTGAAACACCTTGCATAGTTAAGAGAAACCCTATGGACTAGGCTGCATGGTTTTTACTAATCATACGGGCTAACTGTTTCTTCCACTAGTCGGGGTTCTGGGCTCTTAACAAGCCCCTAACACCGTTATTTCCTCTATATCCTTTCTAGTCACTCATATTAGGTCAAAAAAAGGAATTAAACCAAAAAGAACAGGATTATTTCCTCATTGAAAAACTAGGTTCTTACAGTCTTCTCCCCTTAAAGAAATGTTTCCCTAAGATTCCCTTCTAGGGGTGGTATAACACTATCTGAGAACAACTTTGACCACTGAGCACGTATGTTAGCCTCCTGCTTCCAAGTCTCATCTTTTATATAGTCCTACTACCATAGCACTCGTAATAAAGGGAAAAACAGGCCTCAGATATCCTTAGTTGTCTAATCAATTATGTGTATGGGATACTCTTCCAAAGAAGCATAGACATCCAATTCTATATTATCGAGATCAAAAGTATGAGATGGTATGGCATGATAATGGATAAGTTGTGAAATGTGGAAGACATTTTTCATGGCACAGTACCTCTAAGGTAATATCAACTGATAGGATACCAAAAAAAACTCTATCCAAGATCTCAAAAGGCCCTAAAAAGTGAGGCTATAACTTCCCTTACCTCGGTATCCATCTAAGCCCAAGTTTGGGTGATACCTGCAAGAATACACGATCCCTGACCACGAACTCTATAAGTCTTAGACGGTGATCAGAAAACAATTTCTATCTAGACTAAGAAGTATCCATATACTTTCTGAAAAACTACACCTGATCCAAAGTCTTCTTCATGAGACGAGGACCTAGTAGCACTGCCTCTTCTACCTATATTTAGTATAGGGGTGAACAGCATAACCTATTATACAAGGCATCATACGGATCCATCTAAATCATTTCCTAAAATCTATTATTGTAGGATAACTCAAAAGGAGAGTCATGTTTCTCCCTAGAATCACTGAAATCATGGATGCATTCTTAGAACATGTCCTCCAACACCTTTATATATTGTTATGACTAACCATTAGTTTGAGGGTGAAAATATCAACTAAGAAGCATTTGTGTACCCAAATATTTTTGAAAATATTTCTATAACCTCAATGTAAAACAAGTATCCCTATCTAAAATGATAGTATGAGGGACCCATGTAGGCGTATAATCTCGCAGACATACAATCTTACCATATCATCAACAGAGAAAGTATCTTAGATAGGAAGGAAGTGGGATATTGATGTTATTAATATTTTCATGACTTATTATATTCCCCCTTTACTGATTTTATATGAAATGTTCATAATTTGTGTGAAATATTAATGTTTTAATATTAAGTATAATATTTGAGCATTTTTAGAAGTAGTCCAATTGAGTCAGTTTAATGTTTTAATAATAACTATCACTATAATGATCCAACTTGTGTAGTTCTTGTTTTTTAGGATTCTCCTTTCAATATACAACATTTCATTAGAAGGTACCATGAGACAATTCTTCCATTTGAAGGGTCATATGGTCCTCACAAACAAGACCAAAGAATCTGTGAACAAACTGAACCATCCTTGAAGATTGATTTACTGGGCTCAATAAAGAAGTCCAAAAACATTAACTCTCCACCAAACTTCGTGGGACACTACATGTCATCTTTTATAAAAATTTCAAGGCCCAAATCCAAGTACAAGGGGCCCAAATGAAGCTTTGAAGTCCAGCCCACCATTCTAGCCGAGAAATAAAATCAGTATAGTATTCATGACATATCTCATGATGTAAGAATCAAATAGAGATGTGATTTTTCAGTGTGAAAGAGGAGATATAGGCTGACGACTTTTTTGAAGAATTCATTCGTATTTGAAGGCATCTTCCTGTTCCAAAATCCATTCACATTTTGGTCATCGAAAAAGCATTGATAGAAATGGACAGTTTACCTTTGTTTAATAAAACCGCCATAACTTTGGTTACACTTGTTCATATGACTCCAAATTTTGACAGTAGTCAGAAAACTTTATTATATACAACTTTAAAGAAGGATATATTTGGATATTAGGCTTTCTTAATAGCAAACTTGGCGATGCAATTGGAAGTACAGATTGGGAATGAAAACAGTCCACTCCTTGGGCTATAAATACTCTCCCCTTCTCTCCTTGAGAGGGGTTGGCATTTCAGAAGAGAGGAGAACATATTGGAACGAACAAGGACTTTCCAAAGGCTTGGGAGGATCTTCCATACTCAAGTTTTTACTTGAGAGACCTTTCATCCTCTCTTTGTTTTCACTTAATTTCGTGTTCTTCGTTTTTGTAATTTTGTAAGTCTCTTTCTTTGTAATTCTGTTTTAATGCAACTTACTTATTCAATATCTCTTATTCTCATCCACCTTCTGTAGTTTAATATTTATGTACTTAAAATAGTTTAAATTCATTTGAATCCCCTTCCCTTCTTCTTCTTTCTCATTCAATCGAAAATCCATTTTTAATTTTCTTCATCTTTTGTGTGTGTGTTCAGCGCACTACTCTTATCTTGTCCCTTTCTTTTTCTTCTCTTTATAATTAATCACCTTAAACATAATAGAACAGATTAGTAATAATTTTAATGGCTGGGTAAATCTTTAAATGGGGTGAGTTATAATTTAGGTATGTTAAGTGATTGAGAGCTTTTGCTCGACGAATTTTCTTTAAATTAATATTGTGTATGCTGAACTTTATATGTCATGGATTAATGACATGTTTTATTTAATATGTGGATTCCATGGATTATTGGAACCAAAAATACACTACCATAAACAAGTAATGGTAATGATTAGAAACCTATGTTAAGTTATGGCTTGGATTAAAGCTTTAACACTTGGAAATTCCGATCAAAATCATCTTGTGACATGGGTGTTAATTTAATGCAATATAAAGCAAAGCCCAAGGATATCACATGCTTAACACCCTAATGATGAACTCACCCCAATCATTATCAACTTGTTAAATTAAACATCATCCATTAAACATTTCAATTAAGATCTGCAAACAAACCCCCCCCCAATCAGAATGCAATCAACTAAAAACAAACGACTATTACGAAGTACCATCGCCGAGGATTCGACCTGAGTGCTGCTATACACATTAGCAGAGCACCGGAACCTTGACCGGTCGATAGGCGACAATCGGATGCGCATTTCAAATGGCATCGTTTCCGGGTATGGTGTTTTATGTATTCATTAGTTTCTATTTATTGTAAAAAAACCCAAAAAAACAAAATTTTAAAAAAAATTGAAAAAATAAACACAAAGAAAAACCCATCTTCCACTTTCTTCCAAAATCTCTCTGAATTCCCCGTAGCCTCCCAAACAATCCCTAGGATTTGTTTGACCTTGAAATTGAGTGAACACTTCACCAACTTAGGAGGAACATAAGATATACTCAAATAATTCAAGAACCAATCCTCATCCAACCAGTTGAAATTGAAATGGACAATCCTAGGGAACAAACACTTAAAGAACTCGCTACCCCTGATATGAATTACCAACCTCTTGGTATTCAATATCCAAACATATATGATGAATTAGAACTCAAATCGGGTTTGATTCATCTTTTCCCTCATTTTCATAGGCTAGCCGGTTAGGATCCACATCTCCACCTTAAGGAGTTCCAAGTAGTGTGCTCTACCATGAAGCCTCAAGGGGTTTCTGAAGAACAAATCAAAATCTGAGCCTTCCCTTTTTCCCTAGCTGACACTGCTAAGTCATGACTCTACTACCTACCTCCTGGTTCCATAACCACATGTAATGACAAGAAGCGGATTTTCTTAGAAAAATTATTTCCTGCTTCTCATACTGCTTCTATCCGAAAGGAAATAAGTGGTATTCGTCATTTCCCAAGTGAATCACTTCATGAGTACTGGGAGAGATTCAAAAAGCTTGTTGCAACCTGCCCACATCATCAAATCCCTGACCAACTCTTGATCCCATACTTCTATGAGGGGTTATTGGATATGGAGAGAACTCTCATAGATGTTGCAAGTGGCGGTGCTCTTATTGATAAAACTCCTGCAGCTACAAGAGATCTCATAAGTAACATGGCTGCAAACACACAACAATTCCATACTCGAGCACATACTCAAGTAAAACAAGCCCAAGATAATCAATCAATTGAGCCGAACAAAATGACTGAGTGGATGAGTGAACTTTCAGGTCTTGTATGACAGCTAGTTGTGGCTACCAAATCCCCAACCTCGTCTTCTCCGCAATCAATGTTTCCTGGACCTGTCAAAAACTGTGGAATCTGCAACTCTCCATCTCATCCAACTGACACATGTCCACAAATTCAGGAGGATCAACCCGATTCATCTGGACCAATGGAGCTCAATGCAGCATATGCTCAGTGGAACACCAATCCTCAACTATCAGGTCAGTTTGTTAGAAACTTTAACCAACCTCACTCCGAGCCCTTCTCTTCTTCCTATAACCAAGGCCTTAGGTATGGTAATCCCATATCTCATTCCCCTCAATTCCCTCCTCAAATCCCAAACCAATTCTAATATGGTCAAGGTGGTGGTAACTTCCATCAACCTTATCCTTTTTTTCCTCAACCTCAAAGGAACAATCCTCCTCCTGGATTCCATTATCCTAGTGAGCCTTCCCAATTCTAAAACAAATACAATTGATTTCCCAAGAACCAAAATCAAGGCAATCCCAACTAGGGATAAGCCTCTTCTTCCAAGGAACCATGGGAAAGTGAAATGGAATATCTTACCTCCTTCACCTGTTCTAGCCTTAAAAACATTGAAACTCAAATAAGACAACTTGCATCCCACCTGAGCCAGCAACAACAATCAAATTCTTCCCAACTCCCAACTCAACCATTACCCAACCCCAAGGGTAATGTAAGTGCAATTGCACTTAGATCAGGAAATCAACTTGATATGCCTTAAGATAAATCCTCAAACCCTCCTTTGAATGTTGACCTAGAAAATTAAAATAAAAAGAAAATTGAAAAGGAATCTGAATCCATTCCATCACCTCCTTCCATTCCACTTAGGAACCCAATTCATTTTCCTCAAGCTGTTTCTAAGACAAGGAAGTCCTTTGAACCTGATCCTAAAATGCTTGACATGTTTAGACGTTTTGAAGTCAACATTCCCCTCTTAGATGCCATAAAACAAATTCCTAAGTATGCCAAGTTTCTCAAGGAGTTGTGTACCCACAAGAGGCAACTTAGGAACTTTGAAAATGTTTCCACCCAGCAGTCCATACCCATTAAATTCAAAGATCCAGGTACCTTTACGGTTCCATGCCAAATTGGAAGTTCCAACTTTGATGATGCACTCATAGACCTAGGAGCCTCAATTAATGTCATGCCCAAATCCATATTCTTCAACCTTGGTCTAGGTCCCTTGCACCCAACGGGTGTTGTCATTCAGTTAGCCAATCGAAGCATAGCTAGTCCTGAGGGAATAATTGAGGATGTCCTTGTCCGAGTCAATTATCTTATCTTCCCTGCTGATTTCTATGTCCTTGACATGGAAGGTGAGACGAACTCTTCTCGATCTCCCCTAATTCTAGGAAGACTATTCCTCATGACTGTGAGAACCAATATTGATGTCCATTCAGGCATCCTATCCATGGAATTCAGTGACAAACTGGTCAAATTCAACATTTTCCAAGCCATGCGATACCCATCCAAGGATCACTCTGCATTCTCAATCCATGCTTCTGAGGACACTTCTAAGAGTCAATTGAACCTCATTCCATCATGTTCATCCTGTTCTGAAGAGATAGGATGTTGTGAAATCTCACCATGATTAACCAAGTCATAAATGGTGAAGTTGATGTGGACCTCTCATTCATAGACTCCATCAATCTAGAGGAACTTGAAAACTCTCTTGAATCCCACATCAACTATGATCTCTACTGCTCCACCTTGGATAGTATTAAGGAAAATGAATCTGAAGCAACTAAACTCCCTTTATCCATTCTTGAGATGTCTAACCCACAAATAAAAGATGAGACTAATTTGAAACCCCTTCCTACACACCTTAAATATGAATTCCTCTTCTATGATCACTCATATCCTGTCATTATCTCCGCCACCCTTACTGAAACTGAGGAGCCCAAACTTGTTCAGGTGTTATAGGAAAACAAAAAGGCCTTAGTTTGGACCCTATATGACATACCAGGAATCAACCCTGCCCTTTGCATGCATCACATCCATCTTGAGGAATCATCCAAACCAATTAGACAACCACAAAGAAGACTCACTCCACTCATCCTTGAGGTAGTTAGAGAAGAGATCACCAAGCTTCTTCAAGCTGGTATTATCTACCCAATTTCTGATAGTGAATGGGTTATTCCAATTAAAGTTGTACCAAAGAAGGGTGGGATAATCGTTGTCACAAATGAACATGGAGAGGTAGTCACAAATCGAGTGAAGAACAAATGGCGTGTATGCATCGATTATCGAAAATTGAATGTTGAAACACGAAAAGATCACTACCCTCTTCCATTACTTGATCAAATTCTAGAAAGATTGGCCGGAAAGTCACACTATTGCTTTCTTGATGGATACAATGACTATTTTCAAATCCCAATCTCACCTCAGGACCAAGAAAAGACAACTTTCACATGCCCCTTTTGAACATATGCATATAGAAGAATGCCTTTTGGACTTTGCAATGCTCCTACAACATTCCAGAGGTGTATGATGAGTATCTTTTCAGAATTCATTGAACACTGCATGGAAGTCTTCATGGATGACTTCACCATTTATGGTGAGTCATTTGATTCTTGTTTGCATTCACTCTCTCTAGTCCTTCAAAAGTGTGTCAAGTGTAACCTTGTGTTAAATTTTGAAAAATTTAACTTCATGGTTGCAAATGGGATTTTTCTAGGGCACACAGTTTCAAAAGATGGTATTGAAGTCGATCCTGCCAAAATTGAAGTGATCCAATCACTTCCTAAACCCAACTCTGTTCGAGACATCCGTTCATTTCTCGGTCATGCTGGTTTCTATCGAAGATTCATCCATAAATTCAGTAAAATTTCCCTCCCACTCACTCATTTGCTCCAAAATGATGTCACTTTCCATTTCGACGAGGTTTTCAAGAGAGACTTTGTTGAACTCAAAACTGCTCTAACATCTGCCCCAATAATCCAACCCCCAGATTGGTCCTTACCCTTTGAGTTAATGTGTGATGCTTCTGATAGAGCTGTTGGGGCTGTTCTTGGTCAAAGAAGAGAAAATATTCCTCATGTCATCTATTATGCCTCAAAAACATTGGATGAAACTCAATATCACTACATTGTGACTGAAAAGGAACTTATAGCAGTGGTTTTTGCCTTAGATAAATTCTGATCCTATCTCTTAGGTGCCAAAATCATCATCTTCACAGACCATTCTGCTATAAAGTTCCTACTCAATAAAAGTGATTCCAAACCGAGGCTAATAAGATGGATCCTAATGCTCCAAGAATTTGAACTTGAAATAAAAGATAGACCAGGAAAAGAAAACTCTGTGGCTGATCACTTGAGTAGAATTTCTAATTCTTCTCAATCTAAAATCATCGATCCTGAATTCCCCACTGAGCACCTTTCACCTCTCACTTCAAAAATACCATGGTAGGCCCCAATTGTAAATTACTTGGTTTCTGGTGTTTTTCCTGAAAAATTTTCAAAAGAACAAAAAATAAAGTTGAAAAGTGATTCAAAATACTATTTTTAGGAAGAAAATAAACTTTGGAAAACTGGGGCTGACATGGTAATTAGGATATGTGTTAAAGAAAATGAGCATTCTTCCATCTTAGAATTATGTCACTCACTTCCCGGAGGTGGCCACTTTGGACCACAAAGGACCTCCCGAAAGGTCCTAGACTCTGGATTCTTCTAGCCTTCACTCTTCAAGGACTCACATGAGTTCTGTCAATCATGTCCCACTTGCCAAAAGTTTGGCACAATCTCCAAAAGAAATGAAATGCCCCAAAAGCCTTTAATCTTTTGTGAAATCTTCGATGTTTGGGGAATCGATTTCATGGGACCATTTCCCCCTTCCAATGGATTCTCATACATTCTTCGTGCGGTCGATTATGTTTCAAGGTGGGTCAAGGCCAAACCCACTAGAAAGGATGATTCACATACTATTAGTGAGTTCCTAAAGACCCACATCTTCCAAAGATTTGGCACACCACGTTCCTTGATCAGTGACTTAGGAACCCATTTTTGTAATAGAACCATGGAATCTCTTCTGAAAAAGAATGGGGTTGTACATAAAACTTCAACTGCATATCACCCTCAAACAAATGGAATGGCTGAACTCTCTAATAGAGAAGTGAAAAGGGTACTTGAGAGAATTGTTAAGCCCACCAGAAAAGAATGGCCTGAGAGACTTGGTGAATCCCTTTGGGCTTATCAAACTTCCTATAAAACACCCATTGGGATGTCTCCTTTTAGGCTAGTTTTTGGTAAAGCGTGTCACTTACCCGTTGAAATCCAATATAAGTCTTTTTGGGCTGTGAAAACCTGTAATTTTTATTTTGAAAAATCTGGTGAAGAAAGATTGTTGCAATTGGCTGAACTGGAGGAGCTTCGACTTGAATCCTTTGAGAATTCCAGTCTGTACAAAGAGAAGGCTAAGGTACTCCATGACAAACACATCCTGAGAAAGCTATTTCATGAAGGTGAAAAGGTAATTCTCTTCAATTCTTGATTTCGTCTTCACCCAGGTAATCTTAATTCTCGTTGGGAAGGTCCTTTTGTTATTACTAACATTTACCCATTTGATGCAGTGCAAGTCCAAGACCCCTCTTCCAAAAGGACATTCACGGTTAATGGACATCAGTTAAAGCATCACCATGAGAGGATTCACAATCCTGGATCAACATCGACTTCCACTGGCTCCCCAACTTCTCTATCCGACCTACCACTAGATGGAGAAGGCGACCCGCCAAATCCAAACCAGGGGGCACCTTTTTCCCTTTAACTCTCTCTATCTCTTCCTCTCTCTACCTCTTTCTTCTTTTTCCTCTCTCTTTAATTTTTTTTACCACTTTCTTTTTCCAAACCTTTCTTTTTCACATTCTTTTTTTTGTGGCTGTATCTTTATAAAAAAAATATAAAAACCTAAAAAACTAAAAAAACCAAAAAAACAATCACTTAAAAAAATAAAAAAAAAGAGTCATGCTTACTCACCATCGAGTTTTGAAATTTTGTCCAACCATTTTGGGGAGTTAACAGACATTTTTTCATCTCAAAAAATTTTGTATTTTCATCATGACTTTGGATAAAGAATTTTGTGTCAAAATTAAAAAAATTTGAATGCTCAATTTTTGATTTGGAAAATGCATTTCCCAAACCGTGAGAACAAACAATTGCTTTCATGCCAAGGCAACCTATGGCCATCTTTTAAAAATGTGTGTTTTCACCCCCATTTTTGAGTCTTGAGTTTGTGGACCTTCGATCTGAATTTCCTACCTTAGTGTGTATTAATATGATAGAGGCATTTTCTGAACCACATGAAAATCACAATAGCCAAATAGCCTCCCAGTTCCCTTACATTAATCCTCCTTTTGAATGCCCCTTTGAGCCTATGAAAACCTTTTCTTTGATAGCCACATTACAAGCCCAATACCTTATCCCACCTAATATCAACATGGATTTTCATTGCATAAGTTTTTGAAATTTAAGTGTGGGGGGAGGAATGGATTTCATTTTTGGGTATCATTTCCTTAATTTCTGGTGTGTTATCATATGCTTGAGGGAAAGCATCCATTTTAGTGTGGGGGGAGGTTGTCATTCAGTGGGATTTGGGAATGTATTGTACAAATGATATTGAAAAGTGTTCAAAAAAAAATTCAAAAAAAATAAAAATCAAAAAAAAAATCAAAAAAAATGAAAAAATGGGTTGTGTCTTGGGTAGGTCAAAAATCAATATTCCTCAACCTATGATCTTGTTATAACTATTAAAATTAGTGTCATGAGGAGATCAAACATGGGTTGGGATATGAGTGTGAGATCTGTTTCAAGGTCAACATTTGAAAAAACAAATAAAAAAATGGAAAATAAAAAAAAGAACACTTGCATTATATTCTTATTGGGAGAAGTTTTTTTGTTTTGTAAATATTCCATCTTCTAATTACCTTCATATTTTCTTCCTCTATTGTGTCTTTCTTCACACAATCATTCCCTTGTAAATATGTGTTTTCATTTCCTTCTATGTTTTATTTCAAAAAAATGTGCATTGCTTTTTCTATGTTGGTATTTTAACCCTCTTCTTCTCTCTCTTGGACATTATATTACTACCATCCCATAGCCATATAAAACCCCTTTAAAAGACCTCTTTATTCTTGTTCACTTTGTATAGGGATTGGAAGCTGAGATCTCTTTTCAAACTCTAAGATTTTCACTTTTGGTTGGTGAAAGAGTGAACCTCCACAAATGAATTTTATCATCTTGAGAGGTGTGAGTTATGAGTGTCCACATTTTCCATTTCTAAATTTGAGCATGAAAAAATGAATTAGTTTTGGAACATTGTTTCTATAACAACTTGTGGTGGACTTCAAAATGGATGAGTGAAATAGTCTAAACCTCCCCTGATTGGAGAAAACAAAATTTTAATATCTGTTGGTGAATAAAAATGATTTTGTCATCTTTTTATATTTGTTGCACATGAGGACATGAACAAAACTAAGTATGGGGGAGTTGATGTTATTAATATTTTCATGACTTATTATATTCCCCCTTTACTAATTTTATATTAAATGTGCATAATTTGTGTGAAATATTAATGTTTTAATATTAAGTATAATTTTTGAGCATTTTTAGAAGTAGTCCAATTGAGTCAGTTTAATGTTTTAATAATAACTATCACTATACTGATCCAAATTGTGTGATTACTGTTTTTTAGGATTCTTCTTTAAATATAAAACATTTCATTAGAAGGTACCATGAGCCAATTCTTCCATTTGAAGGGTCATATGGTCCTCACAAACAAGACCAAAGAATCTATGAACAAACTGGACCAGCCTTTAAGATTGATTTACTGGGCTCAATACAGAAGTCAAAAAACGTTAACTCTCCACCATAATTCTGGGGACACTACATTTCATCTTGGATAAAAATTTCAAGGCCCAAATCCAAGTACAAGAGGCCCAAATGAAGCTTTGAAGTCCAGCATACCATTCTAGCCGAGACATAAAATCAGTATAGTATTCATGAAATATCTCATGATGTAAGCATAAAATAGCGATGATATTTTTCAGTGTGAAATAGGAAATATAGGATGCCAACTTTTTTGAAGAATTCATTTGGATTTGAAGGCATCTTCCTGTTCCAAAATCCATTCACATTTTGGTCATCGAAAAAGCATGGATAGAAATGGACAGTTTACCTTTGTTTAATAAAATTGCCATAACTTTGGATCCACTTGTCCAAATGCCTCAAAATTTTGAAAGTAGTCGGAAAACTGTATTATATACAACTTTGAAGAAGTATATATTTGGATATTCGGCTGTCTGAATATCCAACTTGGCGATGAAAGTGGAAGGACAGTTTGGGAATGAAAACAGTCCACTCCTTGGGCTATAAATACTCTCCCCTTCTCTCCTTGAGAGGGGTTGGAATTTCAGAAGAGAAAAGAACATATTGGCATGACCAAGGTCTTTCCAAAGTCTTGGTAGGATCTTCCATACTCAAGTTTTTACTTGAGAGACCTTTCATCCTCTCTTTGTTTTCACTTAATTTCGTGTTCTTCGTTTTTGTAATTTTGTAAGTCTCTTTCTTTGTAATTCTATTTTAATGCAAGTTACTTATTCAATATCTCTTATTCTCATCCACCTTCTGTATTTTAATATTTATGTTCTTAAAATAGTTTAAATTCAGTTGAATCCCCTTCTCTTCTTCTTCTTCCTCATTCAATCTAATATCCATTTTTAATTTTCTTCATCGTTTGTGTGTGTGTTCGGCGTACTACTATTATCTTGTCCCTTTCTTTTTATTCTCTTTATAATTCATAACTTTAAACATAATAGACCAGATTAGTAATAATTTTAATATCTGGGTAAATATCTAATTGGGGTGAGTTAAAATTTAGGTATGTTAAGTGATTGAGATCTTTTGCTCGACGAATGTTCTTTAAATTAATATTGTGTATGCTAAACTTTATATGTCATGGATTAATGACATGTTTTGTTTAATATGTGGATTCCATGGATTATTGGAACAAAAAATACACTACCATAAAAAATTAATGGTAATGATTAGAAACCTAAGTTAAGTTATGTCTTGGATTAAAGCTTTAACACTTGGGAATTCTGATCAAAATCATCTTGTGACATGGGTGTTAATTTAATGCAATATAAAACAAAGCCCAAGGATATCACATGCTTAACTCCCTAATGATGAACTCACCCCAATCATTATCAACTTGTTAAATTAAACATCATCCATTAAACATTTCAATTAATCTCTGCAAATAAACCCCCCCAATCATAATACAATCAACTAAAAACAAACGACTATTACGAAGTACCATCGTCGAGGATTCGACCCAAGTGCTGCTATACTCATTAGCAGAGCACCGGAACCTTGACCGGTCGATAGGCGACAATCGGCCACGCGTTTCAGATATCTTTGTCAGTTGATCCATGAATACCCAAACCTCATTACTACCTTGAGGAAACCTCAGTAATCCAACCAAAAAATCCATTGCAGCATCATCCCATTTCCATTTTGGGATTGGTAACTACTATAATGATCTGTCACGTTATTGGTTCTTCACATTCACCTACTGATAATTGGAAAACCCAGTGATAAAACTTATCGTATGATGTTTCATATCAAGACACCAATACTAATGGTGCATATCACGATACATCTTGGAGATACCTTGATATAGTTTCCACTAAGAATCATGAAATTCTCTCATCATATCCTCTCACATGTCTATAAGAACTCAGATAATCCCATGTATATGTAGGATTTCATCTCCATAAATATACCAATCCATAGGTGGGTCCTCACTAGAAATACCTTCCTGAGGGATCAGACCTTCCAGATCTAAGAACTTTCTTCTCTTCACCCTAACCATGAGTGATGAGACATCCCAACCAAGGAGCCACATCTTAGTGCCCTGAGTCAGTTGATCACATGACCCCGAGTGCACCTCCCCATATTCTAGAGGCTACCAACTAGTAGCGATGGTCTAGTATGGATATCATGGGGAGACTATACCCTCTTTATCAAATAAGAAAAATAGCAGAAATAATAAACAATAACCAAATGATGATAAACAACATACAAAATAATATCATAACCAAATATAAACCTATATTATATGATTAAATAAAATAGTAGATATGGAATTCCATATATGTTTCAAGTGTTGAACTAAAACCCAAAAATAAATACCCAATGACATCTCATAAGAAGTTCTTGATATTGAGACTGGTTCCCTCATCCATACTCTATCCCAACTTATCCATCTGGCTCTTTCCCTTATCTTGTCCTTCAAATGTAAAGTCTATTTAGGTACCAATAAAGCATCCTGAGTAGGGTGTGAGTACAACTTAGTAGGCCACCACTAATGGTATATAAAACAATGTTCATCCTATAATAGTTTATATTGTTATATAAATAATAAAATACAATAATTAAAGTAAATAGTTTTCACATTAAATTTTTCTATAAATAACCGCATAATTTCCCCATTTAACAATGACACCCAAACCATCAATACTTGATTTAGCATGTGTTGTAGTTTGAACCATCCCCATAAGGATTTCATGTTTCATTCCATCATGGTTTTTCATTAATCAATTCATTTCCATTACATCATTCATACAATTGGGGCCTAGAGGAATAGTCTAGTACCCCGTGGGTATTTGGAGAAGCAATCTATGTTTCACAACTCATTGATAACATGTATTCATAAATATATTAGGGGCCTAGAGTAGTAATATAGTACCCCATGGGTATTTGGATCATCAGTCTTTGTCCCCCAAATCATTCACAAAAATATTACACCACATGATTCCATAGTTCCAACCATTTATCTTCCATTTTTGTAATTCTTTATTCAACCATTTCACAATTTAATTTATCAATAAATCAGATTTAAAAATCATAAATTTCATCTTATCATAACACCCTAAGGGTGGATACCCATTTCATAATTCAATTTCTCAAACAATTTCATTAACCCATTTATCAATCAATTTCATAATCACAATATTCAGTAATTTACTAATCACATTATTCCATCAATTCAATTAATTAATTACCAATTAATTAATTCAATTAAAGATGAAATTGATAAAAAATGGAAATTGAAATTGAAATTTCACATACACTTAATTATAATCAAGACAGTGGGAATTGAAAATTAGACCACCCACCTTATGGTCATTTTCAAATGTTCACCAAACCCTTATCCCTTAATTCGATGGAGAAAAAATGATAAAACAATGGTTAAGAAGATCAAGAAACAAAAAATAGTATCAATATCAACTCCCAGAACCAAAAACCATCAAAATGTTTCATAGTTTCATCAGAATAATGAGGAATGGAAGGAAGCCAAAGAAAAAAAGGCTTAATGGGTATCAAACACCAATCTGTGATGGTTATAGGTGAATAGATCACTCCAAAACTGTTAGAAGATTCCCTATGGTTGAGGGGAGGAAGGATGTAAGAATGAATGAAAATAAAATAATCGCACAACACCTTTAAAATTACTGGTTGGGAAATTACATGACATGTAATTACCTTGCATTTCATGTAATATGTTTAAGATGTTTAATCTAAAAAACCCATCACCTCAGTTTGGTATTTACCATGATTAATTATTAAACATCATGTAATAAGATTACATGGAATGTAATATTTTCATGTCACGAACTAGTACACCATGTATAACCATTCATGACATGTTTTTAGAAAAATTTACACATCGTGTAATACGTTTACATAGTTTGTAAATTTTCTATAGACCATTTTCATCACAAAAGTTCTACTTTAAATATTCAAACCACCTTCAAATCCTTCCAAAACAATTCAATCCCTCATCAATCCCAGAGAAAAAAATAAAACTCAAAGGGAAACATACCTGGAAAAAGGATGGGATCTTACAATATCTCCACATTCTAATGGATGGTCTTCATGCTGTACTCCCAATAATATCTAAACACCTGATGTGAAAAGGTCGGGCCACTAAGCCTACATATTGAGTTCCCTCTCCCATGCTTCCTCCTAAAAACTACCATGTTGCCACACCACTCAGACTATCGGCGTGGTCTTTCCCCGCAACAATTTTTCATTGCAATCCATAACATGAATCGAATTCTCCTTAAAGGACACACCATCCTCAATCTCAACATCATCAACATCAATCACATAAGAAGGGTTGGGGTGATATTTCCAAAGTTGTGACACAGGAAAGTCATTATTCATATCATTGTACCTCTATGGAAGATTCAATCGGTACTTCATAGGCCTGATTCTCTCCATAATCAAAAAAGGTCCAATAAACCTGGGCACTAAATTTCCCAACCTCTGTATCCTTTAGTGACCCAGTCTAGATGACACCCAAAGAAAAACATGATCACCCACAATAAACTCAAGGGTTTATCGATGTCTATAAAAATACGAATTTTTCCTATTCTGAGTTGTAGCCATATGTTTCTGAATTAACTATACCTACTTCAATGTCTCCTTCATGAGACTCAGTCCCAAAAATTCTAACTCACCCACCTCTATCCAACATAGAGGTGATCTACAAGACCTATCAAAAATTACCTCATATGGTACCATCTGAATAGTCACTTGATAACTATTGTCATATATGAACTCAATGAGTGATAATTACTTCTCCAAGTACCAAAAAAAGTCATGAACTCATGCCCATATCATATCCTGCAAAACCTATATAGTATGTTCTAAATTCCCATATATATGTGGGTGGAAAGTTGTACTTAGAAATACCTACATACCAAGAACCTTCTACAAGCCTTTCCAAAAGAAAAAAGTGGAACATGAGTCACAATATAAAACTATACTCATCTGAACTTTATGAAAACTGACTATCTCTTGAATGTATAATTCCCCCAACTGATCAAATGAGAAAGTCTCTTAGATATGAAATAATTGTGATAATTTTGTCAATATGTCCAAAATTACCCATATAACATCATTCTTCTAAGGAATCCTTAGATGACCCACCATAAAGTACATGGT
The DNA here is from genome assembly GCA_963277665.1 of Viscum album. NCBI lineage: Eukaryota > Viridiplantae > Streptophyta > Magnoliopsida > Santalales > Viscaceae > Viscum > Viscum album. The sequence continues at coordinate 1,212,000,571 of OY728143.1, read as the reverse complement.
AACATTGTATCACTCCCATTCTGAAATGGGAAATGGTTTTATAAACCATAGGGTCATTGATTATCATCCTTCAACTGTTAATAGGTGTAGCATCATGTCATAAACCCTACAATCTCTTTTTCATGCCAGACCACCAATATTGTCGACATAGGTCATGGTGCATCTTTTTAAAACCTGGATTCACCACACACATTGAGTCATGGAACTCACGCATTAACTTCTTTTGCATACACATATTCATAAAAATATGATTCCTAACATAGATGATCTCATCTTCATCTATGGTCCCACCTCCAGGTGTCTCCACACCTTCAAGGATTTCCATTAATACTAACCACTCTAGATCGTAATATTTCCTCTCCATGGTCTAATTAAAAAGTTTTGATTCCACTAATACTGATACAAGTGTCATCCTCTCCTATCCCTCCCAAACCACGACATTAATATCATCTATTAAGGTCATCATATTCCACTCAGAACTAGACTCTTGAACTTTCTTAGTCTGAGTTTTCCTAATCAAAGCATCAACAACACTATTTCCCTTCCCGGGTGAATATTATAGCTCAAAATCAAATGAATGCATATAATCAACCCATCTCCATAATCGAAGATTCAAATATAAATTTGAAAATATATAATTTAATATTTTTTTGTCAGTATACACAGTAAAAATTTCACCCATTAGATAATGCCTCCAACACTTTAAAGAATAATCCATTGCATCTAACTTGATATTGTGTGTAGGGTAATTACATTCATGTGGTCTTAACTTCCATGACCAATATTCCACTACTCTATCTCCCTACATCAGCATTTCTCTAAGTCATATCTCGGATGCATCACAAAACACTATATCCTGCTCACCCGACTCGGCAATGATCAATATTGGTGCAGTTTTCGACCACTTCTTAAATTCCTAAAATCATTCTAACATGCTCCAAACCATTAAAACTTTATTCCCATCTTGGTTAAACTTTAAATTTGTGTTTCCAAGTGGGAAAAGTCTTAGATGAACCTATTATGGTAACCTTCCAACACTAGAAATCTATGGATGTCAAAAACATTCTTGGGATTCTCCTAAGAAACCATTTCCTAAAATTTATTTAGGTCCACTGACACACCTTCATATAAGATTATGTGACCTAATAAATGCAACCAGTTGATCTAGAATTGACACTTAGATAGCTTAGTGTGTAGTCAATGCTCTCTAAATAGACTTGGTATGAGAAAAATATGTTAAGCATGATAGTCATGAGTCTTGGAGTACACCAAAATATAATCCATGAAACCAACCACAAACTAATACATGTATGGGTAGAATATTTGGTTCATCAAGGCCATAAACATTGTCTAAGCATTCATCTACCTGAATGGATTCCCAAAAAACTCATAAAGTCTATACCTTCTTCTGAAAGAAGTCCATGGTATATCATAAGTCAAACTATCAATTTATGATACCCTGATCTCAAGTCAATCTTGGAGAAAACAAAAGCTCCTCTCAACTGGTCAAAGTTATTGTCAATATGCGGAAGAGGATATTAGTTCTTCACTATCATCTAGTTCAACTTTAGGTAATAAACAAATAAGAACAAGGTCATGTCAGCCTTTTTAGAAAACAACACTGGGGAAATCGAAGTTTACATAATAGGATGTATAAATCCATTATCTATCAACTCTTCTAGTTGAGTCTTAAGTTCCTAAATCTATATTGGTGTCATTCTATAATGTGGAGTAGAAACTGTCTCAGCTCCATAAATGATCTCAATTATAAAATCAACTTCCCTCTTAAGTGGAATCCCTGATAAGTCTTAATAAAAAACATCCTAAAACCGGTCCACTACATGTGGAAATACATCCTACTTCACACCCCCATTATCCAAAAAAAGACTCACAACCTAGGTTGTGATATCCCTCAACTACTGATGAACTATCCCTACACAGCATGCTTGGATATCCCACTCTCTTTAATGAACATAATTATTTCCATAAAGACACATAAATGTGACTCTACTATGGTAACAATCAATGTGATCTCAGTATTATACCAACCAATCCATACCCAAGATCAATTCAAAACCTAACATATCAAGTATGTAAAGATCCCATTAGAAATGATACTCCCCAACCTCGATATAACACCCCTTGAATAAGCATATATCTCTCGACCATACTCCCATTGGTGTGTCGATCATCATAACCCCACTCAAAAACTCCACTAACAGAATAAAATTATTCACAAGTTGGGAAGATATAAAATAATGAGAAGCTCATATATCAAATAAGACACTATAAAGTGTATAAGATACAAGAATAGTACCTCTAACAAATGATGGTCGAACATCGTTATCCACAAGTGTAGGTTGAACTGCATGAAACTTTCATGCCCCTCTTCCCTATACTGAAGTTTGATTTCCCTAAGCTACACCACTATGCTAATATGGGAACTATTTTCTAGAAGTACAACATCCACTACCTTGACCATCAGGGCTAGTAGAACTCCAACTGCAGGACTAATATGGGGTAAGAGATCACCTCCTAATGTTTTGACTCTTCCTAGCTCCTCTTTCACTACACATAGGTTGAGGGTTTCTACAATATCTCTAAAATTTATCTATCCTACCACAATATTGACACTCCACTAGTGTACAGGGTCAGTAGTTACAAATATTTCCCCACCTAACACACTGGTGGTAGTATATTTTGTTACTACTCTCAGTGACTAATAAATCTCCCTAGCCACTATGTTTTCTATATCTCTGGTAAACATTCTCAAAGTGATGATTCCTACTCTCAGAAGATGTACCTCTTAGTCATTTGGAAAAAACCATATGTATTCTATTGGAAGACTTCTTCAAGTTACCCTAAAAACGAGAGCCTGATTCACCACCTCACAAAACATTTTCATATGAAATATATTAACCTAGGACTTAACCAAAAATTTAATACCATCCTAAAAATAATTCGTTTTAGTAGTCTCATACCCTACCTACATTGTAAAAAAGTTCTTCAAATCAATGAAGTGACCAACATATTTCTTCATGGACAATATTCCATAGGTAAACCTTATAAACTCTATTTCCCTCTCCTGCCTGAGTGTATCACGGTAAAAGTGCTCCAAGAACTTCTTTTGAAAGTCCTTCCATACCATATTCTCCATATTTTCATTAGTAGTATGGATTTCCCACCAATTCTTCGCTTAACCACATAATATATAAGCATATAGTTTGATTATATTCTCAATAAGAGTCTCTAAGTGTTCAGGGATCATATGGATAGACTCAATCTAGAACTCAACTACCTTTGTTCCACCCTCTCTGATGAAAGTCGAAGGGTGGTGAAACTAGAAATCCCGTGTCAAGTAAGAAATATTTCATAAAACCCACCCTGGGTATATTTCTATAAAATACATAAAGCAATCAGTATTCTTTAAAATATTCTCTCTGGATCCTTCACCTAGAACTATCATAGGCTCTGGTTTCAATATTTTAGGAACATTTCCAGTTATGTTCTCCTGCCATCATGTTAATAAGCATTTTCATGGAGTACTATCCCTATTCAAGGGTGGGTTCATATATACCCAGTAGGATTCCCCAAAAACTATAGGGGGAGTAATAAGTAACATGATGGAAGAAAATAGATCAGCCCGTATAAAGTGAGGAAGGATAGCCAACATATATCTAATACATATATGATCATAAAAGAAATAAGGATGAGAGAGAAAGGGGATCTTCATATCACTACACAACATAGGATGATAAGCCTACTAATAGTTCTGAAAGGTTCGTCAATGATGCCATGTATCTCGTATGTCTGTTTGAAGAAGTCCTATATATGACCCACACCCTAGTGTGATAGGGGAGTATCGTCTCTATGGATAGAGGAACCATGCCCTGATGTGACAAGGGAGTTCTAACTCTTTAACTATATCATGTGTAATGAGGACCTGCACTCTACTGCTACCCCATGGTCTATTGACTACTTCATAAAAATATGTATCTGATACATGGAGAATGGTGAGGTAGTACATCATACATGGAATGAAGGCAATAAAGTGGCAGATTTTTTTGCCTCCAAGGGTGATCATAATAAGACAAGGAATATTTTCAATAAATTAGGTTGTCTACCATTGGAATGTGTTGATATTGTTCACATAGATTCTCGAGATTTGAACTATTTTAGACCTCCCTGGTTCACATTTTTTTTGTATGTTACATGTATACTTCTGTTCCCATTTTTTTAATAAAAATAAAATATTTGTGTGTGTATAGATAATGTGTATGGAGGACACATATCCTAATGTGATAGGGGAGTAACATCTCCATAGATAGAGGTCTTACACCCTAATATGATAGGGGATTACCACCTTTAGATGATTAATAAGTAATGAGGACCCATTTCCTGGTGTGATAGAGAAGTACCATCTCCATGGATAGAGGATCTTCCCCTTGATACAAAAAAGGGAGTATCATCTCTATTCCGAACACTTTGATGATCCTACCTGATCACTACCATCATAAAGTGTCAAAAAAAGAAGTGGAATACATAGAACATCATGCATCATATCTGAAAATCCACTATAAATTCTACCATGACGTTCTACATGAAAAAATACTCAAGATAGTCCACTCACGAAACAAAATATGAGTCCATATAAAGGAGATGAAAGAGGTAGAATTTCCCTCAAGAAAGAAGTTCATGGTGTGTAAGGGCCCCATATGTCGTATGGTCCTGCTCTACTGCTTGGTAATTTCCTCACTAGAACATGGTTCGTTGGTCATGTAGTACTACATGGCATGTAAGGGTACTACACGATGTTTCTTATCCACCTAAGGTTGATTCATTTTCTAATTTCTATGTCGTTTAATCTTATATGTTCATGTTTACTTTAGTACACAATGTGTTCTCCTGAACGACATGTTGTATGTGTGATTTAGGCCATATTTGTGTACACTAGAAATGTTCTAGTACATGGAATGTGCATGGCCCTTCCCATGTCATTATACTTCCAGAGTACAAGTCAGGTCACTAGAACCTGGTACACAGCATGCGGGGGTCCCACATAGTGTGTGATACTTATAGTCACCCAAAAACCCTAGTATCCATAGTAGGGTCACTACATGTCATGTGTTCTTCAGACTATATGGTGTGTAGTCAGGTTTATCATAGATCTCATAGAATCTTCATGAATTTATCCAAATCTGGATCCTCCACCACAAATCATTCCTATTGACCACCAATAATCGATGTAAGTCTCTTTCAACCATCAATTTCAGCCCTCTAATTCTTGGAAATTAGATTATGATTCTCCTACACAAATCCCACACACATCGTCACATCTTCGTCCATCTCTCATAGCCTCACTTGATTCTTGATCCATGGTAGAATCACTTATATCCTATAATTCATCCCTAATCCATCCTTGATTTTACAATCCATTCATCGTACGCAAACTATACATGAATCTGGGGATTTTATTGCACTCAAACGCACCCAAAAATGTCAAACCATGGACCCATAGTCCAATGATGAATAATTTAAATAAAAAAAGTGAAAATCAAAAAAAATGGTGCAACAATTTCTTGGCAATAATTCTTGGAAAATTAATTAGATTGGGGGTATTTGGGCTAAGAAATAATGCACAACAAGATTAATATAAACAATTTAATTCAATAAGATAGCTCATGAAAAGAATGAAGTTGAACACAGGTCAAACAATTATTGTATGATCATACCCAATCTTTTAATCATAAGACAAGAAACCAAAAATGTAACATCCTACCCCTTATCATTGTCTTTATATGAGGTGGAATTGCTACTAGGCCTTAGTCGACATCTCCAAGATGCCAAAGGCTAGAAATAAAATCCAAGGTCTTCATAAGAAATTGGGGGATGATTTTTCATTTGAAATTAAAACAACCAAACCAAGAATACCTCAACCAAATAACCACTAAATGATTCATGATAACAATATAATACAACTCAAAGTAATACCAAAATACAAAAAACCCAATCTACACCATAACCAGTATTAGAATACTAAGTCGAAATACTAAACAAAAAATATCGAAGACTTCAAATACAATAATTCACAACTCATAACATGCTTCATGTTACAACTCCACAATCCAGCCTAAATTATCATGATGCATCACTAAATAAACGAAATAATTTCCCATTACCTATTTCTTGATAAACAATATATGTAAAATCACTAAAGTTCCAAAGAAGGGGGTGAGTAATGAAACTCAGTAGGTTTTCCCCAAATAACTTTCATACCCATTCCACTAGGATAGAAAATATTAGCATATTTATATAAAATAATTTATATAAAACAATTTTAAATAATTTATATCATAATATAAAACAATTTCCATACTAAATTATTTTCCGAACTAAATTCATTTCAAAGGAAAGAAACCAAACAAGTTGTTTAAATATTTCTCAAATACTAATTTGGAAGAACCCATCCATTTCACATAACCATACACCCACACCCAACCACACACAATCTTGGTGTTTAACATTAATGGTGGAACTTAACATCCATAACCAGTCCCTTTGACAGTGGTACTTCATGACCATAACCCATCCCATTCAATTCAACACAATATTTTCAAAACCATTTCAATAAAAGTATACTTTTATTCAAACCACTTTTCCATGCATTGAAACCAAACAACCATTTTAAAATTTTCATTTTAAAATCATGTTCCATTTTTACTTTCCACTAAAACACCCAATTTTCACAAATACATAAACCTTCAACCACAGAGGTTTCCATAAATTATTGAACAAGAATTTCACAATAAATTTCAAGGAAAAAACCAATTTTAATTCAATCATTAAAGTTATAATGATAGGATTTTTGAGTGAATCCACCTACCTCGAAAACTGTGGAGAAAATGAAGAATGACATGAATTTTTCAACAAAAACAGGTTGAATCTCTAAAAACTCACCTTAGATATCATTCCCTAATATCAAAAAAGACATATATAATTATAATTGGAATCCACTATCATAGATATATCCCCAACAGATCGGATATAGGAATCCAAGAGAGGCAAGAGAAGTAGATCTAATAAAAATGACCAAGAATAGAAACTTACCAAGGAATTCAGCCTTCAACGCACCAGGATTTTCCAAATTATCACTTCTAGATCAAAGGGAACTAAGTTAGGGCCAAAATAAAAGAAAAATAAGTGTATTTTTCTTAAAACTAAGTCAGATCCACTTTTTTAGTATCTAAATTTTAATCGTTAATGGTTGGCTTGTATGGTTAGGAAAACTATGTACCAACCGTGCACCGGACACTACCTCCCAACACCCTTAACAAGGTTGGATCACATGGTTTGATAATCCATGTACCAACCATTTTTTCACCTCTATTCTAATTTTCATGGTTAATACTAAGTGGTTGAACATTTTTTCCAAACCGCGTGCCTACCCAGAGCCCACTGCCTCTCTTTTCATGGTTTCCGATAGGATTTTCATGGTTTCTACTAACCGTGCTCAAACCGTGCACCTATAGAAAAGACCCAAAACCATTTCAAAAATATTCCAAACCCTCCCAAACTTCACAAAAACTCTTTAAATGCTTATAAAAACATAAAATAAGTGTTACTTACTTAAAATTGGTGGGTGAAACATTCACCCCACCATTGGCCTTTCCATTCCCAAAAATTAGAAAACCGGCATTTCCCTAAAAAAGTTTGAGCCTTTTCTCAACAATTTCCTAATATAATTCTCATGTTTCTTACATAATTTGACTGTGTTTCCACAAAACCCACACTAGATTGGTTATTTTCCCACAGAAGACTTTCTCGTGCCTATCCACAATCCATACAGGCACATGTACCAATGAAGTATCCATCTCTAAGACAATGTTATCACATCGAATCAAATGGTTAGGATTAAGCTGATACATTTTCAAATAAGATACATGAAACACATTATGCACTAGACTAAACCATGGGGGAAAATACAACCAATATGCCACCTCACCAACCCATTCAAGTATCTAAAAATTTAATATTAATTGAGAAGATAACTTACCCAACTTCTCAAAATGATGTTGACCAATCCTTTGAGAGATTATCAAGAATGCGTGGTCACTCACCTAAAAAATCACTGAATATTATCCACATATAATTTTAGACAAATTTTGGTTGTCTTTATCCTTTTCCTGATCGACTGAATCTTCCCATTGTCTCTTGGACTAGGCTTGGCCCAACTAGTTAAGCCTCACCCGTTTCCACCCAATAAAGTGGAGAATGATAAGGATTCCCATACAATTCTTCTAAATGGTCCATAGGTATTAATTCCTAATAAATATTGTTATATGAGAACTCTATTAATAGTATGTTCTCCTCCCTTAAGCCACTAAAATCTATTACCCAAGCCTGAAGCATGTCTTCCTACATTTGTATCATCATTTTGGAATGTCCATCCATATGAGGATGATATTCCATACTCATAGTCAATTGAGTCCCAGGGGCTTACTGTAAGGATTTCCATAAATGAGATGTAAACCTTGTATCACTATCTGATACTATTGAAACTCATACACCATGCCTCTTTACCACTTCTTGGATATATATTTTTGAAAAAGTACTCTACTGTATGATATTCATTAATAGGGATGAAATGGGCCGACTTTGTGAGTTGATCGACCATCACCCATATGGATTTGTTTTTTTGAACCATTCTTGGGAGACCTATTACAAAATCTGTGGCTATCTTCTTCCATTTCCAAATAAGAATAGGTAAATATTTCTACATACCTACTAGTCACTAATGCTCTGCCTTAACCTATTGATAGGTTAATCATATTGAAACAAAATCATCAATGTTCATTTTCATACTGACCCACCAAAATTGTGCTTTGAACACCTTATACATATTTTGTATTCATAGATGAACATCCCATATTTAATAGTGGTAATCATGAATAATTTTTTCTTGAAAAATCCATAGGTATAACCATCTGATCTTGAAACCACAAAACTAAACTCCCATCCAGCTTCCATCCCTCCGTGGTCTCCCCACCATTGAGTTTTAAACACATAGAAACACATTATAAATCAGACATCTATGAATCTTTAACTATATTCACCAAATCAGAAACAAAAAAAATTGTAAATAAAACCACTACACTACATTAATATTGACAATCCAAGTGTATGTTAGCGATGACCGACATCAACAACCACTGATCTAAAGCCTCTTCTGCCAACTGAGCATATGAATTTTTTTCTTAATTCATTCACCACCAAATTTTGTTTACCCAGTGTATACATCAATTCAAAGTCAAATATTTGTAGATACTCAATCCATCTTCTTTGTCTCTGGTTCAAATACCTTTGTGATAAAATATTTTTTAAGCTCTTATGATCTATAAAAACTAAAAATTTCTCACCAAAGATTTAATGATGTTAAGTATTCAAAGCATGGACTATATTAGCTAAATCTAAATAATGTGTTGGTTAGTTCTTCTCATGCGACCATAATTGACTTGATCCATAAGAAACAATACAATCTCCCTACAAGAGAACACATCCCAACCCAGATCCTGAAGTATCACAATACACTACATACCCTTGTCTCAATTCCTGAAATATCAAGATTGGTGTTGATGTAATGTGAACCTTAATCTCTTGAAAAGTATTCTTAAATTCCTTGATTCATTAGAATGGAACATTTTTCCTCCTCAAATCTATGATTAGTGAATCTTGTCATGATAAATCATGAAAAAAAATTAGAATAACTATTTGGAAAAAGAAAAATATTATCTCAAAGAAATTATTTGGTAGTTACTAAGATATAACAGATTCTATCTTTTCTAGACCCAAAAAAACACCTCTTTCAGAGATTATATTCCCAATGAAATGTACCTCTTGTATCCAAAAATATCACTTTGATAATTTTTCATATAGACGATGATCCTGCAAAATTATCAACACTGTCGCTAAGTGTTGCTCATGCCCAACACTTTTCATTGAATACACCAATATTTCATTCATAAACACCACCAAAAAAGAATCTAGATATCTTTGAAATATCATATTTATCAATTCCATAAAGACCATTGGTGCATTTTTAAGAATGAAAGGCATTACCACATAGTCATAATGGCCAAATCTACTCCTGAAAGTTGTCTTTGGAATATATTCCTTACGAACCCACAATTTTTCATATCCCAATTGTAGGTCTATTTTAGAGAACCATTGGTATCCACTTAGTTGATCAAATAAATCATAAATGTGTGTAATTGGATACTGATTCATTATCTTAACTTTGTTAAGATTATGATAATCCATTTATAATCAAAGATTTTCATTCGAATTTTTTCACAAATAAGACTGGTACTGCCCATAGAGACGTGTTAGGCTGAATGAACCCTTTGATTTTGATCTCTTCTAAATTTACTTTTAATTCCCATAATTCTATTGGTTCCATCTAGTAATATGGAAGGGAAATAGGACTAGTCCTCGAAAGAAGATCAATCATAAACTCCAATTATCTTATGGGTGAAAACCCTGAGAAATTCTTGGAAAAACATCTAAAAACTGATCAAAACCCATTGGAAAACTTCTATTATCAATCTCTTACATCGATTCCAAATTAAACACTGCCAACTAGTATGAGATCATTCCAACTACTGGTTCCAATAAGTTCGTTGCACCTACGTTTACCATATGGTCACCTCTAAAGAGATGGTTGATTCCATCATTATTTGTAAAACTAACCTTTCACATATAACAACTGATGTGAGCCTTGAACATTGTAAACTAATTCATACCCATGATTATGTCAAATACATCTATCTAAAGCATAGAGAAATCCCAGATCATCTCAACTCCATCAATAGTTATAGAACATGCTCTACACATAAAGGGTCAACATTCTCTTTGACCAAGAGGAGATTAAAGTTTCAAAATAGAAGGCGTCATCTCAACATTCAAACTTAGAAGATCAGTAGAATAGGGAGAAATAAATGAATGGGATGAACCCATGTCAAAAAAAACTTGTATAATGGTATAATTCAAAAGAATCTTACCTCTCACTATCGATAGACCCAATAGATCATCCACAATAACTTTATCATCTCTATATAACTTCTTACTCACTGCACTTTGTTCATTATTTCCCTATTAAGATTTCCCTTGCTGAGGAGTCATAGTATTCCTAGAATTACCATGGCTAGCTTGGATATTCTAATGAGAGTTATTCTACTCCCTCATCCAATCGGATCATACGACATCTACGAAACATGAGATGTGTCTCAAACAAGTGACCTTGGATCACTGCAACAATAGCATTGAAGATGTCCCATCTGATTTTAATTATGGAATGATCTAATTGGTGTCATATAATCTCACTTTATGTGATCAAAATATCCACACAAAAATTATCCAAACATGCTCTTGGGATTAGGAGAAATATTCACTAGTCCTGCTTTCTGATTCTAAGTCACACTTCCACCTTAGAAATAGGTGTCCCTCTTATATTTATTCTCATCATTAGAGTTCTGACCATTTCCCATAGGTATCAACATGATTCCCCCACCCATAGTTTTTGAGATATCCATTTTTACCACTATTTCTTTATTGACTATATTCATCTGATCTGTTAAAGAAATCACAAAAATCTTCAAGAGAAACTATTTCCTCAACCCTTATTCAAAAATTCATGCCTTCAAGGATGCACTAGAAACAACTTCAGGTGAAAATTGGAATAAATTCATAAATTTATCTACATACTATATCATTGATAGGTTCTCCTACTTCAAGCTGAAAAAATTCTATCATTCTTAAAATCTTGAACATGGAAGGATAGAATTGTTTGTTGAAAAATTCCAAAAAATATTCTCATCCAATGCCTTTGTTTAATTTAGCCTAAACAAATAAATCCCACCATTTTCATGCAAGACCCTCCAGCATATATGTCACTAACTAAACATTCATCTCTACTGGTATGCCAAGGAGATCAAAGATTCAATTCATCCTATTCATCCACACCTATACCTTCTCTGGTTCTAAATCACCATAAAATATGGGTGGATTCTACTTATAAAACTAAAATTAATGATCCACTTTCCTTGGTTAATCCCTTTGGTTCCCTCTATCCACAACTTGAAAATCTTAGACTAGACTTTGAACAAGTTGTTGGTTCAACTATGGCTTAGGTGCAACCAAATTCTCAGAAGCTTCTTTATATTTGTTTATATGATACCTATCGGGTTCCATCTACAATAAAACAATTCCAATACTTTTAAAACAATTCCAAAACTTTTAAAAAATCAAAAAAAAAACTTACAAAATTATAAATCATTACTCAAAATAAAATATGTGATCCTAATGGGAATTCATTTCTATAATACATGTCATGCTCTTCTCATTGGATAAATCCATGAAAATGATATTACAATTCTTATAAGTTTATCCAAAACACTTATGTACCCAACTTAATGGTAACTTTAAGTTCAACATAAAAAGGTTAGATACTTATTTTTATGCTCTATATTTCAATCCCAAACAATCCTACTCCTTTCTACCATCCCAACTCAAGGACTAATTAGAATAAATTTTCAACTCCAAAACCAACACAACTGATGACCATGGATCAAACAAACTAATACCAGTTATAATTTAAGGACCAAACAAGTTAATACCACTTGTAACATCCTTCCCCTCATCATTGGATTGAGATGATGCAGAATTGATACTAGACCTTAGGTGACATCCCCAAGATTCCAAAGGCTGTAAATAAATGCCAAGGGATTTACAATAAATTGGGGTATGATTTTCTCTTTGAAAGTAAAACAACCAAACCAAGAATAGCTCAACTAAATAACCACTAAATGATGTATGATAACAATGTAATACAACTAAAATAAATACCAAAAAAATAAACTAAACTAAAACCAATATCAGAGTACCACAGTGGAAGACTAAACCACAAAGTTCAAAGACTCTAAAGACATAACTCCATATCTCACAACATGTTCCATGTTCCAACTCCAAAATCCAGACCAAAATATCATGATGAATCACTAAAGAAATGAGATACTTTTCCCTTACTTTTGTCTCTAAAACAAATATATGCAAAAGAACTAAAGTGTAAATGTAGGGTTAAGTAATGAAACTTGGTAGGTTTTCCCCAGATGGCTTCCCTAACCATGCCACTTGGATAGAATATGTTATCACATTTATATAAAACATTTTATATAAATCAATTTGAAACAATTTATATCAAAATATAAAACAATTTCCATACTAAACCATTTTCCCAACCAAATACATTTCAAAGGAAAGAAACAAAACAATTCATTTAACTATTTCTTAAATCCTATTTTTACATAACCCGTCTATTTCACATAACCACACATACACACCCAACCACACATAAGCTTGGTGTTTATCATTGATGGTGTAACTTCACATTCATAACCGCCCCTTTGATGGTGATAATTCATGATCATAATCCATCCCATTTCAATAAAAATATCCTTTCATTGAAACCACTTCTCCAACCAAAAAATAAAACAAACATTTTAAAAGTTTCATTTTAAGATCATGTTACCACTTTCACTTTTCACCAAAACACCCAATTTTCACAAATTCATAAATTGTCACCCAAGAAGGTTTCCATAAATAATTGTACAATAATTTCACAATTAATTTCAAGAAAAACAACCAATTTTAAATCAATCCATCAATTTCTAATGAGAGGAGTCGAGAGTGAAGCCACCTATCATGGAAACTATGGAGGAAACGAAGAACGATACGAATTCTTTATCAAAACCAAGTTGAATATCCAAAAACTCATCGTATATCTCATTCCCAAACATCAAAAAAACCATAACTCATCATGATTGGAATCCACTATCATATATCTATCCCCAACATATTATATTGATGAATCCAAGAGAGGTAAGATAAGTATATCTAAGTAAAACGACCAATAACAGAAAATTACCAAATAATATGGCCTTAAACACACCAAGATTATCCAACTGATTACTTTTGGATCAAAGGGAAGAGTCTCCACAGCCTTTTGGAAGAATAAAAATTGAGTTAGGGCCGAAATATAGGAAAAACGAGTGGATTTAGGGTAAAACTGAGTTAGATCCACATTTTAGGATCTAACTTTTAACTTTTCATGGTTGGATCACATGGTTATGAAAACCATGCACCAACCATGTTCCAATCACTTCCTCCCAACACCCTTCATAGGATTTGGTCACACAGTTTGATAAGCCATGCACCAACGATGTTTTTCCTTTATTTCACTTTACATGGTTACTCCTAAGTGTCCACGTAGTTTTTCAAAACTATGATCTTAACTGTGTTCCTTCCTAGATCCCATTGACTCACTTTTCATGGTTTCATGTATTAGTTTTATGGTTTCTACTAACCATTCTCAAACCATGCACCTCTAAAACATCCCCAAAACAATTTCAAAAGTCTTCCAAACCCTCCCAAACTTCACCCAAACACTTTACGTACTTAAAAAACATAAAATAAGGGTTACTTACTTGTAAATAGGGGTTCTAAAACAAATGGTGATAATTATATTGATATTGGATCCTTTTTTTGTGAAGAATGCATCAGAAAATTATGAGAAAGATCCATTATGTTTGTTATGCCTTGATTCGCCTTGATTTGGTTATTGATCATCACCTGATCTTGATCCAAAAAATAAAGAATGGTGGATCCTCCTATTAAATATTTTAGGGTTATGCATCTAACCCTGGTGATTTTCCATAACTGATTACTTATAGAGAAAATAATTTTTTATAATTTAATTAATTAATAAATAAAATAATTAATTAATTCACTGAACATACCCAAAAAATGTCTGATTTATCCAAACATATAGTTATGAACAAATTTAGGTCACGCCTAGGGTAAACCTCATGCTTTTAATTAAAATTTGGTCTCATATTTCTATTTTGAGAATCTATTTAGGATTTATTTCCTTATTTATAAAAAACTATGTGTGCATGATATAAAATATATTAAATATTTTTATAAAATTAATTCCGAACACACCGAGTCTCAAAATGGCACATCATCTTGGTGCCTAGATTTGAAAATATTCCTTGATATATATAAAATTATTAAAAGGAAAAAATGTATATATAGTTGTTCTTATAAATTGAACTTGTTACTTCATGGAACTAGAACAACACAACAAGATACTTAATCTCTACTACAAAGTTGTTATGCCCCATCTCATTGATTTTTATTAGCTTTTCTTGTAGATGTTTTTTAGTTGTTTATTTTTGTTCTTTATAATTATATTGATCAATGATATTTTAGGATATGTAATCTATGCTTGTTACAATGATATGGATCAAGAGATTATGAGGTATGGAAAAAAAAGATCCATTCTGATTGGGGGATAGTTGATGAAGCTTATGGAGCTTGAGCTTGGTGCTCCCAATCAAGCTGATTGATGGAATCTATTGTGTAGAAGACAACATACCTTCTCACAAGTTTATAGTTGAGGTCATTCCAAATTCAGAATAAGTATACCTAGAGTTATATTATTGATTCTTATTTTTATTTAAACAAAATTTATGACCTTCTTGATGGAAGAGTGATTTATCTATAATATACTATTATAATTTTTTTGGACAACCATCTAAAACTTCATGAATCATTTCTATATATTTTTTATTTTCAATTTATTATTCAATTTTACTTTTTATATTCATAGAAAAGTTTTTTTTTATTTCTTCCAACTATATTACTCGATTATGTTTTTATATATCTATTGTAGCTTTTATTTTTTACTAAATTGTTTTTATTTCTACTGTGCATGATTTTTATTACATTAAACCTTTTAGACTCTTAGTATATTGGAAATTTTTATCTTCCAATCAATTGAAATTTTGAGTGGGAGAAAAAAATATAGTATTAATAAACTAAAATTCACCCCCACCCCTTCTTGTAGTATTTCTATATCTTAATAGTTGAGACCAATATTTCATATCAAAGAAAGTCTCTACTAAGACTGTGCTTTTTCGGATTTTATTTTTTTCAACCAGAAATTATCTCAGTCTCTTTAAAATAATTATGAAGAAAATATATCTTCTTCATTATATTGTGGGAATTCCTATTATAACTCTTGAGAATATAAATCCTAGTAGGCCACCCATTTTTTATGGAGTGAATTATGAGTATTGGTGTGATAGAATGAATAATTTTGTTACCAATACTAGTGTAGAGAACATTCCTATGGTGATTAGAATTTAAAAAATACCCAATAATATTATTATTTATTTTACTCATGAAGAGAAACTGGAATATCAAATGAATTATAAGTTTTGGAATACTCTATTGTGATTAGTGACTAGAAACATTTATAGTCAAATATACTCTTGTAAAATTTTTAATGAAATATAGAGAAAGTTTTATGTTACACACTTTAGAACCTCTAAGGTTCTTGAAACTCAAAGTTTGATGCTAAGAGATAATTATCAAATTTTTTATTTTTTACCTCATGAAGTTGTAGTTAGAATTCATCAATGATTCTTGAAAATAATAAATGGTTTACAATCCTTTGGTGATAAAGAGTTAATGGATGAACATCTTGTTTAAAAGGTTATAAACATTCTATTGAAGGAATAAGAATCAAAGATAGCTATTAAAGATGACGCTAAAAAATTAACTAAGGTAAGTCTTGATGGTCTCATTAGAACTTTAATTCAATATGAGAACTGATAAAGAGAGATACTATGAATGAGAAAAGAAATAATGGAATTTCATTCACTTTAACTTTTGGTACATTAACTTATGGTGAATAAAATTCTAAATATTTCAATTTGAATAGGAAGTATTAATATCATTCATAGTTTAGTTATTCAAAGAACGATGAAGGATATCTTTCACAACTTTCATGAAACATGAATATAATAATCAAAAATAATAATTTTCATTATGATATAAGAAATTATATAAAACATAATTTTGAGAAGAAGGAATATTTTGATATTATTTATTATTAAAGTTTTTAAGGATCTTAAAACCACTAAGAAGGGGGTTAAATTAGTTGTTATCTTTTTAAAAAATTTCAACTTCATGAAATTTAACCCCTATAACTTGTTAGGGTAATTTTTCCTTATCAAATTTTATAACAATCTCACAATAATGAAAAAATACTAAAGTAAACAAGGAATAAAAGACTTATATTGTTTGGCCTTAGTGTGAGAACCCATATCCATTCCATGGTCACTCCCACAGGTATATGGAAACTTACTATAAGAAATAAGTTAATACAACTTTGAGCCAACTCCCCTTAGAATTCTTCTATATCCCGATAGGTATAATTATATTGACTCCCTCCAGTTTACAATTTTTTCTTATAAAACTGATCCATAACAAAATGTGTAAAAAAAATTTAATTCTACTACAAAACATTTCATCTAGAAAATACATATAATTCCACTATATTGTAATTTTTGTATGGTGTTCCTTTCTTCATCTATTAAACTCCATTTGACACACCTCACTCAAATATGTTCATTTTATAACTTGTATTTTGTTCGATTAACAAAACTATTGTGCTTCAAATATCTATATAAAAAATATTTATAAATACTTTATCTAGTGCTCTAAACATGAATTACATTCTGATGCTCTGATTAAAAACTTTTTCTAGAAACATTCTTCAACATGAAACTGATCTCAGTTGGAAACTCACTTTCTAAAACAAAGTCTATAGTGTAACAACTTTTTTTCCTCTCTGAATAGTCATAATTACATCATACTTCTCACCAATTTATATAATTTCTCTAGAAGTAGAAAATGTGGGAAACTGTTTTCATTTTCCAATAGAAACTGAATTCCCTAAAACCTTATAATGAATTACAGAGCCTTGTTGAACCATATTGAAAATTCACAAATTCTATAGAAATCCCAACCTTCCTAAATATTATTATTTCTCTATCTGGTAGAATTTTTTCTGATAAAATCGTTAATAAAACTCCTATATCCAATGAATTTTTTGTTTGGTCTTCTTCCTCAACATGAACTTCAAAAAAATTCATCTGATGGACTTCTTTATAAAGGTTTTTTTGATGACATCGATAATATTCATCTGATTCTCATATGTCTAATGTAGCCTTTTATATCAAGTTATAAAACATCACAACTATAATTTTCTTCATTGAGATGAATTTTTTTCTGATGAATCTATAAAAAATTATCCATCTGATTCTACTTTGTTTGAATAATCTTCCTTAACTTTATTTTAACTAATGGTTTTTATAAGAATCCTTTATCCAATGAACATTAAGGAATATTTGTATAATGGATGTTTTTCTGATGAAATTTTCTTTATCATAACACTTCCTAACTTAATAACTTTGAAATTCATAAAGCCTATAACAAAACTCTACTCTTAAGACTTAATACAAACTACATGTCCAAAAACTCATCTTCTTATTTCCATTTCTCTTTAAACACTGAATACAGTTAACTACATTTTTGAAACATCTTAATGCTTCAGTTGTAATACAACCTCTTATTCTCAAAATTATGTCTTTAACTTCTTCAAATTATCCTTGTGCCACTGTTTTATTTCATTCACATTTCATGAAACTGCATGAACTCAGCAATAACATATTTCCCCGATGATCTGAATTTGGTACGCCTGATTTTCTGCATTACTTTACCTTTGTACAAACTTTAGTAAGTTCCATTTTTAGCATTTCCTAACCAAAACTCTATCTTATTCTTTCACTCATTGTACTTTAGAAACATTTGGGTAAATTTTATCCCATAATTTATGTGATGACTTTCTTATATAATGTTTATCTGGTATAGTTTTTCTAATGAGACTTGTCTATATAATTGTTTGAAAATGTTTCCTTTATACAAACTCATCAACATTCCACTTTCAGCATTTCTTCTTACAATAACTCCATCTGTAAGGTTTGTCTGGAACTCAACCTCACTTATCTTCCCTTTAACTAACTTCAAATTGTATCATGACTTCTACGTGATATTGAAAACTTGAATGAACCGCATAGCATCATCTGACTCTGTTAGAAAGTTCCTTAACAATGTTTAAGAAACTTCCTAACTTCCTCTAGTGACTTCATAACAAATTTCTCACCAACATTTCTTAACAAGGTTTATAAACAAACTTTATTAACAAACTTACATATTCAATAATTATCCCCTATTTTACAAAAACATTATTTAAAAAAAATAGTTGTCAAAAAATAAAAAACTTTGTTATAAAAACATCATAATGGATATCTAATCTCTCTATTTAGATTTTTTTGGAAACATTGACAATTTTGAACATTTTGAAACACTAAAATTTTTCACAACTCATTTTTTTAATAACCTTTTCAAAACTATTAAAAAAACAAAAAAAATTATCATAGAGAATTTCATGAAACCATACTAATTGATAAAGTAATGTTTTTGAAGGAATTTTATCCCTCATTGATAAAAATGTTTATTATCAAGAAAAGATAAAATTTTCCCTTAAAGTTTTTTTATCAAATTTTTTCACTCACTTTTAATTTTATATCTTTTTATTTATCTCCCTAATTTTATGATGAACACGGCTTTAGATTTATACCAAATAGAAAATATTGTACTTTTACCTTTTTAAGAAAAATTAATTCTCCCCTCAAAGGACAAGGTTGGAAAATCACTCCCCCATTTTCAACATAATCCAAAACAAGGTGGGGTTCTTCCATAAAAATTATAGGAAGTATTTGGTGGTGGATGAACATTAATTTTCAGAATTAATTCAAAATATATATATTTTGGAATAGATTTTGTAAAAATATCAGTAATTTTATATTTTTTATAAATGTATTCCTGTACTGCATCTTCACCAGTAACTTTCTCTTTTATGAAATGATACTTAATATCAATGTGATTCTCTCTTGAGTGTTATATATGGTTTTTTGAAACATTTATAGCACTCTAATGATCAAAAATTATCTTCAATAGTTTATAAACTTCCACTTTTAGATATTCCATTTGAACTTTCATCCAAACCATTTGTATGCATGCATGGGTTACAGTAATATATTCCACATTTGTTATACTAAATGTCACTTAACTCTGTTTCTTACTATTACATATCATATAAAATTATCCAAAGAAAAACATTCATCCTAAAGTTTATTTTCAATTATTTCAATCTCTAGCCTAATCAGTATTATTATATACATAAAATTTTAAATCACTACTTTTTTGTACAACATCCCATAAGAATTAATTCTATTAAATTATCTCAAAATTACTTTTAATTCCAATATATAAGTTTCATTAAGATCACTCTAATATCTGGAACACAATGTTATACCATAAAAAAATATTTATCCTTGAAGTTGTAAGATATATCAAACTTTCTACCAACTTTCATAGGTCTTTCTTATTCACATTTTTCCAAAATTCAAATTTAATCATCTTTATACCAACATAAATAGATGTAGAAACTTCTTTAGAATATTTTATTCCTAACTTTTGTAAAAATTATTTGGAATATTTTTCTTGAGATAGAAATTTTTATTTATCCTTTCATTAAAATTCTAAACCTACAATGAAAGTTAGTTATTTGAGCATTAACATCTCAGATTTTTCTTCATTTATTTAGAAAACTCTTTATAAGAATTTTATTTATCTCCTATAAAAATAATTTCATCAGTATATGCAATAACAATTAGAGTACTTGGGTTCAAATCCTTCACATAAAAGTTGTTTTCAAATTTCTCTTTAGAAAAATTCAACTTTTTCAAACAACTATCAAGTTTTGAGTACTAGTCACATAGAGCTTGTTTCAAATCATACAAGGATTTCTTCAAACTAAAAAATTGGTTTCATTTTTATTAAATAAAAACCTATAAGGTTTCTCAATGTCTAATTATTCCTAAATCTCCCCATTAAAGAAATATTACCTTATATCCAAATGATAAACTTTGTAAAAATGATGTGAAACCACTACTAATATCTTTTTGATAGTTTCTAATATCACAATAGGGGGAAAAAGTTTCTTTAAAATCCACACCTCCCACCTATGAATAGCCTTTATAAATAAGTTATACTTTGTTTCTTGAAACTTACCCATGTTTATTCATCTTGTTTCTATATACCAATTTGTTTTAATAATATTATTTCCTGTTGGAAGTGAAACATGTTCTCTTGTTTCATTTTTCCTAATATAATCTAACTATGCATCCAAAGAATCTACCCATTCTTTTTGTTCAACTACTTCTAAAACTAATTCTCATTCAACTAGTGAGATAAGTGATGTTTTATTTTCTAATCTCTACTTTGTTTTGGTATAAACCGGATATTTTTTATTTATAATAATATTATTATATTCAACCTGATTTTATAGTGTTAAAAAATTCATAGGTTTTCTTCTTATATCACTTTCCTCACCACATGATTCTTCTGAATATTTAGTCTCTTATTTTAGCTAATTTCATCTTCACATTTGTAATTCTCAATTGAAGTTAATAACTTATCTTCCATGGAACTCTCAGTAACCTTTATTAATAAATTTGGATTTATAAAAACTTTACCATTATAGTAATCTACCAAATTTTGTAAACATTTACTCCAACATTTATAACTTCTCTAATTGGGTGAATATTCCATGAAAATTATATCCTCAACTTTTTCATCAAATTTTCCAAGATCTGGATTTTTATTCCTATGTAAACAGGGAATTCAAAAACCTTGGTATATTTCATTGAATGATTTTTTTTACACCACATTTCATAAAAAATTAATGTTTGATTTCGGCCTTAACAAACATCTATATTTTACATGTACATCAATAATAATAGCTTCTATCTAAAAAAGCATAGAAAGTTTATATTTTTTCATCATTTTTCTTCCCTTTTCCATCATGCTTCTATTTTTCCTTTCTACAACTCTATTTTTTTAGGGTTTTATGGAGAATATTACTAATGTATAATTACATACTTCTTTATATAGGATTCAAAATCATTTCATGTATATTTCATTCCATTATTAGTTCTTAAATTCATTATATAAACACCCATTTCTCTCTCAACTTCTCTTCTGAAAAATTTAAACATTTCCACTACCTGTGATTTATGCTTTATAAAAAAAATTAATCCGAGTGAAGTCATCAATAAAATTGATAATGTAAAAAATATCCTCTAATTGATTGATATCTCAACAGTCCACATAAATCATAATGAATAAGCTCAACTGGTCTTGTAGACTAAATTTAAACTTTATTATGGATTCTTCTAATTATCTTCCCTTTATGACATTTTGTATAAATATCATCTTCCTTCCTTTTCAATGTTGTAAATTTTATTACAAAATATACTTTGGGGGGTTTGTTCATAATATTCTACTCAAGGTTCCCAAGTCTGTTATGCAATGGTTTTTTTTATCTTCAATACTCAAATAATATGAGTTACAAAGTTCTCTTATTTGAAAGAGATTTTTATTGGTTATTTCTCCTCTGGTTACAACTTTACCATATTCCAAAATTATGATGATAAATGAATCCTTTCTAGAAAAAATTATTTTCCATCCTTGAAAATTTGTCCTACACTAAGTAAATTATATGTGATCCCATCAACATATAAAACTTCCTTAGATTTTAGTTTCTCAACTTCAATATATGTTGTCTTTTTTACCTCTGATTTTTAAGGAACAATCATTTTCAAACATAAATGCACCTCCTTTGAAATTTTTAACATCATTCAAGATTTTTAGTTTACCTAACATATGTGAGGAACAAACACTATCTATAATACATGGTTTGTTCTTTTTCTTGCATTCAAAAATTTCTCAACAAAAAAGGATCTTTATTCAACATTCTTCTTTCCAGAATCTTTCTATTTGATTGAGAATAAATTTTTTCCTAGAAGATTTGTTAATAATTCTTCAGAAAATTAACCTAGTTCATCACATCTTCTTCACATCTCTTCCAGATAATCAAATCAGTTTTACATTGTAAATTTTCTAATATCGTGCGATTTTGGTTTCCCAACTCCCTTCGTCTTAGGAAAGTTACTTACATTTATTTTTTTATTTCTCCCCATAATTTCATACCTACTTCTAGGAAGAGACATGTTGTGAAAAAAAATTATAAGATTTGTGTAAAAAAGTACTACAACACCAAAAATATCCACGGAATCATGGTCTTCTGTGGAAATATGATTTTTTCTTATAATCATCTTATCAGGGTTCCTAATATTTTTCTTCTTTTTTTTTGTGTTTCCTTATAATGTGGGGACATTTTCTTAACAAAGTTGTTTGCAAATTTCATTTATGTGGTATATTTTTTCACGTCCTTTCTCAACCTAATATTTCTTAACATTTTTAATAACACTTTCATAGTAAGTAAAATTATATAAACTTTTATTTTTATTGGATGATAATTTAACCTGATTCATGGGATGGTATTTCTAATAAGTTGAGAATTTTTTTATTTTAACTCTGAATCTTTATTGAAAATATCATTTATCTTTATTAATATACCTTTAACCCCCAATAAGTTATGATTGGGTTTTACAAGCCTCATCTTCCTTAGCTACAAGTTTCCTACTAAGATATTCCACAATATTTCCTTATTTAGCAACTTTCAGTTTAAGGTTTAAAATATTCTAGATATACAAATCATCATATTTAAAAACATCTTTCATTATTTCGTTATCCTTTCCACTTTATATTTTTATCAATCTGATTTATTTCTTGAATTTAGTATTTTTGTAAAGACATAAAACTATTTCTAATCTCATATGATATTCTATATAACTTTCTTCTTCTCATTCTTCTTTACTATTTGAGGAATATTTCTTTTTCTCAACATTTTCAAAGAAGTTTCATAATATTTCTAAACATTATTCTTCTGAAGAGTTTTTTTTAGAAGCTTCAAAATTGACTTTCTTACTCAATATACTTCTTCTTTATTGATTGAACTTTTTCTAACTACTTTATGATTTCTTATCTTCCTTATAAGATTTGTTAAAATTATTCCACAAATATTTTTATTCAAAATGATCTTTATATTCAATAACTTTCTTCTTGGGGAAATTTATAGAAAAATTCCCAATACCTCCACACTTGAAACATTTGAGTGGAATCTTTCATCCATACGTCCCTTTACCTATTTGTTAGTTTTTTGAGATAAGAGACATGATATTATCATTCATTTCATCATCTTTTTTATCTTATAAATCACTAAGATTAACATTCTCAAAATATTTTATTTTCAATTTTCTCATAGCCTTAAAATCCATTTCATCCTTGATCTTCTTTTTGAATAATGGATATTTTATCATCTCATAATAAATAATAAATTTATGAAATTAATCAAGTGATAAATCATATTTATATTATAAATATGAGATTTTAGATTCAAACCTATCATTGAAGATTCTTATAAGTTTATTGACAATGGTATAAACTTCCAAGATATCTCTAAAACCACTCATTTTTCACATGACTTCATTAACTTTGGTGAATTAATCATAAATATTTTATTCATATATTATTATTATAACTTCAAACTTACTTTAAAATATTTATAACTTTTATTCCTTCACTTTTTTATTTCCCTTGAAGATACTTCCAATATTATCCCAAATTTACTTAACTATTTTGATACCCATCACCTTCATAAAAACATTTTTTGATGGAGACATATGAAGATAATTTCAATATTTTCCATCAAAGTTAAATTTTCTATTATCAAAAAAATCATGGGATTTTTTTTCTCAATGGGTGGAAATCCAACTATTACTGTGTCAATAACCTCAATGCAAAGTGACAGAAGATATGGTATCATTCTATTTTTATAGCCATAGTAATTTCTGTCATAGAAGGTAAGAATACCTCTATTGTTTATTGAATTAATAATTTACATAATAAGGATTCGATAATGGAACCTTATCTATAATACGAATTTAAGTTCCTCATGATCGAAGAACCACTGAGAATGGGGGTTGAATTAGTGGTTATATTTTTATAAATTCCCAACTTATTGAAATTTAAACCCTAAAAATTATTAGGTTATTTTTTCATATCGATGTTTATAACAATCTCACAAGAATAAAAAAAATAGGAAGGTAAATAAGGTGCATAAGATTTATAAGGTTTGTCCTTAGTGTGAGAACCTACATCCTTTCCATGTACACTCATATAGGTCTATAGAAATTCACTATTAGAAATAATTGGATAAAACTTTGACATAACTCTTATTAGACACCTTCTATCTCTCAGTAGATATGATTATACCGACTCCTACCATTTTACAAGTTTTTTATACAAAAATGATCCACAAAAAAAAGTTTTAAACCTTGTGAATTCATCCCTATATAAGTTTTTCCAGAAATTACTTTTGATTCCTATGTCATTTAATGCATGTATGGTGTTCCTTTCATCATCTGAAAAACTCTATCTAATACACCTCACTCAAATTTGTTCTTTTTCTAACTTGTGTTCTGTCAGATGAAAAAAACCACTATGACAAAAATATCTATATAAAAACACTATCTAATTTATCTATCTGATGCTCTAAACTTGAGTTATGGTCTTATGATCTGATCAAAACCTCTATATAGAAACTTTCTTTAACATAAAATTTACCTCGGTTGTAAAATAACTTTATGATGCAAAATATACAATGTTTCAGATTTTTTTATATATGAACAAAAACAATTACATTGTACTTTTCACCTCTTTATATAGGTGCTCTATTAATAGAAAAGGTGGAAAATCATTTCCATTTTATGACTCAAACTAAATTACTTGAAACCTTTTAAAGAATTCCAGAAAAAATTGAATCTTATGGAAGCTTCATGAATTCTCCATAAATTCCAACATTCCTCGATCATATTATTTCTCCATCCGGTGGAAGTTTTTATGATGACATTATTAAGAATGCCCCTCCATAAAATTAAATGTTTGTTTGGTCTTATTCCTTAGTATAAACTTTATAAATGTTCAACCAATGTACTTGTTCAAAAATATTCATCCAATTAAATCAATAATTTTTATATGATGCTCATCCCTCTTATGGATCCTTCTCTGTCTGATTACAAAACTCTACAACTGAAATTTTCTTTGTCTAGATGAATTGTTTGTTCGATGAATCTACACAAAATTCTTCATTTAATTATACTTTTTTCAAACACTCTTCCTTAATTTCATTTGAACTGTTGGTTTTTTAAACATCTTCTATTCTATGAACATTATGGGATGTTTTACTGATGTATGTTTGATTGATGGACTTTCCTTTAGAAAAAAACTTTCTAACTTAACAACTTAAAAATTCACACATCCTGTAACAAAACTATTCTCCTAATAATTCATACAAACTATCTATCTATAAAATCATCTACCTCTATTCATTACTCTTTACATACTGATGATGGTTAACTACATTGTTTCAAATTATAAAGACTTCAATTGCACTGCAACCTATTCTTCTCAAAATTATGGCTTCAGCTTCTTCGAATTCTCTTTGTGAAAATTTTTTATTTATTTTACATTTCATTTAACTTAAAAAACTTAACAACAACATATTTTCTATTGATCAGTATTTTGTTTTTCTAATGTTCTTCACTACTTTCTCTTTGTACAAACTTTTGAAATTTTCACTTCTATCATATAATCACTTAAACTCGGTCAGATTCTTTCAACCAATGGACTTCAGAAACCTTTGGGAAATTTTCATTTGGTAATACACCTCAAAATTTTCTTATATAAAGTTCATCCGATATAAGTTTTATCTATATAATTTTGTGAAAAATGTTCCTATAAAAAAACTCAGGAACTTTTCGCTTTCAGTATTTCTTCTTATAAGAACTCAATATAAATTTTTTTTACGTAATGTAAATTCACTTCTCTTACCTTAAAATAACTTCATTATATATCATGAATTCTTCATGATGTTTTAAACTTGAACATAAATCTTATCACCATATAAATTTGTTAAAAAAATACCTAAAAATTTTAGGAAACTTCCTAGCCTCCTCCACCAATTTCAAAAAAACTTTCTCACCAAAATTTCTTCACAAAATTTATTAACGAACTTCCAAATTCTATATTTATCTATTATTTTAAAAACATTATTTAACAAAATTTAGTTGTAAAAAAATGTTAGTAAAATATCATAAATGATCTTTAGTTATGAATTTGAGGAAACAATATATGAAAATCTAGATTATTTGAGGTTGAAAAAGAATAATTGAGATGGAAAATATAATAATAATTAATGGAAATATTTTAATGCAACAAATGATACCTAGAGTGATAGTAAGGATCTATCCTCTGATAGAAAAAATGATTTTGACAGTGATGTATATTCAATTTTTTTTTGTTTTTATTCTAATATTACTTAGAATAATATGTTCTTGATCGGAATAGAGAGTCCTGAAACTATTAGTGAATATATTTAGATGTTAAATTTATTTTTAAAACAAATGATGAAAATAGTTAATCTTAATTATAAGATAAAGAATATATTACATTATTTAATAAAATGGTTTAATAAATTACTTATCTTGAGAGAAAGAATAAAAAGTTATAAATATGATAGGGATAATCTAAAGCTGATGTAGCTAAACTTAATGAAATGGTTTCAAAACTTGCATTAAAAATTAAAATATTAACTTTTAATATGATTTATAAAACAAGTTTAATTTTAGATAATTATAATTATAAATTGATATTTAAATTAAATTTGAAGTTTTTAGTTTGAAAATTTCATTATTAAAGCTTATCTATAGTAGGTAAAACTCTTTGAACGGTTAAAACTGATTATAAAATCTACTGGAGTGGGTTTCACTTTTGTAAAATCATATTTTCAATCTAATTATTTTTTTCTAAAAATTGAACATTTTTTAATAAATGTAAAATGTAAGAAAATATGAGGAAGCTATGTTCTTTAAATAATGTTAAATAATTTAGATTTCATAATGTTTATATTTCTAAGATTTTAGAAACTGAAAAACATATAATGGTTGGATAGTTGTGGGTTTCTAAAGTACTTTTTGCTAACATTTCTCGACCTAATCAAGTATGGGTACTAAAATTTTAGTTTTCTTAATTTTCAGAATAATAACTTTGGTACTACATATGTATCTATCAAAACTTATGGTATATGGATATTGGATGTAATCTATATATGACCGAGGATAAGTTCAATTTTTAGAACCTGTAAAAAAGTGAAGAGTGGACGAGTCACTTTTGGAGACAATTCTCAAGGATAGATACTGGGTATAGGTGATATTGCATTTATTGGTAAGACTATTATTTCTAATGCTTTATATGTATTATAACTTAATCACAATCTCATTAGTATAAGTAAACTACATGATTAAGGATACTCAGTGATATTTGGGAATGAAAAATGTACCATTAAAAGTTTAGATATAGATCATATTTTATCTTCCAATAAGAAAGATAATGTTTAAAATTCAAACATAGAAGACCTCGATAATATAAATTAACCTTTTTTAATTTTTATTGAAGACTCTTCATGGATTTTTAATAGAAATATTGGAAACTAAATTTTTAGTCTTTAGCTATGATTTCCAAGAAAGGTCTCATATGGGAGTTACCAAACACCACAACAAATGCCGGTCCTAGCGGCGGTTTTTTTTCCGGTTTAGCGGCGGTTTAAACCGCCGCTATATTGTGTGGCGGCGGTTTACAAAAACCGCCGCTAAGTTTGGCGTCGGAAATCTATTAGCGGCGGTTTTTTCGATTCCGCGGCGGTTTTAGAAATGTGTCATAGGTCCGTCATTTAGTGGCGGTTTCTCTTCATTTAGCGGCGGTTATATGGGTATCTTATTTGCGGCGGTTTTAACCGCCGCGAAATTCAGGCGTTTGATGCGCCTATTCTGCGGCGGTGAATACCGCCGCTAAATATCAACATAATATATTTAGCGGCGGTTTTAACCGCCGCTAAATTCTGCCCAGTTCATCATTTAGCGGTGGTTAAAACCGCCGCTAAATGTTGAACTGGAAAAAAAATATGTTGGATCTTCTCCACTACTGCCCTAAATATTCCAAAACCACAGCCACATCTCACCCATCAGCCCCACATAATATCACATCCACACATATTTGTAATGTACAACAGCTTACAACATTATTACATCATTACCATTTCATATTCCATCACTAAAAGAATACTACCACAAACCCCTACACACAAAAACCAACATCCTCATAATAGTGACCATAACATCTCTTAACATAATAAAAACCAACATTAAAAATGGACACAGGTCACACATTAGTGGTAGCGGTCACACCGTGCCTCGGATTGAGGCGGAGTTGACTCGTACATGTCACCAACATCCTCATAACAGTGACCATAACATCTCGTATGTCAGTTGTTGATTTCACTTAAAATTTAGTCCATTTTTAACAAAACAGTGACACTGTGAGTGGTGTTGGCCACACCGGGCCTCATATTGATGCGGTGTTGAATCGTACACGTCACACATGAGTCATTGATTGTTGTGAAAAAGTATCAACGCAATCAGAAGCCGTTAGATCGGTTTGGCGTATTTACGTAAAATATTGTCCATTTTAAACTAAATACATACACTTGGAGTGATACCGGTCACACCGCTTCTCTGATTGAGGCGGGGTTGAATCTTACACGTCACATTTGACCCATGGATAGTTTTCCTTAAGTTTCAATAGAATCCCAATGTGTTTGGTCGGTTTGTCGTATGTCAGTTGTTGATTTCACTTAAAATTAAGTCCATTTTTAACAAAACAGTGACACTGTGAGTGGTGTCGGCCACACCGGGCCTCGGATTGATGAGGTGTTGAATCGTACACGTCACACATGAGTCATTGATCATTTTGAAAAAGTATCAATGCAATCAGAAGTCGTTAGATCACTTTGGCGTATGTACGTAAAATATTGTCCATTTTAAACTAAATACATACACTTGGAGTGATACCGGTCACACCGCGTCTCAGATTGAGGCGGGGTTGAGTCGTACACGTCACATATAACCCATGAATCGTTGTCCTAAAGTGTCAACACAATCCGAAGGCGTTTGGTCGGTTTCCCGTATATCAGTTGTTGATTTCTCACTTAAAAATAAGTCCATTTTGAACAAAACAGAGGCACTTGGAGTTGTGTCAGTCACAACAGGCCTCAGATTGAGGCGGGGTTGACTCGTACACGTCACATTTGAAGGTGAGTATGCATACACGATAGTTGACCTTCTTAGAGAAGGGTTTCTGGAAGAGTATAAAAGACATTAAGCAATGAAGATCATTAGAGTGTTGGAGCAAATGTGGTTGCTACAAACAATGTGGAAATCGGCTTGTGCAAAGCGACCTAAGTTACAACTTGCAGGTATTGTACTCTATTTTTTTCTGGAAGGTTTCAGTTTAAATGCATTTTGGAATGATCATTTCTAGCCATTTTCTTTTAGGTTTTTTTGACAGCCAAGGGGAAAGGGTGGGGTCTGAAGACATTATAGGATATGTCGAAGGGTGACCGCTACCACCCAAAGAGTCGCTCTCTTGTTTAAAATGGACACCACTTTAATTGGAAACAAAAACTGACCTACGTAAATCTGACCAGACGCATCCAGATTGCCTTCATCCTTTAGGAGAAGGATCCACGGGTCCTTGGTGACGTGTACGAGTCAACCCCGCCTCAATCCGAGGCACGGTGTGACCGCTACCACCCAAAGAGTCGCTCTCTTGTTGAAAATGGACACCACTTTAATTGGAAACAAAAACTGACCTACGTAAATCTGACCAGACGCATCCAGATTACCTTCATCCTTTAGGAGAAGGATCCACGGGTCCTTGGTGACGTGTACGATTCAACCCCGCTTCAATCCGAGGCACGGTGTGACCGCTACCACCCAAAGAGTCTCTCTCTTGTTTAAAATGGACACCACTTTAATTGGAAACAACAACTGACCTACGTAAATCTGACCAGACGCATCCGGATTTCCTTCATCCTTTAGAAGAAGGATCCACGGGTCCTTGGTGACGTGTACGAGTAACATGCAAGAATGATGGACCACATTTCTTTGGCCTTTGGACAAAAAAACCAGTAAAATCTCCAAAATACATTCATATCATGCATTAACCAGTAAAATCTCCAAAATACCTTCATATCACGCAGTTCTGAAAAGAGTCACTATTTAAAAGAAAGTCACAAATTTAGATACATCTCGAGATGGTCAGTTTAAAAACATTTTGAGGGACACTACTAAAGACATTCTCAGATATGCACACATCCCCCACTTTTAGATCGTTGTCTACTACAATGATCTTACAAACAAGATATGCATTAGAACGCTCATGATACATAGAGAAATTCACTGGCCACCTTCGAGAATGATCTGAAGCACAAACCATGACAGCATTATGTTTTTAACTTCAGCACCTCAATTGAGAATGTGACACCTTTCAGGACTTGGCGCCATTGTATGTCGTTTCGTCCACTGAATGGGTCTATCCTTTTATTTAATTTTTTTAACTTCAGTCAAATATTCTAGAATGATGTCGTGGCAGATCCTTCACCATTTTGTTTTTCTGAACATCTCATTACATTGTTAAAAAAAAGCAGGGTGTCTTGCATGGGCAATACGTTCCTGTATTGAAGATGATGCACTCCCATTTATTCGAACCCACAAAACCACCCCACGGCGCGGCGGTCATAGGCAGGTGCCTGGGTTCCTCCCCGCATGAGAAAACAGGGACTCATATTTTACTGGAAGGCGGGGAGGAACCCAGGCACCTGCCGATGACCGTCGCGCCGTGGGGTGGTTTTGTGGGTTCGAATAAATGGGAGTGCATCATATTCAATACAGGAATGTATTGCCCATGCAAGACACCCTGCTTTTTTTAACAATGTAATGATATGTTCAGCAAAACAAAATGGTGAAGGATCTTCAGCGACATCTTTCTAGAATATTTGACTGAAGTTAAAAAAATTAAATAAAAGGATAGACCCATTCAGTGGACGAAACGAAATACAATGGCGCCAAGTCCTGAAAGGTGTCACATTCTCAATTGAGGTGCTGAAGTTAAAAACATAATGCTGTCATGGTTTTTGCTTCAGATCATTCTCGAAGGTGGCCAGTGAATTGCTCTATGTATCATGAGCGTTCTAATGCATATCTTGTTTGGAAGATCATTGTAGTAGACAACGATCTAAAAGTGGGGGATGTGTGCATATCTGAGAATGTCTTTAGTAGTGTCCCTCAAAATGTTTTTAAACTGACCATCTCGAGATGTATCTAAATTTGTGACTTTCTTTTAAATAGTGACTCTTTTCAGAACTGCGTGATATGAAGGTATTTTGGAGATTTTACTGGTTAATGCATGATATGAAGGTATTTTGGAGATTTTACTGGTTTTTTTGTCCAAAGGCCAAAGAAATGTGGTCCATCATTCTTGCATGTTACTCGTACACGTCACCAAGGACCCGTGGATCCTTCTCCTAAAGGATGAAGGCAATCCGGATGCGTCTGGTTGGAATCTATGTATCCCTTCAGCGACAATGAGTTTGTGTCACCATTATAATTTTGGTAACTAGGTGAGGTGGTGCTAAGAATTTTGGGCCATGAGTTGTGGAGAGGATTGGAACAAAGGTGTTCCGATTGGCTCTCCACAGGGTAGTGTAGTGCCTTATCGATATCCTCTTGTGCGGTGGTATAGTAACATTACCTAAACCTTTAATTTTCATTTTATGTTGATAATAAATAGTTGAGAGATGAACTTTAGTCATTTTTATTAAAAATACACACTATAAACCTATCAATTATCCTTGAGAGATGAACTAGGGTATTAACTAGACCATAAACCAACTTTAAAGATATAATCAATTTGACGTGTCATGATAATGTGGTCAGTTCCTATTGGGGAAACCAAGGGGATCGACACTACAATGTAGATTAGGAAACCCTAAGAGTGGGAGAATCCACAATGGGAGATTTCGGAACCATCCTCACAATAAAATACACAAATCAATCACCATTTTCCATGATTAAAATTTCATTTATTCACTTAAAATAGGGAGTTAAATTACCTATATGTTGCTGTCGGTGATTCCCATCATTAAATATCTTAATCACTATTCGATGATAGAAAGTTGACTCAATTTATTTACTTTATTCTATTTTTAGATTAATTATTTGGGAAATACACCTCACCCTATTCATTTGAATGGTCATGGAATAAAATCCCAACCATGAAAACTATAAAAAAATACCCCATTAAATCATCATATAATCATTCTATAATCACTGATTAATCATAACACCACTTGTTCACACCAGGCTTCCCCACACTACTGAAATTCTATCACATCAATGTCTGTACTTGTACCCACCAAAATGAAGTGTGAGCTGATCACTAGATGAATTTACCCCCACCCTCTTACATGTTTCTCCATAATTTCTAGATCTCCCACAATATCTCACCCTAGTGGATTTTTATAGACCACTTTACATGGTCAAAATGAAATTTCCCTTGATTTCAACCCCAGATGAACACTCTTACCACATTGATATTTTATTATTATCCCATTATATTATGATATACATATGAATTAAGATCCAAATCAACCAACCTTATCACCTATTTACAAAATCACCACCTTAAATCATTAGTACGAGTGTATCCATTTCCTAGAATTCTTTCCTTACACCCCATCTGTGAATCACCTTGAAAAGGTTTCCTTTTCCCAAAACCCCATTAATATTGAATGTATTTATATTTTTTACTCATATCTTAGTGTATAATTTAGTTATCAAGACTTCCATGCATTCCAACCATGCTTCTAAAAACATACAATCATCCTAATTTCCTTATGAGTAAAATAATTATGCTAACATGAAATCCCTATCTCAAATGAATGATAAGTATCTTATCAAAGGTCACTTTTTCCTAGATTAACTAACCTTTATAAGGATTATTATTGATAACTATCCAATTATTATTTCACCTGGATGAATCATTTTTCCACATTATCCAAATCATCCCAAGACTAGGCTGAATATGATTTTACCTTGCAACCCCAATTCAATATCCCTATTTTTCAACATCTGAGAATAAATACATATTGAATCAAACCCAAGTCAAGTACCAAATCCCTTAAAAATCCTGTAAAAATAAAAAACACAAATCATCCTAGACATATCATAAGTCCTCACCCCTATCATAGAACTAACCTTCAGTGATAATAACACCCTCACCATAGGTTTCACCAGATGGTCGGGTCTATGGGTACGATTCATGGATCATAAACTTGGTCATTATATCTAGTAAAACCTATAATACAACTTGAAATACATTTAACTTTTATATAAAAATCACAATCAGTCACCCCCATCAATATAAAATAATACCACAAGGATAGTCACACTTACATACATCGCATATCTAGTATATTATGAAGTAAAACTCTTAGATCTTGGCCAACTAAGATATCAATGATCAACCTCTTAATTCATTATCAAGTGATCATTGGTGATGTTTAATCCAACTAACATAACCCTAATCTATAATTTACCCTAGTCTATTAATTAACTTTACACCAATTAATCATTTAATTCCAAATTAATTACTAAGCAATAACTTTTAATTAATCCAAGACTGTTCTCATTTTCATTTAAAAACACTATCGTATCATCATAAAAATAATGCATCAACATTGTATCCACACAAATAATTTTCTCATTATGAAATTTTATATGGTACATGAATAATCACGAGTATGTCAAGAAGTAGACATAGAGAAAACTCACTTTGGGGCCGAAGTCGAAGCGAGAAAGGTCGTCGGGAGAAGGGGGTCACGGGTTGCCGGTCGAAGGCACCGCCGGAGGAGGTCGCGGGGTCACCGGAGGAGGTCGCGGGGTCGCCGGAGGAGGTCGCGGGGTCGCCGGAGGAGGTCGCGGGGTCACCGGAGGAGGTCGCGGGATCGCCGGGGGGTCGCGGGGGGCTGCGGGCGAGGGTTGCAGGGAAGGGTCGCGGGGGGCTGCGGGCGAGGGTTGCAGGGAAAGGGGTCGGGGTAGGGAAGGGTCGGGGTTTTTTAAAAAAACAAAGGTTTAGCGGCGGTTTATTAAAAACCGCCGCGAAACGTATTTCGGAAAACGTTTAGCGGCGGTTTTGTGAACCGCCGCCACAAAACCGCCGCTAAACACTGTTTATTTTGTAGTGAAAACATAAGTTTAATTCAGCCTGAATTTATTACCCTTATTAAAATGGAAAGTAACATAAGTCCAATTATAAAGTAATTATTGAATTCTAAAATTCTATTTATTTAAATTTAGTTCTCATGGATCTATTTATTCCTATAAAAACTTCAAGTATTGGATGAAAACACTACGTGTATGATTTGGTTGATGATTACATTATAATGACTTGGTCTTATTTTCTAACATTTAGGTCTGAAGAACTTTCTTCTTTTAATATTTTTTTATCTTCCATTAAAAACATGAAAAACCTACCTATATTTACTATCCAAATTAATATATGTAGGTAGTTTTAAAATTATGATTACAAAAAAAATTGTAATTAAAGATGAATTACTCATAACTATTTTTCACTAAGAACACCACAACGGGATGGTGTGGTTGAATAAAGAAATAAAAATCTTAAAAAATTACATGTTCTATACTAATTGAATATTGAGTATCTAAATAGTTTTTGGTAGAAACTATAAATAAATCCTATTTCATTATAAATTTTGTTTTATTCATCTAATTTTAAACAAAACACATTATGAAATTTAGACCAGATGAAAGCCTAAAGTTTATTATTTCAAAGTTTTTTAGATGTAAAGTATTCATCCTGAATACTAAATATCATCTTAATAAATCAAATCAAAATATGATAAAGGAATTTTCTTAGGTTATTCTATAAATAGTTACTCCTATATATTTTTTAATAAATAAACCAATTCTCTTGAATAATATAAAAATGTAAAATTTGATGAAAGTGGTCCTTATTTATTTTTAAAACATTCATATATCACTTCTTAGAATAGTTCTTCTTTGAATTTTTATTTACTATAATATATTATTCGACAATTGTAAATTAAAATACTAGAAATTAATTTAATTTAATTTGGTCTTATAGAAGTAAGTTTAATGGAATTCAATCCACTCATAGAAGAAGACTGGAATTCCTTTCTTCCTAAAAATCTGTTGATTGTAAGGAATCACCATTGTGATAATTTCATTGGTGATGTAACTCAACCAGTTAGAATAAGTAGTTCCCTAATAAATGAGTATGAAAATATAACATTCCAATATTATCAAGAACCTAAAATGGTATATGAATTTTTAGGTAATAAATTTTGATAAGTTTTTATGCAAGATGGACTCAATCAATTCGAGAGAATCTAGTCTTAGACATTGGTTAAGAGAAATTGAGATCTTATAGTTATAGTTGTTAAATGGTTATTTGAGAATAAATGTGATGAAAATGGTTTTATTTTACTAAATAAGTTAATACTTTTAATAAAATTATATAATAAATAAGATGGAATAGATTATGGTGATACTTTTTCACTGGTAGTTATGCTTGAATCCATTAGGATATTATTAACATTTTCATCTCACTTTAACATTAATATTTTTCAAATAGATGTCAAAATTTCCCTCCATAAAAAATATGTGAAGGAGGTGGTCTATATAGATCATCCATTTTTTTTGAAAACATACATTTTCTTTAACATGTATACAAACTTACCAAAGTGCTCTATGGACTCAAACAAGCCCCAAGACCATGGTATGATCATTTATCTAGTTTTTTTACTTCAAAGTAATTTTTTTAAATGAATGGTAAACAAAAATCATTTTATAAAGAAAGTATTTAAGCAAATAATAATATTTTATGTTTATTTTAACAACATTATATTTGGTTCAATACAAAAAAACTCTTTCTAATAGTTTTTTAGAACTTATGTAGACTGACTTTGAGATGAGAATTATGGGTGAACTTAATTATTATCATAGTTTTAAAATTTATCAAAAACCAGAAGGAAATATTTTAACTCAATATAAGTACATATGAGACCTATTTAAATTATTCAGTTTTGATAATGATTCTAGTATAAGTGTATCGATTGTTACCTCTATTAAATTAGTTCTTGATGGAACTGGAAAACTAGTAGATTAAAAACTACACATAGGTATGATTAGAAGTTTGTTATATATGACTAAAATTCAACTAGATATTATGTATTATATATGATTATATGATATAATTCAATCTAATATAAAGGAATCTCATCTAAAAGTATTAAATATAATTTTATATTACCTTAAAGGTACTTTATTATTTGGATTATTTTATTCCTAGGGAACTGAATTTTCCATTAAATTTTATTTTGATGATGAATTTGGTAGATGTATAATAGGTTAAAAGAGAACTTACAAAACTTTTACTTTCTTAGGTGAGTCCTTGTTTTGTGTTATAGTAAGAAACAATACTCAGTTTTTCTTTCCAATTCTAAATTTTAATATTTTGTAGCTAAAATTTATTGCACTCAAGTGTTGTGGATGCAGCACACACTCACATGTTTTGGTTTTAGTTTTACTCAAAGTTCAATTATTTGTGATATAACCAATACTATTTCTATTTTTTGGAACCCAAAACATCACTCAGATGAAAAGAACATAGATATAAGGCACCACTTCCTAAGGGATCACACATAAAAAAGAGATATTATACTAAAGATAATTGAAACTGAAAATTATTTTGCTGTCATTTTCACTAAACACTTAGCTTTTGATAGATTTGAATACATTAAATAGAAGTTAGTTGTAATCAATATCAAGTGATCATAACATTTGATTCCTATTTTTTTATCTCCTTAAAATGAAAATTTACTTGATAAAGGGTGGTATATTCCTTATTTAAAGATATTTTAAAAACTTATACTTGGTGGTTATAATTAATTTCGATTAAAATGATCAGAAATTATTGTGTTCTGTTATTTTGATCATATGTCAGAAACTACATCATTAGAAGTTACTTTACTTTATAATTTTAATTATAAATATAATTTTAAAGGTATTATTTTCTTATAACTTTTTAATAAACTGAAATAATCCTCTTACTATAATATAATGATCTAATATTCAATTTCTAACCATCCTTGTATTCTAATTCATTTTTTTATTATAATTGTTTTAAATATTTATCTTATTACTATCTAATATTTTCCTTGAAAGATAAAATAAAATGACTAGAATATATTCTGAAACCATATTTAAAAGAATAAGATCACACTTAGGGGTTGATAGATAAATTTTATAATCTTCATTATTTTTACTCCTATATTTCATATTTTTTTAGGGAGAGTTTATTGTTATTAATTGTTGAAAATTTGAATCTATGTTTTTATTTCCCCAATTTTATTTTATCATTAATTATTTCACATAGGGGAAGATTTAAAACTTCAAAAATTACCCTCACAATCATTTAATATCAATGAAGGTATAGTCTTGAACAATATTTAAAATTATTTACTCATTGTTTTATAACATTTTACCTTACTCATATTATTTTTCCTTGCATTTAATTTTAAAAATTCAAAATTTGGATAATTTTGAAAAGTTTAATTTTTATACTAATGATTGTTTCATTAGTGAGATGTTTGAGTAGTTTCCATCACAAAAGGAGGATAAATTTTCTTTAGGGTAGAAGTTTCTTTTAAGAGTGGTATTTTGTAAATTTCCTAGATGTTATAAATATCATTTAATATTGATAGGGTTTTTTATTTTAAATTTTAATATAAAAATTAATCATTCATTTCATGATTCTTTTTTTTTAATGGGGAGAATTTTAATTCAATGTCTCAGTTTATCCTTTCTTTTGAAAATCATGATGCCCTCATTTTTGAATTTTATTTAATCATGTGTTAGTTGTTTTTTAGTTTCCTGATGTGAATGATGAAATTTAAGTGATTTGAGTTTTTGATATTGGTTGATTTTACCAAAATATGAAGTGTTTTAGTGTCATAGAATGATTTCATTAGAAGATGTAGATCATTGTTGATTTTATTGGAAGATGGATTTTCTTCTTATGATGATGTTTCAATTAAACATAAAGTTTATTGAATCTGGTCATTGGAGTTGTACTTATAAATTATACCCACTTATTTTTTGAACTATAACGACACAAAAAAGATAACAAAGTTCTACTGAAAAGTTGTTGCACGCCATCTTTTTTTTCTGTGATATTTTCTTGTTGTATTTTTTCAGTTTTTTATTTTTATTCCTTTTTATCATGTTTATTGATGAGATTATTATTTTTAGAATATTTTAATTTTCTGATCATCTTGATTAAGGTATTTTGAGGTGTGGATGATAGGTATCTCTTCTAATAGGGTGAAAATTAATGATGTTTAGGTGGCTTGAGCTTAGAGCTTCCAATCAGAATGATTTAGGTATTCAGTTGTGTGGGAGACATAATACCTTCTAACGGTTTCATAGTCGAGGGTATTCCAAGTATATAATAAGGATACCTAGGGTCAGGTCATAGAATCTCCTACCACTTTGGATAAAAATTAATACCTTCATGATGGAGGGGTATTTATTTTATAATATCATATTATGAGTTTTCTAGATTTCTATCTGTAAATTCATTAATCATTTCTATATTTTTCCATATCCTTTTATTTTTCAACTGTATTATTTAAATTCATTGTAAATTTTTTATTTTGTTACTTTTTCCTAATCTATTACTTTGATATGTTTTTATATAACTACCATAGATTTTATTTTTCATTTTATTGTTTTAATTTCCACTTTCCATGATTTTCAAAACACTTTACCTTTGAGACTCTAAGTATATCTAAAATTATTATCTTTTGAAAAACTTAATGATTGAGTGGGATAAAAATTTATAGTTGTTACTATACTAAAATTCACCCCCCCCCCATTATAGTATTATCATAGGTAAATATTTGATACCAATAATAAAAACTCATTTAATCATAATGGAAAAAAATACCAATAATTAACATAAAAAAATACCAAAAATAATCAAAAATCAAACTAAAATTCAAGACTCACATCTCGACTACCCATGGAAACTCAATTATATTCATGAAAAAAATTTATCAAACACATTCATGACTCACCTCTTTAATTCTAATGGACTTGTCTCTAAACTTCCATTACTCTCTATATAATAAGTGATCTCATATACAATTTTATAATGAACCGACCTAAATTAACCTACCAGATCACCCAATTCGGTCTTCAATAGGGCCCAAAGAACATTCCTGATCTCCATAAGTTTCTGAAAATCATCAAGCCTCTCAAAACATACCTTAGGAATGATTTCACCCTCACATGTCTAAAAATAATCCAAAAAATCTTTCCAATAATTTGGAATGAGGTATTCATTGGTTGGATAATTGGGTAATATGAAATAATCTATTTTAAATAAAGAGTAAAACAAGAAATGAATAACAAGTATGAATATCCAAAATCTTTTTAAACATATATTATATAAAGGGTTATACAAAACATGAAATAGAACAAAAGACCAAATATGAGAAGAATTTTTTAGTGGTTGATACAATAATATATCAAAACAAAGTATAAATTCCTAAAATACTTAATGATCATCTCCATGTGACATGAGGTCACCTCCCATAACTAAAACATCCATCAATTGGGATGGAAAAGTATACTATCCAAAACAAAATTGTAACATAAATACCTCCATAAAGAAATAAAAACTACAAACACACCAATGTGTTCATGTATAGTGTGATCTAAAAATAACTAGTATGATGTTACTAAATAGTTCATGAAATTTATTTTATGAGACTTTTATTAAATTATATTTTGAAATATAGTTAGAAAATAGTTTTTTCACTTTTTAGTGACATATAATGAAAACTAACAACATGCTTCCACCTTTTTAAAGGGAATGCCACTATATTTAAATAATCCATTAGCTGATGATGCCATATGGGAAACACTTTTATATTTTAATTTTTTACCACTAGTTTTAAAATAAAACAAGGGTTATATCCACCTATATTTTTATTTTAAAACCATATTAAAACTAACTATTATAAAAATAAACCATTAAGAATATAAAACACCAAATAGAAACCATAACAAGTAATTAAACATGGTGCATGTTCATTAACATTATAAAAATAGAAACAAGTAATGTGATGATGTCAATATAAATATAAGGAAATATAAAAATATGTATAATTAAATTACCATTAAATACAAACATAATACAATATAATAAACTTCATGGGGAACTCACTAGGTCCTAATGGGGTTATCCTGGACATACTCGCATGGAACCAACAGTTTTACTGTGTTTTGATCCTAGTAAAATAATGATTTAACTTACTCTCAACTAGCCTCATCATAGGAAGTCCCCTAAACATAGTTTTAACAACACTAGGGTACATTGTATGGTGCATAATCTAAACTTGTCTAGCATAAATATATGATCTGTCACTTAGTTACAAAGAGTTTATATGAAATAAACTGAATAGAGGTGAGGAAATAGGCAATAAAGATATCAACACGTAATATTGATATAACATAATAAGTAATATCTTATATGACCTCCAAGAACCACTCAAATAAATATACCCTTATATATTTATTCATATAACAAATGGTATTCAAGTTCATATCACATAATACACAATATTAGATAAATCATAACACGGAGGGGCTCAAAACCTTGGGTGTTTCATTTTTCATGAAAAATTTTACAAGATCCAAAGGTGCCTTTAGAATATATATGAAAAAACAAACCATGAAATCATCCTATGAGAATCAACACTTCTGATAAAACAGTATATAAATCACTATAAACCTAACCAATGCATAAATATCTCAAAGCATCACAAATTACCAATAAAACTAAAAGAAAATTAGTACATTCCAAATACACCATTATATTTAAAAAACATCTTGAAAACATGAATTACCCTTTTAAAAAAATAATACGAAGTTCAATAACTTCTTTGGTAATCAATTCATTTGGAAAAGGCCTCTTATAAATTTTTACAAAAACTTGATATGCATGAAAATATGTTTTAGAAATTAAGAACCAGGAGGCCCTAAAAATACCTTTTTCAA
Organism: Viscum album; assembly: GCA_963277665.1. NCBI lineage: Eukaryota > Viridiplantae > Streptophyta > Magnoliopsida > Santalales > Viscaceae > Viscum > Viscum album. The sequence continues at coordinate 1,211,958,458 of OY728143.1, read as the reverse complement.
ACATGGAAAAGTAATAAATGAGGGAAAAATTTATAATCTCACTTTTTGAATATTCTTGATTGAAAATGGGTTTAGAAAACTCGGTCATCGCATATCATTCCAAATAAAATTAATTTCACAAAAACACCTACCTAACTCTTGAGTAAATATGTTAATTCTTCAAAGTGGAGAAGATATGGAGTAAATAATGATTTTTAACCACCTAAACATCAATAATTGTAAGGTTTAGATCAACCATTTACTGCACCTCAACCATTATGTCTTCTTGGAAAACGAAAGAGAAAATAAGGGGGCACCAAAATAGAGATGGAGAATAGGAGAGAAGATAATGTGTGACCTACCATGATGAATCCACTTGGAATAAAAGAATATGATCAATTGAGATAATAGGGAGGGAGGATAGTTGGTTCCAGGCTCTCATAGTTTATCTGAGTGAATGAGAGGTGGGAAAATGAGGGTTCTTAAGTGATAAATGAGTAAAAGGAAAATATAATTTTACAAATATGGGAACTATATATAGTTTGGTTGCATGATTACATAAATTTTTCTCAAACCATGAAACAACTACTTGAATTAATATGTAACACTCTCGTGGTTATGATTCATGGTTCTCCAAACTATGCACTAACTATATATTTTACACTAGAGTGGGAATTAATACTATATATGGTTAGGATAAATAGTTACTAATAACCATGAACCAAACATGAGACCTAAAAAATCTCTGAAATTTTCAAAATTTCAAATATAAAACTATTAAAAATTAAAGATAATTAATAATTATAAAAATAGTGAAAAATATTAACATTGGAGTGCCACAGAAATACTAACCTTGTGCTTGAGATATAGGATTTTCTCTTATATTCTTGTATAATTTATTTTATTATTCCATAGGCATGGGATGATTATTTCCACCAAGATTATAAAAATGAGTAAGTTTAGGATTCTTGATATCCTGATTAGTGCATGATGACCCAACTTACTTAGATATTTTTCATCTGTTTATTTATTCTTCAGTACATGCAGACACATATATATTATTCGATTTGTGTTAATGGATTTTCAGTGATTTCCTGCTAAGTTTCATACTCACATCTTATACGTTCACATTTGCGGGCATATAAATTTTCACTATCAAGGATCCAAGGAAGGAAAAGGCATTTATTTTAGGTGGATGATCTTGTCGGGTGTAGTGTGAAGATGGAGGTGGTACCAAGACATGTTCTTAGAACCGTTTAATCATAGTATCATATATTCTTTGTTATTTTTCATTTTTTATGTATACAATATACCTTACATGGTAATCACTCATTTTATTGATGATGTATGATTATAATGGGTCAATTTTTTAATTACATATGTTATTATTTATATGGTCAACATAAATCCATTATTCCATATTATGAAGTTTATTATTTATGGTTATTTTATATTTATTTTTATAGTTGGTATGATACTGAGGGAATATTTTCCTCAAATTACAGTTCTAGACCTTTACTTTAGTCAACAATATCTTGTGTACAAGGACATGTGCTAACCTAGTCTGGGGCATTACAAATATGGTGCCTTCAAGGGGTTCCTTGAGGCTTATAAATTGATTTTATAATAATGATATGATATATGCCCTTTTTGTTGTGAAAACCCCTTAAACTAAATCTCTCTATTCTTATCATCATTAAATAAAAAGTTTTTAATAGACCATGGATCAAAAAGGAATCATTTCTATATGTTTTGAGATTCACAATATCTTGTGGATACCCCAAGAGGAATAATTCATTTGGAATATTATTAGTGATCTTCATTAACCACAATAATGAAGAATAAAAATCCTGGTTTTGTTAGATAAGAGGTATGTTTTTAATTTATGTTTATTCAATTCAAACAAATGGTTGGATATTCTTGAAAAATGGTGTTTATTGGTTTCTTTTTTTCCTTTGGAAAAGGTTTGTCACCACTAAAACCGTATAATTTTAGTAAACAATATTGGTATTTCAAATTATTATATATGGTAAAATGGAATTTTTATAGATCATTATATATTTCTAGAGGTGATTCTTAGGATAGGATACCACATACTTGAAAGCTTATGTGTTCCTATATTTAATATTATTTTTGTTGTCAAACCTTTTTTGGTTTAATGATCACGATTTAATTGTATTTAATATCTAGTTTTTAATCAAAACCAAATAATTTTAAATTAGAAAGGCATAGATCAGATCAATTCAAGATCAATTTAAGATGAGTGACTTAAATCATTTAGATTTATAAATATTGAATGTTATTCACTTGATTCAGATAAAAAATGAAATTTAAAACCTTTTCATCACACATAAAATTATTTTTTTTACTTTTACCCATTATTGAAAAGCACCAAATCATTTTTTCCTTGGATATAATGATCCATAATGAAAAATATTTCAATGGGGGAGATTCCCTAATTGTTATAACCCTTTTCATCCTTAAAAAATATTAAAAACCTAAAAATATTGTATAAAAATTTTCCAATATTATACCCCATAAATTGGTTGATGTCAAAATAATTAATACCCCCTCAGAACATCATAATAAGTGGCCACTTAAATTTTGAACTTGAAATATACTCCAAAAAAATCCACAAAAAAAATTAAAAATTGTGGAGGGGAACTCACATGGGTTTTCCCTTATAAATCCCGAGATCATGTAATGAATACAACATTCTATTCTATAGTAGTACGAGAAAAAAAGGAGAAAAAAACAAATAACATGGGAAAACAAGAAGATATATAAAAGAAAGAAAAGAAATAAAGGATATGGAAATTTAATAGTAGTTATAAACACATTTCTCCAACTCCATGGTATAAAAACCACCCTATTACTACCTTTATTAATTCAAAAAAACATACATGAATATAAGAAAAAAAGAAAAAAAATCCAGAAGGAATAAAAATATATAATAAAGGATACCCCAAAAGAATAATGAGATGTAAACTCACTCCCAGTAGAATTTAGAAATCGAATACGAGAAATAGAATCTTTAGGATGCTCCAGTGGCATAAAAAAGGGAATAGATAGGGAACCTCAGGATCAAAAGATTTGAATATACACCAAAACAAAATTCTTAGGAAAGCACTAATCAATAATGGATAAGGAAGTAATGAGTCTAGCAGTGAACAGTGCCTTTATCTTTGGATGACTTCCTATAAATCAAGATTTATATCACATTAATAATAGTGATCATATTTCAACACTCAAGTTAATATTATCCTCAATATGGATATGGAAATGGTATAAATACCCATGAAAAATAAATCTATTTCAATGGATAAACATAAAAAATGGAATGAATGACTAAAAATAGTCAAGCTATATTATCCTGAAAACTATCAAAAAATTCTAACATGGAAAAGGTCAATGTGGAATCAAATTCATATGACCATCCAAATTCATACGCACATTCTATTTAAGTCATATGTTATAACGACCTAGTCTTAATGTACATTTACATTACATAAATTTTACGTAATACGTAAAACATTATACAATCAGACACCCAAAGACCGTATTAGTTTAGTGCCTTTGGAAACATGGAAATGTAAACACGGTTACATGAGTGAGCTACATTATCTTACACTAGGTTCTCCAAGAATATAACCCCTCTTATGCATATCATAGAACTAATATATCTTCATAACCTATGAAAGAAAACATAAAAAGGTTTGATCTTAGATTCTCATTAATGGTAATCAAGGGAGACATGTAAGCATAAAAATGAGCATAGGGGTATGAGAACATGATCATAACATTATAATATGACACCCTAAATATCAAAGATCATAAACATGAATCGTGGAATAAATCTTGGTAGTTCATAAGACATGAATCCTAAGTAGATAAATAACATAAGATATAAAATCATAACTTAGGAATAATACATGGAATTTTAGAAAACACATAAGCACATAAAATTATTTCCATAGTATTAAAGAAATTTATTACAAGGAATTATTAGTAGCATGGGTTCACTAACCATACCATCTTGGTAGTCATGGTTCACTCCCATATTCATATTAGTATCATGATTTCACTCCTCTTACTATCTTCATAGTCATGGTTCACTCCCATTTCCATCTTATTAGTCAAGGTTCACTCCCAAGACCATCTTAGTCTATCTCATTATATATAAATATTTACCTAATGTATTATAGGGAGATATAGGTGCCACCCATATTATATTTAAATCATAAATACGTGTTCCATAATATCATAAAAAATCATATCATAACCCATGAAATGAAAGGGGTGTCATAAGCATGTAATCATATCACAACCTATGGAAAAAGAAACAGGTTTCATAATCATTTCATCAAAAATATAACTTGTGAAAATAAGTATGTTTAAAAACTATATAACATGTGAAAGAGAAATGGGTTTTAATAACATCATTCCATAAAAACATAAAGCATTCAGAGAAATAATATTAATAGAAAAAATGAATCATTTAACCTGAAAGGAATGAGTAACACCAATTGATGTCATCATAGATGGGAAATAATTTTTGAAAGATATTTAAAATAATTTCTTGAGGAAGATATAATTTCTTATTTGTAAAATGTTTTTTTAAAATATAAAACCATTCAAAAACCATGTTCATAAAAATAAACATGAAAACTTATAAAGGACACTTTAAAAACTTTTGGAAAACATTTTCCTTTGAAAAATTCTTGAAAACTTATAATGAAATATTGAAGAATTTTTTATAAAAAATTCATTAAAAATAATTTTAAAACTTATAAATAAATATTTAAAATCTTTTTAAAACCATTTCTTTGAAAATACTTTGAAAACTTATAAAAAAATATTGAAAATGTTTTGAAAACCTTTTTAATTGAAAACTTATGAAAGAATCTTGAAAACTTTTTGAAAACCATTTCATTGAAAATAATTTTAAAACTTTTAAGAAATATTTAAAAAAAATTAAAGCCCTTTTTACTTGAAAGCTTACGAAAGATTCTTTAAAACGTTTTGAAACCCCTTTTTTAACTTGAAACTTATCCCATAAGCTTGAAAATATTTCGAAAACCATTTTCTTGAAAACTACTTTAAAACAAATAATTTAAAAAATATTATAAAAAAAATTCATTCAAAAAATAACTTTTAAATATTGTTAAGTAAGCATTAATGTAATGATGGTCATGATGGTGGGTAAATCTGTACGTGCTGAACATTCCTTTTGCACAGTAAAAAGTTTTGAAAAGTGCTTCGACCAGAACACAACAAGAAGATTCATGTTTAGAAACCCTTTTGTTTTAAAATTTAAAACATGGGTAAAATTTTCATTTAAATATCATAGGATAATATTATAATATTTTTGAAAATATTTTTGAAAATATAGTTTTTAAGGAACACAAATTTCTGACCGAAGAGAGAGGTAAATTCAGACTTTCTTAAAAATAATTTCTTGATCATATCATGTACCAAGGAGTGTAAAAATGGTACCATTACTTGTATATAACATTAATAACCATATTTTAAGAAAATTATTTAGATTTATTTAGATATGGATCATAATATTTCATCAATTAAATCATAATCATAAACAATCTTGATAAATGATGAGATTGTTTCAATATACTCTTACTAGTTGGTAACTTTGAATCATACTCCCCAGGTTAGAAAATTAAATTAAATGAAACATAAAATATCATGAAAATAATTTTTTTCAAGATATAACATGTAAAATGTAAGTATATACACCTTGAAAAATAATTTTGGCACATAACAAAACATGTGTCTCAAAGAAGGAAAATTGAGACAAAATCATCTTGCCGATTTGATGATTTTTGAAAAACTGACCCCATGAGAGAAAGATAATATAGTGGATATGTAAATAAACATATATTTAATAATAATATTCATATAATACATTCATGGGAAGTATACACACCACATAAATGAAATGATCAATGAATAAGGCATAAATCTCATAAAAATAAAAGGTGAGATGAAATTCTCTTATCTTGTGTCTAAAATATCTTCGTACTTGTACAAAATTCTTGTATAATAAATATAATTTTATTATAAATATAACATATAACCATATTATTATATCTAATACCATATATTGTTTTATTATGAATTTATATTACCCTATTTTTAATAATTCTATCTTAAGGTTTCACTTCGGGTAATATCTGCTTTGTTCTTCGCATGTGTCTTAATTTGTTATATATTTGGTCCTTATACATATATCATGATTTAAAGAATTTAAACCATGATATAAATATCATTTAAATTAATTATATTTTTATTATAATAATCTATATAATATAGAAGTATGAAATGGAATACATTGTTCATGGAGATGGTAAGTTGTATGTATGCATGAACGTTGTTTCTATTTTTTTATTCTCATATTGAAAGAAAGAAATAAAAGGAAATATATGTATATAATATCATTAAATTATAATTATTATGTTATATATATCATTTAATATCACTAAAACCATCCTTAATATATTCTATTTAGTGTGTGAATGAATCACATCGCTTTGAGGGGACAGTAGTCCACACTTCCTCAAACAAAATTATTGTATTTATAAAAAAATGGAAAGTATAAATATATGTGTTGTAAAATAATTAAAGAAGCTTAAATAAATTATAAATATCATATATATTATATATAATCATATTTTCAATCATAATTCACACCATGAGATGTGGTAAAGTAAAAAAGGAACAATCATTGATTCATGAAGCGGTAGTTCACCGTACACATAAATAGTATGTTCGTTGCCCATTATATGGAAGTGTATTAAATTGTAGGAATTACCCTTAGCATAAAAACATATAAGTATATTTATGATACTTTTTTTTTTTTATAATCATGGAATAGGTATAGTTTAGGGGTTGGATAATGAAATTAAGATAAAGGAGCTCGAGCAAGGATGTTACCTGTTCTTTGGGTAACTATTTTTGGTTTGCACCAAAGAGAATCCTTGGATTTATTTCTGAAAATAATGAGAATTACAGGTTTATGGAAAGTATTTTTAGGAGTTATTTGGGTACATCTTGTAAAATATAAATTTTCTTGATATATGTGAGGAAGTGGGAGGGGAGAAGGCCTTTTTCTAGTGGAAGAGAAGTGGTACTCTTGTAAATCTTTGGAAAAGAAATTCCCCCCTTTTTTCCATGTTAAGTGGATACAATAATGGTAAAAATTAGATAAAATGGAGGATAATCTTGAACTATGTCCATAAATTTTATTTTGTACAAGTTTATAGGTTTTTTTGGGTCATAAGATTAAGGTTTAGTCCTTTGTCAAACTAATTTTTCTCTTAATCATTATAATTAATTTTAATTTCATTCACTAAATTTTTTGTCAAAACTAATTTTACCTTATTAGAAATTATAAATTATGCTTATTAAAAATATTTAATCCATTTTTTCAAACATCAATCACATAAGTGGTAGAAATTAATTTAAATTTAATCCCACATATGGGACGACAATACGGGTTTTTAAAGTAAAAACATTCAAAAGTTTGCTTTGTTTTTATATTCAATTTTAATATAAAATTGATTCTAATGACCTAAATTTTATTATTTGATAAAATTTAATCTAATTAAAATTTAAAACCTAATATAAATATAATTTAACAATATAAATAAATTATATGAAAATGAACTTTTGAATTAAAATTCAGTATTTTTCAATATTCATCATAATATAAAACTTTACAGAAAAATACAAAAAATCACCCTAACATAATTTTTATGTTCCTATTTTATATATTAAGTTTTTTTACATATAATATTTATTAAAAATCCAAAAATTGGATTTAAAATAGGTTCTCAATTAAAAGGCTGTAAAAGTACCTTAATAAAAATATAGGTTTGTGTGAAATTGGGTTTGTTTCAATATTATGTTTATCAAATTTATTAGATGAATAATAAAAAATATTTTATTGTATATAATATATATATATATTACATTAATATCACTCACTAATTATAATTAATTTAATTTATTAGGATAAAATATCTTTGTGATCATAAATATAGTTTTCTATAAAAACATTCCCTTTATATTCAATTGGTTATTATATCCATTTTTAATTCATTTATAACTAATGAATTGAACCATGTATTTTCATAAGTTATTTAATAATATTAATAAATGTTAACTTAATGGATAGGTTATATATTATTATATTAAATAGTAATATTTTAAATAATGTATTATTTTTTGGTAACACTCAGTCTTGCGTGTTATGAAAACTATTAAGGAAAGTTAGTATTATGTGTAATGTAATCTAACCTTAGTTTTCTATGTAAATAAATCTAAACATTATGTTGTGTGTATTACATAATTAACTTGGAGTTTCATATAACATAATCCAAATGTGGCTCTTTAATATAAATTAAACTATTTTAAGTGTTGCGTGAAATTCAAAATATCAAAAAGATTAAATTAATTAGAGAGAAAATAAAAAAATCTCAGGGTGTTGCATTCTACCCCCCTTAAAATGAATTTATCCCCAGAAATTTTTCTAGGTTATCAAGGGTTTAATACTAAAAGTTCCTTTTATATAAACCTACATTATAAAAAAATGAATCCTAAAACATCCTATAAAAATGGAATGTTGAAAATATAATGGTTACCCAAAGTAACATATAACTATGTTTCCATATAGGAGAACATAGGTGGCAAGTGAAAACATGAACTTAGAGGAAAAGCATCAATATTTGAAGGGAGTGATTGAGGTTATCAATCACAAACAAGTGGATGATCAATGAAAATTTGAGAGACTCAAAGTCATAAATATTTGATAATTTAAAATTCCATCATTTCAACAAAAAATTAAGGTATTAGGACAACATTATTTTTTTCATCATTTTTCTAACGTTGAGTAATTATTTTATTGACCAAGAATAAAATTAAATATACTTACTTGATATATTTCTATAAAAAAAATTCTTTTTTATGCTTTTATCAATTTCTAATTTATCCATTACTTCAAGAAATTGATGTTAAGAAATTAAATTTGATGCCTAAATTACTAAAATACACTTTTAATAGATCTTAAGGCCCATAAAAGAATGAAAAGTATAATGATTTGTCTATAATTATTCTTTAAAATAAATATAGTTAATGCATTAATCTCTAAACATTAAAATTAACTATAATGGTTCATTATTAATATTTATTCATCAAAAATAATTACACTTTAACCAAGACATCGTGTAGGCCAGTGGTATGCATGAAAGCCTTATCATCTTTCGGTCATGGGTTCATGACCTAAGGCATTACCGAATGTGATTGGTTGTCACCCGACATATATGATGTCATTTTCTAAAACCAAAATATTATAATTTCCAAAATAAATATGATTTACATCCTTGAAATAAGGTTAATCACTAAATTTCCTTTTAACCTAGGTTTTTAATACAACCTCAATAAATAAATACTTACTCCAAAGTTCAGCTTAAACTTTTCATGAATGGTTAACCTTATAACCCTTCTGAAAGATGAAAATCCAAAATAGTATAAATATGTTAATGAAATCATCTTAACATTTATCCCTCGTATATCACAAAGTAGTTCTTGGTTGTTACCTTCCAAACATGTGAATACCTTCATCAAACATTCTCTTGAAACATGGAAATAACCTAAATTACCATAAATACTTATTGAAAACATGCATGTTTCATTATTCCAAAGTATATTGGATTTATTATTTAAATCCAAAAATGTTGTAAACTTAATCAATGAAACCAAAAACTACTTGTCAACAAGTCCTTAATTAGTTACAAGGTAATCAGTACCATCTAATTTACTTATTCATATCCCATGTATCTTTATCCAAACAAAAATATATTAACATAAGTAGAATATTAAGGGTTATATTACCTTAGTAAAAATATCACCTTTTCATTAAATCATTTTTCCAGTCCATCAGAAACATTCAATGTAATCTTTCAAATCCTTAGTGAAAATCATAAGTTGGATAATCCTTGTATACTTCACCATTCATATAACATAATTCTTGAATCCAAATACATAAAAACTTTGATTGTTCCACTTCATTCATAATATATAAGAAATTTTCTTCATCCTATTACTTAATACATCTTTCCTTTCACCTTTCATTTGTAGTCTCATCATCATCAGTAACATAACCATTAAGGTACATTCATTGTTCAGAACCCAACAAACCATACTTTTTGTTGATATCAAAGCAATCTTGGAAACATTTTCCTTCTCATATCTTTTTTCTTTATCCATGACCATTGAGTATCTTCTATTGATTATTGATACACCTTCTACTCCGCTGGTTTAATAATTTCCTTCAAATCTAATAATACTATGAATCTGTTTTTAGTTTTCACTTTGTTCATAAAGGTTCCCATATTATTATTTCCTCCTTCCTAAATCTCCTGAGAATCCTGTTGTTGAACCCTTGAGGCATAATAGGATGTTTTGTGTCTAAATACTTCACACCAAAATCAATAGTTGTTAAAATTATAGAAAAGTGATTAAAAACTAATTTCCATTTTTTGGTGTTATTACTCTATGAAAACCCTCTTTTCAATGGAGCATGTATATTGATTGTGTATCATTTTTTCATATAAATATAACTTAATTTGTGGTGTTATCCATTCTTCTTTTTCCACTTGACTAGTAGGATTTCTAACTTCTCACAAATCCATTTTTCTATAGGAAGTAGATGCTTTTGGTATGGTGCAAGGCATGGTGTTCTCCTACTTATGATCATGCTTCAAAATATATTTTAATTTTTTTTAAAATTATGTACTTTTGATATGAGAATACACTCTTCAGTAGTCACTCTGGGGTCTTATATATCTCTATATGTGTATGGTTCCTTACAGAAACCCGATATCATATCAAGAGTAAGGATCATTTCTTGATCCTCACACTTTCATTTCTAAATGATGAATTCTTCAAGTTATTTTATTATTTTTACCCTTTATTTCATTATATTGGTGAATCAATATATGATTCAATCTTGTTCTTTCCCTTTTATCTTGAGATAAACTTCCTTTTTTGGGTTTTTAGAAATTCCATATTTCAATTTTTCAATCCCAAATTTTAGTTCTGAATTTTCTTCCTATTATTGGTGAATATAGAGATTTGATTTATGAACAGCTACATTATCCTTCTTGGTTTTAGCCCTCCATTTTTCAAGTTCTTTAAGATCCACCATGAGTTCAATATAAAGATCAAATCTCCCCTTATATTTATCATTCTCATCGTCACTATTATCAGCTTGAGGTCTGTCAATAATAGCTAATAAGGCTTCTTCAATTGGGTCCCTACAAACCTCAACCTCCACCACTTTTGACTTATCTAAACTTTCATCATTCAGAGATAACAGGTTATTCTTATTGAATAATTTTCATTGATTTTTTCCTCTAATTTTATCACCCTTTAAACTTTTATTCATAGATTCTTTATACTCATCATCTGGAATATTTTTAAAGAACTTAACATCAAGTTGTTCTACCTTACCGCATCGGAAGCAAGTAAGTGTAAGCTTGCCTTTAAAATTTTATTCTCCTCTATTAATATTATAGGAAAGGAAATTAATCCCTAAATAAACCTCATATTTATCTAGATATTCTTTAATATAAATTTTATTCATCTCTTGGAATGAAACATCAAAAGAATTATCCTTCACCCTGACTTTATTATCATCATTTATTATTTAATATGTGATAAGTATACTATGAAGGTTTTCCAAGGATACTTATTTAAATTCCTTTTCCTTAAGAATGGATATATTTTCATTGAAAAAAATAGTTAGTCTCCTAAAGATATATTTTCACAATTTTTACAACTTCAATATTTTCACCAAGGCCTCACAAATATTTCACCAGAGCATTTAGATGATCAAAAAATACATCAAATGTTTTGATTGGGATTATCCTCAAGTATCCATACTTATTCCACAGAACTTGCAGCATTGCCTCTAAAACTTTGGAATCACATTCATAAATATTCCAGAGTTTTTTCACATAGCATGAGAGGTTTTTTGGGGCACTACCTTGGTGCGGATAGGGTTGGAAAAATATCCCCCTAATGCATCAGTTTCTTTCCCATCTATGTCCAGTTCCTTATGGTAACTTTCTGATAAAGACTTTATTTCCATGTTCGCAAATATACTATGAATGGTTATTGTGTATAATTCCATCCCCAATGACCTAAAGTAGCGATGTATATTTTTCTTTCTTAATTGTAAATTTTTTCTTTGTAAAATTGGTATGACTTTGTTATTAACAACTTCTACCAATACCAAGCTTCCAAAATAGAGAATACATCACCCCTTAACTAGGATATGATTCCAATTATTGTCTCTTATTAAGGATATTATCCTAGTATAATGGGTGATTTAGGGTATTACTGATTAAAATATTAATTCCTTTAAAAAAATGATCTTGTTCTCTCAAAGTGAAGAACACCTCTTTCTCTCCCTTTCTTTATCTCTATGAGTGATGAAAGTAATAAAGAACGCATAGATTTTTACTTGGTTTTCCCTAAAATGGATAGTATAAGTAGAATGAAAATTTGATGTACCTATGAACCTAAAACACTAGATCACATAGATTATTTTTTGGTTTACACAGTACATTAGTTTCAATAACCATCCAAACTCATTGTTCACACAAATGAGAATAAAACACTACCTCTCATCATAAAGAGGAATGCACTAATATTTCAAGTATATCCTTATTCTTTATGATATAATAATGTGTAATTAAACCTAAAAAGGTGTGTTACCTCTACACCACCTGATAACGTTCAAATGAGATGAAGTTCCTTGAATATCCTCCTTCTTTTCCACCTTTAATTTTCCAGCAAGCTTGGAAGTATCTAATCTAAATATTCTATAAAATACTCCCAAGAATTCCCCTAAAAATTTTCATTTATACTCATCTAGATAAATTTTGTATACAGTTGTAAAAAAATCATCTTCTTTGATTTGGTCCTATAACATCCCGGGTCCGGGTGCCCTAAACCCAGTTCGCCACGTGACCTCAAGCACATTTCCCCAAACGCTATAGGCTACCGACTAGAAGCGAGGGCCCAGGTCTAATAGTGGGGAAACTATGCCCTCATTTGTCAAAGTGTAGCATAGCGGAATACGAAATAAAACATACAACAAAAAGCGGAAGCAGTAAACCATACACAACTGGAATGAACAACTGATGACAAAAAGGGAAACCAACAGTCATATATATATAAAGATGTAGCATGTCACTATTATATGAAAACATCCAGAACATGTTACATAACAGTACAATACAATACAACTGAAATACAAATACAGAAAGAAAGACAGAACAGCCCGCAGCATCACGAGCCAATGCTCGGTCCCATTCTCTCCTATACCCCAGCAACAATCAAGTACCCGTATAAGGGCCCTTTCCCTTATCTACACCTTCAGAAACTTAATATATTTGGGCCGAAAAGCATGACCCAAACAAGGTGTGAGAAACGAATCTCAGTAGGCACCCACCAAAGGCTCGTGCCCAACTGTGTGAAAGCATGCAACAACAGTGTGCAGTAGTAAAAATGAAATAAAAGCAGTACTAAAAGTAACTAACTTAACCAATTATATTTCCATTTTAATATCCTTTTAATCATTTAATTTAAAATATCACCACAGTGAATATTCTAAGTAAACAGCTAATGTTCGCAGGCTCGTAAACCCCTACCCTTAGGTAAAGAGTATCCAACACAAGAATCTGCCCACAGGCATACGGATATTTCCCACAGGCGTAAGAAGTGTCTCCCACAGGCACAGAATCAGCTGCCCACAGGCACGGAAGAAGTTGCCCACAGGCTAAGTAGTAAAATGCCCACAGGCTAATCACAACACTACCCTCAGGCTAAACAGGTAACCGGGCCTTGCTCAACATGTAAATAAACATTCACAAGCAATTCCTTTCAAGGAAATTCTACAGACATTACTTTAAAGGCATACCCTCGGGTATCCTGGAAAAATGGCTAAATAGAGGAATACACCCCTGGGGTGGTCCCGGATCCAAGAACTGATCCCAAACAACAATTTTACAATTTTATTTAATTACCTATACAGTTCTAGGAAGTTAAAATAGTCACAGCCTCAGCCACACGACACCCCAACATGGGTTCGTGGCACCAAAATATACAAAACACATAGCAGTTGGAAAACTAAACACCAAGCCACCTACCTTATACGTCAAAGAGCAGTATACACGATCGTCAATCCCAGAAATTCCCAATAACGGCGTAGATCTAAGGTAAGAAAACTTTCACTCAACCTCAAATAACTCCCATTTGGGAAATAATTGGTAATCAACATGCTAGGAGAAGAGAGGGCTTACCCGCGCGGTTCCAACGAGATCGTCCGAGGCGGAATTGGATTCCCGATTCGCGGTCGATGGATCTCCAAAGGCTCGGTCGTCCCCTCCCGCTCCTTCTTCCCGTTCTAATCCTTCCCTGTGAACAGGGGAGGCTACTGCCCATTTTAAGCAAAAAAAACAAAGTACACGGCATGTACTTCCAAGTACACAGCGTGTACTTCTTTCATTTAACTGTTCCTCTGGCGGCACTGCCACACTGTTCATCCGTCGACATGAGTACACGGCATATAATAACGAGTACACAGTGTGTACTATCACCCAGCTGGCGGCTACTCCACCGCCTTACTGTTTTGGACTACCGACTGACTACACGGCGTGTAAAGGACCACTACACGGCATGTAGTCGGTTCCTACACCCTTTGTCGCCGGCATGGCTATACGCCCCGTGTACCCATCCCACACGGCCAAAGGTACACGGCGTGTGGAAAAGTACATGGAGTGTAGTTCTAAAATTTGGGATCTTTCCCCATTTTCCATATTTTCTCAAAAACACTTAAGGAAAAGGGAAAATAAGAAGCCCGTACCTCAAAACTAAGAACCGGTTTCTTACTGGTCCAAGGGATTAAAACAAGTAATTATTTATCTCAATTCATTGAATCATTACTTGTGTTATCCCCATTTAAATGTGGTGATTGAGGACCATTTAATTCTCATTAAAGTCCTCAAATCTTATACACAACCTCTCTGATAATAATATATATTTCACTATAACTTTCTGACTATTAATTGATCATGCATGAAATGGAATAATATTCTCATTCCAGGGATTCACCATAGTATGGTATTATTTACTATAGAGTAGAAGAGGTCTTCAATCAAATTTTTTGTTCATGTTTTGCTACTCTACAGTATGACTTACTGTGCTCGGGTTTATTTTTTTATGAAAAAATCATCTCCATGAACCACCCATAATCACACCATGATCACCTTAACTTCCTTCCAATTCCCAACAACATATGACATAATCTCTTCATTGGTTCTGGGCATAGCGGAATCATGTGGTGGTGGATGATATATTAAAATTTATTTTAATATTTCTATGTCTGGAACCATTAGTGAGAATATTGAATATAAAATTTATAATTATTTTATTTAATATCAGAAAAAATGAATACCTAGGATTAGGATATTTCTTCATTGTTAAATGTTGATCATCAGAAGGCCCCCTTTCAGATTCCCTTCATTTCACTGTGATGATCCAAGGATATAATCCCTCTAGTGATGATCCAAACATGCTCCTTTGATCTCCAAGAAATTCTAATCAATCTCTAGGTTCTAGCATGATGAGTTTATTATCTTGTGTTGTTTGTGTTGATCACACGTCCTTCAATCTAAAATGAATATCTCTTTCATTTCTCATTCTTGATAGGGAGAGAGAAGTATGAGTTAAGAGAGAATTCATTGTGTGCAACAATTCTCTATTCTCAATTGTACCAATCAATACACTACACAATAGACATACCCATCTATTTATAGATATAGGGTTTTGGTTAAAATAACTATTTAATTTTATTTCATACCTTAAATAATATTATAACCTTTAATAAACCCCATGACACATAATGATATTATTATTATTTTGTGCGCTCCAACTTGCGCAATAAAAAATATTATTTAACCATCTTGTTAATTGATATTTTTTACCAAACACGGTCTTGGTCTATTCAAGATACTCTAGAACTTATTGAACATCCAAATAAATATTTAATTTATATATTTCATTCATCAATAAATATTTTCAATCAAAAAAACATGAATAAAATTATCCCTCTATCATGAAAATAATACTTATTCAATTAATTAAATTCAAATAGAATTTTATTGAGATCATTGGAAACACTTGGTGTGGCCCTTTTAGATTATTTATCATTAGCATTAGGCAGGCTTTCCTAAAGTCCAATATTACTATATAGAAATGGTTCAAGGCACCCAAGACAAAGAACCTAATGTCACAATGATGAAAACCACATATTAATTATCATTATGTGATATAATCCCTTTATTTTAATATTTCATCAAGCAGATTTCACATCTGTGACACCAACCTATATGCTCGATACATATTTCTTTGACTATGTGAAATAAACACATTGTTACACCATGGCCATGGAATTTAATGAAAAGGTTATATTACAATCAAAGGGTTGAGATATTAACTTCCATAAAGATGGAAGGGACAAATACTTACTTGAATTATCCATTAATGACATATCAATCATGATGCACCAAACATACCATACCTCACTGTGAACATATGTTGTCATAGTGTTTGTTATAAAATCTAAGTGTGTGAGTCATTATATGAATTAATGATAATATTAAAGTCTAAGTGCCATTACGTATTCTCACGGATAAGAATATTTTATGAAACCAAAACATATGGAATTCCTACTGAAGGTTCTATTCTCATAATCTCTTATCTTTGAGATTACCAAGTGTGAACTTTATAATAACATACCTCATATTCTTATGAGAAATCACACCAGATAATCTATGTACATGTGTCCCATCATAGTATGTTATCCAATTGTAGAAAATTATTTAAGAATATTATCATATCACTTCAAGGTTCTCATTATAGTGAGGAACTTCTATGACCTTATCAATGCAATGTATACTCTAAGAAATTTTTACATTGGAGTCATGTGGAACAATGAACAATATGTAATAAGAATTATTATTAATATTCAATACATAGAATATACACGTAATCAAAGTACAAATAGTTGTTCCTAGGAAACAAACTCTAACAAACTCCCACTTATACTAAATCCAACTACCTATAACTTTCATTCCACTAGACCTCATATGATAATCATGTTTCTATTGAGTCAAGGCTTTAGTCAAGGGGCACACTATGTTTTATTCCATGGAAATTATACTCACTAAAATATCACCTCTATGAGTATAATATCTCAAGAGATGATACTTCTTAAGTATGTGCTTCATACATTGATGTGACATTGGATATTTTGTGAGACCCACTGCTATAGTATTATCATAGTAGAGTATCAAAGGATCATTACTACTAGGTAACATGTTAAGATCTTGTATGAAGTTTCGCATCCATAATACTTATTAATATTCCTCATAATCCAAAATATATTCATACTCTACTATAATCTTCAACCATGGCCTTCTTTGAGCTCTTCTATCTCACAATTCCTCAAAGTGAATATGTATCCTGTTTGTGACTTCATGTTATCTTGATCAGTTTGTAAACTAGCATCTTCATATCCTCTGATGACTGGTTCCTCAACCCCTCCATAAACCATGAACATATCCCTAATATTCCTTATATGCTTAAGGATAGTATTGACTTCCATCCAATTGAAGTCACGTGGGTCATCTTGATATCTGCCTACCACACTTAATGCATAGGTGACATCTATCCTAGTACATAGCATAAAATACATGACTACCCTAATCAATGATGTGTATTTAATCCTTTCTATTATATTTCTTTATTCATGTGTTTGAGGGCACATTTTCCTGGAAATATGAGTGTTATGTGATGCTGGAAAAAATTCCCTCTTGGATTGTTCCATATAGAACATCTTCATTATATTGTAAATATATGTACTTTAACATAGGCTAACAAACCTCTTGGATCAATCATGATGGATACTAATCCCAAGAATATATGTAGTCTCGCCCAATTTTTTTATAGAGAAGAATTTATTTAACCTCACCTTAACAGACTGTAAGAATTATTTTTTATTTCCAATGATTAATATGTCATCAAAATATACTATTAAGAAAATAACTACACTCCCACTAAACCATTTATATAAAAAATTCTCACACTCATTATTTATAAAACCAAATTCTATTATGCCTTCATCAAAATTAATGTTCCGTGACCTAGATGCTTTATTTAATCCATAAATGGATTTTTGAAATTTTATATCTTGTTTTCATCCTTTGGAGTCACAAAACCATTAGGTTATATCATATAGACATCTTATTAAAGGTTACCATTAAGTAAGGATGTTTTGACATCCATTTTCCAATTCTCATAATCATGGTAAGCTACAATGCAAAGTATAATTCTAATAGATTTCAGCATTTCAACTGGTGAAAAGGTTTCTTCATAGTCAATGTCTTGATGTTGTTTAAACCCTTTTACAACCTATCATATCTTATAGGTATTTACTTGTCCTTCGATGTCAAATTTCTTTTAGAATGGCCATTTGTAACCAATGGGATTTACATTCACTAGTGGATCTGCTAAAATCCATACTTGGTTTTGGTACATGGAATCCATTTTAGAATTCATAGATTCTTTCCACTTTAAAACATTTGTACCACTTGCTACTTGTTTTTAGGTTAGAGGGTCATTATTATCAACTAATAATGAGTCACCATTCATAGTGACTAGAAAACCATACCATTCTAGTTCTCTAACCTCACTTGTACTCATATCCAGTTCTTGTATCTCTGGAATAGTTTCTTCTTTCACAGGGCTTTGTGGAATCTATTCCAGGGACAACTCTTGTATACCTTGAGCCTCAACTTCATAAAAGTTTCTCTTACTACCACTATATATTTTAGAGATATTCTTCCCCTCAAGTAATATGGTGTATCTTTCCACTATTATCATTTTATATGAGTGTTTATATAGGTAATATCCCCTCGTTTCTTTTGGGTATCCTATAAAGGTACACAGTGTGACTCAGGGTGAAAGTTTGTTACCTGAAGAGACCTTAACAAATGCTTTGTAACCCCACACATGTAAGTATGAAAACAATAGTTTCTTTCCATTATATAAATGGTATGGTATACCATATTCCACTTTAGTTAGCACTTGGTTTAGTATTTGTGCCACTTTTTGTAACACATATTCCAAAAAGGGTAATGTAATACTCACATGACTCATCATTGATCTCACTATATCCAACAATGTGTGGTTCCTCCTTTCACTTACACCATTCCACTGAGATGTATAAGGAGGATTGATTTGAGATAGGATCCCAAACTCCCATAAATAATCAATGAAGTCTTGATGAAGATATTCTCCACCACATTCTAAGCATAGTTTCTTAATATTCTTACCAATCTGGTTCTCAACTTCATTATTTTATTCCTTGAATTTATCAAAAGAATCTAACTTATATCTCATTATGTAGACATATCCATATCTACTAAAAATCACCAGAAAAAGTTATATAGTATGAGTACCCACCCCTTACCTTAATAGGAAATGGTTCGCATACATCTGTATGAACTAATTCAACAATCTCT
Organism: Viscum album; assembly: GCA_963277665.1. NCBI lineage: Eukaryota > Viridiplantae > Streptophyta > Magnoliopsida > Santalales > Viscaceae > Viscum > Viscum album. Next base: position 1,211,938,809 of record OY728143.1, on the reverse strand, counting down.
TTGGAACTTTCACTTTTCCACTAAATAGTGATTTGGTCATTTTACCTTATAAACATGTGTGACATAGACCAAGTGTTTTATGTTCAAAAGAATCTAAATATCCATCTTGGTATAATTTATTCAAGCACTTTTCATTTACATGACCTAGATGGTGATTCCAAAGTTTGGTGTGGTATGAGTCATGTGAAGTAACTTTGTTATTGATTTCCATTACTTGGTTTGTGTAATCCAACACATAAAGATCATTATTTAAATGTGTATTACCATAAAAAATTATATTTATAAGATAAACAACATTCATTTTAAAATTTGAACATAAATCCATTCATATCAAGTCTGGATACAGAAATATATTTTTTTGTAACAGATAGAACATAATAACAACCCTTCAAAACCAAGATCATTCTGGTTAGAAACATAAGTTGGTAGTCCCCAATAGCTACAACAACACTTTTAGCTTCATTGGTTGCTCAGATATCTACCTCCCCTCAATTAATCTTTCTAAATCTACTTGGTTCCTATATTTGAATACATATGTGATAAACACAATGTTGACACCCAATTTTTAACCTATAAGACTTTGGAATGTTTATAAGAATATTTCTGAAGCTATGTGCTAAGTTGGAACGGGAACCTGGGGCCCGAAGAGCCTTGGTGTAGTGATTTTGAAAATATTAATTATATTTTTCATGCGCACATAGTTTCACTTGAAAAGAGGATTAACTCATAAGTGGATTCTCTGATCAAATTTCTGAGACCACGGTTAAGTTTAGAACATCTTTTTTACCATAGGTGCGACATAAAGTTGACAACACCAGGAGTTTCAGTCAAAGACAATATGATGGGTTGTTTTGTGGTGGAATAATTAATTAAATGAGAATTTAATTAATTAATTAACCTAAAACTAACATAATCCCTCCCCCTCCCCACATTTTGGTACACGACACAAAGGAGGATCCATTCCTCCTTCAGTCTACTCTTCTCCTTTTGGCGGTGATGAACCAATTCTAAATCAATGCATCAAGGTGTTGTTGATCTCCATTTCTAACATAGATCATCAGCAAATCAAGGATCATCATGGTTCGAGCATCATTCATCAATCAAAGCTTCGTAGTTTCACCCTTGAGGAAGGCAGATTTATTTTTGGTCCTAATCCGTATTATTTTTTATTTTTTATAAGGTTTTAGATCCCAAATACAATTTTTTTTATCCCTGTTAGGTAGATCCATGGGTTTTGGGTTGAACCGGGGTGGATTAGAAATTTTTTTAGGATATTCCTAACTAGAATTACTGTCTACATGACATGTAGTCTAGTGATACATGCCATGTAGCCCTTTCTATTTGAGGAAAAAGATCTTTTGGGTTTACACATCGTATAACTTGTTTACACACCATGAATCACCTCAATCTGTGTGGACATGGGACGTGGCTTGGGATATCCATGTAAAAATACATGATCATGTAAACTACATGGCCAAAGTACAAGGACACAGGGTCTGGTACATTAACACGGGCAAACAACACGGCTAGGGGCTGGGTGAAGTGAGACATGGTGTGTACATTCTTTACATATTGTATACACCTACATGGGTTAGAAAACTATGTAGATGGGATACATAGCTAGGTTCACATGCCATGTGGACCCCAGTGCACATTTTGTACTCCTTGGGATCTTCTTGAGATCTTCCACCTTCTGTATCTCCTTCTATGGGACTCAGATTCAAACTTGAAATCATCCTATATTTTGAGTAATTTTCCATCTAGAACATGATGATGGCATCCATTTGGGCCTAAAATATATGAGGTGTCATTTTCAAAGAAAGAAACTTGTGAATCTGTGCTTAATCAATGCTGGAGATTGGTGTGGTTTGTGAAGAGAGATGTTGGGATTGGTTCTCCCCTTATCGTATCAGGGTGTGGGTTTCCCCTTACCTCCCTGCTTTTGTTGATACAGGACTCCCCAAATTGTGGGTACGAGTTCTTTTACCTTTGGGTCGTTTCTCTAGGTTTGGTAATCCCATAATGGATTAGTTAATGGGTTTTACATGATGTTTTTATAGTTGTAAAGTGCTCCCCTACTGTGCTAGGGCATGGTCCTTCCATACTCTTTTGGTAAGATAGAGTAGGTACTCCCCTATTGAACTAGGGTTAGAGTCCTCTTTCTATGGATTTAGTATTATCCTATTATATGAGGGCGCAGGTCCTCTATATGTGATGTATAGATAGAGTAGGTACTCCCTTACTGGGTTAGGGAGTGGGTCCTCCATTCCTAGAGTTGGAACTACCCTGTTTTTTAGGGTGCAGTTCCTCCATATATGTTGTTCAGGAAGAGTCGATACTCTCCTATCATACCAGGGAGTGGGTCCTTTATCCTAGGTTAGGCACTCCTCTATCGTGTCAGGGTGCAGGGCCCCATAGTAATCGAGCTGATAGAGTAGTACTCCCCTGTCATTCTAGGGTGCGGGTCCTCTATCCACAAAGTGGTACTTCCCACATCATGGGTACAGGTCCTCTATCCTTTGAGTAGTACCCCCTATAATACCAAGGTGTGGGGAATCACTTATGGATTATTACTCCCTCATATCTAAGTATCAGTGGGGAGATGGTCCTCCATAGGATTTGGAGTTCCCTGGGATGATAAGTACAATTATGTGGAGCGGGCCCCTATGCTAGATTTGATTAATGCTTGGCTAGGAGTTAGTGCTCCCTCGACGGACTGGGGAGTGGGACACTCCATACATGAGTGATAGAGGTTTCATAGGTTTGGTTAGGAGCTATTACTCCCTCAAATATGGGGCAGTGTTGAGGTGATGGTCCTTCTGTTTTCTCTCTCCTAAGAGAGGATTCATGCAGTGCTTAGTCTAGTATAGTGTTCCCTCAAATGTGTGCAGTGTTGAGGAGTGGGTCTCTCCACATGGGTTTCTTCAGCTTTTCGTAGGGCACATGCTAGTGATAGAAAGGGATCTAATACTTTGCACTATAGATGGACCTATTATGTTGTTTCCTATAAATAATTTTCTCTCAAATGTACCTTTAGTAATGGTAGATTTGTTCCTGATGGAGTGTATCTCTCAAACAGGTGACATCTGGGATGGATGATCTAATGGAGTGTCTTCTCCTTTTTTATGTTACCTTTAGAGCCTCAAGTTTAATCTTGTTATTGGCTATGAGGTTAGAACCTCATGAGACTTGGAGTCTGAGATGAGTATATTTGGGTGATGTCTTGGAGCCCTTGCGATGTTGTCACATTCTTGTTTGACACCCCTTGAGGACTGAGTATATTTACTACTCCTATACCCATACCCTAGTTTCAGTTTCTCCCTTTTTATGGGAGTAAAATATGTGTGGGTTATTCCATTTTCTTTTCATTTTTATCTTTTTTTATTTAGATAAGGTCACTCTCCTACTGTAGGTGACAAAGTCCTGACATGTAGTTCATTTACTCACTATGTTGAGCCCCCTGTGCTTGGATTTGGTTACTTCTTATTGGGTTGAGTTTTGGGATGGGGTTTTTACTTAATTTAGTTCTTCTAGGTTTCTTTTACTTGGATTACTAGTCATATATAGCTGAGGATGGTTCAAGATGAAGTTTCACTATCTATGGGGTTCCCTCTGTCTAGGTTGAGTAGACTATAACCTTTTATTTACTTCCTTTTCTTTTGGGTTTTTGGTGTGCCTAATGATTATTTTTAATACTCACCCCTACGTGGGATTTTCCTGCACGTTTTTTTTCTTTTGTAGACCACGGGAATTTTGAAGGAGTCTGTGGAGGCCCTGATACATAAAGAGATTGGCAAGCTAGACCAACTGAGGTGTTTATTGGAGATGGGCTGAGAAGCTTTCTAGAAGTTACTTTTTATAGCATCCTCTTCTTCAGAGATGGTTGGAGGATTTCTCAGTTTTATTTTGGATGCACATGTGTTTTCCCCTTTTACTACACTTTCAGTGCTTTTTTTTACTCTAGTTTGGGATATATGTATGCATGCATTTTTAGTTTCCATTTTTTTATATCTCTACATTGTTTCATCGAGGTGTTTGTGGGTGTATGAATATAAAGGCCTCTCTAATTTTATTTATGACTTCGGCACTTTTTGACACCCCCTGTCATATGGGTGTGCTTGGGGTATTTGTGCCTCAAGCCTCGGCTTGGGTTGGGTCATGAAATATTGGTATCAAAGGTGGTTTGATCCATGGGATGTTTTTTGTATGTTTCCTAAAAAGTATTTGGATGGGTTTTATAGTGATAGTGTCATGGTGTTTCGAGTTCGGATCTTAGGCTACAGGTTCTAGTATTGGTGTGTTAGCTGACGTATCCATTCACTAAGAATCTGATAACCTTCTATTCAACTCAATACATTATGGCACTATTCATGGGGGAAATAATGGTGCATGCGTCATATATGACTGGGTTTTTGTTTTTCCTATCCTTCTTGAGTCATCTCCGCAGATATACTCTTTGATTGTGGTGTGTCTTGATTCTATTTCAAGATACCTCCATAACAACATCAAAATAGGGTTCTATGGTGTGATTTTGATGACAATCCACCCCATAATGAAGCTTCAGTGTAGGGCACTAGTTCTAAGGCGTTTACTCCGGGTGGTGTGTCAGTTGAGCCACCACCTGTGGAGTAGTTGGTTGTGCCAGTAGTACAGGCTAAGTATGTGTGTAGGTTGAGTGCACTGCATGAGTTCTAGAGGCAATGACCTCTAAGTTACTAGGGTGATCTAGACCAATAGGTAGCTTATTACTATATCAAAGTAGTCACATGTGTTTTCCACCTGGTGAGGACACCTCTCAATTAGATGGTGGTCCTAGCGGTGAGCCTTCTACATGGTTCGGTCGGGTGATGGTGGAGTTTAGTGATGTAGACACATGAAAATGTGATTATCACTTGGGTAGATTTCAAGTGACTCTTTAGGAAATATTTCTACCCATCCATGCTGAGATAAGTATGTATCCAGGATCTTCTATATTTTTGGAAAGGTATCATGACTATAGAGGAGTACTCGGTGAGGTTTATAGACCTTTCACATTACTCCCTAGATATAATGTGAGATTAGTTCTTCAGAGCTTGAGCCTTTGATAAGGGACTCCATAGATACATCATAGAAGGTTTGGTATCTTTATGAATTCCCTATTATGCATGGGTACTAGAGTGAGATTTGGTCATAGAGAGATTCTTGGCTGAGGGACAGGCAGATGTGGCTCACAGTGGTGGTCATGAGGTTGAGGAGTCTGGAATAGCTGGAAGATGGTAGATGAAAAGATCACAGCATCAGAGTCATACCCATGTCCAAACTCGGGCCCATGGTCTTGTAGTGAAGGGGTCACACTGGGGATTAGGTTATCCATAGGATGGGTGGTGTTATGCTTGCAACAGCCAAGGACATCTTTCAAGATATTTCATGACCCACCGTGAAGCTGAGAGGGATTTGGTTGACGGTCCACCTTAGTAGAGGAAGAATTTGTATTAGGGAGTTCTATAAGATGGAAGATGTGATGGAGGAGCTGGGATAGCAGCAAGAGGTGGCAGGCAGTTCGAGGTGTTTCCACCACCAACCCCAAGTAGTCCACACCAAGCTCAGGGAGATGGAGAATGCGAGAAAGGAAAACTATGGGCTATAGAGGCATTTGATCCAGATGCTTTGAGGATGAATATAGGTATGCTATGTTTCCTTCCTAGTTTTTGAATTATCAATTGTTAGACACTGTGGTAAGGTAATATTTTCTTTCCACTTCCTGCTCGAGGATTAACTAGGGTGATGCAAGGTGTTGGTATAACCCTTTTTTGGTGTTGTTCAATGTATCTTCGAAAACATAAGGAATAGAGGTCCTTCCCCCGCGAATATGCATTTCTGTGACATAAGAAAAACCATGATGTAGATTCAATGCCACCCAAATTAGATAGTTTCGAGGTGTAGTGGATGAGTCTCTATGACTTGTGTGTTCGGGGCTAGGTGTTGTGTTGGTGGTTGCAGAGGGCCTAGTAAGACCTAATGTGAGAGTTTGGGTATCCCTTTGTTGTTCTTTAGTACCCTTGTGTTCTTGGCATCATCTTTTTATGTGGTATGCTCAATCAGGATGAGGTGTACTTTGACCTCTCTTTAAACTCATGAGGAATAGGTATACTTTACACACTAAGATGCATTTTTGTGATGTGATCAAAATTGTTTGGGCGAGTCAATGATGCCCAAAATGGATAGTATCAAGGTGTAGTGGAAAAGTTCCTTAGACTTTTGTTTTCAGGGAAAGGTTGCATAGTAAGTGTATGAGAAGGTTCTAGCCTAACTAAAGGATTTTTTTCTTGACTCTTTTTTCTTGGAATCCCTTATGAAGGTTTACCCTTGCTTAGAACCATTATTTAGTAGTATAGTTAGACCCTACAATGTTTCTACAGTGTGGATTGGTTTCCTACCATCCCTATTCAGTTGGGATTCCACTAGTCTTTGTGGCGGTGTTTCTAGTTTGGGTTACTCTCTTTCCGACAGGGGTGAAGACACGTGAGGAATTCCACATGCTTTCTATGTCTATATTCTCTTGGATAGATGAGTCTTCCCTCCTTTCCAATTCAATGGTACCCTCACATGCTCAGCGTCAACCTTGAATGTAATATTCTTGAGGAGGTAGTGAGGTAGTTCATCTAGGGGTGGATGTGAACTATGGGGTTATGTTGGTATCTGCATTAGGTTACCAAAGTGGTGTGCCTCTAGACCCCATGAATATATATGGACCATAGTTCTTGGTGCTTTTCCCACTGGTCACAACTGATGAGACATATACCACTTGTTGCTTTATTTTTCCCTAGTTAGAGCTAGACGTAAGAGTGGTTTAGCCAAGGTGTTTCCCCAAAGTGTGTGCTTGGAAGTAGCATGGGAACCCTTGGTGAGCTCACTGGCATGGGATTTCTAGTGTAGAGATCAGTTTCTTTCCCTTATGCCAAGATTTTACTTATAGGGGATGTAAATATTAGAAGGTGGAAGTGATGTAGAGACCTAGGTTTTGACCTGTAATACTTTTGAATGTTTCTAAGAATATTTTTGAAGCCATGCTTTGATTCGGAATGGGAGTCTGGGGTTCGAAGTTCCGTGGAATATTGATTTTAAAAATATTAAAAATATTTTGTCAAGTGTGGGTAGTTTTTATTGAAAATATGAATAACTACCAAGTAGATTCTCGGATTGAATTTCTAAGATTGTTGTTGAGTTCAGAATGTTGTGTTTACCCTAGGTGTTACATAAAGTTGTTTGGGCTGATAGTTTTAGTCGGAGGTGAGATGATGGGTCATTTTGTGGTGGAATAATTAATTAAATGAGAATTTAATTAATTAATTAATCTAAAACTAACCTAATCCCTCCCCCTCCCTTTGTTTTGGCACATGAAACAAAGTAGGATCCATTCATCCTCCCCTCTACTCTTCTCCCTTTGGTGATGATGAAATGATGTTGAATCGACATAAAGAGATGCTTCCAATCTATATTTTTTATGTAGATCTCCATCAGATAGAGCAGAATCATGATCCAAACATTTTTCATCAACCAAATCTTTGGAATTCCTCCATTGAGGTAAGAAGTTTTAGTTTTTGTCTTGATACCCATTTTTTTTATTTGTTGTAAGGTTTTAGAGCCCAAATACAATTGATTTTGATCCCTGGTAGGTAGATCTATGGGTTTTGGTTTGAACTGGGTTAGATAGGGCATTTTTTTAGGTGATTCCTGACTAGAATTACTATCTACATGGTGTGTAGTCTAGTGAGACACATCATGTAGCCCTTCATGTTCTAGGAATATTATATTTGGGCTCTACATGTTGTGTACCATGTTTACATGCCATGTAGTACCCCAATCCATGTGGCCATGGGAGATGGATTGGGATATCCATGTAAAAATACATGGTTGTGTACAAATACATGGCCAAATTACATGAACATGGGGTCTGATACACAGACATTGGAAAACAACACATCTAGGTTCCGAGTGAAGTGATACATGGCTTGTACCTTCTCTACATGTTGTGTACCCATACATGGGTTAAAAATAGTGTAGACAGAATAAATTTCGAGGTTCTTGTCTGGGTTCATGCACTATGTGGACCCAAGTGCATACGGTATAATCCTTGTGATCTTCTTGATATCTTCCACCTTCCGTATATCCTTCTCTATGACTTAGATTTAGGATTGAAAGTAGCCTATCCTGATTAGTTTTTTATGTAGAATGTGATGGATGCCTCAATTTCATCCTATAGGATATGAGGTGGTATGTTCATAGAAATAATCTTGTGAATTTGTGCTTAATTGATTTTGGATATTGGTTTGGTTCATCAAGAGACGCTGGGACTAGTGCTCCCTTGTCATATCAAGGTACGGGTTTCCCTTTACCTCTCTTCTTTGGTTAAGATGGGGCTCCCCATGTCGTGGTTATAGGTTCTTTTACCTTTGGTCAGTCTCTATGGGGTTGGTACTCTCCTAATAGATTAGGGCGTAGGTTCCCCATGATGTTTGTATAGTTGGATAGTGCTCCCTTATCGTGAAATGGAATGGTCCCTCCATACTCTTTTGGTAAGATAGAGTTGGTACACCCCTATTGGACCAATTTGTTGGTCCTCTATATATGGAGTCATTCCTAACCTATCGTATCAGTGTGAGGGTCCACTATATGTGACATATAGATAGAGTGGGAACTCCCCTACTGGGTTAGGGAGCGAGTCCTATATTCCTGGAGTTGGAACTACCATATCGTTCCAAGGTGCAGTTCCTCCATACATGTTGTTCAGGAAGAGTTGGTACTCCCCTATTGTATCAGCAAGCAGGTCCTCTAGCCTGGGGTTGTCACTTCCCTTTTGTGTTAGGGTTAGAGTCCCCCATAGTAATCAATCTAAGAGATTATTACTCCCCTGTCATTTCAGGGCATGGGTCCTCTAGCCACAAAGTGGTACACTCTTTGTTGTGGGCACAGGTCCTCTATCCTTTGAGTAGAACTCACTTTTCATACCAAGGTGCGGGTCCTCACTTATAGAGTAGTACTCCCTTATCTCTAAGTAGCAATAGGGATTAGGTCCTCTATTGGATTTGGAGCTCCCTTGGATAATAAGTATAGTTATGAGGAGTGGGTCCTTTCGCTAGATATGAGAAATTCTTGGTTAGGAGTTAGTGTTCCCTCGATAGACTGAGGATTAATCCACTCCATACAGAAGCAAAAAAGGTTTCACGGGTTTTCTTAGGACTTATTACTCCCTCGATTGTGGGGAAGTGGTGAGGTTTGGGTCCCTATATTCTCTCTCTACTTAGATAGGATGCATTTGGTGATTATTTTGGAATATTGCTCCCTCAACTGTGTGTAGTTGTGAGGAGCAGGTCTCTCTAAGTGGTTTTCTTCAGTCTTGCACGGGGTGAAAGCTTGTGATGACAAGGGCTCTAGTGTTGGGAACTAGAGCTAGACCCAGTATGTTGTTCCTAATGGGTTTCATTCTCTCGTACATACCATTAAGAATAATATAGTTATTCCTGATGGAGTGCATGTCTCAGAAGGGTGCCATCTGGGATGGTTGAGCTCGTGGAGTGTGTTCTCTTGTTTTATGTTACCTTTAGAGCCTCAAACTTAAACCCGTTACTAGTTATGAGGTCAGAACCGCATGAGACATGGATTTTGAGATGATTATATATGGGTGATGTTAGGGAGACTTTGTGTTTTTTTCACATTCTTGGTTGACACCTCTTGAGTACTGAGTATACTTATTATTCTTATGACCATAACCTAGTTTTGGTTTCTCTATTTCCATGGAAGTAAAATATGCACAGGGTATGCCACATGATTTCTATGTTTATCTTCTCATGGTTAGATAAGTTCACTCTCCTTTTAGGGTTGGAAAAGGCTCGATATGTATTCCATATACTCACTGTGTTGAGACCCTTGTGCTTGGATGAGGTTAATTATTTTTGGGTTAAGTTTTTGGATAGGTATTTTCCTTACATTGTTTCCTCTAGGTTTATTTGACTTATTTTACTATTCACGTACATCTGAGAATGGTTCAAGATGGAGTTTCTCTCTCAATCGGGTTCCCTCTAGCTAGGTCGAGTGGACCATCTCCTTTTAGTTGCTCCTGTTTCTTTTTGGGTTTTGGGGTCCCTACTAAGTATTTTTAATACTCAGCCCTACACAATCATTGCCTATGTGTGTTATGACTTGTGTATACCATAGGACTTTCAATGGAGTATATGGAGGACCTAAGGTAGGTGGAGATTAGCAAGGTAGACTGATCGAGGTGTTTACCAGAGCTTGGAAAAGGATCTTTCTAGCAGTTACTTTTGATAGCAATCCTATCCTTCAGAGTAGGTTGGATTCTTTTGAAATTTTATTTTGGGTGGTCGTGTGTTTTTCCTTTTTTCTACACTTTCATTACATTTTTTGTACTCTAGTTTGAGATAGATGTATGAATGCATTTTTAGTTTCTAGATTTTTCTATCCCTATAGTGTTGCATCAAGGTGTTTGTGGGTGTGTCCATACAGGTACTTTAGTAAAATGCCTCCCCGAGTTTAGTTATGCCTTCGGCACTTGTCACCACCCCATGGAATATGGAGGCAGACTTGGGGTAGTTGAGGATCAAGCCCTGTATTGGGTTGGTTCATGACACACAAGCTATATATAATACCCAATTTATAGAAACAGATAAATTTCAATCGATAAAAAATGCACCTGAATCTTCCTCTTACTTCTTTGGCTAGGTGCAATTTTTATTCTAGTGTATTTTCTTTCCACATGAAAAATATACAGAATCATGTTCACTTTCATTAACCTTGATCTTCCACTTCATAAAAGGTCATGAATAAGCTTTGTGTTTAAATCTCTTTGCTTTCCCTTTCTGTCTATTCACCATAAGGATGGAAAGATTTTTACGCTTTGTATCCTTATATACTTGGTGAAGGAGAGTAAGAATATTTAGAAAAGACTTCTCGATGTTTCTCATATTAAAATTTATAACAAAGCTAGAAATTATCTAAGGGAGTGATGTCAGAATAAGATCAGTGCATAGTTCTTCAAGGAGTTTAAACCCTAGAATCTCTAGGCACTCAATATAGAAAATGAGCTTGACTGCATGAGGGTCGACTGGGGAACCCTCTCCAAGCCTACTCTGAAAGAGTTCCTTGGAAATATCAAACAGTTTCTATCTATTTCTATCCTGGTAAAGACCACATAGGTTCTCAAGAATGCTATATGCATCCATGTTTTCATGAGACTTCATGAGTTCACTAGAGATAAATGAAAGCATCAAACATTTAACATCAACCACATCGATCAAATTTTTTTGTATATAAGGAACTCTCCATCACTCGTCTCCTTAGAATTCATATTCATCATTGAGTATTCTAGTATGTAATATTTCCATTCATGGTGTATCATAATCAAAAAGCATCTAAACCACTCCTTGAATTTACTACTATTTAATAGGTTGTATCTCTCAAATATTGATCATAGGGATAGTTTGGATGATGAGCTTTCCACTTTATTCTATAATTAAAATAGCATATTATTAGTACTTTTTACTTTTTACAAATTATGTGAAAAATAATAAATTAATTTATTTTATTATTTAATATCCCACTATTTTATCAATTTTTAATAACCCTCACCATTAAACTCAGAATGTCTAGTTGTTAGAACATTATAGTGGAATGGATCCATATTCCCCTTCGCATAACCCCAACGAGGGTTGGTCAAGCTACTTGAAGGTATTTAGGTATGAAGTTATTTTCCAAATGTAGTCTTGTAGTTCCCTGATACGTTGAGTGGACTCCCTTATCCTGAAATCCTGACTTAGATTTCCTCAACACTTGGATCCAAGTTACTTCAAGTCTAGTGATGGATACTTATCATGATTTAAGATGGTTAAGTAAACCCATAACCTTCATAAGAATTCCAAATTAAAAGTGTCCCAATGAGGGTTGTTCAAACACTTTGTTCTAAGGATTTCATTCTTAATCAAGTAATGGAAGGCCAAGTATGACTTCATATTTAATTGAGGGATTTAAATTTATTATGCATAAATTTTATCTTGTTTTGTCCTTCACATTTTTTGTTAATATTAATTGGATGTTACTTAATTAATTAACCATGGTGGATAAAAAATTTACGCATGATCCATTTATTTAAATTTCATATCTATATATTAATTTATTTATTTATGTGATCGCAGTCTTGCATCTATAAAATAAATAATTGTATAGACATGAATAAATAATTAATTAAATGACCCATTCATGAGATTTATATAACGGATGATTTAATTAGTGGACATTAAATCAACCTTTGACCTAGGTGAAATAACTCATGTTGATAGTATTAGCATGAGTTGCAGCACTCCACTTGTCCACTTTTGTAACACATGGGTTGGCATCATTATGGTTCTTTCTTAAACTCCCTTTGTGCACCTTGAGAAACTCCATTAATTACAAAAAAAAATATAACTCATATGTAGATGAGGGGAAAAAATGATTGGTTAAAGGGGGTTACATAAATATTCATAGACACAAAGGTCCTATTTAATAATGGAGGGAGGGATGAGTCATAGTCCATCATATTTAATTTAATAATAAATAATTGAAAACCCATGAAATAAATTAAATTAAAACATCCAACGCATACACAATTCTTGATCAAGATCATGAATGGTCATACATGTAACATACATGCAAAAGTAAATGGATAATATTCATTTATTTATCCATTATTTATTATTAAGATAAATGTTCTTACACTAATTAATTAATTAATTAATTAATTAATTAATTCCCTTTCATCTTAACAACCATATGAATCCTCTTGGAGATAACCATCATAAAGTAATTAATGGGAAATAAATGGTAAAACCAATAGTTTCATATTTATTACAATAAATTAATTGGTAATTTAAAATTTTAAAACCATTATTAAATTTTTAAAAACATAAAGTGTCAATCAAAATGATAAGGTTTTAATGCTTTAATTTTCAATTTAATGTTATTTAATTCTACCAGTAATTGGGGGACTACACAGTGTATACTATCTTGCTACATGCCTTGTACCTTGATTTTCATATATCCAGGTCACATGATTGGGGCATAGGAGTGTTGAATTGGATAAACTACATGGCATGTACAAGCCAGCTACACATTGTGTATCCACTTTCCATGTGCCTGAGATACTTACCTAGGTCTTCAACATGTATCTCGACTGATTAAATGGAGTGTATAGACTAGCTATAGGTTATGTGATCCTAATTTCATGTGCATGTGAAACCTACTTAAAGAATCAGCATGTTCTAGGGTGAGATACTACATAATGTGTTCACTCCACCTATAGACCATGTATCTCTAATTTCATTTTTCCAGATAACTTGGTGTGTATCGTGGACGTAGGAATTGATGAACTGCATGCGATTTACACCACATACAGGTCATTTATATCATAAATGCTTTATGTTTTTAGTCTCACATGGTTTGAGGATGTATAATGATTATGTAGATTGTGTGATTTATGCTTCTAGCCCATTTATATTACACAGTGTGTACTCCGATACACGTCGTGTTGATCCAAAAACCATGTTCCAAGTTGGCTGGTCAACATGTAGTGTACACCGCTTATAATTAACTGCATGGAATTCCATGTATCATGCGGTATGGCCAGGTGCAACATAATAGGGTACACATAATGTACTTCCGAGTACACGTCGTGTAACCATATATTACTGGCCAAAAATGGCCATTCTCAATGGAATCCCCAGTCATTCTTCATCTGTTCTTAGACCATTAAGAAAATGAAACATTTAATGAACATGATTAATATGTTGATAACATGTTAATACAAATTGAGTTAAAGAATGAATAATTTGAAATTAAAATTCAACAATGATTTCATATGGATCAAAAATAAAATAAATAGTTATAAATTTAAACATGACCACTCTTATATCGATTTATGGTTCTAAATGTAGTGAAAGCACATAGTGGTGGATGATATATTAAAATTTCTTTTAATATTTATATGCCTGAAACCATGAGTGGGGATCTTTCACATAAAATTTATAATTATTTTATTTAATATCAGAAGAAATGAATACGTGGGTATAGGATCTATCTTCATTGTTGAATATTGATTATCTAGAAAGAACCTTTTGGATTTCCTTCATTATGTTGTGGGGATATAAGGATAGAATCCCTCTAGAAGTGATCCACACATTCTTCTTTGATCTCTAAGAAATGTCAATTGATCTTCGTGTGCTAGCATAGTAAATTGATTATCTTTCATTGTTTGTGTTAATCACACGTACTTTGATATTAAAGTAATATCTCTCTCATTTCACATTATATAGAGGGGTAGATAAGGATGAGTCGAGATAGAATTTTTTGTGCATAATAATTCTCTATTCTCAATTCCACTGATCGATCCACTACACAATAGAAATAAACATCTATTTATAGAGAAAGAGTTTAGATTAAAATGTCTATTTAATTTCATGTCATCCCTTAAATAATATTATAACCATTAATAAACCCCATTCCATATAATAATAATATTATTATTATTATTATTTGGTGCACTCTAACCTTCATAATAAAATATATTATTTAACTAGATTATTAATTTATATTTGTCACTGAACACGGTTTTTGTCCGTTCGAAGTCCTCTATCATTTATTGAACACCCAAATAAATATTTAATTTAAATATTTCATTCATTAATAAATATTTTTAATCAAAAAAATGTGAATAAAATTATCCCTCAGTCTTGAGAATAATATTTATTCAATTAATTAAATTCAAATAGAATTTAATCGAGATCATCAGAAACAATTAGTGGGTGACCCTCTAGGATTATTTCTCATTATAAATAGGTGGGATTGTCTAAAGTCCAAGATTTATGTCTAGAATTGGTTCAAGTCACCCAAGAGAAATAACTTAATATCACAACAATGATGATCACATATGAACACTAACTGTGTAATATAATCCCTTTTTTTTAATATCATATCAAGCAGGTTGTATATTTGTGTCACCAAAATATATGCTCGATACGTCTTTCTTTGACTATCTGAAATAAAAATTTCATTACACCATGCCCATACAATTCAATATGAAGGTTCTATTCTAATGAAAGGGTTTAGATATAAAATTCCATAAATATAGAAATGATAAATCCTTCCTTGACTTATCCATTAATAACATGTCAATCGTGACACACCCAACATACCCTACCTCACCATGAACATATGTCATCATGGCTTTAATCAGAAAATATAAGTGTTTTATTCATTATATGTACCCTACATTAAACATAACTTATTTTAGTTGTTTTAAAAATATAAATTACATTATTTTCCCAAAGATATTTTTGGTTTTGAGTTTTAGAGAATTATAACAAACTCTTACAAAGTAAAACCATACATTACGAGTGTATAATTTTATTTAGTATCCATTTTTTTACCAAAAAACGTTCTAAAATAAAACATAGTTTCTTTCCATGATATAACATCACAATTTTTATATTGTCCTCGTCCTTGTCCCTACTCATTCTTTAACCCTTTAAAAAACAAATTGAAATTTGGGATGAGTACAAAAAGATGAGTAAGGGATATAAAAAGAAATAAAACCATTAATCCAATAAAAAATATGAAAACCCATTTAAATTTTCTTTGAGAGAATGAAACAAAACATTTTCACATGAAAAACAAACGCAGGTTTTCTCAAATAAATCCTTTAAAACCCATAGAAAACAATTTAAAACCCTTTTTCAATAACTTAGAGTATCATATTCAGAAAACCCTTTAAAAACCTTTTAATTAGAATAAACATATAGATAAATTATAATATAATAACTACCTAATTAATTAGATATATATAATGTGGATCAACCTTTGTAGAAGCTATATTGGGCACACCCATGAGCTATAACGGGGCTCAACCCTTCATATAATCTATATCAGGCTCACCTGTAAGCTATAATGGATCTCAACCCTTCGTATAAGATATATCAAGATCATAAGTTTCATTAATTCTCAAGTACCATATCTTGAATTAAACATTTTAAAACTCTTTTAAACCCATGTTTAAAAAACTTTTGGATATCAAAATACCCATTTCATATAAAAATCACTTTTAAAATCTAAAAACCGCACACATACAAATTAAACCATTTTCTTTGAAAAGAATTATAAAAATTTATAAAGTAAACATTATGGTATTAAAGAATCATGAAATTGAGAAATTCTATTCATGTTTTATATGTAAAAAATCATTCCTTTTGACCTTTGTAAAAATATTTGAAATAGGAACTTTAAAAGAGTGTTTTTAAAAGAAATTTCCTTACATAAAACCTACAAAATATCCCTTTTTAAAAAAATGAGAGAAATTCGAAAATTAAAATTTAAAATCATTCATGTAAATTTAAATACATTAATAAAAACCAATTTTAAAACATGGACATGAAATATAAATATTTATAAGAATAAATCTTTAAAACATTTAAAATGATGTTTTAGTTAAAGAGTCACTTACCTTGAATCTAGCTCATCACGTAAAACCTTTATCTTCCTGAATAATAAACTTAAGTTAATTATTTACTTGATTTAGAATATTTTTATTGTTTATTATTATTTTTATATCACTTATTACAATTTTATAATAGTTACTTGATTATTTAAGTTTACGTCGGATGTTTTGATGAAATTTGGTCCTTGAGCCCAAAATAACTTTGGTATGATTTCTATAGTAAAAGTGGTCATTATTCCATAATATTTAAAATAAAATTCATGAAAATATTATCATTTATATATATATAAATCATGATTTTAAATCCATCCATTAAATATGGATATGAAAAATGAATTGTGTTACAATCATGGAGATGGTAAGTCATACGTTCGCATGAGTAATGTTCCCATTTTTCAATAATCATTATGGAAATAAGGTAAGTATCAGTTTATATTTAAATAATGATAATAATATCAAATATATAATATTTTTTCTTTAATTATACTTATATATATTATCCATTTGATGTGGTGATGAAAAAAATCACATCGCTTCATGGAGGTGATAATTAACACGTATGAACGAACGACGTTATCATTTTTCTATGCATGGAAATGTAAGAAGAAAAATGATATATTATATTTTAATAATGATGAATTTTTCATTAATTTAATATGTAAGCATTAATTCCATAATTATAACCAATCTTCAAATATGGTGTTGGTAAATGAATTACATCGGTCCGCGAATCGGTACTCTGTCGTACACACAAACGATGAATTTTTTCCCCATTTGATGGAGAAAGATATTTATATGGGACATTACACTAAAATAATAACATATAATTATATTCAGGATAGTTTATTTATTATTTTATCATGGTTGAATAATATTTTAAGGAAGTGTATGAAGAAATAAAACAGAAACGATTGATTAAAAACAACACTTCTTCTTTGGACAATCTCCTTTGATTAACACCTTAACACCTCTAAGGTGAGTGTTCCACCCAAACTAAGGCCTATATAATGAGGGTAGGGATTATATAAAGTTATATTTTTAGATCTTGGATGAACCAAATAGTTTTTCATGTGTGATAAAAATAGGAGAAGGGGTTCCCTTTTATAAGAGAGAGGAGGGTTACTCTTGGAATTTCTCAAAATATTAAATTAATATAAATTAATATTTAATTACAATGGATCAAAACATATTAGTTTCAAATATATAATTATTATGGGTAAAAATAATCTCGTATAATAATTTTTAGGGAAGTTTATGTGACTTTTTTACCCTCGTCTTTTGGTTTTAACCCTTATTTAATTTCTTTAACTCTTACCATGATAACAGGGATTTTTATACTTTGAGGGTTAATATAGTTAATAAAAAATGAAAAAAGACCCTTAAATGGATTATTTATAAAATATTAAAACTTATACCAGTAATTTGGATGAATATGATATTTTTAGAAATTTTATATCATTTAATAAAATGTTATTTATTTTAAAATATCATTAATTCCAATTTTAACATTGTTTGTTACTTTGACTTTTAAAAATACCAACACAAAAAGATAAATTTGAAAAAAATATATTTGATTATATATCGAAGATTTAAAGTTAATATATAAATTTTTTTATTAAATTCATTGTCTCAAATTATATTTATATTAATATTTTCATAAACATTTATTTGATATTTTCATTAATAAAATAATTAATACATCAGCGTTATGTCATAATTTAAGTTAATTGTTACATCTCTAAAATTATAAATAAATTACCATGATTTATATAAATATGGTATATTTATAGTTATTATTTATAGTCAAATATATCTTCTGGATAACCACATATTAAAAATGATATAGTTATTAAAAATATGAGTATGAAATATTTGAGTTTTCATTAAATAAAATATTATAAACCTCATAATCTCATCCAAGTGGACCCAAAAGTTATAAATAAATTTATATCATGAAAAAATAAATTTATTAAGTTAAAAATGGGCACTTATATTCGTTCATAACCTACATTTTTCCCATGTGGACACATAAGATATATTTAAGATAAAGAAAGTGACATTTTGTGAATTTCTTTGATTTAAATAATATAAAAGTCATTTTCATAGAAAATTGTCTAGTAAAAAACTAAATTTAGATCCATAAGTGTTAAGAGTCGAATTAAATTCATACAATAAATTTTTTTCAAGTGTTAGGGTCATTTTATAGTCCTTATCATTTTATTTTTAACATAAATTACTCAATTTACCTTTTACCATGATAACAAAAGTTACTAAAGTTATTAATCATATTGGCCAAAAATAAAATGAACCATTTTACTAAATTTAGACATAATTAATACAAATATATAATTAATTTTTAAAAATTTAAAACATATAATTTTAATAATTTAATTTAAATTTAAACTGGCAAAACGCAGTGAAAAATAGTTTTCAAACAAATCTCATTTTTAAATTTAAAATGATTTTATACTAAATTCAAGTATAAAATATATTTCAAAAACTATAAATATATTATTTTTTATCATAATAAACTAATTAAATTTAAAACCAATCCAAAACATAATTTTACCATGTAAAATGATTGAAAATATACTTTACAACAAAAATCAATATTTTTCACTATTCATTAAAAAATCAAACTTTTCATAAAATTATCAAAATTTCACCATAGAAAAATTTTGATATGAAGATTTAAAAAATGAAGATAATTTTATCAAATAAATTTTATAAAATATATTTAAATTTAATTATATTATTTTTATATAAAAAGCCTAAAAATCATTTTTGAAGAAAATGTATTTTTTGAAAAATAAAATGACTTTCTAAAAATCTAGTAATTATTTAAAAATAATTAATTAATAGATTATAAATTATTAATACCATTAAATATTTCATAATTCAATTAATATTATTCATTCCTACCAATTTTATGGCTGAGTTATAACGGTCACATTTAAATAATAATATTTTATTGTTCCTTGAAGCTTGGTGTGGTGTATCTTATACACTATCAAACATAGTGTTTAATTTTAAAATATTGGGATGTTGAATTATAATCCCCCCCCCCCTCCTTTAAATTTCATCCTTATATTTTTTAACTCGATCTTAGAAACTAGGGTTTGACTTTTGAAAATACCTTTATTGAAATCCCACATCAGAAAATAGATTAATAAAACTTTCACTTAATAAGAGAGAAAATAAAGGTACGAAGGTCACCTAAGATAACACATACTAGGTTTACATGTAGGAAAACATGTACATGGAAGAAAAACAAAAAAAAACTAACTCTCAATGACTAATAGAGAGTGATAGAGAACATGATCATGGGAAGGCTAACCGTCATAAAACCATAAATATGTGATGGGTTAAAAGGGCATTGATTAAAGTAAAATGATAATGTTTCTTTTTCAAAATATTTTTTTCCTATAGTTGAGTAATTACATTGAAATATATACTAGGAACATAAGGAAATATACTTATTTGAAAATTATATTTTCACCCTTTAATCAATTTCCACCACAATCTCATCTTTTTTCTCTAAACGATGAGTATTCGAGATTAATTTCATACCTAAAGCATTAGAATCAACTTATATAGATCACTATAACCATAAAATTATAAAAAACTATTCCTCATATATTTATAAATTAACTAAAACCAAAATGGTTATAAGAAGATAAAATAATTCCCTAAAATGAGTAAACCTTCAAATGAAGAAAAACTACCTTTAATCTCCAGAATTAAATAGTAATACCAAAAGTTCAACTTAGATCATTTAACAAATAATTATCCTTAAAATTACTCAAAATATTCGAAACTAATATTGAAAATAAAAAAATCAAAAGTATTTGATCACATAGTCTTCCAAGATAAATTTTAACATTTATCACTGATTAGTATCAATCACTCTTAAATTCTCATACCAAAATGTATATTCCCAAATCATATAATCTTCAAGATATGGTAACCATTTCCATAAATAATTTGAATCACTATAAATCCATAATAAAATCACATATTATTCCAAAATATAATTCATCCTTCATTAGGTTCCCAAAACAGTGAAAATCTTCCAAAAATAACATTGATCTCTAAATCAATTTTCTGATAAAACATATATTCCCAAATTGTAACAACCCATAATTACCTCAAAAATAAATGTCTCAAAAAATTTCATTAGTCAATTTAAAGTTTCATAACATAAAACCTAAAAAGGGGTTTCTAAGAAACAGCAATTATTATCATCCTTAAAATTATAAACCCATTATGATATCCATAACTCTTAATAAAAAATCCTAATCTCAAAACTTATCTAAACCCTACTCTAATCCCAACTATAATTAATTTACCCTAAACATAAATTGTTATAATTATTTTAAAACTATAAATCAATTTATTTTACCTAAAATATTTTTGGTTTAGAGTTTTAAATAATTAAGAAAAACTCTTAAAAAGTAAACCCATACATTACAAGTGTAAAATTTTACTTAATAACTATTTTTTCCACCAAAAAAACATTCTAAAATAAAACATGGTTTCTATCCATAATATAACATCACAATTTTCTTCTTATCCACATCCTTATCCATACTCATCCTTTAACCCTGTGAAAGGCATTTTAAAACTTGGAATGAGAAAAAAATCTTTGTAAGGGTCATAAAAATGAATAAAACCATTAGTCTAGTGAAAAACATGAAAACCCATTTAATGTTATTTTATAGAATGAAACAAAAAAAATCACATGAAAAATACACACATGTTTTTCTCAAAGAAATCCTTTAAAACCAATATCAAAAAATTTAAAACCCTTTTTCATTAACTTATAGAAAAATATTCATAAAACCCGTTAAAACCACTTTTAATTGGAATAATGATATGTTCAGCTTCAAATATAATAACTACCCAATGAATTGGAGATCTATAATGGGGATCACCATTTATATAAGCTATATCGAGATCACCCGTCAGCTATAATGGGGATCAAACCTTCGTATAAGATATATCAGGATCACCCATTTCATATAATTCTCAAGTACCATATCATGAATTAAACCCTTGAAAACTCTTTTAAACACATGTTTAAAACACTTCTGGATAAAAAAATACCCATTTCTTGTAAAAAACACTTTTAAAATATAAAAACCATGCACATAAAAATGAAAACATTTTCTTTGAATAGAACTATGAAAATTTATAAAGGAAACATTAAATAATTAAAACTTCATAAAATAAGGAAAATTTCATTCATTCTATATATGTAAAAAATCAATCATTTTAACCTTTATAAAAAGAGTTGAAAGAGGAACTTTAAAAGAGTATTTTTAAAATACATTTCCTTACATAAAACATAAAAAGATCCCTTTTTGAAATCATATGAGAGAAATTATAAAATTACCATTTAAAAATTAATTTACATTTAAATAAATTTATAAAAACCATTTTTAAAACATGGTCATGAAATAGAAAGACTTATAAGAATAAAACTTTAAAACATTTAAAACGATGTTTTAGTTAAAGAGTCTATCACCTTGAGTCTGACTCATCACGTACAATATTTATCTCCATAAATAGTAAACTTAAGTTAATTATTTAATTTATTGAGAAAAAATTTTATTTATTATTCTTTTTATATCACTTATTACCATGGTATAACAATTTATTAATTATTTAAGTTCATGTCGGACGTTTTGATGAATTTCGGTCCTTGGGTCCAAAATGAATTTGATATGATGTATATAGTCAAAGTGGTTATTATTATATCATCTCTAAAATAATATTTTTAAAATAATAATCATTTTTATATATCAATAATAATTTTAAATCCATCCATTAAATGTGGATATGAAAAAATAACTATGTTACAATCATGGATATGATAAGTCATACGTACGCATGAGTAACGTTTCCATTTTTCAATGATAATTATGTAGGAAGATAAGTATAATTTTATATTTACATAATGATAATAATATCATATATATAATATTATTTCTTTAATTATACTTATACATATCATCCATGTGATGTGGTTATGAAAAACAAATCACATCGCTTTATGGAGGTGATAATCCACTCGTATGCACAAACAGCGTTATGATTTTTCTATTCATGGAAAGGTAAGAAGATAAATGGTATATTGTATTTTAATAATTTTAAATATTTAATTAATATGATATATAAAAATTAATTCCATAATTATTACCAGTCTTGAAATATGGTGATGGAAAATGAATTACATCGGTTCATGAAGCGGTAGTCCACTGTATACACGGACGATGAATTGTTTCCCCATTTTATGGAAAAGGAGATGGATATGAGACATTACACTAACATAATAACATATAAGTATATTAAGTATAATGTATTTATTATTTTATCATGGTTGAAGAATATTTTAAGTAAGTGTAATAAAAAATAAAACATAAACAATTGATTAAAAACGATACCACTTCTTTAGACAATCTCCTTTAATTAACACTGTAACACATTTAAGGTGAGTGTTATGCCCAAACTAAGGACTATATAATTAGGGTAGGTATTATAGGAAGGTATTTGGTCATATATTTTCTAAAACAAATAGTTTTTTAAGTGTTATCAAAATAGAAGAAGAGGTGTCATTTTATAAGAGAGGGAGGGTCACTCTTGGAATTTCTCAAAATATTAAATTAATATAAATTAATATTTAAATTAAAATGGATCAAAACTTTTTAATTTATAATATATAATTAATATGGGTATAAATAATCTTATAAAATAATTTTTAAACAAGTTTAAGTGACATTTTTACCCTTATCTTTTGGTTTTAACCCTTATTAAATTCCATTAACTCTTACCATGACAACATGGATTTTTTACACTTTGAGGGTTAATATAGTTACTATAAAATGGAGAAAGACACTTAAATGGATAATTTTTGACATATTAACCCTTATCCAAATTATTTTACTAAATATAATATTTTTAATGATTTTATATCATTTAATAAAATGTTACTTATTTTAAAATATAATTAATTCCAATTTTAACACTATTCATTACATTAACTTTTAAAAATATAAAAACATGAAAATAAATTATAAAAAAATATTTTATTATATCCATACGATATTAAGGTCATATATAAAATTTTTTGGTCACATTAATTATCTCAAATTTTATTTATATTAATATTTTTATTAACATTTATTTGATATTCCCATTAATAAAATAATTATTACATCAGCGTTATGTCTGAATTTAAGGTAATTATTACATCTCTAAAAATTATAAATAAATTACCATGATATATATAAATCTTTTTTATTTAAAATTATTATTTAAAGTAAAATTTATATTCTCTTTAACCCTATATTAAAAATGATATATTTATTAAAAATATGAGTATGGCATTTTGACTTTTCATTAAATGAAATATTATAAACATCATAATCTCATCCAAGTGGCCCCAAAAGTAATAAATAAATTTATATCATGAAAATAATTTTATTAAGTTAAAAATTGACACTTACATTTGTTCATATAATACCTTTTTTCCCATGTGGACACATAATATATATTTAAGACAAAGAAACTGACATTTTGCGACATTCTTTTATTTAAATAATATATAAGTCATTTTCAATGAAAAGTGTCTATTAAATAGATAAATTTCGATCCTTGGGTATTAAGGGTCTAATTTAATCCATTTAATAAAAATTTTAAACTGTTATGGTCATTTTATAGTCTTTATCATTTTATTTCTAACCTAAATCACCCAATTTACCCTTTATTATGGTAACAAAATATAATAAAGTTACTTTTCATATTGGCCAAAAATGAAAAGAAAATTTTTAATAAATTTGGACCTCATGAATAAAAAAATATCATCCATTTTTCAAAATTTAAAACATAGAATTTTTAGAACTTAATTTAAATTTAAACCATAAAAAATCAACGAAAAACAGTTTTTCGGAAAAAAATCCATTTTTAAATTTAAAATGTTCTTATATTAAATTCAAGTATAAAATACATTTAAAAAACCCATAATTTTATTATTTTCTTTCAAAAATAAACTAATTAAATTTAAAACTAATCCAAAACATAATTTATCCTTGTAAATACTTGAAAATAAAATTTTCAATAAAAATCAGTATTTTTCACTATTCATTGAAAAAACAAACTTTTGAGAAAATTATCAACATTTAACCATAGAAAAAGTTTGATATTATGATTTAATAAATGAAGTTAATTTTATCAAATAAATTTTATTAAATATACAGAAATTAATTATATTATTTGTATATAAAAATCAATAAAAATTATTTTTGAAGAAACTGTAGTTTTTGAAGAATATAATGAATTTTCTAAAAATATATTACTTATTTAAAAAGAATTAATTAATTAATTATAAATGAGTAATACCCTTAAATATTTTATAATTCCATTAATACTATTTATTCCCTCCAATTTAATGGCTAGCTTATAACCGCCACATTAAAATAATAATATTTGGTTGTTCGTTTAACCTTGATGTGGCATATCTTATATGCTATCGAACATAGTGTTTAATTTTAAAATATCAGGATGTTAAAATCCTGAAATGAATTAATGATAATATTAATGTCTAAGAATCATTACACACGCTTGTATTTATAAATATTTGATGAAACCGACACATGAGAAATTCCTACTAGAGGGTTTATTCTCATAATCTCCCTTCTTAGAGATTACCAGGTGTGAAATTCATGAGAAAAAAGCCTCATACACTTATGATTACTCACACCTAATAGTCTATGTACTATTTTTTCCATTATAGTAAATTATCCAACTATAGAACATTATTTAAGAATATCATCATAACAATTCAAGGCTCTCATCATAGTGGGGAACTACTATTACCTTATCAATGTGATGTATACTCTATGAAATTATTACATTTGAGTCATGTAGAATAATGAACAATATATAATAATAAGTATTATTAATATTCAATACATAAAATATACATGTAATAATATTACAAACATTTGGTCTTATGACACAGACTCCAACACTCTTTTAGCTACAGCATGGACTCCTGTTGGATTTTAGATCACCAAATAATTTGTTTCTATTAAAAACATGCCCTCCATTATATAAGGGCTGGCTTCAGCATGGAAATTTATTTCTCAAAAAAAATATGGTGTATTATTTTATCCATAGTATAATCCTTATTGAAATTCCTTTTATACTGAAAATCAACTGGTTATCTCTACAAAACTACTTATAGCGTACGCTTCCCTCACAGTATAGGCACCCTTGAAATTCCAATGACATAGAAATTTTATTTTTTATATACTAAAAAATAGAATATTCTCAATAGTATAAAACCATTATACATCCTTCCAATATGGGGTATCGCTTACTTATAAGGTGTATAATATGTCTCTCAATCAAATTTCTCCTCTAGGTGAAAACCTTGTGGATTTAATTAATTCATAAAAATTCTCTAAGAATCACCACTTCACCACAACATTCTTCAAATTCAAAACCCAAATGTGATTCTCAACAAAAATAATCAATATTAAACACGAAATTGATTTTTTTCAATAAACCATGATGTAAAATATCTTATTATTTCCTAAAATAATCTATCCTTTAGCTCCCTTGTTCAACTCTAAAAATAAACTCATATTATGGAACATGTGGAAATAATACCTCGAGTCTAAAACCTACTCATCTAGTAGCATGTCTTGGGAAACTATCAACACTTCATAACTCTCATATCCTTGATTAAAAAAGAGTTAATGATCACATGATTATTTATAAGTCTCACCGGATATCATCTTAGAACACTTGGGTCCAACATGCCCAAGTTTTCTATAGTGGTTTCAGGTAACATCTCTTGATTTTGATCTAGGCCAATTCTTCTTTAACTGGATAAGGTTCCTTCCTTCCTTCTTATTCTTACCTTTATTATTCCCTTAAAACTCATAAAGACCTATTTTTAGGTTTCATATGAATATAATAACATATATTAGACACTTCAGAATCCATTAGAAACCATTATTCATGGATATCTATGAAAAATAATATGAAACTGTGTAAAAACAAAAATAAAAAACTACTATAAGTATAAGTATAACATTCATCAAAGATCCACTAAAACCTTCAATATTTGTCAAATGAGTTGGATAAATATCACCAAAGTGGAAAACACATCCTACCTCCATGGTTTATCTACATGATGATCTGAATTATATGTTGTACATATAGTATTCTACCTTCTCCCATGATTTTCTAACATCTTGGAATGAAAAATAAGAAGAAGAGAGAGAGATTCTGGTTATGGGGAGTTTTTTCTAAGCATGAGGATCTCAATCCACACTCACACACTACCATCACATTGAATTGATCTATATATAACACCCAAGGATGATCCAAAGGTTTTTTCTTCATTAACTCATGTGTTAAAATGCATGTATAAATTCCATGGTCAGTTCATGCATCGTATGCATTTACTACCTGTATGTTTCATATAAATATGAAATGACTTCATTTAATGATAAATTTAAATTAGTTAAACTATTAAAATAATAATACACTTAATATTAAATTTTTCATTTGATCAAAGGTGGTGGCATGCATGAAATCATATTTAATGAATGCATCTCGATATACCATGTATATGAAATATCCATGTATCACATACAATCTATAGATTTAGGGAATATCTCCTTCAATCTCCCACTTACACTAAATCCTAATAGACTTTGTGCCATTTCACCTTATATTATATCATATATAAGGACTTTGGAAACCATATACAAAACTCCTTTTTGATATATTCCAAAAAAATTAGAAATATATCATTAACTTCACCTTTTATCACATAATATGTAATAACTTTTGAATACCCATCCAAAACACTTTTGTATTAACTCTAAACACTTTTATATAATCTCTCTAAGTCAAACTTGATCCCCATTTATTCAACCATAAAGTGTGACCCCATGATTCTTTAAATCATTGATAAAAAATAAAAATTATTGGATATATATATATGTAAGTAAATAGTGGTATCTAGTGAAGCATAAATTATACTCAAGCTATAAAGGGGTCTGGAATGATATCTATAAAACATGTGTATCTTTATACCTATTTCCACCAGTATGAATCATATGCAAACATGAATTCTCATATTTTCCTTTTTTCTAAGACATCGGTTGACCACAAGACATAGAACATGACAATCCCATATAGCCAACTCACATGTTCTCGACTCTTTGAATGTAGACTGATCTGGTCAATAAATAAATCACATGTCATTCATCTATATGGATAATAAAATCACATGGAAATTATATATATATATAATATATAGGTGTCATCATACACTCCCATGATCAATCTTAATCGAGGGGCCTAATGTCATACTCATTATATGAGAGGAAAAATCACATCTTTGTTAAGCTCCAACTAACAACATGATCAGAAACATACCTAATCACCATCGTATTAGCTAAGTAAATATATATACTTTCATAAGTAGGGTAAAAAAGAATGAAGGTTCTAGTTCTAGGTATCTTATCAACCTCAGGTAGTGGGGAATCAAATATGATCCATACACGCCTAACCAAAGAAATTTTTATGATGCTCTATGTGTTGTACTTAGTGGGTCATCCAGTGCACACGAAGAATAATATTCTTTATATTTTTTCTAATGAGAATATTACATATATCTATAAAATTCTACTCAGTATAACCATAAAATTTGATCACAACCTATAATACTCCATGAAAAACACAGATTAAGGATAAAATGAAAGTCTTACTTTGGTAGTCCAATTATCATTACACTTCATTAAATGTATATCTATATATACATTTAAATATCCAGTGTGAAATAATTATATTGTGAGGGTTTCCTTTGATATTATACATTTTAATATTCTTAAACACTTTAAGAGTATTTAAAATCCCCAACATAAGCACTGGTTCATCATATAATATATGATAAACTACCATATCAACCTTATGTTTGCTTCACTTTCTAGTTGTTGTTAACACATTACATCATATATAATCCATGTCACATATCAATGTGACAATATGATATAATTCTCTTATGAAACTCTTTAGTGAGAAAAAACTATGAATTAATCCAGTTTGAATAATGGTGAGACTTAGGAAACATATTCCTAACTGTTCAAATTCTTGAACATATTCAAACATATTAATTTTACAACATCAAATGTTATGATTTCAACTTATTTTATCTACTTAGAACTCTTTCTATGTTCATCATCATCATACTTGTTACCCTATGGCATCAAAAAATTTCCTTGAAATAATGTAACTACTTACATTATTGTTCATTGGACCTCTTAAACTCTTTTAAGATAAAGTGAAAAACATTTTAACTTAATATTATTGTTATCTTTTATTTGTTAATTTTGAACTTCTCTAAGTTAAAATATACACCCACTATCCTTTTAGAAATTATATTCTCTTCAAATATCTTGTTAATATATGAAAACCTTTTTTTGTTAAAAAATAACATTTATTTCATTTCAGTAGAAAATTTTAACAAATAAATTATTTATTTCATATCATATATGTTATTATATGTGTTTAGAACTTTTTCATTTGAAAATAAGACTTTATTAAAATATACCACCAATGGGTAGTGGGAACACATTCCCACATATTTTAACAAATACTTGGATAATCATTTTATTCTGGATAAAAAACTTTTATCCATATCTTCTTCTCCAAAAATATTATTGAAATTGACGAATATTAAACTATACATATATAATTAATCATCTCATTATTGTTCAAAACAACTCTTTTTTATCGAAAAAATCTTATTATCATAAAAAATAAATGAGATAAAGATACACATCTATTACATAGATTAATTTGAACATGATAAAATTCTTTACATTCATATGTAGAAAAAATATTCTTTATGAATGTAAAATAAAATCTCGAAAAATTCATCCTTTGATTTTGAACTCCTTTATATTTAAAAAACTTCTAAAATATATATCTGGTATCATATACCATTAAAAACTGAATAATTAATTTATAATATCCATACATTACATGTACATTTCATGTAGTTTCACAAACTCATTAAGGTATTATGGATAATCCCATCATATGGAATTATTATTCCTATTTCCTGAAAATCATAGGTCTCAATGAACTTGATTGGCTTCTTGAATAAACATTATTAAACTTTTAACCTAATTTTTCTTGTTCTGTTTTAAATGTTTACAAAATTTTATTATCTATACAGTACCAAAATCTAGACATCATATACCCCACTCATCCATTCTCATCACTATAAGAATATCAGGTAAAATTTTCCTAAATTTAATCATATAGTCAGGATATTTCCATAGATGATAATAGTATAATTTCATTAACTAGAACAAGCCATTTTTCATCTAATTCCTTTGAAACCTTGAATAAATCACTCTATGATTCCATAAGAATCTTGATTCACTTATTGAATAATTTCAACACTTGATTACTGAGGAATTAATTGTCCCAACACATAGAATTTTCCTTAAGAACATTTCTTAGATCACCAAACTTGCTTAAGAACCTTTCTTAAGTTGCCAATCGAAATAGTAGCTTACATTAAGATTTTATTTTTTACAATTGATTACAAATTTTAGCTTGATGATGATGATGATGATAATGATATTATCTACAATATAATATTTTATCATATAATAATCATATATTTTTAACCATTTAATAAGTATCTTTATTAAATAAAATCCCACTAAAAAGATAACCCCTTTTAAAATTCATGATATCCACTAGTGATCCAAGATCTATATTTCAATAAGAAATAATTTTTCTTAGGAATTAATTTCATCACTTAATTATTTAAATAGGCATAATACCCATAATATGATATATGATTCTTGGATAGATGATAAGACAACCCTTTTTCAAATCCATCATTTGGATAAACTCGACTCCATTCCTTCTTTATCCTTCGCAAGGGTTTACCAGCTAAGTGTAACCCAAAACAAACACCAAGAATAGACCAATAGAAGAAAATCCAAGGGAAACCTACATTGGAAGAACCAACCCAAGTATGATTCAGTGTTATCTATCACTTTCTTGACTTACACAAGATAATTTAGGGACACCCTACAAAGGAAAAACCTACCTGGTTGAATGATTGAGGTCTTAACAAGTGTCTCTTTGTAAGGAATATAACACATAGTATTTGAAGAGGATTTTAATCTCACCATTTTATCTCATATTATTCCATTTTACCTATTCATTCTTCTAGTAATTTTTTTAGAATATTATTCCCTCTACCAATTCAATATATTCAAACCATATATAAGTTTTTATTATTCACCCAAAATTAAGAGTTAAATATATTCATACATATACAAATGCATCATATTCATAAGGTACATGAACACTTAATGTAAAGGAATAGAGTTATATGAGATTGATAATATACACATGAGTAATCCTAGAGTGACGGATAGCTAACCCCATTCACCAGCCTAGATAAGGCATAAGCCTCTAACTAGGTTGGTAGTCCGACCCCAAGTCCCTTTACCAGGGGATACTTTACTCAAGAGAGAATCCAATTCCTTATAACTATAACACCTAATATGAAAAAACTATATTCAACAACTAAATTGAAGTTCATAAATTCAATTAAAAACCGATATCAAGGTAGATAAAAGACTAAATTCATTATAGATTTAATCCTATCATGTAAGATAAGGATCTATCCTAGAATTTGTTTAAAATTTTAAACTAGATAATACACAATATTTTAATTTCTTAAACAATTTACTAAAGAATAATATAATAGGGAATATCCTTTTAAATAAAAGAACAATTTTTATATTTAAAAATGATATGAATATTTATGAACAATTAATAAATCAAAGCTAATTATAAAACTTTTATAATTTTAGATTTATATTATGAAATTCTATGATTATGAACCTAAACATTATATATTCATTCCAATATGAAATATTTTATATTTATCACTATATGGAATTTCCATTTTAAATATATGATATTATATGAATTATAAACTATTTATAATTCAATTTTTATTATATAAACATTTTATATAATCTTATAATTATATACTTAATCATTATTTAAACCTTGATCATATCAATCATTAAAAAAAATTGATGTGTCTTAAATAATATCCAAATAAGGTCCCCCTTTTATTTTAAAAAATTCAAAATAATTAATTATAAAAAATTCAAAATTTAAATATAAACATTTTATATTTTGGACTTATTCCATAATTTATAACCCATTATAAATTTTTATTTATGATTTCTAAATAAACACTTTAATTTATAAATCATAGGTTATTTCATATAATATGTTAAAAGGCATTTAACACATTAACATTTAATATTTGGGAATAAAATGTTTTATAAACATTTAATTAATTAATTATAAACCATTTATAATTAATTAATTAATTATAAACCATTTATAATTTATTTATTTATTTATAAACCCTTTATAAATTAAATATTCCAAAAATACATTTTATAATGATTTATATACATTTTATAAATCATTAAAATAATTTTATATAAAAAAATATTTTTTAACAATTTTTATGTTTACCCTTATGCAGGAACCCATTCCTATGTTAAGGTAAGCCCTTATACCCTTACATAATCCATATGGAAGCCCTTATGTAAAGGTAAGTCACTACCCTCCTTTATGTAAATTAAATATAACATGTTCTATAAAGGTAATATAAAGACTACCTTTAATCATATCATTATGAATAAGGGTAAGACCCTTATGTGAATGCTTCACATAAGGATAAGTCATGATATACCTTTTCACGGACTTCTAGAACCACTATGTAAAGGTAAGATTCCATTTTAACTTTACACAGCTCTGATTCCTTTACGTAGTAATGTTTCTTGTAAGGGTAGGTGGTCGGTTACATTTACATCACTTTGGGAAAAACATGATTACCCTTATATATCAGTGTATCGCATAAGGGTAAATAGTATCATACCCTTACGTGACCTATTATGTGTAAGGGTAACATTATGTGACCCTTATTTAGTCCAATCGGTGAAAGGGTGAGGCGATATGACCCTTACACGAACCACTCTATGTAAGGGTAAATCCTTGGTTACCCTTACCTCCTCCTAAATCCACTTTTTATTTTCATAATAAACTACTTTTTGGTTAAGTGGGAACCATATATTCAAACCAAAAAATTAAACCCTCATCTATGTAAGGGTATGTTCTTGGTAACCTTTACACATCCCAACTACATAAATGTAATCTATTTAGAAAATTGAATTTCCAAAAATGTGAGATGGTTCTCTATTTTCGATTTATGCTTCATTTACATGAATTATTTCATAAAACATAAGCATGGATTCCTTTGATACAACTTATAGGTTTCATATGAATCTAATAAAACTTATTCAAAATTGTGGAAGCCATTATAAAACCTTGTCCAAGGATCTCCATGCATGATAATATGAAACTGCGTAAAAATAGAAATAAAGAAATGTTGTAAGTACAAGTGTGTCATTCACCAAAGAGCTGTTATAACCTTCGATCTTCATCAGATGAGTTTGATAAATATTATCAAAGTAGAAAATAAATCCCACTTATTTGGTGTATCCATAGGAGAATCTAAATCAAATTTTATACATTAAGTATTATTCTTTATCCCATGATGTGTTATAATCTCAGCATGCAAAGCAAGAATAAGAATAGAAAGATTCAGGTCTCGGTGAGTTTTTTCCATGTGTGAGGATCCCAATATACACCCACACACTACCATAACATGGAAGTGATCTATATATAACACCCAAAGAAGCTCCAAAGGTGTTGTCTGCATTAACTCATGAGTTAAAACATGTGTATAAATTCCATGGTCCATTCATGAATCATATTCATTTACTCTTTGTATCTTTTATATAAATATAAAATGATTTCATTTAATGATTGATTTAAATGAGTTTAACTATTAAAATATTAACACACTTAATATTCAGTTGTTCATTTGATCAAAGATGGTATCATGCATGAAATCTTATTTCATGCCTACATCTCGATATCTCATGGATATGATATAGACATGCAACAGATACAGGGTATAACTTTACATCATATCTCATTCACCTCTAACACACCCTCAGCTTCAAACTTAACATTATCCTTACCACACAACTAGTGAAAAATAAAGGTAGATTTGTATTCCTCTAAAGTCGAGGAATCTCTTCAGTGTATCATAGTATCTAAAATATGTTCATATGAGATATCCAAAGAGATTAAAATTATAATGGATTTTTCCTTGTCTTTTACATTAACATCAATATTATATAATTATAACATGGTTTTATTAAACTCATAAAGATGTGATTGAATGGAAATTATAGGGCACATCTTGAATGTATATATTTTTCTATTTTTGTGAAGATGACCTATCAATTAATTCATCATTTAAATATTTTCTAACTTAGATAAAATTTCAGCTATATATATTTCATATGAAACCTCTCACAAAACCTTATGAGATAATAATATTGTCAAAGAACTATGTAATTTAATTCAAACACCAAGACGGACATTAGAGTAGGTTTCCATAGTCTATCCATTATCAAATTTATTTACATGAGGTTTCTTAGGGCCATACAGTGCATCTTACAGCCCTTTTTGAACTAACAGAACTCTTATCTTGATTCGTCACAAGTTAATGTTGTTTTCTCCATATAATTTATCAATCTCATACTTACTAGTATCCATTATCATATACATGAAACTATGATACCAACTATGGAGAGGAACCCACATGGGTATTCCCTTATAAAACCCAATATCACATAAAGAACATGATCTTACAATTTTTAAGAGTTTTATAAATAAAGGAGAAATGATTGACGAACATAGAAAAATAATAATTGATATAAAAGAAAGAAAATAAATAAAGGAAATGATAATTTAGCATGGTTTAGACCAATTTGGTCCTACTCTATAGAAACAAACCTGTCATATTCCTAACATTATTAATGCACAAAACAAACATAAAATAATGTGAGAAAATAATCAAACAATCCAGTAAAAATAAAAAGTTATAATAAGGGAAAATCCAAAATAAAAATAATAATAAAACTCACTCCCAATCGAATTTACCAACTAAATACCAATAATAGAATATTTGGGATACTCTAGCGGTGTTATAAAGTAGTGAGTAATAGGGCACCTCACAATCAATAACTTCAAATATCCCTTATAACAGAGCTTTAGGGAAGGCACAAATTCACAATGGTGAAGGCAACGATGAGTTTGGTAGTGGAAAATATCCTTAAATCTGGTCGATGTTTTCTATCTCAAACTTTCTATATCAGGAATAGAAATGATCATCTTCCAACTCTCTTGTGAATATTATCATCAATTCATATATGTTAAGGTTAGAAAACTAATGAGGAATGAATTTGTTTCAATAGCTTGAAAGGAAAATAAAATGAAAGGCTAATAACAGTCGATCCATTATGGTCTGAAAACCAGTGGAAAGACTGACATAGAAAATACTGGTATATATTTAAATTCATATGCCCAATCAAAATCATACGTGTATTTTATGGAAGTCATATACAAACTCTGAAATTCATAATTGGCAGAGAAGTCCTATGTTGAGTCACAAAGTTATATTCTAACTGATACCAAATTCATACATTGATAGGATACAAAAAGTTATATTTCCAATCCTAGATGTGTTACATGAACACTAAAAAAATTCATACATGGATCATAATTAACTTAAAAACAAAACAAAGGTATATAAAAAAACACAGGTAGAAGAAAAATAATGAAGATCTAAACATGATAAAATCAAATAACAAACTAATAAGATATTGGTTTCATTTTTAAATCAATAAAAAATTTAAGATCAATAAAAATAAATTTGGGGTCAATATCTTTGTAAATTAGATTGAATTCCATTCAACTAAGGATTAATACATTGAAGTCCTTCACAATTTTCATTACAATTAGGACTAGCCCGGGCAATCTTGCTACCTAAGAAATTTTTTAAAAATGATTCCCTTTAAATATGGTCACTTAAATGATTTGATTAGTACATACCATATTAGAGCCCACACATTGAAGACCTAAATTTGTAAATCCATTTAAATTCACATTACTTGTAGGCTACAAAAAATAAGTTCAATCCACATGTGGACCAATCCACATGTTGGCCTGCATAATATTATAAAGTAAAAAAATAAATATATATATATATTTAAAAAAGCACCCTTATTAATTGAAAACCCTCAAAAAAATAATAACAAACAAGGATTTAAATCATATAAAAACTGTATTTTTCTATGTCTGTAAATTCAATTTAAACAAGTCTAAACAACCTTTTTTTCTAAAAGAAAACAATCATAAACTATTTAAACTTTCAAACCACTTCAAAACTAATCAAAACATTCATTAAAGCTTATAAAAACTGGTCTACTAAGACTCTTAAAAACATCATGAAAAGAGGTCAATACATATAACTAAATCATCTAAAATCAATACATGATTAAGTAAACACTATCAAATTAAATAAGTGTCAAACAATGATTTAAATAATTAAAATTTTTGATCTTTATTTTATGAAAAGTAAGTGTTAAACATATCCCAATAGTGTTTTATATAAAAAATAAAAAAAATTCACTTTTAACCTATGAAAAAAATATATAATAAAGGGAAAAAAATTTAAAAACAACTTAAAAAATGTTTAAAAACTAAACTAAAATAAGCTAATAAATAAATTTAAAAATTTCAAACCCTATATATACAAATAAAAACTTAAACCTATTTTAAATCCAACTTAAATGAAACTGTGGGATTATAAAAAAATGTTTTTAACAATTTAGATAATCCACTTAACCTATGTTAGCCTCACATTATAAGGCCCAGTGCCTTTATAAATGTATATACCAAGTAAAAAACAATATCAATCAAGTGAAACCAACATTTAAACTCAAAAAGTCAAAATTAGCATCACACATGTTAATTTTAAAATATAACATGAAAAATTTAACTAACTTGTATATTAAAGTAAATTCAAAACACTTTATATGAGTGATCCAAAACTCTAAAATATGAAAAGGAATAAAATCTTAAACAATAAATCATAACATATTAATGTTAAATGAATTTATGTTTTGATTTTACTTAAATCATTAATGTTTGAACAAGATTAAAATTTACCTTGGTTTTGTTCACCAATTCAAATATCGTTTGAATCATTCACTGAATCATACTCAACTTTATCTTTATCTCAGGAATCTTTTTCTAAACCTATAAAAATTTGAACCAATAGATTTAAAATAATATAATATCAGAATTCAAAAACACACTTATAAATAGTTAAAAACATTACCAGGTAGTGTAAAACTATGAATCCAACTTCATATAAAAATCAAGGATTGTATTTTTTTTGGAATAAAGTGACACATTTGTTTGTTTAAAACAGGTCCTCCAATGCTAAAATTTGATTCAAATGTTGTATTTTTTATAGAAATTATTAATCAAACATATCAAAAAATCCAATTAAAATAAAATCTAAAATTAAAAATAAATAGTGTATGACATACCAAAGAAATTTGTGGCACTTCACAAACCTGATTATAGTACTTTATAATACAATTCAAAGAAAAATAATTCTTATTGCATTTATTGATGAAAAATCTTCAATAAACTCTTTAAAATTAAAACTATTCAAAAATTCATTTTCAATTGAAATGATTTTCAATGAGTGTAATCTTTATTATGACATGGTTTCCCATAGATAATTTTTGATCAATTTTAAATTAGAAAAACTTATATCCGATGATGCAACTATAATAGGTATAGTCAAAAAAATGATATGACATCCATGTCATTTGAAACCCCCCATATTTCCAATAAGTCTTGATAAAATAACGGATATTAATTGATTTGATCAGTTTACTTGGAAATATTGACTTCAAATTTTTGAGATCTTGAAATAATTAATCTTGAAAAATATCATCATGTACACTGTGTTTTAAAAAAATTTAAATTGAGTGCAATGTTCCTTCAATTTTTTTATAAATATTTATAGAACTTGCATTCAATAAAAATACAAATATTGCTTCAAATTTTTCAAATTTTATAAAACATTCCCTCAATGACATAAGAGATTGGTCAATAATTTGAAGGAAATAATTTGTTCTAAATTTTTCCTCTATAGACAAATTTCTAATAGCATCATCTTCCACATCCTCATCAAATTGTTTCTTCCTATGAAAAAATATTTTTACTTAAAATATTGTATCAATACCAACTTCAAGTTAAAGTTATTTCACTTCATTCATTAAACCTTCAAACCCCTCCGATTGAATTTTTTCAAAGAAAAAAATCAACAATTTTATTTTTCTTCTTTCATCTTCGATATCCATCTCTTCTATTTGAAGTATTTTACTGATATAATTGACTATATCTAAAAATATTTACCAAATTCATAAGTTAATGATGAATTATAAATTTTCTAATGCATTATAACACAAACATTTAACATCTAACATCAAAACTGCATCATGTTTATAAATATTTTTAGTTTCAACCAATCCATTTCTTAACTTAGGTGTTTGTCTTCTTATAGCTCTAATACTCTCGATGTGACCTTACAAATGAGTTATCGATAATAGTTTTTCCATAAAAACCTTCACATAATTCCTTATAACATCTCATAAATGTGTTGAACCTAAAAACAATGTATAAATATTTTGTACATATGAAAAAAAAAATATGGCTTTCACACTAGATTTCTCCATTTCACATATAGAAATATTCAGACTATGATATCCACATGGAGTGTAAAATACTCTAGGACTTACATAAAGAGTCATTTTTTGGACACCTTAATTTTTAACTTTCATGTTTGATCCATTATCATAAATTTTTTCTCTTATTTCATCAATGATATTTTTGAGATCAACTAAAACATCTTCAAATGACTTGAAAATCCCACGATCAGATATTTCATCAACATTTATAAATCCAAGAAAAAACTACTTCACATTAACTTTAAATTATTCCTCTATATCCACAAATCTTATGATAATTGACATATGTTATTTTTTACTTATATCCAGAGTGCAATCAAGGATAATCAAAAAATATTTTTCTCTCATGATATTATTTAATATTTTTTATTTAATCGTATTCCCTAAAAAAATTATCAATTCATTCTGAAATTTATGACTAATATAATGCTTTTGAATTTCATTATTAAAACCATGAAGAACATTGTCTTTCATAAATGGATCAAATTTAGAAACAAATTCAATAAGTTTACAAAAAAACACATTATCCTTCTCATAAATCTTATTCCATGAAATGGTAAGTTATTTTGTGCAAGTATTTTCACAACTCCAGTGATTCTAGTAAGTACCATTTTCCCACAAAATCTTTCTTTCTCAATGATACATTCAATGTTTTTGTCAATTGTTTATTTATTTTCAAGTCCTCTATGCAATTCCACCTACCTCACAACATTATCAATGTTTTCAAAATTTCTTTCATTCTCCCTCATCCTTGTTGAAAGTTTTTTCAAATCATTAGTTCCTCCTTCGATCAAGGAAATTTTCATCGATTTTAAATGAAATAATTTACAATAAAAACAAAATATCTTTTCTAACTCATTAGAATACACAAGACACTTTCTATCATGTTTTTCACCATTAGGAAGGAGACAAAAAAATGATTATAAGCATCTCCCACGACTAACTTCCATAGAAAATACATCATTTTATTTTAATATTTTAATTAAGCCACGTCAATGCAAAAAAATTCTATTGACATCATTGATACTTCCCCATAATCCTGGATCATAATTTACATTAAAATATTTTTCAATGTCAAGAAATATTTGATCTCCAAGATCATGAATCATATGAATAGTATTTTCATTTTCATCCTCCTTATAATTCACATCCACACCTTCATTTATCATACCAACGCTTTGAGACACAATTTCCTCTGTAGATTTTTCATTCACTCTAAAAACTTTTCCTCCCACATATTTCTCATTAATTTTAATGTATGAACTCTCTTTATCACTTCTTGTAGCAAATAATTTAGAAATATAACCTGCCAGTGATTTTTCTATTTCATTCTTACTTTTCATGATTTTTATTTTTTGAGATCCAGAATTTTGAATTATCTTCGTTATAGTACCTGTAAGTTATAAATTATAATTCAAATAATTATAATTCATTTGGAACTATAACATATTTAAAGTAGTCTTCTTTTAAAAATAAAATCATATATTCCAACTAATTGATTTTTTATTTAATATTAAACAATTTTTTGTGAATATTTCTCTAACAAAACTAAACAACAAATATAAATCAGTTAATACATTTCAAAACAAAAACTATACAAATATAAACTCAAATTTCTATCAACTATATCAAAAAAATTAAATGTAGTTATTTAAAAGTAAAAAATTTAATATTATAACACGGTATTTTAAAGTTGGATTTGATTTTGAAAAATGATTCTTGTTTTTTTTAGTTATCAAAATGTAATGAAAAATGTAAACTAACATAATTTCTAATGTGTTTTAAAAAAATTAAAGAAGAAAATATATTCTCTAAAACCAAATGCATTTTAGTTTTCTTTTACTTTAAAATTATTTCATTTTCATTTTCATTTCCTAAAAAATATTATTATATTTATATAATATAATATATTACATAATATATGGTTGGTGCTTGGTTAGACATTATATAAAAATTTTATGGATAATTAAGAAGATAAAATAGTGGGTAAGTCAAAATTGATTATTTGTTAAACTAATCAATTAATCAACTAATATGATCTTAAAATTAATTAATAATAAAATAAATTAAATGTAAATGTAAAACTAATAAACTATAAACAAATAGAAAATTAAAAATGAGATGTAAAATACAATGGTGAATCCAAAATTCGTATAATTTCTAAAAATTAAATGAAAAAATTAATAAAAATAAAAAAAATGTAATTAAATTTTATTATAAAAAAAATACTAATTACCTATAGACAAATCGCAAATTGTGACTGCGATATAAAAATATAAATTAGGATGGGGAAGGCACTAGTGAATCCACAATTTATATAATTTATGAAAGTTAAACAAAACATTTAATAAAAAAATAATAAAAAGGATAATTATAAATTAATTATCTAAAAGTCCATAATTATCTATGGATAAATCACAAATTTCATGTCAATGGACATTGATTAAGTCCTTATGCCTCTGGTTCTACGGACCATGTAAAGGTTACCCCTTAACCTTTAAAAGGGTATTATCAAAAATTAATAAAAAATAAAGGCCCATGGGCTTTCAGGCATGTCATGGCCTGACCCGTCGGGGTATGACCTGTGACTACCCCAAGACCGCCTCCAATAGTCTAGGGGATAGAGACCAACACCAAGTATGCATGTCACACAAATGGGATTCATTATCCTAATGTTCATGTAAACACACACACATCTCCATGACCATGCAATGTTGAAATGTAAACAACTAGAACCAATGCATGCATACATCTATAATCCGATTACCAGAGTTCAACGGTAAAGTAATGAAAGTGAAAAAGGGTCCTAATACAATCACAACCATAAAATATAAAGATCTAAACCTACTCTAAGGGATAGGACTATGGTAAAATGAAAACTCCTAGAAAACACCTTGGTCTATAAAGCTCAAGCTAATCTCTACCTGCTTCACATCCTCCCAGGACACTGTCAAAAGGGTCGTTGTCTAGATAAGACGTGACACATGTGAGAAGATATCATGTAGGGGTGAGTTTAACAATGCCCATTAGGACACTCTGAAAACACTAAACACAAAGCATTAAGTACATTCATCTCAATACAAGGATATAAAAATCAATGTATAATAGAAAAAACCCAGATATACTCAAGAAGGGAACTACAGCACTAGGTGGTCATAACCAACTATCAGCCACAAGATTATACTCAAAACAATTCTTATTCCAATATAATACACTCCATGAATCATTCCATCATCAAATACTCTTAGCGAAGATGTCTATATCATTGGTCCCTGCCCAAGAAAGCTCTCTGGTCTCAGAAGACCCTTGTACTCAGATAGAGGGTCACACCCAGAATCTTTGGGGGACACCATGAACCCAATATGGATCAAGTTGCTTCATAGGGGATCATATTCCAATAATACTTAAAACCCTACTAATATGGATTACTATATATAGGATCAACTCCATTCTCGAGGAGGTCATGCCAATTCCAAAAACCACACCTAGGGTATAAAGATGATAGAGGATCTCACTCCAGTATCAAGGAGAAACACCAAAAACTCTATCTTAGATTCATCTTCTATAGGGGATAAAAATCCATAGATAATAAAAAAATTCTACATTGTACCCTTGAGTTAAATAACCAAATGTAAAACCACTCAACCAACACTAGTATGAACTAAAGATATGAAGAGATCTAAGTTGTCTATGAGGGAGTACACAACGTGTAAGTAGAGTACACAGAATTCCTTAATCAACATGGATCTTCCTATGTGGCGCTTCCTCTCATGTAATTTAAACCTCATCATACACAGCATGTGAACTATACACATGATGCGAAGAGGTCTCCCGGGACCCTTCCCATGTCGCCTGGTTGTGTCTGTATACCACTTGTAGTTTCGTGTGCACATGGTCATGTCTATGTTTGAGTACCGGATGTGTCCATTCCTGTGTAATATTGGTCATTCCCATGCTAGTGTACTCCTGGCCATGTCCATGTACCCTCCTAGGTACATGTTGAGCTATCACAGAGGGGTCACAAATCATGTGACCATGTCACACAACCTGTGACATTTGACTCGAGTTGAAACCCTAGCGTCATAGCTAGGGGTCCCAAACAATGTGCAATCCCAAAATACACTCTGTGTTTATTGGGATTTTCTAGATCTATAAGGATATCTTACACATTATTCTAAGAATCTCTGGATCCACTTCCATCTCTATAACCTATAGATTTGGGGTCTTCCAAGCCTTTCCATCATCGCTGGCCGGAATCCGGGTTATCATCTGCTTAGAAAATGATCTTTTAAGACAACTCGTCACCACTTGTCAAAACCAGGAAGAACGGAAACCAAAAATCCATTCTAATATGCCTAAGATCATACATTTTCTTCGTCGCACCTTGATCTCACCATCAATCAAGAATTGTACCAATGGTATCGATCCCTTGTACTAAAGAATAGCCATGCAACGATTGGATACTAGGTATTCATTAAACCATAATACAAATAAACAATATTGATGAATGTGTGAAGAATGGGGGAATAAAAACAAAATCCATAAAATGGGAGGAATGAACCTTGGCCTTTGTTCATTCATCCTCAATCCATTTTCATAGAAAAGGACAATCGAAGAGGAATAAAACACAATAAACGAATATAATTCCATAAAATTAAATCTAATGATTATGTGTGTGTCAATTGTGTTTATAAAATTGATCTAACTTCATCTTGGATCAATCCTACTTGGAATTTGGATCGATAATTTATGAAGAAAGGTTCTGTGTTGTTGTCATTGATGATATCCATGAACTCCATTGGCGCAAAGATCTTCAATCTAGTTCTGATCCATCATTGTTCTCCAAGAATACTCTCCTAAAATAGTATCTAGGTATCCATGATTTAATATCCAACCCTGAGAAAAAAGATATAACCATATATTTATAGTAAACTCAGTCATTACGTCAAAAAAATTATATATTTATTTATTTATTTATTTATTCATTTGTTCCCATGAAAATTTTTCATAAACACCTCACACTGACAAAGGTTATGTCATACCTAGGGTAAAACCCACATTATAAACTGAATGTTACCTTTGGATTTCTAATATAGTCCCTATTTTGGTAGGTATTCTAATTTTTTAGTAAAATTTCATGTGCATGTTATTTAATATATTTAATTGATTTCAAACATTTATTCTGGGCACACCAGGCCTCATAATCACACGTCGTCTCAGCTCCTAGTCTCAAAAATAATCCATATAATATTCAAAATAATACAAGGAAAAATACAAGTTATTATATTCTCCCCACCTTAGTTATTTTCATCCCATAAAGAGAAAAACCTTCTCCAAAATATGAGGGTACTGGTCTCGCATCTAGGACCCATCTCTCAGGTGGTCTCGTGAATATTCTTGTGTTTCTACTGGACATGCACTAGGGGAATCGATTTCCCATAAAGGATCCTCTTATTTTGATCCTCAGTATCCATTGGGTACTCAAAAAAGGTATCTCTATACTTGATATCCATCTCTCCCCAGTCGATAACATGTGACGGGTCATGCATGTATCTCCTCGCAACACATGGAAGATGTCATGTACACGGTCCAATTGTGGTGGTAAAGCTAATTGGTACTCCACCTCACCAACTCTATGAAATATCTATAAAATACCAATGAATCTCATATATAACTTTCCACCATGTCCAAATCTCTGTAATCCACATCAAGGTGAGACCCTCAGGAACACATAGTTTCCCTCCTCAAACTCCAGAGGTCTCCATCATTAGTCTACATCAGATTTTTGACAGCTCTGTGTAGCCCTCATATACTCCTAGATAATCTAAACCTTCTCTATAGTAGCTCATACTAACTCTGGATTCATGAATGCTGACTCGCATGGATTGATCCAACAAAGTGGTAACCTACGAGGTATCCTTTAAAAATACTCTAATGGTGTTATACCAATGGTGGAATGGTAGCTGTTGTTGTATGAAAACTCCACCAAGGGTAGATGATCCTCCCACCTATAACCAAATTACAACATGCAAGCTCGCAGCATGTCCTCCAATACTTGAATGGTCCACTCTATATGGCCTTCTTCTGGGGGTGAAACGTTGTGCTCAAGCACAACTGTTTCCTGAAGGCCTCCTATAATACTCTCCATAATCATGATGTGAAGTGA
Source organism: Viscum album (assembly GCA_963277665.1). Lineage (NCBI taxonomy): Eukaryota > Viridiplantae > Streptophyta > Magnoliopsida > Santalales > Viscaceae > Viscum > Viscum album. Next base: position 1,211,894,297 of record OY728143.1, on the reverse strand, counting down.
TTTTCACATTATAAAATTATCATTAAGGTAACTCCATGGAGTTATACTATCTCTTACACATAGAGTCTCACTAATCTCTCTATTAAACTATGCTCTCTGATAACTAAAAAGTGGGCTAACTTGGTGAGTTAGTCTACGATCACCCAGATAGAATCATGTCCCCTAGAAATATGTGGTAAAAATATCATGAATTTCATGGATATCCCATCCCACTTGCACTCTATAACCTAAATGGGTTGATCTAAACCCACTGGAACTAGGTCCTCAACCTTTAATTTCTAACAAGTGAGGCATCAAGAGACAAACTATGTTACTCCTTTCTTCATACCTAGCCACCAAAACTAACATTGAAGGTCCTATTACATATTCACCACACTTGGATATACTACCAAAGGGGATGTATGAAACTACCACATCGCATCCTCCCATCATGTCAAAGGTACCATGATACATCCTCTGAAAAGGATTACATGCTCCCCACCTTCAGAATATCTATCAATAGCATGTCCAGTGGTTATCTAAATACATAAGGTCTAACAGTTGGTATCTCTATACTAAAAATCCCTGAAATTATTTAAAAAAAATTGGGGTAATAACCATAAACTAAATATATGAAGCACCATCCTTTTCCACTAAGGAAAATTACAATGAGGAAAATTGATCCAACACATTGGCCAATAATTGAGAAAAATATCTCCTACTGAGAGCATTTTCCACCAATTTCCCCTTCCCAAGAGTATAAATATCTCAAAGTCATAGTCCTAGAAAACCCCTAGTTATTACATTTATCTCAAGTTAATATCCTTCTAAGAGAAGATATACTTGATACTCTTGTGTTCAAGTAGACGATAAACCGCTCACCCATAAAGTAGTGTCTCCACATATGCAGTATGAAGACTACATCTTCTGACTCAAGATTCTGGGTCATGTAGTTCTAGTCATGGGGTCACAACTAATGTGAACCATAGGCAATCACCACCTATATCTACATCAGAACACAACCCATATTGTTCTCAGATGCATTGTAGAATACTATGTACTCGACACCCTCCTCTGGAAATCTCAAGATGGGAGTGCTCTTCAACCTCTACCTTGGATTATGAAAGCACTAATAACAACTTTCTATCCACACAAAAGTTTTCCCCTTCTAGTTCAAAGTTTTCAAAGGTACTTCCACTCTAGAGAAATTGGTTAAAAACATTCGATAGTACCCGGCCAACCCACGGAAACTTCGTACCTCAGTAACACTCCTAAGTGGATCCCAAGAAAGCACTGACTCAACCTTCTTTGGGTCCATTGGTACTCATACCTTTGAGATGAAATGTCTGAATAAGTGGACCTCTCGAATCTAAAACTGTAACTTCGAGAGCTTACCATAAATATGGTGCTCTTGGAGTGTGTCCAGGACCTTCCTCAAGTGTCTCGTGTGATCCTCCTTCGATGCTAAGTACACTAGGATGTCATCGATGAACACCACCATGAACCGGTTTATGAAAGGCTAAAATATCTATCTCATAAGTCCTATGAACATTGCTAGGGTGTTCATTACACAAAATGGCATCACCAAGTACTCATAGTGACCATAACGACATCTAAATGACGTTTTGGGTATATCCTCATCTCGTACTCGCAGTTGGTGATGGCCTGGTCTGAGGTCAATCTTTGAGAACCATCGTGCCCCTATCAACTAATCAAATTGCTCTTTGATCCTAGTTAGTGGATACTTTTTCTTCATAATCACATGGTTCAATCATCGGTAGTCCACATATAACCTCAAGATTCCTTCCACATTCTTGGTGAACAATATTGGGGCTACCTAGGGGGAAACACTGGGTCTCACAAATCCATTCTCCTAAAAGTCTTGAAACTACACCCTAATCTCATGAAGATCTTATGGAGCCATCCAATATGTTTTTGTAGATATCAAGGTTGTCTTGAGATGTAATTCAATGAGGAATTATGTATCTCAACGGGGAGGTAAACCTGGTATGTCTTTAGGAAATATTTCTTCGTACTCTACCACCACCATTTGAAACTGATAGCCCATAGCATCCACTATTCCAAGAGTCATGCTAGACAAATTGTGAGTAATCTTATGTACTTTCCTATATCTGAGTCTATCCTACTCTATCAAGATTTTCTTCTCATCAAAAAGGAAAATCTAGTCCCATCACCGCAGACACATTGCATTCTCCACCTAAAATAGTCAATCTAGGCATGAATTGTGGATAGTCAGTCCATACCTAAGATGAAATCATAAGGACCCATTGTTTATACAAAGAGATCTCATAAAAAACTCTATCCTCCAAGAGTCAAATCGCACTGTCAACATAAGTGCATAATCGTTGAGTCACTGCATGTTGGAGTCTCTAATCGCAAGGGTTGAGCCAATGGCTCAATGGAAATCTCTAAGACTCGAACCTGATAAGTGGAGAGGAAGGATTGACTTGCACCTTTGTTTATTAATAAATAAGATAAAGTAGAAAATATATAGATCATACCTCAAATCATCTTTATAGCCACAGGTTCATAGGCCTCCATATCATGTAGTTGACCTTGTTTATGACCACCATCTTCCTGATCTAGGTGTGGACAACTTGAGGGTGGTGGTGGTAATAGGTAAAACCTACGACCACCTCTTGTTGACCTGTAGAACTCTCTACCATGTCTTTTTCCCTGCCTGCCACCTTTATCTTTCCATTGTCTCTACCTCGGTGTTCCCTCAACCATCTCTCGATCAGATGTGTCACGGGTCAGATAATCCTGACCTAGATGTCCACAACTGTCATATAAGAAACATCACTTCTCCCTTGGATGATTTGAGACATCTTGAGAGCCATGTAACACTGATATTGTATCCTAGGATCACCTTCTGAAGCATCTATCATGTTTACATCCTTGTGACTGATGTCAGTAGCCTGCTGCCAAGGTCTCAACTCCAGGGTGCCCGCTAACAACACCCACTATCGATGTATGCTCTGATAGGAAGCTATCCACCACCAAGACCCACTCAAGAACCCCATAATAGGTAATAATGAAAAGGTATATGTAGAGAATATATTTTTTCCTTGTAAGACTTTAAAATATTTCTATATATATTTATGGATCTAGGTGCTGAGACGGAATGATATTTCAAGGCCTGGTGTGACTAAAATTAATTTTATAAAAATATTTAATATATTTAATATTATGTGCATGCATCTTCTTAAATAAAATAGAATAAATCTTAAATGAGAGATCAGATCAAAAATATGAGACCATGGTTGAGTATGGAACATAGTGTTTACCCTAGGTAAAACATAAAATGAGTCGACGTGAGGTGTTCGGACTCCTCACTCGTTGGCGGTATGTTAAGTGGATTAATTAATTATTAAATTAGTTAGTTAATTCATTTTAGTGAAACAGATAAAATTATATAAGAATATCCTCAGGATGAATTCTCCAGGGTTATTCACACATACCTTGGGAGAATTCCAAATCTCTCTCTTCCTCCTCCATTGGAGGATCACATCAGACGATGACGAAACTCCAAATCAGGGTAGATCAGGATGTAGCAGATGCAACAACTCCTCTAAAATCTATGGTGGATGAATTATTCATCAATTCTAGATCCATAATCAAGGTAGGACTTGTATTTTGGTATTTTTATTCCCTTTTAATAAATGATTGAGTAGATCCACCCTTTTTCTGGGATCTTCACCAGTTGTGGCCTTTGTATGTGCCTACATATCAGATTTAATTATTTATTTTAAAGATTTCTTACCTCGAATTCACAATTCTTGATCATTTTCCATGAATGTTTGTTAAATTTTGTTTAAAATTTTGTTTTTTATTCTTTTCTCCCTCGTTTCTTCGTGTTCTTCACTGGTTGGACCCCTTAATCCTGGTTTGACAATTGTTGGGTGGTACCGAGCCTGATCAGACCCCCAGAACCATGATGGATTGATGAATAAAGCATGGATTGATGAACTGATCATAGATATGGGATTTTAGAAAGGTATGAATGATTTTTTTAGTGTTTTGAGATCAAATATTCAAAGGTAGGGGTGTAGTGATGTGCAGAATGAATGATAAAACCTTAACAAGCACCAGATGTCATTTTCTAGTGAGCGGTGGCCTGAAACCATGATTTCTAGGTAGATTCACCATTTTTATCCATAGATAGTGTTAGATATGAAGTGGTTTGGATAGATTAAAGGCACCAGAAGAAAATCTAAAAATATGGTGAAAAACCAGACTACACGATGTGTAGTGGGATGAATGCACGATGTGTAGACCTTTCGTAATGGCAGCTATGGTTTTAGAAAAGTTTAAGGATGACACGGCATGTAGTTCTCCCACACATCGTGTATCCCTTCCTCAGTTGAACAACCCATGTGATGGATCACATGAGTGGAAAGTCATATTACATTACACGGCTAGGTACATGGTTGTGTACTCAAGTACACAGGCATGATCTCCGATACACAGACACAACGAGTAGCACACGGTCCGGTCTTCAGGTATCTTGGACATGTCGTGTAGTCCACCTGAATGGCATATACTCCTACATAGTTGGGAGTTGTGTTTCAACCAAGGACATGGCTAGGTGGTAGAGTAGTATTGTTAGGTCCACTAGGTCAAATACCCTGAGAGGGGGGTGAATCATGGTATGATAGATTAAAACAACCGCCCCTTTTGATCTTGTTTTGTTGTTAAAAAAATATATATTCTCTCTCTTTCCTGTAGCAAAGTATGGACATAAATTAAATCATTCATGAGACACAACAATTTTTACTTGGTTCTCCCTCACTGGGATATGTCCAAGGAGCATACAATGGTAATGTGTCAATGTACTAAATTTACTAAAAGTGCACTGTTTTTTACAAGGTTCAGAGCAGACTCATTGTCCCTCCTGGTTCACAACCAATCACAAAATAAAATCTCACTACTCTATCAACTGAAGTGTGCTCACTTCTTCTTCGGAATATCCTCCCTTTATTTCTTGGTTCAATATTTTTTACACCCCATTTAGTTTATCATTAAGTTTTACATTCATCCAATTGATGAATACCCCTTTACCACAAAAATACTGGGAAACATAAATCTTTCTCACAACCTTTTGGGTGTATTGATCACAACTTTAATGCCTTGCACACAACACTTAAATTTTTTTGCAGGAAACCTCTTGCACGCAACTTCCTTCTTATGCACAATTCCTTTCTTATGCACAACTCCCTTTCTTACGTGAAACTCTGTTTGCACATCATTCTTATGCGCTTCAGAGCCCGGATTATCTCTATTTGTTGAGTTACTAAAATGAGGGGGGTAGCCTCTTATTTATAGGAATTTCTAACCCTATGTGCAAGATTATCTCTAAGCGTGTAAAACTCCATTTGACGTCGCATTGGATGTGTAAGCCTCTTTCACACAACTTCATCTTTCATGCAAATCCAAATCTTTCTCGCACTTCTTTCCTTATCTATGTTTTGATGCAGTAGACCCAAAATATGTCAGGTGCACAACATTACAAACCGCCTTCAATATTGTGCACAACTTTCTTTTCTAATAACACCTTTCTCTATTTTTCTGATTTTGAGGCCCAAATTTGTATCGCCTCTAGAGCATCCATTCCTTTGTCTTGGATATTTTTCAACATATCTTGTCAATAATATATTTGGAACTCTATAACTTATCCTAGAAACCCACTTTTTAAACAAACACAATCAACCCAAAAATGTTTCATTGTTGCCTTGAGGTATTTTTTCCCAATAAGGACCACACATCATGTGGGTCCCCTCACACATTGTATACCCCTAGTTCCTTTTTTATGAAACCTAAAATATTTCATATGTCCTTCATTTTTATTCATATTTTTAACCATGATTCACCTATCCTGATTGTTTTTTCATGTAAAATATAATGGTTCCCTCAGTTAAGAACTTTAAGATACAATGTGAAATGTAATAGGAACAATGCTTACTAAGGCAATGCCCGATAAAGATAATGATCATGCAGGGTCACCAGAGAACTTATGAGTGGTAACCTCTAATAGAGTTGGGTAGTGGGTCTTCAACATCATTCGAGTTGTACCCTCTAGTAGAGATAGAAAGTGTGTCCTCAACGTCATCAGAGTGGAACCCCCCTGATGTATCAGGGTGTGAGCCATTGACTTCCGAGTGGTACCCTCTAGTAGAGATGGGCAGTGGATCCTCAACGTCTTCTGAGTGGTACCCTCGAGTAGAGTTGGGTAGTGGGACCTCGACATATTTTGATCGGTACCCTCCATTTGATCTAGCCAGTGGTTCCTCGATGCCATCAGAGTGGTACCCCCTATTGTACTAGGGCACGGTTCCTTGACCACCAGATTAGAACCCCCCATCGGTATATTCAAGGGTCCTATACTTCAATTTTGTACCCCCCCCCCCATTTTGTGTCATAGTGAAGAGGTGTGGATGGCCTTGGATGGTTACTTCTAGGAAGACGCATGAGATGCTAGGAATCATTGATGAACTTTTGGAACTGTTGGTTACTCTTCTTATTACGATGAGCTATGAGATAGAGATCCCCTAACTCTCTCATTTGGGATTCCTTTTACTGTAATATATATATATATATATATCCTTATTCTATATCCAAATCTTGGATTTGGTTACACTCCTTCTAGGGGAGTAAAAGACGCATGGTGTATTTCTTGTGCTTTTTGTGTTTAGATCCTCATAGTTGGATGAATCTACTCTTCTATTATAGGTGGAGAAGACTCGATGGGTAGTTCATATACTCACTGTATTTATCCCCTTATGTTGGATGAGCTTAATTTCACTTTTGATTGGGTTGATTTGTACTTTTTCATTGTACCTTGTGCTATCTACTTTCTTTATCTTCTATTTTATCTCTTACTTCTCCCCCTTTAGCTTTCAGGGTGTCCTACTACATATTTTTATACTCACCTTTGCATGGGATTTGTCTGCACATTTTTAGTCTTATACAGACAACGGATAGGTTGAATGTGACTATAGAGGATCTTAGATATACTTGGTTCTTAGACTACGTATAGTGGTCATAGCTTGGGATTTAAGAGCTAGGCTCTCTCAGCTGTTTATTTTTCCAATTTTCTGTCATTTTGGGACAAATTTCAAGTTTGGCATGTATTTTTACCATTTACTTTTTATTTTACACTACCATAATTTTGTACTATCTAGAGGTTCATGCATGTTTGGTTCACTTTACAGTAGTGTTTCATATTTTACTCTTTCCCTCTGCACTTTTTCATCGAGATGACTATGTGTGTGAATACAGGTTCTTAGGAAAATGCCTTCCCAAGTTAGTTATTCCTTTGGTGCTTATCGACACCACCAGACCTGTAGAGGAGGGATTTGGGTAGTTGTGGATCGAGCCCCGACTTGGGTCAGGTTGTGATGGACTGGTATCAGAGCAAGTTCATTCCTTGGGATATTGTTCAGACGTATCCCCTTAAGAGGATTGGTTGGGTTTATAGAAATAGTGTTGAAGTGTATCAAGCATGGATCTTAGGACAAGGAATCTAGTAATGGTGTGGCGTTCGACGTATCTAGTCACCAAGACCTTAACTACCTACTTGTCAACTCGGCATGGAGAGGCATTTGTTGTAGGGATCAAATGGTACATGTATCATATAGGATTGAGTTTTTGACTGTCCTTCTTGAGTTAGCTCCCCATTTTTTTTGATGTGTGTGTGTGTGTGTGTGATCATCTGATCATGATACTCCTTGATAACTTTCTGAATTCCTCTGCGATGACAGTCAGCTAGGATACTTGCTATGGTTCATGATGATGACCTGATGAGCAACAAGGCCTCTATTTTGGGTTCATCCCAAGATCCCATTCCTCTAGGTGGGTAGGTAGAATCACCTCCACCAATTGAGAAGCAGGTCATTCTAGTAGAGAAGGTTGAGGATGCATGCAAGCTTAGCACGCTCCGCAAGTTCCAGCATCAGAGACCATTAAGGTTTCGCAGTGATCTAGATCCTCAAGAAATAGAGGATTGGATGGAGTTGGTGTTCTGTATCTTTAGGCTTGTTTGGACCCCGACAGACCAGGTGGTTGCACTAGAAGCTACCCTCTTTCACAAATCATCTGGCGCTGGTGGATCCTTGTTACGCAGATGCAGGATGATTCAACAATCTCATGACACGAATTCTAGAATCTATTCTATGAAGAGTAATACCCCTCATACATATTCTCAATCCATATCTAGGAGCTTCTAGAGATGAATAATGGAGGGATGATAGTGTTTGAGTACGCAGTGAGGTTCGCAGACCTTATGTGTTACTCTCTTGACTTGATTTGGGATTGATACTTCTGAGAATTGAAGTTTGAGTAGGGACTCTGTACATTAATCCATGTCATCATAGTGGCCTTATGCATCCCCACCTATATCAGGTTGTTGGAGTGGGCACTAGTGATAAATATCTTGCTGTCAGAGGGATGTAAAATAGCTGGAGATTGTAATGGGCACCACAGAGCTGAGTCGTCTACAGTAGCTAGAAAATGCTAGGTGCCAGGATCTTACCACAGGATACCTTTCCATGTTCAGACTCAGACACATGGTCATAAGTAGAATAGAGTGCCAAGGTATCCCAGAGAGGGGTGGTGTTTTACTTGTGATAGGCAAGATCACATGGTGTGAGACTTCTTGACCCAACGTGCTAATTAGCACAGGTAGATAACTAATGGACTACCATGACAGAGGCATCACCATGATTGGGGATCTTCCAGGTGAGGACAGGGTGGTCCATAGGGAGGTGGATCTGGAAGAGGAGTAGTAGGAGATATGGGTGGTGTATTCCATTATGAGATCCTTCCCCCACCACCACCAGTTGACCTATTTCAAGCTTAAGGAGCTGGTGTTTGGGGTTGTGGATAGCTACAGGCTTTGGATGTCTATGATATCACAACGCATGAGATGATAATAGGTATGATCTCTGTGTTTTCTAATCTTAATTAAATGTTAGTATTCATAGGTTTCATTCATTACTTTATCTCTATACTCCTAGAGTGGGAGATGGAGCTCCCGGTTGAGGTGTTATCCCAATAGCTTCATCTTAAGGTTCCTACAGGGAATGCTTCTTCTGTATCTTTTATCCACCGATATTCTGAGCTATTTATTGGTGGAGAGAGATTCATGTGGGAACTTTTGGTCCTCACGATAGAACTCTATGACATCATCTTGTGTATGGATTTTTTTCTATGTTCTAAGCCCAAATTGATTGTCACCATAGACAAGTCAAATGTCTATGCACTGATGGGATGAGATTATTCTTTTCTGATGAGAGAGATCTCAGGGAAGGGAAAGTGGGTTCTACGATCAGGAGGATATATCCCATCACCCATCAGTTAGTGAGTATAGACCTTGGTGAAATATTTTATTCATGCATCTGGGTTCCTTCATTTGTGAAGGATTACATGGATATCTTTCCTAAGGATGTTATGGGACTACCTTTGAGGTGGTAGATGGAGTTTTTCATTGAATTGCATCTCGACACCACTTTTATACCTTTTAAGTCATATCGGATGACCCCTATCAAGATTCAAGATCTATGGTTGTAGTTGGAGGACTTTCTAAAGAAGGGTTTCATTAGACCTAGTGTGTCCCCCTAGGAAGATTTGGTGTTTTTTGTGAAAAAGGCATATAGAAGTTTGTAGCTTTGTGTAGATTATCATTGCCTAAACTAGACCATGATAAAGAAAAAGTAACCCTTACTGATTATTGAAGACCTATTTGACTAGTTGTGAGTTGAGAAATGGTTCTTGAATATCGATCTTAGGTACAGTTTCCACGAGTTGAGGGTTCATGAGGTTGATATTCCAAAGTTGGCATTCTGATGTCACTACACACACTATGAGTTCCTATTTATTCCCTTTGGTGTGTAAAACTACCTCACAATGTTTATGGATTTGATGAACTAGGTCTTCTAACCATATTGGGACCAATTTTTTGGTGTCTTCATTGACAACATACTTGTATACTCTACATCAAAGGAAGAGCATGCATAGCACTTGATAATGTTTGTAGATTTTCTTCGAGAGCACCAGCCTCATTGGAATCTCTCGAAGTTCCAGTTCTAGATTCATATCATTAACTTTCTAGAGAATTTCATTTCTGAGCATGTTTTAGTAGTGGATCTAGAAAAGATCGATGCAGTGCTTTCTTAGGATCCACCCAAGAATGTGTTTGAGGTGCGTATATTTCTTGGATTAGAAAGGTACTAAAGTAGGTCTGTGGAATACTTCTCTAGAATCATAGCCTCTATGACCACTTTAACATGGAAAGAGCAGTCATTTACCTGGTCTAAGTAGTGTCAGAGGGCCTTTGAGGGGTTGAGGCTGAGACTTAAGAGTGCTCCGGTGTTGAGACTACCAGAGGAAGGTGTGGAGTTTGTAGTGTATTGTGATGCCTCATGAGATGGGCTCAGCTACGTATTGATGTAGCAGTATGCAATTATTGCATACGGGTCAAGGCAGTTGATACCCCATGAGTAGAACTATGTGAATCGTGACCTAGAGCTGATACGGGTAGTCTTTTTCCTGATGATGTGGAGACACTTCCTTCTGGGGGATTACTTTTTAGTTTACTTTGACCATCAGAGTCTTAGGTACGTCTTCACATAGAGAGACCTGAACCTGAGATAGTGACGTTGGTTGGAGTTCCTATAGGACTATGACTCTAAGATAGTCTATACTCTAGGAAAGGGAAATGTTGTAGTACATGCCCTTATTAAGAAATACTAGGCTCACTTAGTGAAGGAGGATGCAAAGTAGTTATACTCTTTGTAGTTGACCTTGGTGGAGCAGGAGGGTACAACTTTTCTGCAGTCAATGGTGTTGACTCCTTCACTATGCGAGTGTGTGAGAGAGTCCAGGCTAGAAGATATCAACTGTGAGGTATTATATGATTATATATCTATAAAAGACTCACCAAATAGATATTTTTAAGTAGGGAATCACATCATCTTATTCTAGGGGTGGATAGTGGTTCTAGTCACATTACGAGAGGTGGTGATGCGAGAGTTCCACACTTCTCTCCTAGTTGTATATCCTGATGTGGGGAAGATGTATAGATACCTTCAGTGGTATTTTTGGTGGTCCGGCATGAGATGAAGCATAGATGAGTTCATCTTTCAATACCTCACTTTTTAGTAGGTGAAATATGATCGCCAAGTTCTAATAGGTTTGTTGCATCCCCTTAAGGTCCCAAAGTGGAAATGGGACAACATATCCATGGAATTTTTCATAGGGATACCGCACACGTGGAAGATCCATAATGCCATATGGGTGATAATTGACCATCTCATAAAGTTAAAACACCTCCTTGTTATCAAGGAACAAAGTTCAATGGAGATTTTGGGGTAGTTGTACTTACGGGAGATCGTTCGCCTTCATGGGGTGCCCTCGATGATTATCTTTGATCATGATGTTCAATGTACTTCATGATTATGGAGAGGCCTATAGGAGGAATTTGGGACCCAGATATGGATGAGTACAACCTTTCACCCCCAGATCGATGGGTAGACCGAGCACACAATCTAGGTGTTGGAGGATATGTTGAGGGCTTACATATTGGACTTTGGTCGGAGCTGGTAGGATCACCTTCCCTTGGTAGAGTTTGCATACAATAACAGCTAACACTCTACCATCAGCATGACACCTTTGTAGGCCCTGTATGGAAGACCCTACAGGTTACCCTTGTGTTGGACATAGATTTTTGAGTCATATCTTGTGGGCCCATAGATGGTGCAGCTGATGATGAAGAAAGTACAAGTCATCAATGAGCAGGTGAGGATGGCCTGTAGAAGACAAAAATCTTACACAGATCTACATCATAGGCCCTTGTAGTTTGAGAAAGGAGACCACATTTTCCTGAGAGTCTCCCCATGATGAGGATTATAGTGGTTTGGTTGGGGAGAAAATTTATCCATGAGGTTCATCGGGTTGTTCAAGATCATGCAGAGGATTGGTGAGGTTGCCTACCACCTTGCCTTACCCCCATAACTAGAGTGGGTGCATGATGTCTTTCATGTGTTGCAGTTGAGGCGATACATGCATGACCCCATGCACTTCATAAACTAGGGAGAGTTGTAAATTGAATATGGAGCCACTTTTTCATAGCACTTGGTGGAGATCAAGGATCAGTTGAAGCGAACCCTACATGGATAGACCATCCCCTTGGTTTGTATGTTATGGTAGAACGAGAACGTTTAGGAGAGTTCCTAAGAGAGGGAGAGCTAAGTGAAAGCTCAGTATCTCAAGTTTTTTTATTAGTTTTTTCTTTTATGGGATGAAAATATTGAAGGAGGTAATGATGTATAGAAATGTTTTTTACCTTGTAAGACTTTGAAATGTTTCTATATATATTTCCAGAACTCGGTGTTGAGACAACTTATGATTCCGAGCCCCAGTGTACCCAAAATTAATTTTAGAAAAATATTAAATATTTTTAATATTGAACATGTGGATATTCTTAAAGAAAATGGGATAAATCTTAAATGGGGGCTCATCTCATAAATATAAGACCATAGTTGAGTCTGGAATGCGATTTTTACCCTAGGCATAGCATAAAATGATTCGGTGCAAGGAATTCAGACTCCTAGCTCATTTGAGGTACATTAAGTGAATTAATTAATTATTAAATTAGATAATTAATTCATTTTAGAATAATAGATAAAATTATATAATAATATCTCTAGGATAAATTCTGTAGGGTTAGTCTCATAAACCCTAGGATAATTCTATATCTCTCTCTTCCTCCTTCGTTGGAGGATCACGTCAGATGATGACGAAACTCCAGATCAAAGTTGATCAGGACGTAGAGGATGCAAAGAATATTCTAAAATCATTAGTGGGTGCGTTCTTCATCAATGATCAATTCATTAACGAGTTAGAAATTTTATTTTTGTGTTTTTATGCCCTTTGATTAAATGATTGAGCAGATCCACCCTTTTTCTTGGATCTATGCTAGTTGTGGCCTTTACATGTAACTATGTACCAGATTTAATTATTTACTTCAAAGATTTATAACCCCAGTTTCGCAGTTTTTTATCATTGTCCAAGAATTTTGGTCGAACGATGTTTAAACTTTGTTTTTTGATGCTTTTATCTCTCATTTCTTTGTGTTCTTCACCGATTAGACCTCTGGGTCCCGATTTGAAAATATTCGGGTGGTACCGAGCCCGATCGGACCCCTGGAAATGAAAAAGATCGATGAATAAAGCACGAATCAACGAACTGATCATAGATATGGGATCTTAGTGAGGAGTGGATGATTATTTTTTTGTTTTAATATAGAAGTTTCAAATGTGGGAGTCCTAGCGGTGTGTGGAATGAACGGTGAAACCCCGACAAGCATCGGAGGCTATTTTCCGATGAGTGACAGCCCAGAACCATGATTTCTGAGTAGATACACTATTTTAAGACATAGATAGAATTGGATATGAAGTGGTTTGGATAGGTTCAATGTTCTGGACTCAGATCTGTAAATCTTGAAAAAAAACCAACTACATGTCATGTAGTGGGATGAACACACAGTGTGTAACCCTTCCATGGTGGCGGCTAGGGTTTTAGAAAAGTTAAGGCTAATGCAGTGTGTAGTTCTCCCACACTCCATATATCCCTTCCCTAGTTGAACAACTCATGTGATGGATCACACGGGTAGGAATCTATGTGGAAGTACACGACCGTATACTTGACTACACGGACATGGGATTTTGTACACGGACATAGTGAGTAGCACACGGCCCAGTCCCTGGGTAGCTTGGATATGCCATGTAGTCCACCTACATGGAGTGTACTCTTACATAGAGGGGAGACATGTTCTAGCTAGGAATATGCCTAGGTAGTGGACCGGGACCACACACCGTGTGGGTCCCCTCACATACCATGTACCCCTAGTTCCTTTTTGAGGAAACTTCAACCTTTTGTATCTCCTTTATTTGAACTTGGATTTTGGACCATGAGTAGTTGATCCTGAGTTTTTTTCATGTAAAACGTGATGCTTCCCTTAGTTATGTATTTTGAGATATGATATGAAATGTATCGGGCATTGTGCTTACTAAGTCAATGCCCAAAGATAACAATGATCATACAGAATCACTAGAGACCTTCCGAGTTGAACCCTCCAGTAGAGTTGGGTAGTGGGTCATTAACATCTTCTGAGTGGTACCCTCTAGTAGAGATGGGCATTGGTTCCTAGACATTATCAGAGTGGAACCTTGCTAAAATATTAGGGTGTGGGTCCTCAACTTTTTAGTGGTACCCTCCAGTAGAGTTGGGTTGTGGGTCCTCGACGTCTTTTGAGTGGTACCCTCTAGTAGAGTTGGCGGTGGTTCCTCGATTTATTCTGAGTGGTTACCTCCATATGATATGTAAATTAGGTCATCAATGCCCTCAGAGTGGTACCCCCTTGTTGTACCAGGGCATGTGTCCTCGACCACCAGAGTGGAACCTCCCATCGGTATAGGTGTGGGTCCTTTACTTCGAGTTTGTACCCCCCCTACTGTGAAGCATAGTGATGAGGTGTGGATATCCTCGGATGGTTACTTTTGGGTAGATGCATGAGATGTTGGGCATCATTGATGGAATTTTAAAATTATTGGATACTCTTCTTCTTGGGATGAGTTGTGAGATGGAGATCATCTTACTCTCTCATTTGGGAATCTTTTAACTTAGCATATATATATATCCTTCTTCTATATCCACATCTTGGATTTGGTTACTCGACTTCCTGGAGAGGCAAAGACATGAAGGGTATACCATGTACTTTCTTTAATTATATTATCATGGTTGGATGGGTCTACTCTCATTCTATAGATAGAAAATACTCAACGGGTAGTTAATCTACTCACTATGTTTATACCTTTTGTTTGAGCGAGCTTACATTCACTATTTGTTGGGTTGAGCTGTACTTTTTCACTATACCTTGTGTTATCTACTATCTTTCTCTTATATTATATCTCTTACTCCCCCCCCCCTAATATTTGGAGGCATCCTACTGGGTATGTTTATAATCACCACTACATGAGATTTTCCCGCATGTGTCATGTCTTGTATAGATGACGGACAGGTCAACCGTGACTACATAGGAGCTTAGGGATACTTAGTGTTTTGACTATGTATGGTGTTCATAGCTTAGGATTCGGGAGCTAGGCTCTATCAATTTTTTACTTTTCCATCTTTTTGTCAGGTTGGGACACATTTCTGATTGGGCATTTATTTTTCCCTTTACTTTTCAATTTACACTACTGTAATTTTGTATTGTCTAGAGGTTCATGCTTATTTGGTTCACTTTATAGTAGTGTTGCATCTTTTACTCTTTACCTATGCGCTTTTTCATAGATACGTTTTTTTGTGTGCATACAGGTTCTTTAGAAAAGGCCTCCTCGAGTTAGTTATGTCTTCAACACTTGTCTCTAGCCCCTGGACTATAGAGGAGGACTTGGGATAGTTGCGGCCCGAGCCCCAGCTCAGGTCAGGTCAGGATAGGATGCCACTGAAGCCTAGATGTCTCAGTGTAAGCCCTTATCAAAGGTTTATGCTCTTAAAAATGGGTCTCAAACCATATCCATGGAGTATCGTGAGAGATCAGTAAACCTCACCGAGTACTCCACCATGGTCAAACTACCCTACTATAAATGCAGAAGCTCCTAAATGTGCACTGATCACAACGTGGATGGATTCTCCCCAAAGAGATGCTTGAAGACTAACTAGGTGACGGTTGTCTTATCATGTGACTGAGTCACTAAGCTCCACCATCACCTATAATATCCTTGAAGAAAACTCTCCACAAGGACTTCCATATGATTTGCAGGCTTCCTTACAAGGTGAAAACTCAAGTGATTACCTCTAGCCAGTTCTCATACACCTTGGGGTATGGATCACCCTGAAACCTGGGAGGTTTATTCCTCTGAAACTCATGAAATGCACTCATCCTATGTTCTTCCTTTGTTGGCACTGTCATCACTAGTTGATACTCAACGGGTTATGGTATAGCTGGTAACCCACCTGAAGGTGCTATCTCTGGTACATGCCCTTGTACCAAAGCCTCTTCACTTGATGGATCATCCTTGTAATCACACAGTGTAATCCTAGCTAGATATCTTTGTAGATATATCCTGAAATAAAACAAGATTCACTACATTCAAAAGAGTATATCTAGGAAGATTACTCAAGAAGTACATGGAAAACACAACTCATTTCTATATGATTCATGTACCAATGTTTCCCCTACAACCAATGTCTGCATGTACTGAGTCGAAAGGCAGGTGATCATAGTCCTAGTGTATAGATACATTGGTTGTCGCACCAACACTGGAGTCCCTGGCCTAAAAATTGAACTTGAAACACTAAACATTGTTTCCCCAACCAATATCACCGACTTTGGTCCTATGGTAGAACCGACTACTCTAATACCACTCTTTCATGACTCGACCTTCCAGGGTCCAACCCACAACTACCCCAATCTCATCTCTAATAGGTCAGGGGATTGCGACCAGTGCTGAGTAGGCATATCCCACAAACGGGAGGCATTATCCTAATGTACCTGTACACACGCACACATCTCCAAACCCATACAATGCTAAAATATAAACAACTAGAACCAATGCATGTATACATCCATAATCCCACAACCATAGTAAGATAGTAAAGTACTAAAAGCAAAAAAGGTGCTATATATAAGCCCAACAACAAAATGTAAAGAGTCCAACCTACTTTAAGGGTGAGGACTATGATCAAATGAAAACTCCCGAAAAAACACATTAGTCCATCAAGATCAAGATAATCTCCACCTACTCCACGTCCTCCTAGGATACCATCAAAAGGTTCATCATCTGCATATGGCACAACGTGTGCGGTCAAATCCCATGCATGGGTGAGTATAAAAATACCCATTAGGATACCCTAAAAACACTAAACATGAAGTATCAAGTAAAATCAACTCAATACAATGATATAATAATCAATGTATAACATAAACACCCAGATATACTTTGAAAGGACACCGCTTCACCAGGCGGTCACAACCAACTACTAGCCACAAGATTCTGCTTGAAGTAATTCTTGTTTTGGGAGAATCCACTTAAGGTGTCATGCCATCATCAGAGACTCTCGTCGAAAAGATATAGATCATTGGACCTCACCCAAGAAATCTCAGTGGTCTCATAAGACCCTGGTACTCATATAGGGGTCAATCCCCGAACCGTTATGGGACCCCATAAACCTAATCTGGATCGACCCGCTACATAGGGGATCATATGCCAACAATAATACAAACCCTACCAATATAGATTTCTATATAGAGGATTAACACCCTGCTCAAGGAGGTCACACTGATTCCACAAACCCCACTTAGGGTATAAAGTTGATAGAGGATCTCACTCTAGTATCACAGGGGAACGCCATAAAATATATCTGGGATTTATCCTCTATAGGGGATCTCAATCCATAGATAAGGACGTAATTTTTCATTGTACCCTTGAGGTAAAGGACCGAGGGGAAAACGACTCAACCAAAACTGGTCTGAACTGAAGAGACTAAGAGTTTCAATCTATCTCTGAGGGAGTACACGGCGTGTAAATAGGGTAGATGGTGTATCTTACTCAACCTGGATATTCTCGTGTGGTGTTACCTCACATGGAATGTAAACCTCAACATACACGGAATGTGATCTGTACACATGTCATGTAGAGGTCGCTCGGCACCCTACCCATATCGTCTTGTCATGTCCGTGTACCAATGTTTGTGTCATGTACACCTAGTCGTATCCGTATCTGAGTATATAGTGTGTCAATTCCTGTGTACTCCTAGGTGTGTCCATGCTCATGTACTCCTAGTTGTGTTTGTGTACCCTCTGAGGTACATGTAGAGCTGTCATAGAGGGGTCTCACTATGTGTGACCATGACACATGGCATGTATTTTTTTACTCCAGTCAAAACCCTATCATTGGAACCATGGTGTCCCACACAACATGTAATCCCGAAATACACGTCATGTTTATCAGGATTTTCCAAATTCGTTGGGATCTATTATGCATGGTCTTGTGTGTCATCAGAGCTGACACCCTCATTGGAAACTATATATTGGGGTTTTTCAATTCCTTTCCATCACCGTTGGTCAGAATTCGGGTTCAAATCTGCTCGTAAAATGATCTGTCAATCAAAATTGTCACCGCGCATCAAAACCAAGAAGAACGAAAACTGAAAATCTATTCTGATCCACCTATGATCATCCACATTCATCATCACACCTTGATTTCACCATCAATCATGAACCACACTCATAGTATTGATCCGCTGTGCCGAATAACGGTCGCATAATAATCGAATACCAAATATTCATCGAACTATGGGCCAAAAGAAACGTTTGTGATGAACATGCGAAGAACGAGGGAAGAAAATCACAAGCCATAAAACATGAGGAAAGAAACTCAGCCTTTTTCCATTCAAACTTTATCTATTATCATAGAAAAATACAATTTAATATGAATAAAATCAATAAAAAATATAATTCTATCAAATTAAATCTACCAATGATGTTAGTATCAATTATATTTTTGGAATTGATTTGCGTTCATCTGGGATTAAATAACGATATAAAAAACACAAAATAAAACTTCCTGATTTGAGTTTGGATTGATTTTTGATGAAGAACAGTTTGATATTATCATCGTTGATGAGATCCATGAACTCTGTTGGCACAATGATCCTCAATTTGGCCTGTTGTTGTTCTCCAAGAATTCTCTCCTCCAATGATCTCTAGGTCTCTAAGGTTTAGTGGACAACCTTGAGACAAAATCTATAACCATGGATTTATAGGCAACTCGATCACTGCCTCAAAAAAAATTATTTATTTATTTATTTATTTTATTCATTTGTGCTTATGACAATTTTTTCACAAACATCTCGTTTCAACAAAGGTTATGCCGCGCTTCGGGCAAAACTCGTGTTATGAACTTAATGGTGCCCTCGGATTTCTAATTCAGGCCCCTGTTCATAAGGTATTCTAATTTTTAGGAAAACTATGCATGCATGTTCTTTAATATATTTCAAATATTTATTCCAAGCACATTAGACCCCATAATTACATGTTATCTCGGCATCTGGTCACAAAAATAATCCATATAAAATCCAAAATAATACATATAAAAATTTGAGTCATTACATCATAATTGACATGATCAAATTACAGTTGAGACAGACAAGGCACTGGTGAATTTACAATCTATATAATTTCTGAAAATTAAACAAAACTATTAATAAAAAATATAAAAAATAAAAATGATAATTAAAAAATGATTATCATAAAACCCTAACTACATATGGAAAAATCAAAAATTGCAATTGAGATGGTCAAATTGTAATTGTGACGGGCAATACATATGTGAGTCTATAATTCAAATAATTTATGAAGATTAAAAAAATAATTAATAAAAATAAAAAATAATAATGATAAACTAATTATCAAAAAAACACAAAACTTTCACTTAGGCAGCTGACCGACATCAAAGGAGGGGAGGGAGGGGGTCTCGGTTGGCGGTGATATGTGAGGCCAGATGCGTAGGGGATAGAGGATATTAGGAAAACATGGGTAGGTTTAGGCGAGTGAGGATGTAACAGGAAGAGAGTGTGGGGTTGTTGCACGAGACACAGAGGGGAGAAGAGTGTGGGGGCACCACATGAGACCAAAAGGGGAGCCACACAGGAGCTTGTGATGGGAGATAATAGCATAGGTGAGGTTAGGAGCGTAGTGACATAGATGAAGAGAAAGGTAGGTTAAATTAGGTTTGGAACTTTGGGGTTACGCATTTAAATTGGTTGCCCTGATCCCAAGCATTGCCCAAGCCTGTGGGCCAACCGTGATTACAATAATTAGAGAGGGAACATTAAAGGTGATTATTGTGCATCAACAATTCACTCATTGATCATATAAACAAAGGACATAATTTCAATTAAAGATCAAATATAAAAAGAAGTGATCTAAATAATTAATTATTAGGGAAATATATTTTATTACAAACGGTCAAAGAAATACAAAGCTACGAAAAAAACACAAACACGTATATACAGGAAGCCCGTTATACCTAAGACTCGAACCTAAGACCTTCATAACACCCCATATGGACCTTTTCCACTAGGCTAACCCCTTGATAAAAAATATAAGTTATGTGAAATAGAGGAAAAATCTATAATAACCATACCTAAAAAACTTTTTTATAAATAAATGACCAAAACATTTATTAAATTGAATCAGCAGGCTCCCCTTCCATTTTCCCTTTGTAGAAAATTTATAGGAAATTAAACCATCATGCCATAGCCACCAGAATAGGCATATAAAATCCTCGTGAGTTAGAAAGTAGTGGCAGTTTCAGCAGTAGAATATGAGTTTCTTGATGGACTTTCTTAGCTTGGGCAGCGGCGGCGTCCTGGGTGGGTCGGTGCGAGAGACTGTGGTGTCGGCCCTCCCTGAACCCAACGACAGCTCCGACTGTTTCAGATAGAGTCTGCCCTGATACACTGCTAGGTGTGCATAGTACATTGCCAGCACTAGGAAAATGGTCTTTGTGCACCACACGAACATGTATTAGAGGTTGTGTACCAGCCGCTGGAGCTCATCGGAGGTGAACCGGCTCTCATCCCACGGTATGTAGTAATGTATCGGTTGGTTGGTCCCTTTGGACCCCCCAGTGGTTGTAGAGGTAGAATTCAAACTCCTTGGGGTGGGTGATCATGGTGTCTACCACCGTCCCTGGTGATATTTTCTCATCAAAAAACTAGAATTGCACAGCCAGAGACATCCTCGCCTTGTCGAGGAATAGTCAGGTGTGGTGCTGCTTTTGAAACACAGTAAGAGTAATCAACAGCCAGTAGTCAGGGTACCCTTAGCAAGCTTGTCGGGCGGGCTATGTGGAAGTACACTATTGTGTACTCAAGTACATGGACACAGGGTCTGATACACGGACACAGGGAGCAGCACACGGCCCGATCCCCAGGTAGATTGGACATGCCATGTAGTTTACCTGCACGGTGTGTACTCCTACACAGTCGGGAGACATGTGCTGTCTAGGGACATGGCTAGGCAGTGGAGTGGGACCACACGTTGTGTGGGTCCCCTCACACACCATATACCCCTAGTTCCTTTTTGAAGAAACTTCAACCTTCCATATCTCCTTCGTTTGAACTCGGATTTTGTCCCATGAGTTGCCTATCCTAATTTTTTTCATGTAAAATGTGATGGTTCCCTTGGTTATAGCTTTTGAGATATGATGTGAAATGTACTAGGTATGGTTCTTACTAAGGCAACGCCCGATGATGACAGTGATCATATAGGATCACCAGAGACCTTCCGAGTGGTACCCTCCAGTAGAGCTGGGTAGTGGGTTATCAACATCTTCTGAGTGGTACCCTCCAGTAGAGCTGGATAGTAGATCCTCAACGTTATCAGAGTGGAACCCCCTTACATATCAGGATGTGGGTCCTTGACTTCCGAGTGTTACCCTCCAGTAGAGTTGGGTAGTGGGTCCTCGATGTCTTTTGAGTGGTACCCTCTAGTAAAGCTAGGTAGTGGGTCCTTGATGTATTCTAAGTGGCACCATCCTATTGAGATGGGCAGTGGGTCCTCGAATCCATCAGAGTGGTAACCCTTGTTTTACCAGTTCATGTGTCCTCGATCACTAGAGTGGAACCCCCCATCAGCATGGGTGTGGGTCCTCTACTTTGAGTTTTTACCCCCCCCCCCCACTGTGTGACATGGTGATGAGGCATGGCTATCCTTGTAAGGTTACTTCTGGGAAGACGTGTGAGATGTTGGGCATCGTTGATGGACTTTTGGAACTATTGGGTACTCTTATTCTTGGGCTGATCTATGAGATGGAGATCCTCTTACTCTCTCATTTGGGCTTATTTTTACTGAGCATAAATATATATATCCTTATTTTGTATCCACATCTTGGATTTGGTTACTCTCCTTACAGGAGAGAAAAATACGCGTGGGGTATTCCACGTGCTTTATGTGTTTATCTTATCATGGTTGGGTGAGTCTACTCTCCTAATATAGGTGGCGAAGACTCGAGAGGTAGTTCATACACTCACCATGTTTAGCTCCTTGTGTTTGTACGAGCTTACTTTCACTCTTTGTTAGGTTGAGTTGTACTCTTTCATGGTACCTTGTGCTATCTACTGTCTTTCTCTACTATTGTATCTCTTACTGCCCCCCCATCTTTTAGGGCATCCTACTGGGTATGTTTATATTTTAGTGATAGGGGTTTTTTTATTTTAATGGGTTTAGTTCTCTAATTATTAGGGAATTGGGTCCCTTAAGCGCCACTTGAAGTGGCGCTTAGGGTTAAAACCACAAAGCACCACTTCAAGTGGTGCTTTAATGTGTTTTTTTGTCTGATTTGTATATGTTTCAGTTATATATTTACATATAAATATTATAAATATTATAATTATAAATATTTATATATATATATATTTACATATAAATATTATTATTTATTGTAAATATATATTTATATTATAAATTATTATAATTATAAATAGTTATATATATTTACATATAAATATTAAATGAATTTGTATTTATAAATATATATTTGTGATTATATTTATAAAAACATAAATATATATTTATAATAATAAATAACTATATATAATATAAATAAATATAAGGAATTTTGATTACGTATTTATAAATAAAATTTTAAATATATAATTATAAAAAAATTATATAAATATATATTTACAATTATAAATAAATATAATTTGAAATATACATGTGTATAAATATAATTATGTATATATATAATTAAATATAAATATTTATAAATATAAATCTATTTATATTTCTATATTTAAATAAAATATATATTTGTAATTATATAATTATAAACCTATCTTTATAAATTAATATTTATAATTATATAAATATAAATATATTTAGAAATATATAATTATGAAAATATTGTTACATGTATATTTAAAATTTATTTATAAATATATTTAATATTCATATATAAATATATATATATATATGTATATATGTATGTATGTATAATTATATGTATAATTATATTTAGAATTATATTGTAATTATATTTATACTTATATATTTATAATTATATATTTGTACATATATATAATGTTTTTAATCTATAATTACTAATCTATATTTATATAGTTATAAGTATTTATTTATAAAAAATTGAAATATTGTTAAACATTTAATAAATTGTTAATAACAACAGTATTATTAAAGTCTATAAAATATAAACTATATGGCCAATATAAATGAAACTTAAAACATGGATTAAACATATAAGAAATAGTTGAAAATAAAAATAATTTAGTAAATAATGTTGACTAAAAATAATTTATAGTCTTTCAAAACCACCTACTTGAAACTTAAAATGTTTCAAGTATGTGACTTTGAAAGCCTATAAAATATAAACTATATTACCAATATAAATGAAACTTAAAACATGGATTAAACATATAATATATAGTTGAAAATAAAAAAAAATCATAAAAAATGTTGACTAAAAATAATTTATAGTCTTTCAAAACCACCTACTTGAAACTTAAAAATGTTTCAAGTATCTGACTTAAGCCTATAAAATATAAACTATATGACCAATATAAATGAAACTTAAAACATGGATTAAAAATATAATATATAGTTGAAAATAAAAATAATTTCGTAAACAATGTTGACTAAAAATAATTTATAGTCTTTCAAAACCACCTACTTGAAACTTAAAAATGTTTCAAAGTATGTGACTTTGAAAGCCTATAAAATATAAACTATATGACCAATATAAATTAAACTTAAAACATGGATTAAACATATAATAAATAGTTGAAAATAAAAATAATTTTTAAACAATGTTTAATAAAAATAATTTATAGTCTTTCAAAACCACCTACTTGAAACTTAAAATGTTTCAAGTATGTGACTTTGAAAGCCTATAAAATATAAACTATATGACCAATATAAATGAAACTTAAAACATGGATTAAACATATAATAAATAGTTGAAAATAAAAATAATTTCTTAAATAATGTTGACTAAAAATAATTTATAGTCTTTCAAAACCACCTACTTGAAACTTAAAAATGTTTCAAGTATGTGACTTTGAAGAGTATAAAATATAATTGTAAATTATACAATAATTAATTAGTTAATTAGTAATATAATTATTAATTATTATTCATCATTATAATTATTAATGGTTAATTATTAATTATTTAATTACTAATTAGTAATTTACATTTATAAATATATCTACTATTATACAATTATAAATGTAATGTTTTTAAATATTTAAGTTGTCATGTAAAATATTTTTTGTTTACTATATATTTGTTTTTCTTTTCATTTTTCAAGAAATTATTAAATAATTAATCTATGTGACAAATTTTTTTTAGATTGTACTTGTAATTTATAATTTATACGCTTCAAAGGTCACATACATGAAGCATAATAATGTTATAATTATGAGACTTTGAAAATATATAAATTATTAATAGTCAATTTAAATTAGTTTTTATTTACTATATTTTTTATTTTCTTATTATTTGTATTAAACAACAATTACTTATCATAGTAAATAGGTTTTTTAATATATACAACATGACATCCAAAAACATCAATGATGATGCCCCCTGGTACCACAACGCGGCGTCAAAATCTCACGTCCTCTCTGTGTCTGACGTCTGTGTTGCTTCAGTGTCCAAGCTGCGGGTTCCTCCTCTTCCAGTGCTTCTAGTTCCTCCCCATGGTGGTGTGTAGAGGACTGACCAAAACCATGTGAGGAGGATGGCCCAAAATCATATGGGGTGCCATATGTCTCTGAAGCTCATATAAATGGTAGAAATGGGGTACTGAAGAAGGCCTCATCGGGAGAGGGGGACGCCATAAGCTGTGTGACCGCACCCAGATCGAAGTATATAGTAATCTACGAAGATGGAATCTGTGGTATATAAGTGTCTCTCTACTGTGCAATATCATAAGTTGACTGGGCCATATCATCTCTCTGTGGTGTGGCGGCATCTGCAGGAGCTGCTCTCGTATGTTGATGTCGTCGCCTCTTCCCCTCCTGATGTGCTCGTCTCTGTCATCCAGCTGGCGGCGGTGGTGGTGGTGCATCGTCCTTAGTAGGCATAGTAGGGACATCATCATCCTCATGAGCTTCAGCTGGAGGATATGGATCAGGTTATTCCTCTGGCTCATCATCAAAAAAACTATCACGTATCAATCGGAGATGATCGAGGAGAGCCAACACATCCCGATAAACTACATCCCGCCTAATATATTCATCCTTTTGAGGTTGTATGATATGTGAAAGATGAGGAATGACTCCCACCTACAAATGAAATAACATTCAAATTAATATCAAAAATGAATTAAACAAAAATAATAAATCTTAGTAAATATATCAACTGTTGAATGCCAATCCCCTAACGTGTAAGGTGCATGATGGTGTGGCATCGATACCAGTCTGCATAATCCCCCTGAGTAGATAACTGAGAGTGTGTTGTGTTATATCCAAATGGAAAGATACTTAATTGGGCATGTGTGTCCCAAAGCTTGATATGAGATGCATGAGTCTGGCGCCAGTATGTCATTTGTCTATCTATAAGCATAATCGAATGTAACTCAGCAGGCTGTCCTGGTGCCATCAGGATATGCTCTACATAATCGAACTAGCGCATGACCCAGTCTGGTTGGTTCCACTCAATGATGTGGAAGTGGATGAGTGGTACTACTACATCACGATCTTCAACCATAGTTATGTAGTACGGTGGAAGTGATGCGTATATAGAACCTATATACAGAGTCTATGAAACCTGAAATATAAACTCAAAAAATAATTCATATATTAGCATGATAATGTTACTAATTTTATATTGAATTAACTTAAAATAGTGATAACAAAACAAATTTTCCTACAAAAAAGTATTGTTTAACTTACATCAGCTGGCACTATGGCGTCGAATATCTATTGGAAGCTGTACAGACTATGTCTCGGAGTATGTGAATACGTATAAGACTGACTCCACCTGGTTAAAAAAGGGTAATATATAGTAATTTTATAAAAAACAATAACAAAAGTACTAAATAACTAAAATTAATGACGTAGACATGCCATTATCCCTAAGGACAGTCCTGAAATAGCTCTGGTGTAAGTGGTGTGATAGCTCGAGGAGCGATACATGGAAAACACTCCCAGGCCCACATCTGTACTAATACTATGAAACCTACAATCTGATGTGAATTGGCCTGACAACTGGTACAGAGACATCTGTACAGATGTGCTAATATAGTTGACTCCCAACTGTATGTAGCCATTTGATCTAGATCTTCAAGTAATGGTAGGTACATCATGTGTACCAAAGCGGTGGAGTAGTCGACGCACAACATGCCTCTGAGAAGTCGCAAAATATATGCACGTGTGTTCTGAATAAGTTTCTCCTCGGCCGCATCATCAGTAATAATGTCGAAATGTTGATCATGCCACCTCATGCGTAAGCGCGAACCCTGGAGGTCACCTCGTGCGCTGACGACATCAATGCCTAGTTGCCTCTGTATGACTACAGCCCAGTCGCCACTACTGGCACCCGTAACTGCATGTCTATGGATGGGTAACCCAGCATGCAGGTGACGTCCTCTAAAGTAATATTCATCTCCCCCTCTGGGAGATGAAATGTGTGTGTCTCTGGCCACCATCTCTCAACCAACGCAGCAATCAAATGGTGAAAAGTGGTATTGAAGTCACACATAGAGACTCCATAAAATCCTGCATGCCTAAGGTATAGAAAAATAGCTGTCGGTGGTGCCTCATGATGGAAATGATGCTCTCTCTAAACATCAAGATGTCTAACAGGTCATCGCGCCAACAAATTACGTGACACATGCGTCTCCTGGGCAGATAACAGTGGCTGCTCCATTTGAATGTACAAACAGTAAAACATTAATTTCATGTAAGATATGATATTTATCATTTTAATTTCATAGTTCAAATGGTTTTGTTTTTTTTAAATGTGAACCTTTAAATGGTTATCACTGCATGAGTATCTTTAAACAAACAACACCAACTCAAAAAAAAGGAATCTACATGTATAAGAAAACATTTATGTGTCATGTGTGAGTTTATTTAAATGCCATATTTTGGTTATTACTACTGTTGTTTCTAATGATGTAGTGTGTTGGAAGAATATTGATGTTTATTTGGCGTCATTAATAAATGAATCCAAAACATGGATTGGTTGTGCATCACTCCCAAATTTAATAAACAAACTATAGATTCATTGTGCACTTCACTACTATCGGTTAACTATCGCTTAGGAATCTATGTTAAGCAATAGTTAAATGACAGTAGTTAAATGCACAGAGAATCTATAGTTTTTTTATTAAATTTGGGAGTGATACACAACCAATCCATGTTTTGGATTCATTGACAGTTTGGATTGTTTTTGAATGTCTGTAATAATTTTTATTTATGTAATTATATTAACCAATGTTTTAAATGTTTATAATATATAAGTACATTTTCTAAAAGTTACCCTATATAAAAATAAGACAAATATGATTAAAAATTTTGATAATGATAAAAATGATTACATGTAAAAAAAATTACAGTAAATGATAGAGTACTTGATTCATTTTAACCATTAGATTATTGTCTTATGTGTCTAGGGAAACGTGTCTTTGTAAGACCTTTCTGGAGGCATATGTTTCACCTTCGTCCAGTTGGTTGTTCACTAGGCCAATCCATCTCATTCTGAATATGAGTCGGCTTTGGCCTCCCTTTAGGTCAAAGTCTAGTGTTGTTTGGTAGAAGCATGGGTGCGCCATCAGATAGCCGAAAATTCTGATATTCCCCGATTGGCATCTACGGAGTACTGTAGTAGGAGTTGATTCTATCGAGTCGATAAGATGGATAAATTAACTACTCCCAATATACGTTTACATAAGCACATGCTGCAATCACATGGCCGTAAGGATATCTCAGTGCCTGAAAGTTTCCACATTCACAGTAATGCTTCTCTAGTAAAACAACTCACACACGACCATTGCTATAAGCCATAACATCACCAGGCTCATCGACCTCAAATCATTTCTCTGGATGATTAAATGTAGTTACATGGTAAGTTGCAGCCTCCTGAATAATTGTATCTAGATCGCACTGAAAATAGTGTCCATAATGCATCCCTCTGTTCAATCCCTCTTCAGAATTCTTTCCTTGTTCCAGAAAGTACTTTACACTCCGATAGAAGGTCTCTTGTACCAAACCTGTAATTTAGATTTAAGACATTATACTAATATTATATTATAATTATATCTCTTCTGAGTAAAATATAATCAAATATCCGTATTTACCTGTGATAGGTAATTTTCGAACTCCCTTGAAAACTCCATTTATACATTCTACGATGTTAGTCATCATATGACCATATCTCTTCCCATCATCATATGTCAATGACCATTTCTGCTTTGAGATTTGCATCATGTAATCATACACTTCTGGATTAACTATGTGAATATCTTGAAGACGCTCCTCTTTCCTTTGTTTTTGAGG
This sequence comes from Viscum album, assembly GCA_963277665.1. Classification (NCBI taxonomy): domain Eukaryota; kingdom Viridiplantae; phylum Streptophyta; class Magnoliopsida; order Santalales; family Viscaceae; genus Viscum; species Viscum album. The sequence continues at coordinate 1,211,865,707 of OY728143.1, read as the reverse complement.
CTCATATGTTATCAAACAAGAACTCATCTGTATATATATATATGAAAATAACTAAGACATAATTTTTAAAATGCAAAAGGATGTTCATACTAATTTTTAAGATTGCCTTATTTATCGACTCATTCTTGAACTTCTTTTGCAAATTGATAGCAATGTGTCGAATATAGTATCGATGATGGGCATAGGGTGGTCTCCACGAAAGACCCTCAGACTGTACTGCCTCCTTGATTGCATGGTGGTGATCTAAAATAAGACAAATCCCTTCCACATCCATAACTAACTCTCGAAGACATGCCAGAAACCAGCTCCATGATGAGAAGTTCTCTTTCTCCACAATTAAAAATGCCAAAGGTAGAGGGGCTCGATTTCCATATTTTGTGGCAGAAATAAATAAAGTTCTTGTATACTTTCTATACAGAAATGCTTCATCAATCTATATAAACTGCTTACAATGTCTAAAATCCACCACACATAGTATAAATGTCTAAAATAATCTATCAAACACAACCATTGAGTGGTCAACTTGGTTGTGTTGGTTCACATATTCAACAGTATGAATCCAATAGACCACTTGATTATTGTGTCATAGAAGCTCCAAAAGTCATGGTAAAACTCGATAAGAGTCATCCCAATCACCATACACTTTCACAATAGCCTTCTGTCGTGCTGCTCATGCCTTCCAATAAGAGATTTGATACCCAAAAATTTATTTGATTCACTCCATCACTAGAACCACAGGAACATCTTGACATGATCTAATCATTTCAACAATAATAGTTGAAACAAAATCAACATCTAATGAAGAGTGTTCCTATGACAATCTTGGGTTCACACAGGTGTGTGGAATAAATCTGGTGATGCGCCAGCTATGAAAAGTGTTGTCAATTATAGCTCGCAGATGCATTTGACAGTTCGATTCATATTTGTCACAACGGATCAAATAGTAAGACGCCTTTGACTCTTCTACAACATAAGGGTAATGTATTTCAATGTTATATTATTTTATCACATTTTTCATTGATTCTTTTCTCTCAAACTCTCTGCCAATATATAGAACACCATCATCTGACACTCGATTTGTGCCACCAATGATTCCTAGAAATTCTAAATTGGGAGTAATAATTGACCAATCAAATTCTATCAAGTGATTCATGCCTTCAGTCAACCATGAATCCAATAGTGGAGGATGGTTCAATGGTCGGTTGAACCTCACATGAGTGGGCACAGACTGATCTTCTGCATGCTCTTCTTCTTCTTCTTCAACTTTCTCTTCATCTTATTCTTCAAAATTGTCAGCATCCTCAAAATCATCGACCAATGCATCTAAATTATGTAAAGGACTATCCATTGAAACAGTGGCTAATGGAAATGATGGAACAACTGCTGATGCTGATGGAACTTCTTGATGTGTATGAGCATATGACATAGTCTTGTGAATTTGATATGGGACAAATTCCAATGTCAGTGGAACCTCCATTGTAGATATAGTGACATACAACTCCATCATTTGATTCCTAAGTAGATACTTAACTAATGAAAGTACATATTCACAATCATCATCATCATTTATCAAATATGCCACATGCCAAAACCTATCTATATATTGTAGATGTCTGAATGTGATGGACTCTATCACTTGATTCCTCGCCAGTTTTAACTTTCAATGAATTTTCATTTGCACAGCTTCCAAAGTTTTTCATCCTCTAAGCATCACAATAGATTCTAGATGTATACTATAACTACATCCTTGTTCTGTCTCAATTATTTGACCGTTGTAATAAATATAGGCGGCATCCATCTTTTTTATCTAAAATAAACTATTGTTATTAATTAAATCTAATTATAGAATCAATTTATGTATGCATGCTTCTAGTAATTCAAGTTGGAATCCTAATCCCTCCACCAAATCAATATGTTCAAACCATATTGATGTGTAACTGTTTACACAACCCATAAGTCTGTGTTACTTACCCAAAATTAGAATTCAAACATATTCATACATATCCACATGCATTATATGCATGAGGTACACGAACATGTCATGTAAAATCATAGATTTATATGAAATAGAAAAGCACCACATGATTAAGCCCGGAGCGACAGATAGCCAACCCTATTCACTTTCTTAGACAAGTCAAGCCTCTAGGAAAGTAGGTGGTATGACCCAAAGCCCCTCTACCTAGGGATACTTTACTCAAGAGAGCATTCATTTCATGACAACTCTAACACTTAATATGCAAAAAATATATTCAACTACTAAATTCAAGTTCATAACTTCAATTACAAACCGAGTACAAGGTAAATGGCAAACTAAATTTATTATCATACCTAGAATATAATGCAAGGATATATTTTAGAAGCAATTTATAACTACGTCGCTACTTAATATAACTACTTCGCTAATTAAGATATCTACTTCGCTAATTAAGATAACCACTTCGCTAATTAGATTTAATTTAATTGCCTAATTGCCTTTAATTAATTGCCTAATCACCTAATTAACATTAATTAACCTAATTACCATTATTTAATCACCTAATTACCATCAATTAATCACCTATTTACCATTAATTAATCACCGAATTAGTATTAATTAATTACCTAATTACCAATAATTAATCACCTAATTACCATTAATTAATCACATAATTACCATTAATTAATCACCTAATTTACATTAATTAATCACCTAATTAGAATCAATTAATCACCTAATTAAAATTAATTAACCATCTAATTAGAATAAATAAATCACCTAATTAGAATTAATTAATCACCTAATTAGAATAAATAAATCATCTAATTAGTATTAATTAATCACCTAATTACAATTAATTAATCACCTAATTACCATTAATTAATCACCTAATTACCATTAATTAATCACCTAATTAGAATTAATTAATCACCTAATTAGAATTAATTAATAACCTAATTAGAATTAATTAACCACCTAATTAGAATAAATAAATCACCAAATTAGAATTAATTAATCACCTAATTATAATTAATTAATCACCTAATTATAATTAATTAATCACCTAATTATAATTAATTAATCACCTAATTACCATTAATTAATCGCCTAATTATCATTAATGAATCACCTAATTACCATTAATTAGTCACCTAATTAGAATTAATTAATCACCTAATTATAATTAATTAATCACCTAATTAGAATTAATTAACCACCTAATTAGAATAAATAAATCACCTAATTACCTTTAATTAATTACAAAATTAGATTTATTTAATCACCTATTTATAATTAATTAACCACCTAATTACCATTACTTAATCACCTAATTAGAATTAATTAATCACCTAATTACCATTAATTAATCACCTATTTACCATTAATTAATCACCCAATTAGTATTGATTAATCACCTAATTACCATTAATTAATCACCTAATTACCATTAATTAATCACTTAATTACCATTAATTAATCACCTAATTACCATTCATTAATCACCTAATTATAATTAATTAATCATCTAATTAGAATTAATTAACCACCTAATTAGAATAAATAAATCACCTAATTATAATTAATTAATCACCTAATTAGAATAAATAAATCACCTAATTAGTATTAATTAATCACCTAATTGCCATTAATTAATCACCTAGTTACCATTAATTAATCACTTAATTACCATTAATTAATCACGTAATTAGAATTAATTAATCCCCAAATTAGAATTAATTAACCACCTAATTAGAATAAATAAATCACCAAATTAGAATTAATTAATCACCTAATTAGAATTAATTAATCACCTAATTATAATTAATTAATCACCTAATTACCATTAATTAATAGCCTAATTACCATTAATTAATCACCTAATTACCATTAATTAATCACCTAATTAGAATTAATTAATCACCTAATTATAATTAATTAATCTCCTAATTAGAATTAATTAACCACCTAATTAGAATAAATAAATCACCTAATTACCTTTAATTAATTACCAAATTAGATTTATTTAATCACCTATTTAGAATTAATTAACCACTTAATTAGCATTACTTAATCACCTAATTAGAATTAATTAATCACCTAATTAAAATTACTTAATCACCTAATTATAATTAATTAATCACCCAATTGCAATTAATGAATCACCTAATTAGAATTAATTATTCACCTAATTAGAATTAATTAATCACCAAATTAGAATTAATTAATCACCTAATTACCTTTAATTATTTACCAAATTAGAATTAATTACTCGATAATTAAAATTAATTAACCACCTAATTACCAATACTTAATCATCTAATTAGAATGTATTAATCACCTAATTAGAATTAATTAATCACCTAATTACCATTATTTAATCACCTAATTATAATTAATTAATCTCCTAAATACAATCAATTAATTACAAATTTATAATTAATTAATCACCTAATTGCAATTAATTAAACACCTAGTTATAATTAATTAATCACCTAATTATAATAAATTAATCACCTATTTATAATTAACTAATCACCTACTTATAGTTAAGTAATCACCTAATTATAATTTATTACTCGCATAATTACAAATAATTGATCACCTAATTATAATTTATTACTCGCCTAATTACAATTATTTAAACACCTAATTACAATTACTTAATCACCTAATTACAATTAAATAATCACCTAATTAAAATTAATTAATCACCTAATTATAATTAATTAATCACCTAATTTGAATTAATTAATCACATAATTAGAATTATTTAATTACCTAATTACGATTAGTTAATTAACTAATTACAATTTCATTACCTAATTACGATTAGTTATTTTATTATTTAAAATTTAATTAACTAAATAGTATTACTTAATAACCTAATTGCCGTTAATTAATAACAATTACTACAAATAAACAATTACAATTTGAAAATATATTACCTTAATTATGAATTATTTCTATGAACTAAACAAATAAATAAATAAATCACCATAGTAAACAAATTAGAAATTAGAATTACCTCAAATTGGCGGAATGTTTACGATCCTTCGAACAGCTTCACGGACAAAGAGAGGTAGAACTTTGAGAAAGAGAGATCTTGAAGAGAGAGTGGGGAGAGGAGAGAGAGATCTTGAGGAGAGAGAGTTAGAAGATGAGAGGGAGTGAGGTTGTGAGAATGAGAGGAGGGGGCGAGCCCCTTATATAGGGGAGGATTTGTTTGGGTGCCACTTGAAGTGGCGCCCTTCCCAACAGTGGGATACTATCAGCGCCACTTCAAGTGGCGCTCATAGACTAACGCTCTAAGGTGAAGCGCTACTTCAAGTGGCGTTGCACCTATTTTCAGCTGGAAATGGACAGCGCCACTTGAAGTGGCACTGTAGGGTTTTGGGTAATCAGCGCCCCATTTTCCAAAATAAAAAAAACACAAAGACCCATTAAAAAAATGAACTCTATCCCTAAATCGCCCCCCCCCCTACATGGGCTTTGTTCACACGTAACGTTTCTTGTGTAGATGACAGACAGGTAGACCGTGACTACAGAGGAGCTTAGGGATACTTGGTGCTTGGATCGTGTACGATGGTCATAGCTTGGGATTCAGGAGTTGGGCTCTCTCGTTTGTTTACTTTTCTAGCTTTCTGTTAGGTTGTGACACATTTCTGGTTGGACATGTATTTTTTCCTCTAAATTTTTATTTTTCACTATTTTACTTTTTTACTATCTAGAGTTCCATACATGTTTGGTTCACTTTACAGCAGTGTTGCATCTTTTAATCTTTCCCTCTACACTTTTTCATCAAGACAATTGTGTGTGTGCATACGGGTTCTTAGGAAATGGCCACCATGAGTTAGTTACGGCTTTGGCACTTGTTGCCACCCCCTGGCATATGGAGGTAGGCTTGGGGTTGTTGCAACTCGAGCCCCAGCTTAGGTCGGGTCGTGACAGGATACCACTAAATCCCTAATGTCCCGGTGTAATCCCATCTCAAAGGTTTGTGCTCTGAAAAATAGATCCCGAACCATATCAATGGAGTATCATGAGAGATCAGAAAACCTCGTTGAGTACACCGCCACTGTCAAACTACCTTGTTGCAGATGCAGAATCTTCTAAATGCGCATTAATCGCAACGTGGCTAGATAGAACTCCTCTCTGAAGAGACGCTTGAAGTCTAACAAGGAAAGAGTTGTCTCATTGTGTGACTGAGTCACTAAACTCCACCATCACCCAACAGATACTTGAAGAAGACTCTCCATGAGAACTACCATATAGTCTATAAGCATCCTCGTAAGGTGGAAAACTGGAGTGACTGCCTCTAGCGAGTATTCAGCCACCTAGGGGTCTGACTCACACTGAAACATGGGAGGTTACTGCCTCTGAAACTCGTGCAGCGCACTCATCCTATGTGCTTCCTCTGTTGGCACTATCAGTGCTAGTTGCTGCTCAACGGGTGGTGGTATAGCTGGTAACCCACCTAGAGGTTTTATCTCTGGTATAGGCCCCTGTATCAAAGCCTTGTCACTCAGTGAATCATCCTCGTGATCACGTAGTGGGATCCTAGTTGGCTATCTTCGCGGAGACATCCTGAAATAAAACAAGGTGCACCACAGTCAAAAGAGTATATCTAGGAATCTTATTCAAGAAGGACAAGGAAAACACAACTCATACCTATATGATTCATGTACCAATGTTTCCCCTACAACCAATGTCTATATGTACTGAGTTGAAAGGCAGGTGATCAGATTCTGGGTGTATGGATATGTCGGACACCGCACTAACACTGAAATCTTTGGCCTGAAAGCTGAACTCGATACACTAAACACTATTTCCCCAACCAATCTCACTGACTTCGGTCCTAAGGTAGAACTGACTGCTCTGATATCACTCTTTCACGACCCGGCCCACCGGGGTCCGACCCGCAACTACCCCAAGCCTGCCTCCAATAGGATAGGCGTTGACGACCAACACCGAGTAGGCATATCCCACAAATGGGAGGTGTAACGCCCCGACCCCAGCTACCCAGAGTCGGTGCATTATTACATAACATTGACATGATCACAAGAAAGATCAAATCCCGAAAGACCGATTAGTTTAGTAGCCTTGGAAACACTAGATATATTCATAAGTTTTACATTACATCATAAAATGAAAAACTACTACAACAACATAATGTTTCCAACGTCCATACTATAAACCCCTCATAATATCCCTGCAAGTCAATCATAATTTACTTCTTCACTACCTGGGAAAAATAAAACATATAAAAGGGGTGAGCTCAAATGCCCAGTAAGGATAACAATATAGCGGAAACTTTCATCAATAAGAATAAACATTTAAGGCAATGTATAACTAAAACAAAAGCCTTTTAAACATGAACTTTCAACATGGTATGGCATAAATAAAATGAAATAATGTCATTTACTTATTCACATGGATATTCCACTAATCGAATAATCACATGCAAAAATAAATAACCACTTTCATAATGTTGGAATGCATAATGCCAGACTATCATAACCACATAGCCAAGGCCTCGTGCCAAGACTACAAATAAGATTTTGTCAAGGCATTGTGCCAAGACACTAGTTTGTCTCATGAGACCTACCGATGCATCGAGGAGCTATAGCGGGCTCCACCCGTCACTTATTAAGTCCAATGCATTCCCATATGAAAAGGTTTAAACATAACATAAACATTCGTATTAAAACTAGCATACGAAATGTCAATACTTTCACAATAAACTATGAATGGTATAAAAATAGCACATCCACAGTCAAACATATCACAAAACCTTCAATACAATATAGAAGTTTTGTATCATAATAAATCAACTTCAAATAATCTTAAAATCCATCAAAGGATGTTGACATAGATGAAATCAAAATTCTTTTTAAAGAAATATCTCCTTTTATTTTGAAATCATTTAAGATCCATATAAAATAAAACATTTTCTTTGAAAATATTCTTATAAGCTTGTAAGGAAAGCTTTGAAGATTTTATAACGGCGTAAAATAACCGCACCCGCCGTATAAGTTAAAAAAAACATTCTTACCTCAATTCTGTCGAAAAGGTTAGAAAGGACCTTGTTTTGAAAACGACGGAAAGATTCCTTTATAAACCTCTTATAAAAAGTCAAAAAAAGGTATAAATGACTTTAACCCATATTCTTGTAAATAGTAAAAATGTTTTGAAATACATTTTTAAGAAACATGGATGTGGATGATAAAGAGATCCCAGTAGATTATTACATATAAACAACCTCGGATAATGAAGAGATTGTGAAATAACCCTTACCTTGTACTTTTCCTTGGTTGGGGTAGGTTAACCTCCTGTATAATGGTGAAATAATTGTTATTAAATTATAAAAGAATCATATATATTAATATGATATCATATATGATCTTTTAACATTGATTTATTAATAATATCTTAGAATTATCATCGTTTCGGGTGTTAACTTACTCATTTTCTTTTATATGTTTTGTTACATAAGCCATGTTTGTTGTATCTTATTCATATCCAGAATGATATCAAGTCCTTAAACATCATTTTTAAATCATAAAATGATAATTATACTTGAATGGATACGATGGAGAATGAATCTCATCGCGTTCGTGGAGACGGTAGTCCGTACGTACGCACGAGCGACAATATCATTCTTTTGATATTAAAATAATATATAAATGGATGGTATATCATATATACAGAATCATTAACATGTTATATTTATTATTTACATGAGTTACACATCATTATTATACCCATCCAAATAATATTATATTGAATAACAATTACACCACGACGTGGAGACGGTAAGCCGTACGTACGCACGTATGGTGACATGTTATTCAAAGGGTGGATAGAATACTGAATATGGTTGTACCATACTTATAATAACATCACAGTATATGTGAGATACTGGAGTTATTATTTTATAATGGTAAGAACAAAGGAAGAAGAAGTGGAAGAAGAAATGAACTTAGAAAAGGGTGGTGAAATCATTACCTCTTCTTCGGGTTCTTCCTTTTGATTTGATCAAAAGGGCTCCTTAGGTTGGCTTTCTGATCAAACTAAGGCCTCTAGGTTGTAGTGAGGGATGTTGGGAGAGTATTTGGGCAGAGTTTGGCCGAACCAAAAGGCTTTGAAGGTGTGAAGAAATGAGAAGGAGGAGTGCCCTTTTTATAAGAGGGGTGAGGGGCACCTTTGGAAAAGCTAGAAATATTAATTTATAATAAATTCATATTCGGTTTCTAAAGGCTCCAAAGTTGACTATTCAAAGGATGAGGTAGGGATAGGTCGAAAACAACTCATCCAATGGAATTTAGACAGGTTTGGGTACTTATATTAACCTTATCTTTAAGTATTAACTCTGAGTTAATTAGTTTCACTTTTACAATGTCTCTTTGTATTTTTATATAATATGGTTAATAAACTTACTATATACATCCAAGCGACCCCCAAGTGGTCCATTAATGATTAACCTATCATAATATAAGTCTCTTGGCCGAACCTTAGATTTTTAGGAATTTAATATCAATTAATAATATAATATTTGTTTTAAGAACTCTTTTATGTCAATTTTGACACTATTCAATAGTTGATTTTTGTGAAACTCATAACAGATTGATTACTTCGAACAAAGTCAATTAAATCAATCCTAATATATCATATTATCCTAGAAAATTAGTGTAATTCATTAAAAGTTTCATATTTTATTTATTTGGGTATTTATAATATCAATTATGTTAATTTTTTACTATTTTAGTAATTACTGCATCATCATTGTGTCATAAATAAAATAAATTATTTAATGTCTAAAAATTATAAATAAAATATCATTATGTAGGAAATCTTTTTAGCTTTCTAATTAATATTTATAATCTAAAATCCAACATATATAACCCTATGTAACAATTGTTGTTCTAAAAGATATATGCTTGTGTCATTTTTGTATTCATTTTAACTTAATTAAAATAAAGTGTCATTATCACTTACAAGTGGATCCATGGGGTCCCAAAATAGACCCAAAGATTCCCATGGTCGACCATGTATCAACCAATAGGGTTAAGACACGTTTTAGGGTAATTTAGTATTATTATAATATTATTTTTTAACCCTTATTTACCGGATTTACCCTTAACCATGGTAAATAAAATATTTACCGCAGTAATTATTCAAAATGTCTAAAAATAAAAGTTACCTATTTACACAATTTGAACATCCTGATTCCAAATATGGAATCCATTTTCCTAAATTCTAAACACAGAAGTGGCAGAAATTAATTTAAAATTAATTCCCGCTGTCAAAACAAAAAGCGTGTTTTTAAGAGATAATAACTATCAAAAGATTGACACTTGTTTATGTTCGGTTTAATTGTAAAATTATGTCCAATGACCAATATTATATTAAATAGTAAAAATATATTATAAATATACTTTAAAACCACTCAAATTCATAATTTATTACTATTAATTATTTTGATTAAAAAAGTTGTTTTTAATTAAAATTTAGTAATTTTCACTATTCATCAAAATATGAAAGTTATCCGAAAAGTACCAAAATTTCACCTTAGGCTAAATTTGATATTCCGAATCCAAAAATGAAGTCCATTTTAAAATATAAAATATATATAACTTCAAAAAGTAGGTATTACTATTCATAACAGCTAGTTTGATTGGTTACGGTGTGTTAAAACTCGAAGTTGCGTACAACACACGCTACTGTTTTATTCAAAGGAAAGCGTACCGTGGAAGCTTGGGATGTTTCATTTTAAATTTTTTGATGTCTCCATTTAGTCAAAAAGTTTAAAATATTGTATTTAAAAAGGTTTCACTATCAAAAGTTGATAAAAGTGCAATACTGAAAATGAATCTGTTCTTGCATTATGACTAAGAAACTCATAATATGGATTCTAAAATTATAAGGATTATATAAAGTTTAAAATTTAGTTAATACTATTCATGACCTCTTTTAATGGCTTTTTTTTGGTAAGTCATGGTGCAATTGAACTCAGTGTTGCGTGTAGTGCAAGTTATTGAATTATTTTGAAGAAATAACACACTATGAAATCTTGGGTTGTTACAGGAGGCATTAGCTTAATGTACTTGTACACACGCACACATCTCCAAACCCATACAATGCTAAAATGTAAAACAACTGAAACCTATTCATGTATACATCTATAATTCCACAAACAGAGTACGATAGTAATGTACTGAAAGTGAAAAAAGGGGCTAGATACAAGCCCATCCACATACTGTAAATAGTCCAACCTGCTCCAAGGGCGAGGACTATGATCAAATGCAAACTCTCGGAAAACACCTCGGTCCATCATGTTCAAGCTAAACTCCACCTGCTCCGTATCCTCCCAGGACAGTGTCAAAAGGGTCCTTGTTTGCATAATACACGACATGTGCAGGCAGAGCCCATGCATGAGTGAGTATAACAATACCCAGTAGGACACCCCAAAAACACCAAACACAAAGCATCAAGTACAGTCAGCTCAATACAATGATATAACAATCAATGTATAACAGAAAACACCCAAATATACTCAAGAAGGACATCGCACCACCAGACGATCACAACCAACTGTCGGCCACAGGATTCTGCTTGAAGCAATGCTCATTTCAGGAGAATCCACTCCATGAGTCATGTCATCATTAGAGACTCTCATCAAAGAGGTCTAGATCATTGGGGTCCACCCAAGAAAGCTCACTGGTCTCAGAAGACCCCGGTACATAGATAGGAGGGTCACGCCCAGAATCGCTAGAGGACACCATGAACCTAATATGGATCAACCCACTGTGCAGGGGATTGTATGCCAACGATACCACAAACCCTACCGATAAAGCCTACTTGATAGTGGATTAATGTCATGCTCAAGGAGGTCACGTCGATTCCACAAACCCCACTTAGGGTATAAAGTTTGTATAGGATCTCACTCTAGTCTCGTGAAGGGACGCCACAAACTCTATCAGGGATTCATCCTCTATAGGGGATCACAATCCATAAATAATGACGTAATTTCGCACTGTACCCTCAAGGGAAAGGACCGAGGGGAAAACCACTCAACCAACACTGGTATGTACTGAAGAGACGAAGAGATTCAAGCTATCTTTAAGGGAGTACACGACATGTAAGTAGAGTAGACAGTGTGCCTTCAACCTGGATATGCCCATGCGGTGCTGCCTCACATGGAATGTAAACCTCAACATACACGGCGTGCCAATTGTACACACAGCGTGTAGAGGTCGCACGACACCTTGCCCATGTCGTCTGGCTGTGTCTGTGTACTACTAGTCGCGTCCGGTACACCTAGCCGTGTTTGTGTCGGAGTACACGGCGTGTTCATGCCTGCGTACTCCTAGTTGTGTTCATGCCCGTGTACTCCTAGCTGTGTTCATGCCCTTGTACTCTTGGTCGTGTCTGTGTACCCTCCGAGGTACACATCGAGCCGTCATGGAGGTGTCACACGGCGTGTGACCATGTCACATGGTGTGTGATATTTAACTTCAGCCGAAACCCTAGTGTCGCAGGCATAGTGTCTCACATGATGTGTAATCCCGAAATAGACGTCGTGTTTATTGGGATTTTCCAGATCTGTTGGGATCACTTATGCGTCATCATGCGCATCACCTGAGCCGCCGCCCTAGCCAAAACCTATAGATCAGGGGTCGGTTGAGCCTTGTCATCGTCGTTGGTCGGAATTTGGGTTCAAATCTGCTCGGAAAATGTTCCGTCGAGCCAACCCGTCACCGCGTGTCAAAACCGGGAAGAACGGAAACCGCAAATCCATTCTGATCCGCCTCCGATCATCCATCGTCACCGTCGCACCTTGATCGCACCATCAATCATGAACCACACTAGCGATATTGATCTGTTGTGCTGAAGAACAGTCGTGTAATGATTGAATACCAGATATTCATCGAACCATGTGCCAAAAGAAACGTTTGCGATGAACATGCGAAGAACGAGGAGAGAAAATCACAGGCCATAAAACGCGATGAATGAACCTCAGCCTTTGTTCATTCGACCTCGATTCGTTGTCACATAAAAAGACAATCAAAGATGAATAAAATATAACGAATGAATATAATTCCATCAAATTAAATTTACCGACGATGTCAGTATCAATTCTGTTCGTGGAATTGATTTGTGTTCGTCTGGGATTAAAGAATGGGATGAAAAACACAAAATCAAACATCCTAATTAGAGTGTGGATCGATTGTTGATGAACAATGTTCCTGCGTTGTTGTAGTTGACAAGATCCACGAACTTCATTGGCGCAATGATCCTCGATCTGGTCTCGATCCGTCGACGTTCGTCAAGAATGCTCTCCTCCAACGGTCTCTAGGTCTCCAGAGTTTAGCGGACAGCCTTGAGACAAAAGTTATAACCACGGATTTATAGGCAACTCGGTCGCTACATAAAGAACAAATAAAACGAACAAATAAATTTATTTATTTTATTCATTTGCGCTCGCGACAACTTTTTAACAAACGTCTCGCGCCGATTAAGATTATGTCGCGCCTAGAGTAAAAATTGTGTTATGAAATTAACGGTACTCATATTTTTGATTCGAGCTCTCGTTCCGAAGGTATTTCACTTTTTCAGAAAAACTGTCCGTGCCATTTTTTTAAAGATGATTCTTGAGCATCAATAATTCACTAATTGATCATAGCAACAAAGATCATAATTTCAATTAAAGATCAATATATAAAAAAATATATAGATAAGAAGGGCAAATTCTGAAATCAACAACATTTAAATAAATGCAACAAGTTATTATCTAAATAATTAATGATTGTTGGGAAATATATTTTATTACAAACTGTTAGAGAAGAACTGCAAATCTACAAATAAAGCACACATACAGACAGCCCACAAGGCCCTTAGGTGGGAAATATAAGTTGTGTGAAACGGGGGGGGGGGGGGATCTGTAATAACAGTACCTAAACAGCTATTTTATAAATAAGGGGCGAAAACATTTATTAAAGTGAATTAGCAGGCTCCCCTTCCGTTCTCCCTCTGCAGAAAATTTACAGGAAATTAAACCATGAAGCCATGGCCACCAGCACAGGCATACAGAATCCCCGCGAGTCAGCAAGGAGCGGCGGTTTCAGCAGTAGAACATGAGTTTCTTGACGGTCTCGCTTACCTTGGGCAGCGGCGTCGTCCTGGGCGGGGCGGCGCGGGAGACCGTGGCGCCGGCCCTCCCTGAACCCAACGACGGCTCCGACCGTTCCAGATAGAGCCTGCCCCGGTACGCCGCCAGGTGCGCGTAGTACACCGCCGGCACCAGGGAGATGGGCTTGGTGCACCTCACGAACGTGTAGCAGAGGCTGTGGACCAGCCGCTGGAGCTCGTCGGAGGTGAACCGGCTCTCGTCCCACAGCACGTGGTAATGGGTCGGCCGGCTGGTCCCCTTGGCCCCCCAGTGGCTGCAGAGGTAGAAGTCGAACTCCTTGGGGTGGCTGATCACGGTGTCCACCACCGTCCCCGGCGGGATGTTCTCGTCGGAAAACTGGCATTGCGCAGCCGGAGACAGCCTCGCCTCGTCGAGGAACAGCCGGGTGTGGTGCCGCTTCTGAACCACGGCCAGAGTAATCAACGGCCGGTAGCCAGGGAACCCTGAAGAAGCTCGCCGGAGGGCCCGCAGCTCCTCCGTCAGCACCTTCCTGAACTGGGTCTCGCTCACGCCGTCCCGGAAGAAGACGATCCGACGGGGGAGCTTGCCCACCTCGCGGCGGAACTCCCCAAGGAGCTCCGCCGCCATGGCGTCGAGGTCCTGGATGATCTCCTGGCGGTGCGCCTGCGATCTCATCCTCGACACGTACTTGTTGGCCGCCGGCCAGTTCATGCTGCCCACCAAGGCGGCGACGGAGGGGCTGGAATCGTCGAGGGGGTGGGGATGGGTGACGTCGGCGCCCATGAACATCACCGGCTCGTCGGGGCGGAGCAGCCGGGGGATCTGAGAGGGCAGCGAGTCGTACAGCGCCACCGTGCACCCCCCGACCTTGGCGTTGATCTTCAGAGCCAGATTCGCCAGGAACTGGGAGCTCGGCCGGTCGAGGTTGGAGTACAGACAGCACTGGCTAATCACCCCGATGCTCGTCTCTGTGATCCGCTTCAGATCGGCGTACCCTCTGTGCTTCCTCTCCATCAGACACAGAATCAGCTGGAGGCGACCGGACGCCGCCCTGAAGATCTTCCGGAGCTTCGATTCCAGGAGGGAGACGCTGTTGAGCACCTGGATCGGCTCGAACGAGGAGCGAACGATGGTTTTCTTGGCGAGGGAGATGCCCAGCTGCTCGCACCTCTGAGACAGCTGGTTTATGAAAACAGGGATGTTGGATCTCTGGTCCGAGGTACCGCCGAAGCTGAGCAGAGCCCATCTCTCGATCCGGGTGCCCTCAAAGACATGGCTGTCCATGAGGTTCCACTGGCGGTCATGGCGCACCGGAGTTAAATCCCGCGTGTGCCCGTTCTCGCCGAGCTTCAGCTTCGGAGGTTGAAGAACCCTGCCGTTCAATCTCGTCATCTCTTTCGAAACCTGGAGTTTAAATCCAGTTCCATCTCTGCCACTGCAAAAACAACATAAGTTCTTTGGATTGTAGGATTGAATGAATTGGGTCAAACAAGAACAGAACCTCGTGGATCCGCTCATAACACCGTCGATGATGGCCTTCCTTGCCCTCGGCCGCTGGCAGCCCATTCTGAGAATTCTTGCTGTCTGATCAACAGAGAGCTTCCCGAGAAACTTCTGACCTTCGGAGACGACACAGAGCTCCATCGGCAGGTAACAAGCCTTGCTCCTGCTCATCTGCAGGCAAGGCAGGTTCCTGAACTGGATGTCGTAGTGATACTGATCCTTGAAGTAATCCACCACCCTCATCGTCCTCCCGTCTCTGTCTTCGAAACAGAGATTCTCGGTGGCCTTGCAGGTCAGCCCGTGAACACGGTACCGTTGAACGGTGTCCCGATGACTGACGAAGACTCTGATGTTCTTCAAAGCCTTCTCCACCTCCATCCTCTCCTCCCCCGTCAGCCCGGAGGCCGGCTTCCTCCAAAGCTCCCGCAGGCACCCGACGCGCTTCTGCAGATAAGGGATGACGCCGATGCTCTCATGGAAGGCCGTCACCGAGAAATCCACGTTCAGAGCGAGGCCCTGCTGAGTGGGTCTCAGGCTCTGGAAGAACCCCCTCAGCCCCACGGCTCCTCCCCCGATCTCAGTGCTCCCTCCCATGGAGCTCGAATAGAACGATCTCCCCGCGGGGATGAATTTCTCCGTCGGGCCCTCCCGCAGGGCCACGTCGAGGGCCTGCAGATAGTCCTGCGGCAGCGGGATCCATTCTTCTTCCCCTCCCTCTCTGCTCAGGTAGCTGCTCAGTTCCTTCCCGTCTAACGTTGATGCCAGGTTCGTGTTTACCCGGAAGAGCTTCTGATGGTGCTCTTGCAGAGAATCAGTCTGCAATGACCTGCGGGTGGGGATCGGGAGGGTGATGAAGAACTCGTCTCTATCGTTCGGGAATTTAACGGGGCTGTAGAGGTTGCTCCGGCCATCAAAGGCGGGGAGGGAGCCGGACTGGCTCTCCACCAGCTTCTTCTTAATCATCCGGGCGATTTCTTTGGACGGATTCGGAGATATGTCGATGTTGTAGTGGAAAATATGGTGGGAAGGGTCGAATCGGACCAGAAAATGGTTGGCAATGAGAGGGATCGCCGCCCCCTCCACGCCGCCATGATCGGGTCTCCTTGCAACAATAAGCGCCTGTGATTTGGCGTCCAAGAACATTCCATCGTCTTCAACCTTCGGAACCATTCTGGGCTCTGGTCCGGGCTCCTTTACAACTGTGCAGCAAATGAAAAACAGAACAAAGATCAACTTCTCCATTAAACACAGAAAACATCTAGAACAGATAAAATCAATCTCACGAGGCGGAACAGGGGGCGAGGGGCAGTGAGCGCCGGAGGAGGCGGCCGGAGCAGGTTCGTCCGGCCGCCGCGGAGGTTTCTGCAAATGGGCATCAGCCCTAAATCCGTGGGTTTCTGGGGGAGAAGGAGCTGCGGTGAGCTCGGGAGGGGTCGGCAATGGCAGCCAGGGAGGAAGAGGGAGGAGACCCGGGTGACCCAGATACTGAACCTGGCCACTATAGCCGATCAAGCTGGAACGGCGGCGCTGCTGATAACGATGGGTCCGAGGGGTGTAGCTTCCCTCCGGGAATCCCCTGCCTCTAGGGGCGCATTCCCAGTGAGCACCGGGCTCGTCTGCTTCCTCCATGTCCCGAAACAGAGAGCAACACAGGGGGAAAATGGGGGCAGGGGTTGGACAGAACCGGATTCGTCTAATATCGATATGCGTGGCGAGGTTGTCTGAGAGGAAAGTGAGGGTTTTACACAGAGAGGGGTGGGGTTTGGTTCTCTGTGCTTCTTCCTTGTGCCCAGAGGTTTGATGGAGAGATTCGATGGAGGAGGCAAAGGAGTTGGAGACAGGGTTTGACGACAGAGAAAGAGAAAACAAATGGGAGAAAAACACAGAACCCCATGAAGGGGAGCGGGCTGTCACTGTTTGAGGTTATGCAATCTTTGTACAAAAGGGGGTTTTGGTGGGGGCATTTAGTTCTTATCACCTTTATCCGCCATTGACTGCCTGTCAAACTGCTCTCCACTCTGCTTGTGTCTCGTTGAATTCAGCATACTAAAAAATCTATAAAAAAAATTAATTACGGTTAGTTTCAATTGAAAAGAAAAATAAAATTGCCATAAGTTATCCTAAAACAAATGTCCCAAACAAATGTCCCAAACAAATGTCCCAACATTTGGTAGAAAAAAATTGTTTATATTCAAATTTAATTATTATAATTTCATCTTGGTGAAGGTTCCATGGAAGATAATACATCAGGTTTCAGAATGGTCTTGAAAACTAAATGAGTGAGTGTGAATGTTGAATGTTGAATGTTGAATGTTGAATGATGAAGGATAAAGTAAATGCAATAACAACTACTACATAATGGTGTTTATCGCTACTCTTTGTTAGCGTTAAAAAAAACACTGATATAAGGTATGTTTTTATCATCAATTTTTTTTGAGTGCGGATAAAGATCACATTTAACGCCACTAATAAAAGTCACTATTTATTAGCGCGGACAAAACCCACATTTTTTAGTGTTTGTTAAAATCATATTTTAATATAAGTATATATAATATATTTGACTAAATATGATTTATATAATTCTAAATTCGTATTTACACTTAATATATAATATATTTAGTGAAAAAAATGTTTATAAAATAATTAAAAAATAATATTAATTAATGATTTGTTAAATATTATTGAGTAATAGAAATTTAACAACAATTTCATGATAGATTAAATTAATAAACCAATTAATCTCTTAAGATAAGTATGTGACTTGAATTTCAAACGATCATAACTTTTGATTCGAGTAGACGTTTGAGCTCCACAGGATATCAAATTGAAGCTTACAAAGAAATCTACGTTGTGTTGATTAGGAGGTCCCAAGTTACAATTTTCTTCTTGGTCAAAAAGACCAGAAATGCCTCCAAACCTAGCTTTTAGTTGAGATACCATAATTTTTTAGCATTCGATGAAATTTCATGTAAAAAACCAACCCAAGTCGACATGACATGTCACCCCAAGATAGCTCGCCACGACGTGGAAATCAACTGAAGAACCGAAACATGCCTCACGTATATCAAAAAAGTGATAAACTGTCAAAGTGCGTCGCGGTAGAAAAGGGTATATATGCATGAGACATACAAACCAAGCCAATAGGCTAAACCCGAAAAACAAAAGAAAGTCAAGACCAAAGGTGAAAACCATGTCTCCATGGGAACATCTGTCGCCACCATTCCGACCCTATATGAAGTCAACAACAAGTGAGAGAATCTAGTGAGCTACATCACACCCTTCCCTTTATCTATATCATGCAAAACCAAATCTACAAACACTCAAAGACAAAAGTACAATGTGAGCACTAAAGCTCTATATGATACCACCAAGAATCTATATAATGTTGACCCACATGCATTCGTTGATTATAGCTTAAAAAACAAGTTAATAAAGCTATTTCACTTGAAAACACTTTACATAAAACATCCTTTGGTTTTATTTTAAAAATAACCCATAATCAAAAGCACAATAGTATGAGTACAAACATGAAAGACTAGACAGAGGGCGATAACCAAAGCATTCATATCTCAGAAGATAAATAAGCAAGTAATTAAAACATGATATATAAATGTAACCAAGATATTATAATCCAAGCTAGGAGTGCCATGTCCATGAGCCATAATCTAGGATCTGGGAGCACCATGTTCATGAACCCCTATTTGGGGATGCCATGACCACCAATAAGAATCCTAAACAAGATTAACATGTCCAGAAAAGGGGTTCAAAACTATTCTTTAAGAAAAAACCCTCTAAAGCCCATTTTCATAAACATTTTTCAAGGAAAATCCATTTAATTTCCATGACCACATTTTTATAAAACATATTCTATAGCGATGCCACACCACTCCCATGATTAAAAATCCACTTTAAAGTAAAAACTATCTTTGAGGTAATTTACAAAGCACGTCATGTGTATAAAATGGTTTTCAACAAAAAAACCCCTTTTTAGAAAAACATTTCCATAGTCATCGAAGATAAATTCACCTCTCATGGATTTCTAATAATCAATTTCACAAATCAAACCAAAGGAGATACAGAAGAACATGAAGTAAAATCAAGGGAGAGAACCATTATACACAGACACCTATCTCAAGAGTAAGGAAAACCTTGTTGCCTTCGAAAACAGAGATGGAAGGCGAAGAGATCTTATAACAAATCAATCTTTTCTTATATAGATATCACATCTTAATAGATGAATATTCATTACATAACATAATGATCCACACCCGAATCATATAGGTCTAATGCCTTTGGAAACTTAGATACATAAAAACTGGTTCATAAATAATCTACATCTTCTCTCACTAAGTTCTTCATAATTATCACCATTCTTAGAAAAATCATACATAATACCTTTCTTCATAACACGGGGGAAAGGAAACATAAGAAAGGGTGAGCTCTGATGCTTAGTAATGGTAAACAAGGGAGATAACAATGATCACTTAAACACAACATGTGCATAAGAGTATGAGAACATGAGCATGACATTTGAAAACCATACCCTGTATATCATAGATCATAAACTTGAGTCATGGCATAAATCTTAGAATTTCATAAGACATGAATCATAAATGAATCAAATAAAATGAGCCATGTGAGCATAACATTGACATAAGACTTAGATTTATGCCATAAACATAAGCATATAAAATAATTTCATTAGTAGCGACTCATTGACAAGACCATCATAGTGGAATGAGTTCACTCTCCAAACCATCATAGTAGTCAAGGTTCATTCCCAAGACTATCATAATGGACATAGTCCTTTACTGAACCGGGTTCACTCCCCATTCCAGTCTCGTTTATCTCATGAGATATCAATATTTACCCAATGAATTTGAGGGATATATAATTCCAGACTCACCCATCACATAATGAATATCATACATATGTGTGCCACAAGATCATAAAACATTTATTATATCAGAACCAATGAAAAGAAACGGGTTTCATAAACCTTTAATCATAGCATAACCTGCAGAAAGGAACAAGTTTCATAAACATTTCATCATTTCATCATAGCATAACCCATGGAAAAGGAATGAGTTTAATTAACATCTTTTTTATCATAATAATAAATCACCCAGAGAAAGAATAAGGATGGTACCATTGGATCATATCCCCATTAAAACTTAAGTAACATCAAAGGATGTCATCTTAGGTGAAAAATGTCTTTAAAAGATCAATTAGAACATTTCCTGAGGAAAATGCCATTTTCTCTTTGAAATCACTTATTTAAAAAATAAGAATTTACCAGATATAAAGGCAAAATTTTCCTTGAACAGAACCTTGAAAACTTGTAAGGGAATTTTCAAAGATTTATGTTTTCAGGGTGGCTGGAAATTCTATTCATGTCATATAAGTAAAAAAACAATCCTTTTGTAAAAAGTCAAAAGGTACCTCATTCAGAAAACAACTAGAAGATTCCTTTTAAACCATTTTTTAAAATTCAAAAATGGTTAAAAATGGATTTAAAAAATCATTGGAGAGTAGTAAAAACATTATTGAAAACTTTTTTATAAAATACGGATATGGAAGAGAAAATATTTTCGACTGAAGAGAGAAATGAAGTCAGTTTTCCCTAAAAACATATTTTCAGTCTCTTGAGTACATAAGATGAGGAAAATAAAACAAAAAATATATTTTCAATAAGTAACCAGAGGAGAATAAAATTCATGAGTTTCTTGAGAGGTAAATCATAAGATTTCATCATCAGAAATTTAATCATAAAAAATCCCGATAAACAATAATATTGTAACATAAAAACCCTTACCAATTTGGTATCATTTGAATCTTAAGCCACATAATAAAGTTTAATGAATATTCAAATCCCTATAAATTACATACGAAGCATCATAAAATTCATTCATGGGTATCTATTTCTGATGAAAAATTGTTACACCCAATGGTTGATTGTGTGTGTGTGTGTGGGGGGGGGGGGGGGGTGGAATGATGCACAATAATTCAGGTTAGGTTTTTCATTTTTGAACATCTTCCAATGAGTTTCATTTTTGGAGCCGAAAACACCCAAATGGTTATGTATCTGTGATAAATCATGGACCTACTTTCCAAAGGCATGTGCTCGGTTGGACACTAGGATAATGATACTTACACACTTATATTGGTCGAGAGGATGGGAGGTTGATATAATCACACCTTTTTGAGGGGAATTATTTCCTACTCGATGACTCTCTTATAGATTTAATACATGTTCATGAATCCTTTATTAAATCCCAAGCATGACATGGGTCGCCCTATAATTAACTATCAATTATTAGCATCTATGGAATTTAGAATCATCTGTATGTATCCGAGGATATTTATCAATGGAGATATATTTATGTATCAAAGGTTCTCCATTAATGGTACCCTCTTTTGTACTGATCATAGATTCTTTTACCGTCTTATTATGATGCTGGTTTTGAGACACAGTGGGATTCTCTAAAGTGAATCATCATCCAGGGAGATGAGAGTTGGTTTGATGTTGGGATCGAACCCATAATATAGGATTCCTACATATCCCCATGAAAGGAATTAGAACCCATGTAGTTTAGTGCTACTTAACAGGGCACATCATACCTTTTAAGATCATATGATAGGGACAAAACCATATAGTTTAACGTTAGATGACAATGACATCTCGGTGAAAGGTGCCTAGTCAAATTTTGTTGCAGGACTTATACCAAAGAATACCAGGGAGCCTAGAAGGGATGTGGACTCCCAAGTTGGATAAGACCCTACCGAGAATGTGGCCCCAGAGAAAATAGGGCTTATTTTGGGTGATTGGGGTTGGACCTCATGGAGGTTTCCTACATATCCCATTTGGATGGTAATAAAAGCCTACATAGTTTGATTATGAGGACCCATGACTATGGAGGCCCTATGAAGGTTTGTCTCATAAGGAAGTATGGCCCTCTAAGAGGATTAATGAATGATTTTGGGGCTTACATCATATTGGAGGATTTTCTTTTAGAAGGGTATAGTCGAGGGGGGGGGGATTATACTAAATAAAAGGCCCACAGTTCAGTTAGGGCTTACACTTGGAATGATGCCTAAATGTTGAGGATTGTGTGGATGTCATGATCATTTCTCACCTCAAAGCCCACACGAGTCATGATCGGTGTGAGAAAAAAGAGAGAGCAGTAGATCTGGGAAAACCACACAATCTACTTTGTCTACTGGTGGATGAGGCCAAACCCAAAGAGAAAGGGAAAGAGAGTATAATCTAGTTCCCATTCCCTCCCGTCATTGTACCCTGGACCCAAAGAGAAAGGTAAAGAGTGTATAATCTAGTTCCTCACACATGTGTTATGTATTTTAGACATTGATAGGACTTTGGTTCCACTACCCCCCTTAATTCCCTCTTCTATCAGGTTTTGGAGAGCTACTTAGATGGTTTCTGAGGGCATGGGTGATAGAATAGGGCAAGCATTGCATTGAGAGTTCTTTAGTATTTACCACTGTGTCAAATAAGGATCCCCAAGGTCTTATTTATAGGGAAATATGGGACCCTAGGTGAAGGTTCTATCTCACACAGGTCTATCATGCATGACAATGTGAAGGTGCCTTATGCAGTGCCATTGGGTGACCTGGCTATTTGAGCCTGCATAGTTCCTGTAGATGTGTTGGTACCTTGCACGTTGATATTTTTTTGGGGTACCTGCATGAGGTGTCTTTGGAGAAGGGGTGTGAAATTTGGAATTATTAAATTTTCTTATTTTATTCTCCTTAAAGTATTTTCCTTTAACACCTTTTCATCCATGTGAAAAAGCAGAGTGTCAACAAAAGCCCCCCCTCAGGATTGGATCTAATCGAAAGAATAGGGCCTGATCCTGAGGTAAAGGGATAAAAAGGACCTATGGATCATGAAGGTTATCCACATAGTTCTTCTGTGTAGGTCATCCGTGTAGGTTGGTCATATAGGCGGGGTGCACACACGGGCCACACATAGGGTCTTAAGTGTCTATAAATAATGTCGTTGGTCTCGGTGGATGATCCTCATGATTCCATACCTATTTGGTATGGTGAGATATGGAATTTTTATTATCGCATGATTCATGTTTCCATGAATTAGATCATTCAAAAACATGAGTGAGAACATGAACTACAACAACACCTCATAAAGGCAAAGCTGCTTGTTAATACTAATGATCCATGGGCTGCATTACCTCAAGAGGAGGATGATCATGCTAAGAAATTGAAAGAATATAGGCAAACAATTAATGATAAGACCATTCAAATATCACACCTTCAACAAGAACTGGGGGGAGATTGTACGACTTCATCAATCGCTAGAAGGATCTAAAACCGAGGGGTCAACTATCATCATGAATTTGGTATATTAACTTCATCAGTTAGAGGAGATTGAGATTGCTCAGTTAATCAATATTCTATATTCTACTGATGGAGCTCGGGAGGTCGTTCAACAAATGAAGAGTTATGTTGACGATATTTTTTAAAGTATGACAGAGAGAATCCAACTTGTGGATGATCCTATAATTTTATTCCCATAAGTGAAAAATATTTTGTTCCAGATCATTTATATCTTTGTACCTATTTTCTTTTTACAATTATAACATAGAATAAAAGCTAGTTTTCATAGTAAGACTTCTTTGCATCAACGAGTCAAAACCACAGTGACATGGATGGGGAGATGCTCTGTTTTTTTCCTAAGCCATGGTGCTTTGTGTGTGTAGTTTGAATATTGCTAGGGTCATATGGAAAACCCTAAAAACCTTGTGACTTTTGTGTCATTACCCTAAAATTTTCCTAATCCTAATATGAATAAGACTTAGCAGGTGAGACATGGATTTTTCTTAGGCCACCCTTTTCAGGTTTTCATCCTAAAAAGCTTTTTTCCTTTTTTTGTAGACAGTTTCAATTCATGCCAATTGGAATAATGTGACTAGTGTTTTAGGTTGAATAACTTTGGCCGTAAGTTTTGAAATAATGACCCAAACAAGGATTGTGGTCTGAGAATGTTCCAACATTCTTCAGATATCTGAAGGGAAAGTTTGAGTCACATTTTTTTTGATTTCCGAATCCAAAACATGATGCGAGACAAGTATGTGAGGAATAGCCATAGAAAAAGTTCTAAAAGCAGTTTACAACATGATATTGTCAAGGCATATGGGAATAGATGATGTCTCTCCTAAGGAAGAAGATTCCACTGATTGAAAACCCCTTTTGGGGGATACTTTATGCATAGCCAATTGGGGCGTGTTACAATATACTCTAATGGTGGCCTCCTTCGGCTGACATGCTCTAAAATTTGGTGGGAGAATTATGAAAAGCCAACTAGGGTGTGTTATTACATAGTCAAACAAAGTAATCCAAAAGAATTTTGATATTCTATTACCAATGGTCGGGATATTTATGGAGATTATGATTTCACAAAACCATGATGGGTGGTTTTCCCAGGGAAGATATCTAAGAATGAACGGAATATCTGTATTGGCATTAGACATTAATGGGAGATCAATCCTATATGGATTTGGATTGTGTAAAGGAGGTTAAATTCTATTAAATTATCAATGTCAGGGGGGGGGGGTAAGTCACATTTTTAACAAGGGTTTAAGCATCATATAGTTTAATGTCATGCGACTAGGACATTGACCGTGTAGTTTAACGACTTACAATGAGGAAGTTGTTGTATAGTTTAACATATTGTGACTAGGACATTACACTATGAAGTTTAATGTCGCACAACAGAAAATTGGGGGGGGGATATAATTTAAGGTCTTTAGCTTTGACCGAAATATTGGCAATTCTCACCTTTCACGGTAATTTTTCTAGGAATGCTCCATCACTTTCAAGTATGAGGGGAGAATATTATAAGATGTAATTTGGGGATCTCTGGATCCAAATAGTGATAATGGGTGAAAGGTCTTATGGTTATAGAGGAGGTATCTCATGAGGATGAAATTACCACTGATTGAAAAACCCATTTTGTGGGATACTTTATGCAAAAAAACTGGGGCATGTTACTGCATAGTCAAATAGTGTAATCTCTTGGCTGATAGACCCCATTGGTGGGTGACATATATAAATCCAACTAGGGTGTGTTACAGTATAGTCAAACAAAAGAGTTCATAGGAATTATGACATTCTATTTCCAATGGTTAAAGGAAGCTTATGGAGATTCTGATTTCCCCAAATGCTTAGTTTGGTTTTTGGAATGAAAGTAAATGAATATGGGAGGAGTATTCCAAGTCAAAATTACCTGAGAATGGGGAAAAGGTTTCCTACATAGGTATAACCCCAAACGTGAGAAATAATGATTCCTGTAGTTTTAGTTCATACAAGTAGGATCATATATTATAGAAATGGTAGGTAAACTATGGTCTACTAGACCAAGGTTATTTCGGCATACTCCAGAGCTATTGGAGGAAATTGTAAACCACGGTCTTGGGGGTTCCCAGATTGGTATAAATGATATGGTAAAAGTATGTAGGGGATGACTGCAGACCAAATTTGAATAGATGGTTCCAATATAATGTCATCAAATCTTATAGAGACAAAAGAGGCTTCTACCGAGGGTGAATTTACCACCGATTGACATACCCATTTTGTAAGATATTTTATAAAAAATCCAACTAGGGCATGTTACAGCATAGTCAAACATTGACATCCCCTGGCTGAAAGGCCCTAAAATCTGGTGAGTTATTTTATGCATAGACAACTAGGGAATGTTACTACATAGTCAGGAATAAGAGTCCTCAAGTATCAGACATTCTATCACTAGTAGTTGGAGAAATATTATGAAGATTCAAAAGTGTACAAGATTAGGAGTATGACGTGTGGAAGGGGTATTTCAGAGTATAAATTAATCATTTGGACTGATATTGGCCATGAATTATAGATTCATTTTATTGGATCTAACTCATATGTAGGAGGGGACATCCCTGTTTCCTTGGTGGACCATTGAATGAGGGAACCCAAATTAAGAGCTCCCACATAGATCTTTATTTGTATATAGGATGAGGAGAATTTTTTTCTTCACCTCATGGATGATACTTGTACATGAGGTCTAGGTGTCACTATGTATCTCAACAAAATGATAATCAAGTCACATGTAGTTCTTGATGTACCATATAGTTTAAAGTCATGTGGCAAGGACATTAGCCATGCAGTTTAACGTCATGTAGTAAATATGTAGGTGACTTAACATGATTTTAGTTGTACTAGGGTATAGGACCCGAGTGTCACTAAATATATTATTGGAGAAATAATCAAGCCACATGTAGTTCTAAAAGCATACCCCCACACTGATTGAGTTTATGCATGGTGGAAAAAAGGTTTTTTAGAATAAGGGATTACACATGGGGTAAGAACCCATATTAGATCTTCTTATGTAGATGTGACTCATAAATAGAAGAGTGGGGTAATTTCCCATATATTATTGTGACTGGGTCCAGGATTGAAGATCCTAACATCACTATGTATCTCATTAGGATGAAAATCAATCCATACATAGTTCTTGAGGAATCCATACAATTTAAAGTCATGCAGAAAAGACATATGGTGTGCCTTTTAAAGTATTTCAACCAGGACCATGAAAATCATGATGTAAATTGATATTCCTTACTTATGTAGGGAATTTCTTTACCAAAACCCCTAAGTCCATGTGAACTATTCTCGATGTGAGAAACAAGTAGTGGTAAATTTTTCTTCCACCACACAAAGGAAATACAAGTAAAGGACAAGGTCATTTATATTTTTTAGTGGATGTACCATAATGTGAGTTTGGGTGTCACTACATATCTTATTTGAATGAGAATAAAGCCTTACATTATTCTAAAATCCCATGTAGTTTAATGTTATGCGGTGAGGATGAAAATGACCTATCTTGAAATAGGGGAAATGTTGTGGCTGGGACCAAGGATAGAAATCTAGGTGTCACTGGTAGAAATCAATCCAAAAGTAGTCCTTGAAAGGTTCCATATATAGGTATAACTTGTACATAGGGGATGGGGCATTTTTTGTATTTTGTTGCAGTTAGACCCATGATTGGAAATCTGGGTGTCACCATGTATCTCATTGACATGAGAATCAATCCACACATAGTTCTTGAAAAGATCATGCAGTTCATCATCTTTCAACGAGTACATTAGATGTGTAGTTTAACTTCTTATGGTAAGGATGGGGGTATAATGATGTGGAGAGTAATATTGCATCTATACCAGGGGATAGGACCCAGGCGCACTATGTATCTTGTTAGAGAAAGAATAAATCCACACATAGTTATTGAAAATTGTTCCCCACATCAATCCGGTTTTGGTGTGGGGAAAATGGGGATTTTATATTTTAAATAATGATGGCTAGGACTATGAAATAAGTTCTAGGCGTAAATATGTATCTCATTAGAATGAGAATCAAGCCACACGTAGTTCTTGAAAAGTTCCTTGTGCAGGTCTGATTCGTATATAGGGAAAGGGGGATTTTTTTTCATGAATGGACCTGGGATGGGAGGTCTGAGCGTCACTATGCATATCATTGGAATGATAATCATGCCAAATGTAGTTCTTGAATAAAGGTATGGTGGGGTACGAGCACTGAAGATTGTGATCCTCTTAAACACAGATTGAAATGTTACACAGTTTTACGTTATAAAACAAGGACATGAACCATGTAGTTTAACATTATATGACTAGGAAGATATGATACACGGTTTAGAGTCTTACAGCTTGGACTATATAGTGCTGTGCAGTTTAACATCCTGTAGATAGGATGATATTTCATGATTTTTAAGGTCATGTGACAAATACCAACTACACAGTTTAATATCTTGTATCCGAGATGTGCGTCATGTGATGATGTGAAATATTTCTTCATGAACCTTACATTGGTTGGGGTCGTAATGATCTCTCTGTCCATTGAAACCAAGGAATAAGCTTCATTAGAGTAGAACTTATGCATGGAATAAGGTCTCTCCCATTTCAGCTCAATCTTTAGATACTTCTTTCCTAGTATCATTAGAGTCATAAGGACCAATACCAGTTCTACTTGGAGAAATGAACTGAGGTGGACCTTCTTGTTAAAAGCTCACACTATCCGATTTTGATAGACCTAAAAGTGATGTAGGGTGTGCAATATTTTATCATTGAGTCGATCCAATTCACCTAGTCATTTTTTGGATTTCTCATTAGTGGATAGCCGATCATAGATAGAAATACAAAGCAATGGAAATTGGACCTCAATGGGAAGAACTGCTTCTGTCCCATACACTAGTGAATACGGGGTTGTCCATGTGGTGGTACGAGTTTTAGTCTAGTAATACCACAAGGAATGAAAGAGTTTATTAGTACAAGAATTCTTATCCTTATCTTTCATGTTTCAGAGTATGTTCGATAGGTTCTTGTTAAAGGCCTCTATTTTTCCGTTAGCCACTGCATGATAATGGGATGAATGGTTGGATCTGATGTCATAATCCAAATACAAATTTTCCATCTCAGAAGAATAGAAATTAGTGCCATTTTCCACCAGTATTATATGAGGGATACCAAATATAGTGATTATGTTGGCTTTCATGAAGCTGAAAATGATTTTGGCCCTGAATTGTTTGAGGGGTATTTCCTCATCCCATTTAGAGAAGAAGTCAGTAAAAATTAAGATGTATTTAAACTGCTTAGCTAGAGGTTATGAACCCACAACATCCATTATTACCCATATGGAAAATGGACAGGAGTATTTGTATGTATGTAGAAACTCTGGGGGTTGATGGATGAAGTTGGAATGAACTTATAAGGAATGAAATTTCTTGGTAAATTCTATGTAATCCTATGCCATAGTGGTCCAGCAGTACCCAAGACTTAGGATTTGGTTATAAATCTTGTATCCTAACTAGTGGGAACCACATTCTCCTATGTGTACTTTCATGATAACACCAGTCTCTTATCCATCAAAACATCTAAGAATGACTCCATTGAAGACTCATTTATAGAGGACTTTCTGATGATTTGGACTGTCATAAAGAGTTAAGTTGGTTGTTCACCATAGTATTTTCATTTTCCCAACCCTGTTTGATGGGAGTACTATATTCTAAAGTTATTCCATGATTGGAATCATCCAACCAGTGGTAGGACCATAAGGTTCAAGGATAGAACTAGCTTTATTAATCTCATCTATTCTGACTTGAAAAAAAATGATACCATTCAGCAATGCGCAATGCTGATGACCACTTCATCCTATTTTTGATCTTACAAAGCCATAGATGCATTTTCTGACACATCTACTTGGGAATTATGTGATCATGGGATGTGATTCGATGTTGGATCTGAGGTTAACTCTTCCATTAACCCTCATAAATAATCAAACATGGATATTATTGCTTCTTTTTTGATGGAATAATCCCTGCTAATCTATTTGATTACCAACACTAAATCGGCTTTCACATCTAGATAGACCCTTGGTATTTGAAGCACCAGTTCCAGGCCTATAATTTCAGCCTGGTATTTCACCTCATTCTTAGTACAACCTTATGATAACAAGAATGAGTAAGGTAAGACTTATTTTTTTTTCTAAAGAGATAAGCATAATCCCTAACCTAAATTTGTTGAGATTGGGGTCTTCCATTATCCTCCCTTTTAGGCTCCTGGAAGTGTCGTCAAAATACATTTCCCACGTTTAGGGGCCTTCATAAATAGAAAATATCACTTCATCAAGAAATTTAGTATTTAACAAAATTGTTTCTACAGAAGGGTGTTCTGCGAGAAAATCTACCAAAGCTTGGAATTTCACTACTTTATGAGGCACAAACTGTATATCAAACTACTACTGGATAACCACCCACCATTAGAAACATCCTATCAACATAGGATTAATGAGGATATATTTGAGTGAGTTATTATGAGAGACCAAATATACCTCATGGTGCTGTAAGTAGTGCCTCAGTTTCTGAACAACAAATATTAACACCAGACAACTCTTCTTGATATCAGAATACCAAGTCTCAACATAGATCATGGTTTGACTAAGATAATAGAGTCTTTTTTCATTCCTAGCATCAATATTTTGTGTGAGTAAGGCACCTAGTGATCCTCCAGGGATGTCACATATATAATGAGTAGCCTTCCTTCAATGGGTGGCATTGATA
This sequence comes from Viscum album, assembly GCA_963277665.1. Classification (NCBI taxonomy): domain Eukaryota; kingdom Viridiplantae; phylum Streptophyta; class Magnoliopsida; order Santalales; family Viscaceae; genus Viscum; species Viscum album. The sequence continues at coordinate 1,211,834,939 of OY728143.1, read as the reverse complement.
CTGCTGGACTCAAGATATATTTCTTGAGACCGTTGAATGCTTCTTGAGAGTCATCAGTCCACTAATACGTGACTCATTTCTTCATCAATTTGGTGAAGGGAAAACACTTTTCTTCAAGGTTGTCTATAAAGCACTGGATATAGCAACCCGATCCTTTTACATATAACATTTCATGATTTTAAGCATAATTAATCATCAGAGTACAAGCCAAGGATCGTTAAGTCTAGTGTCTTGGAAGACTAGGTACATATAACATAAAAAATGGGGATAAAAAAAATTCTTTATTTAATCTCCATAAAGAGATTCTAACTTCCTTTGAGCCCTTAAATCTGCATAGGGTACCCTGGGGAACACATGAATAAAGGGATGAGCTAAAAAGCCCAGTAAGGGAATGAACATAAGGATATATCTTAAGCACATGAGTTAGGAGGCATGACATAATGATATCCAAAGAATGAAACTTATAAATCATTTAATATAAGCATGGGATCATATAAACATGGAATCATATAAATGTGGCAGAATCATAAATCATATCTTTAGTACGGGTTAAGGCTAACCGTCAATCCCGTTTCACATCGTATCTCATGAGACTCAACTTTACCCAAAGCATTGGAGCACTATCTGGGCACACCCATCTCAACATTTTCATGAATATTCTTGAAACATAAATATTATTACCACATAAATATTATTTCCACATGAGTAATCATACATAATCAATTGTTCATAAACATAAGGTTACCCATGAATAGAATTGGGTACCATAATCATGACATAAAGCATAACCAATGAGTGTATCATGAAAGTGTCCATTAAAGAAAGGGATTAGAACATACATGGACATTCATAAGGTCATTTAGGCATATAAAATGGTAGTTGGTAACAAATAGAAGTGACATCACATAAGAAATGTATTTGAGAGACATTAGCACTAAAACATTTTTGTGCGGTTTTAAGGAAAATACAATATAGATTTTAAAATAGTAAAGAAGACATTATTTTATATAAAACCAGAATTGAACCAAGAAGATTTTCATAATAAAAATAATGAATTTACAAAGAAAATGGTGTCTTAAAACAGAATATAGAGTGCACTTGAAATTGGGTAAAAGTTTGGGAAGTTCCTTTAAAATGAGTGTGCTTATTGGGAAGTATTGAGGAGAGATTCACTTAAAAGCATGTATATCCCTGAAAGAGAATGAGAGATGGATCTTGGAACATGAGTTTGGATCATATAAACAGAATTTTTAAGTTCTAAATAAAAAGAAAAGACAACTATAATTTGGTAAAAAGAAAGATAGATCCACCCGAAGGAATAAAGGAAGTTCGGGTAGAATCCATTATGGTTTATCGGCATGGTATCGGGTGTAACTAAGAGGGCTTGATGAGAGAGATAAGGGGTTTCTAATCACTTATAAAACATTAATGAAGTATGTGGATGTGAGTAAATATACCCCATCACTTGGTATTACACAAAAAAGCATAGCATAGAGAACAATCTTGACTAAGAGTGAAAAGGAGAGGATCCCTTACCTTAAATCCGTTGGTGTTCTCCACTTGTTATTAAAGACCTGAATAAACAAATTAGGCTTATTAATTAATAATTCAAGAACCTATTATATATTTAATTTATTTATTATAACCCTTTTTAGTTCATTAAAAGCCTTTTTGATTAGTTATAAGGTTCAATTTCATTGTTCGAGCTCGTTTGTTTACTTGGCTTTAAAAGATCGGTTCACTTATATTCAAGTTTGGATTATATGTAAGATCAAAGTGGATGTCCATAATTGAGGTTATTTTATTTAGTGAACATCCAGGAGATTACATGGTTTTAATTTTAATTATTTTACTTATAGTGAAGTCGAATTATTATATATATAACCTTAGTGATAACCGTTTTTGTTAATCGGTGGATTTGATTATAAAAAAGATGTTTTTTCTTTATAACTTAATACCATTTGTACAAAAGGATTAAAGAACAAAAAATAGGATATATTACATATATAATAATCTGGTTCAACCATAACACAAATGGTTTCATGACCATAATTAAAGATAATAATAGAAATTAATAAATTGTTGTCCTTGAATGTGCTAAATTAGCACATCTCAAACGATGCTTTCATTTCTTTCAAATAAAGGGGTGGAGAAAGGAGAGAAGATAATGAAATATAACATTATCATGAAAAAATTCCAGTAAATGTATGTTACTGGATTTATCATACTATTATGGTGAATGGAGGTGAGGAAAGAAATTAAAAGAAAAGAACTTAAAATAAAAGAAGGAATTGGAAAGAGGAATTTACCTCTTGAGACTTCCTCCTTTGAGAACCTCTTAAGGGGAGAGGTTTTGGTATTTTGAAGAGGCTAGGAGATTTTTGACATGGGGGAGGATCTTGGGGAGTGTTTTGGGTAGAATAATGGCAAGGCACAAAGCTTGAGAGGAGTGGAGAGAAGAGGGAGTGAGGGGGGGGGGAGTTTATAGTGGAAGAGAGGAGGGATTTCATAATATTATAACCATTAATTTATTGTTTCTTCAAAAGACAAAGAATAATAAGTATTACATGACCAAGAATAGTGATTTTATCATGTGATCTTAAACTAAGTGGGCTTACATCAGTAGAACATCATCGATGACTCAATTAATTCATTATTTAGCATTTATTGTGAATTATCAGATTCTACTATTCATCATAAATTCAAGTATTTCAGAAAAATCCCAAAAATTCACACTAAACATTTTTCAACATATATAATCCAAAAATGAATTCCATTTTATTGAAAATAATTTTCTAAATATGATTATTTTAATATTAAATTAAAATAATAATTTATCATCAAAACCAGTTTTAAAATATTCATTAACTTATTCTAAAATATAGGTATATCATACCTCCAACTTGAATATTTTTTTATACCACCATAGGTGAGGTTACTATTCATTAGGGTATACCAATATTCATAAGGGTATGTTACTATTCATTAGGGTAGGTTACTATTCACCAAAAATTAAGTTTTCCTTATCGAACTCCAAATAACTTACTGATTACAACCGTGTACACCAGATTTTTGAAATTCCAAACACAGAAGTGACAAACATATGTTTAAAGGTCACTTGGCACTTAGTAGTTCATTATGTTTTTTTCCTGTGATTTTATGACATACTTATGAGAAGGGAATTTCCATTGAAAAACATTGGGTCGTTACATTCTTCCCCCCTTATAAAATTTCACCCTCGAAATTTCATTTTACATTCTAAGCCAAAAACAGGTGTGGGTACTTTTCCTTCATTGGTTCCTCCAGTTCCAATGTTGCCTCTTTTTACTTATAGTTTCTCCATAGTACCTTGACCAGATGAGTAGTCTTGTTGTGTAGAACTTTGTATCTACGATACAAGATCTTCACCGGCTGCTCCTTGTAAGAGAGATCATCCTCCAACTGTACCACCTCTGAAAAGAGTACATGTGAAGGGTCTGGTATGTACTTCCTTAAGAGGGATACATGAAAGACATCATGTACTTTAGACATGGTAGGTAGAAGTTCTAGTCAATAGGCCACAGCTCTGACTCGATCAAGGATCTCAAAGGGGACGATGTACCTAGGACTTAACTTCCCTTTCTTCCCAAACCTCATGAAGTTCTTCCATGGGGATATTCCTAGAAATACCATGTCTCCAACTTTGAACACAAGGTCTCATCGACGGTTATCTACATAACTCTTCTATCGACTTTGGGCTACCTTGATATGCTACTGAATGGTTTTCACCTTCTCCACCATTTCTTCGACCATTTTAGGTCCTAGCAGCTTACGCTCACCGACTTCATCCCAACACGCCGGTGTTCTGCACCTTTTCCCATAAAGGGCTTCATATGGTGCCATTCAGATGCTTGAGTGGAAATTATTGTTGTAGGAGAAATCAACCAATGGAAGATGTTGGTCCCATCCTCCTTTGAATTCCATAGAACACGCTCTCAACATGTCTTCCAGTGTCTAAATAGTTCGCTCAGATTGGCCATCATTTGGAGGATGATAAATTGTACTGAAGTTCAGTTCAGTGCTTAGAGCATGTTGGAGACTTTTCCAGAACTTTGAGGTGAACCTTAGATCACGATCATATAAAATAGATAGTTGTACTCCATGTAGCCTTACCACTTGTTTGATGTAAATCCGTGCAAGTTGATCCAATGAGAAGTCCTCTCGAACCACGATAAAGTGTGTTGTCTTCGTAAGATGATCCACAACGACCCATATAGAATTATTTGCTCTAGATATCTTTGGAAGTACAGTGAAAAAGTCCATGGTAATTTTCTCCCACTTCCATGCTGGTATGGGTAGTGGTTGCATCACCCCATTATACTTTTGTCTCTCATACTTCACTTGCTGAAATACAAGGCAATTTGATGTATATTCGGCAATCACCTTTTTTATATTGTCCCACCAAAAGTTTTCTCATAGATCTCGATACATCTTTTTGATCCTTGGGTGGATAGAGAAGGTTGAGCTATGTGCATCATTAAATAGCTCCTTCTTTATCTATGGCTCAGATGGTACACATAATCATGTCCCAAATCTTACAACTCCTTCCTCATCAATTTTGAAATCGAATGATTTCCCATTTTTAACAGCTTCCACCCTTTTCTAAATTTCTACATCCTTTCTTTGAGCATCCTTTATTTTCTCCAAGAGGGATGGTTGAGCAATCATTTGAGAAAGGATTGATGGTTTTCCTCCCTTAATGATTCCCATGTCCATCCTTTGCAAATCTAATAAGATCAGATCCTTTTCAATTCTCATCATTGATAAAGATGCAAGATCTTTTCTACTTAGAGCATCCGCCACCTTGTTTGCCTTACCAGGATGGTAGTGGATTGAGCAGTCATAATCCTTGATGAGCTCTATCCATCTTTGCTGGTTCATATTAAGATCTTTCTATGTGAATATATATTTGAGACTCTTGTGGTCAGTATATATCTCACATTTTTTCCCATAGAGATAATGCCGCCAGATTTTCAACGCAAAGATCACAGCTGCCAACTCCAGATCATGCGTGAGATATTTTTTCTCATGTATTTTCAGCTACCTTGAGGCATAGGCTATAAATTTATCATTTTTCATTAGCACACAACCTAATCCTTTCTTATAAGCATCACTATACACCACAAATAGTTCTCCACTTGAAGGAAGTGTGAGTACCGACATAGTGATAAGCCTCCTTTTCAAATCTTTGAAACAGTCTTCACATTCCTGTGTCCAGAAAAAATTTACTGCCTTCCATGTCAACTTGGTCATTGGGTTTGAAAATTTTGAAAAGTTCTTCACGAATCATCGATAATACCCAGCTAGACCTAAAAAGCTGTGGATCTCCGTTACAAAAGTTGGCCTCAGCCACTCTTCAATTGCCTTCATCTTGGAAGAGTCCATAGATATCCCTTTCTTGGTGATAACATGCCCCAAGAATGATACTTCCTCCATCCAAAACTCATATTTATTGTACTTTTCATACAAATTCTCCCTTTGCAAAGTCTTTAACACAGTTTCCAAATGCTCCACATATTCCTCCTTGCTCTTGGAGTATATTAGAATATCATCAATAAAGACCACCACAAATTTGTCAAGGTAATCTCTAAAGAATCTATTCATTAAATCCATGAAAATTACTGGAGCATTAGTGAGTCTGAAGGGAATATTTATGAACTCATAGTGTCCATACCTCGTTTGAAAGGCAGTCTTGGAAATATCTTCCTTTCTCACCTTTAGTTGGTGATATCCCGACCGAAGGTCCACCTTAGAGAAATAACTGGCCCCACGAAGCTGATCGAACAAGTCATCTATCCGTGGAAGGGGATACTTGTTCTTTATCATGATTTTATTGAGCTCACGATAATCAATTAAAAGGCACATTGATCCATCCTTATTCTTGACAAAGAGGACTGGAGCACCCCATGGTGAAGCACTCGAGCATATAAAACCCTTCTCTGTATTCTCCTATAACTGCTTCTTTAGGTCTTCTAGCTCTATGGTGGCCATTCTGTAAGGTGTCTTTGAGATTGGTAGAGATCCAGGGATAAGTTCAATTGAGAAATCAACCTCTCAGTTAGGAGGAAGACCAGACAACTCTTCAGGGAATACATTAGTGTAATCCCTCACGACATGCATGTCTTCAAGTATGATTTTATCCTTTGTCCCAATCATTTGAGCTAGATATGATTTATCACAAGGAAACAGTATCCAAACTTGAGACGAAGATTATAAAGGAGACTCATCTTCCTCCTTACACTTGTAAAGAATCGTAGGATGCATCGGGATGTGAAAAGTGATCTTCCTTTCCCGAAAATTGATGTTGACCTTGTACAAAGATATCCAATCCAATACCAAGATAGCGTCGAACTCCACTAAAAGAAGTATAACGAGATTTTTTGGGAGGTTCAGTCCACAAACTTTAACCGTGGAGGAGTTATAAACCATGGATGCAATAATTGACCCATTCTCTGTTCTCACAGATAACTTTTCCTCCAAATTTTGAGGTGGTGTTTGAATAGTTCTATTAAACTTGCAAGATATGAAAGAATGCGTTGAACTGGAATCAAATAGTACATTTTCTATTCTTGAATGAATAACAAGCGTACCTGTCACCATATCATTTTACGGCTCCACCTCAGCAGTAGTGATATCATAATCCCTTCCTTGTTTCCTTGGAGGTTGTTAATGATTGCCTCCGACAACCCTCATCTTAGGGCAATTATTCGCATAATGCCCAAGCTCCTTGCAGTTATAACACTGCACTACAGGCTGAGTGTTGATCTGAACCTTCCTTTATTATTCAACATTAGCGGGATTTTTCATATCCCTTTGGTATTTATTAGCCACATGACTAAAATTTCCACATTTAAAGCAATTCTTTCTTCCCTTGAGACAATCACCAAGATGCTTCTTCCCACAATTTTTGAAAAGGGGAAAGCGGGGATTCTTTCCATCATAGGATTTGTTTGATGAACCAACCATGTTATTCTCCATTTTACGCTTCTTGTCACTGGGCCCACGAGACAACTGAGAGTCTCCAATATCCATTTCAACCTTGAGGGCACAACGGACAATCTCCTCATAACTTTTGAAATCTCAAATTTCCAACGCTTTTCATAGACTCAGCTTTAGTCCACTAAAGAAGTTATCCACCTTGCTTTCAGTGTTCATGACAAAGCTAGAGGCGTACCTTGAAATCGTTGTAAAGTTTGCTTCATACGCCCCGATGGACTCATCTTCCTTCTACTTGAGTCTGAGGAACTCTATTTCCATCTTGAGACGGAGGGTTCGAGGAAAATATTTGTTGAAAAACATCTTCTTGAATTTCTCCCAATCTATGGAATCAATTTATTCTTAGGACTTTGTATTCTTGATTAGTGTCCACCACTGATCATCTTCCCCATAAAAATGATATTCCGCCAGTATAAACTTCTCTTCTTCCGAGCACTGGAGGACGGAGAAAATATTTTCAATGGAGTTAATCCATTGTTCTGTGAGGAGGGGATCAGAAGACCCGCTAAATATGGGAGGCCTTTTCCACATGAAGGATTCTATGGAAACATGCTCTTTCCTTGGAGGAGGAGGTAATTCTGCATGATTCAAGTTATTATTTATAACTCGATCCAGCTGAGCAAGTACTATCATGAAGTTTTGAGCACCCAATTCTGTCACATCAGGCATATCATTAGGGAAATCATCACATTAACTATCACATTGGTTGTTGGAACGTGTTCTTATATTTCCTTCCATTAACTAAGAAAAAGAATGTATAATTATATGTCTTTAATACTTAGCTATTGAGCATAAAAAATAAACTTTGAACATAAAAGTATAAACTTATAAAGAAGAAGTATATCCTGACTTGTGATTCCCTAGGTTTATATCCAGGTTATCCTCAATCTATTTCTTAACTTATATTCTTATGGGTTTTCTTTACATTAATAATGGTTTTTACTAATCTCGTGAATCTACCAAAGAATATCCCCCAGGAGTGTCATAACCAAGAGTGCAGAAAGGCCCATTGTCGTGCACCAGTTCCCGTTCGATTCTAGCTCAAAGCGGTGTTTTCAGGTTTTACCCCTAGATACATCTGTGCCAGAGCCACCTCTACCTGTTCATATCCAGATAGGGATGTATTTTCTTGATAAACCACTTACTCTATACTCACCAAAATTTAGGACTGTTTTCTTATACTTAGTCTCATGCTTAAGGTTATTACTAAGGTGATCTATTCCTAATCTCCAAAAATAACTAGACCATGCTCTGATACCAACTATAATGACTCGAGCCTTTTACGTATAACATTTCATGATTTTAAGCATAATTAATAATCAGAGTACAAGCCAAGGATCATTAAGTCTAGTGTCTTGGAAGACTAGGTACATATAACATAAAACAGGGGGATAAAAAAAACTTCTTTATTTAATCTCCATAAAGAGATTCTAACTTCCTTTGAGCCCTTAAATCTGCATAGGGTACCCTGGGGAACACATGAACAAAGGGATGAGCTAAAAATCCCAGTATGGGAATGAACATAAGGATATATCTTAAGCACATGAGTTAAGAGGCACGACATAATGATATCCAAAGTATGAAACTTATAAAATCATTTAATATAAGCATGGTATCATATAAACATGGAATCATATAAATGTGGAAAAATCATAAATCAAATCTTTAGTATGGGTCAAGGCTAACCGCCAATCCCGTTTCACATTGCATCTCATGAGATTCAACTTTACCCAATGAATTGGAGCTCTATCTGGGTGCACCCATCTCAAAATTTTCATGAATATTTTTTCCACATAAATATTCTTACCACATAAATATTTTTTCCACATGAGTAATCATACATAATCAATTGTTCATACACATAAGGTTACCCATGGAGAGAATTGGGTACCACAATCATGACATAAAGCATAACCAATGAGTGTATCATGAAAGTGTCCATGAAAGAAAGGGATTAGAACATACATGGACGTTCATAAGGTAATTTAGGCATATAAAATGGTAGGTGGTAACAAATAGAAGTGACATCACATAAGAAATGTATTTGAGAGACATTAACATTAAAACATTTTTGTGCTGTTTTAAGGAAAATACTATGGAGATTTTAAAATAGTAAAGAATACATTCTTTTATATAAAACCAAAATTGAACCAAGAAGGTTTTCATAATAAAAATACTGAATTTACAAATACAATGTGTCTTAAAACAGAATATAGAGTGCACTTGAAATTGGGTAAAAGTTCGGGAAGTTCCTTTAAAACGAGTGTGCTTATTGGGAAGTATCAAGGAGAGATTCACTTAAAAGCATGTATATCCCTGAAAGAGAATGATAGATGGAACTTGGAACATGAGTTTGGAGCATATAAAAAGAATTTTGAAGTTATACATAAAAATAAAAGACAACTATATTTTGGTAAAAGAAAGATAGAGCAACCCGAAGGAATAAAGGAAGTTCGGGTAGAATCCATTATGGTTTATCGGCATGGTATCGGGTGTAACTAAGAGGTCTTGATGAGGGAGATAAGGGGTTTATCATCACTTATAAAACATTAAGGTATTATTTTTAGGTGAGGAAATATACCCTATCACTTGGTATTACACAAAAAGTCATAGCATAGAGAACAATCTTGACTAAGAGTGAAAAGGAGAGGATCCCTTACCTTAAATCCGTTGGTGTTCTCCACTTGTTATTAAAGACCTAAATAAACAAATTAGGATTATTAATTAATAATTCAAGAACCTATTATATATGTAATTTATTTATTATAACCCTTTTTAGTTCATTAAAATCCTTTTTGATTAGTTATAAGGTTCAATTTCATTGTTCGAGCTCATTTGTTTACTTGGCCTTAAAAGATCGGTTCACTTATATTCAAGTTTGGATTATATGTAAGATCAAAGTGGATTTCCAGAATTGAGGTTATATTATTTAGTGAACATATAGAATATTACATGGTTTTAATTTTAATTAGGTTACTTATAGTGAAGTCAAATTATTATATATATAACCTTAGTGATAACCGTTTTTGTTAATCGGTGGATTTGATTACAAAGAAGATGTTTTTTCTTTATAACTTAATACCATTTGTACAAAAAGATTACAAAACAAAAAAATAGGATATATTACATATATAATAATATGGTTCAACCATAACACAAATGGTTTCTTGACCAAAATTAAAGATAATAATAGAAATTGATAAACCGTTGTCCTTGAATGTGCTAAATTAGCACATCTCAAACGGTGCTTTCATTTCTTTCAAATAAAAGGGTGGGGAAAGGAGAGAAGATAATGACATATACCATTAGCATGAAAACATTAAAGTACATGTATGTTACTAGATTTATCATACTATTATGGTGAATGGAGGTGAGAAAATAAATTAAAAGAAAAGAACTTAAAAGAAAAGAAGGAATTGGAAAGATGAATTTACCTCTTGAGACTTCCTCCTTTGAGAACCTCTTAAGGGAAGAGGTTTTGGTATTTTGAAGAGTCTAGGAGCTTTTGGACGTGGGGGAGGATCTTGTGGAGATATTTGGGCAGAATAATGGCAAGGCACAAGGCTTGAGAGGAGTGGAGTGAAGAGGGAGTGAAGGGGGGTTTTATAGTGGAAGAGAGGAGGGATTTCATAATATTATAATCATTAATTTATTATTTCTTCACAAGACAAAGAATAGTAAGTATTCCATGACCAAGAATAGTGATTTTATCATGTGATATCAAACTAAGTGGTCTTACATCAGTAGAACATCATCGATGACTCAATTAATCCATTATTTAGCATTTATTGTGAATTATCAGATTCTACTATTCATCATAAATTCAAGTATTTCAGAAAAATCCCAAAAATTCACCCTAACCATTTTTCGACATGCAGAATCCAAAAATGAAGTAAATTTTTAATTTTTTTTCTTCTAAATATGATTATTTTAATATTTAATTAAAATAATAATTTATCATCAAAACCAGTTTTAAAACATTCATTAACTTATTCTAAAATATAGGTATATTGTACTTCCAACTTGAATATTATTTTTATACCACCACATATGAGATTACTATTCATTAGGGTATATCAATATTCATAAGGGTATGTTACTATTCATTAGGGTAGATTACTATTCACCAAAAATTAAGTTTTCCTTATTGGACTCCAAATAACTTACTGATTACAACCATGTATGCCGGATTTTCGAAATTCCAAACATAGAAGTGAAAAAATTATGTTTAAATGTCACCTAGAACTTAGTAGTTAATTATGTTGTGTTTTCATATGATTTTAGGACATACTTATGAGAAGATAATTTCTATTGAAAAACATTTGGTCATTGAACTGGATATAGGCCAAGTGTCCTTGAATTCCTCTCAAATCTTTAATATTTAGAGGAGGTGAAATGATAAAGATAACCTTTATCTTATCAGGGCTTACTTTGTTGTCATGATGGAATACAACGAAGTTGAGAAAATTTCCCATGGTTACACCGAAAGCACAGTTTAAGGGGTTCATTTTCTGGATATTCTATTATAGCTTGTGGAAGAAAGTATCAAGATCAGATAGGTGGTCAGAACATTTTTGAGACTTAACCACTTGACTTTAAACATAGAATTTTAAAAAAAATCCCTAGTAAGGGTTTAAATATACAATTCTTGACACGTAGGTATGTGGAACCATCATTCTTCAAGCCAAAGGGCATTACCTGATAGTAGAATACCCCCTGAGTAGCCCTGAAGGTGGTGTATTCTTCATATTATGGGGCCATATGAATTTGGTTATACCCTTAATATCCATCCATGAAAAAGATGTATTGATAACCAGTCATCGCATCAATTAGTTGTTTTGTGATTGGAACAAGGAAGTCATCTTTCAGACAGTGTCGATTAAGATCTCCAAAGTCGATGCAGAGCATGCTTTTCCCATTTTTATTCTTTATTGGGAAAATATTGGCTATCCATTTTGGATACTAAACTTCTTGGATGAAGTCTTCCTTGATGGGTTTTTCTACCTTAGCCTCAATTTTGGAGCTTTGAGTCGGGTGTGTCCTTATGGCTTCCAGTTTGCATCTGCGGTGGGCTTCTGGAAAACCCAAGTGGTGGGTGGATACCTTGAGATCAAGGATTGTAATCTCTTTGTAATCTCAGGAGAAAACGTCTAGGAAGGATTTATATACGTCTTTCTATTCATAATTCATGTCTTCACTGATCAAAGTGGGTCGTGGATCTTCTTCTTTGCCCATATTTATTTCCTTGAGTTCATCAACAGTGGTGGAAACACCTTCCTCAAATGATGGAGGGGTGTCCCTGAGGTCTTCCTCCTCTTCATCTCCCTCACACTTTACCTCTTATACCTCTACCTAGGAGGTATATGATGAATCAATTTTCTCAGATTTAGGGTAGGAGTCTACATTTGGACATTCGAAAGATGAAGTAACTACTTCTTGTTCAATTGACAGCATAAGGCCTTTTTGAAGCTCTGAAGGGGAGATGAGGGACTGAGAATGAGCATCTTCATTTTCTATAATTTTCATGAAAACTTATTACATCCTAGCTGATGGAACATGGATTTTTTAAATCTTAGGGGATGATATGAATACATTTTCATCTAGGATTTCATTACTTCTTGGAGAGTTTACAACCTCTCCAGTGCTTTTGGGTTTAGTTGTCATGACTAAAATCATAGAAGTTACTGGATAAGTTCTCAAATTTAGACCCACCTCTTTGATTTGACTAATGGGAAGCATGTACTATGCACCGATCTTCTTGAAAGGATTATATGGAATAATCTCCATACCATTTAGAGCATTTATTAGAGTGACATCATCAATGATGAACTATTTCCCCTTCCTTTGGTAGAATCCTATGTTAATTTATTGATATTCACATGATTTAAATGGGGGGTTTTCATCATGAAATGTCCCAATTTGACCATTTATACAATATTTGATGAATTGGTGGTATGATGAGGGGATAAATTCATACTGATGTAGCCAAGGTATTCCCAAAATAACGTTTAAGGATGTATCTTTCCGAACAACCATGTATTTCAAGTCAGACATGAGATCCCTAAATGGAGTCTTGAGTTTGATTTCGTCAAGAGGATTTTGCTAAATCTTTTCATAAACCTATAATATTAAAGTCAATGGGGATAAATGAGATTCATTAAAACCTAGTTGATGAAGTGTTTGGTTCAAAATGGGGGTGACTCCTAAGCTATTGTTAATGAAGAATTTTTAGATATCAATGTCATCTAACCAGCTAGATGTATAAAAGGGTCTAACATATCTATGTATAATGGCATCCTTATCTAGGTTTTTGAATGAGATGATTGCGTGGAATTACACATGATTATTCTCTTCATGATATACTTCAGTAGTAGAAACAAAAGCTTCAAATTCTTGAGGGCTTTATATGGCCTCACTAGTGCAAAAAACATTTTTTACGTCACCATTTTTTACATCGGTTATATATAACCGACGTGAAAATCTGTGATATGTGGTTTTTTAGGTCGGTTATAAAATAACCGACGTAAAAAATATTGAGAGTAAATTTTTTACATCGGTTATTTGATAATTGGCATAAAAAATGAGGCATCGAACAAATTTTTTACGTCGGTTATAAAATAACCGACGTAAAAAAGTCAGCATCTGAGGCCTTTTTGACGTTGGTTATTTGATAACCGACGAAAAAACCCAACCCGCAGAATTTTTTACGTCGGTTATATTATAACCGACGTAAAAAACCAACACACGGCAATTTTTACATCGGTTATAAAATAACCGACTAAAAAACTGTGGTTTTTGATGTGTTTTTACGTCGGTTATAGAATAACCGACGTAAAAAACCAACACACGACTTTTTTTATGTCTATTATAAAATAAACAACGTAAAAAATGTGGTATCCGATACATTTATAATGTCGGTTATTATAATAACCGACATTATAAATGTAATAAAAATAGTTTATAACGTTGTTTATTAAATAACCGATGTTATAAAACATTTAAAAAATTTATCACGCCCCGTGGATTGTCATTTCTGATTTTTTGATCGACATACCTGTAACTCGTCTCTCTCACGCGGAAAACCTATAATCGAATCTTTGATCTCGTTTCATTAAACTCGTTTTTCCATCATCATTTATCATCTTTAATCTCCTCAAATCTATCATCTCCACTCGCAACACTCAGGTAAGCCTCCCACGACTTTATTTCATTCATTTTTTCCCGGATAGTCTATATTTACATTTTGTGATTTTTTTGTTTAAACTAGGTAAGATTCTTCGATTTCAAACCCTCTTACCTCGTTTTCCATCATCATCTTATTTATTATCACTATATCTATTAGACCAACTTGTAATATTCAAGTAATCCTCACCTACTTTTATTTCATTTGTTTTTGTTTTGCAGATGCCCTACATTTATGGTAATATTTGTTGTCATTGACAAATAATGATCTCATTCACCTATATTACTATAATTTATATCTAAAACATTGTGATACACCCATTTCGTGTACCAGTGTGATTTATTTTATAAGTATATATGGGTTTTCATGGTGGAATGTTTGTTTTGGATCCTTGGTTGTTTCTATTTTGGGTATCACTTTTTGTTATTCTATAAACTATTTATGTCGCTTATTATTGTGGACTATTATAAGTCTTCATATGCTATTAAAACCCGATTCATTGAACAATAGAGCATTTTAGACTAGTAGGAGATACAATTCATGGTTCTCATTTCGAATAATAGCATGATACCAAAACTAGTAGCTTGAGGTTAAAATCCCATGGTTCTGGGGGGCTGTCTAGAGGGTTGGGGGCTATCCAGGGGGTTGGGGGCTATCCAGAGGGTTGGGGGCTGTCTAGGGTGTCCATGGAGGTGGGTGGGGGGGGGGGGGGGGGCAGTCCAGGGGTGTGTGTGTGTGGGGGGGGGGGGGTGGGGGGGGGGTCCAAGGGGTGGGGGTGTCGAAGGGGGTGGGGGGGGTTGTCCAAGGGGGTGGGTGGGTGGGGGGGGGGGCTGTCCATGGGGGTGGGGGCCTGTCTAGAGGGTTTGGGGGGTTTTTCGGGGGTGGGGGGGGGGGTGGGGGGCTGTCCAGAGGGTTGGGGGGTGTCCAGTGGGTGTCCAAGGGGGTGGGGGGTGGTGTCCAGGAGGGGTGGGGGTGTCCAAGGGGGGTGGGGGGTGGTGCTGTCCAGAGGGGTGGGGGGCTATCCAAGGGGTGGGGGGTCTTTCCAGAGGGGTGGGGGCTGTCCAAGAGGGTGGTGGTGTCCAGGGGGTGTCCAAGGGGGTGGGGGGTGGTGTCCAGAGGGTTCGGGGGGCTGTCCAGAGGGTTGGGGGGTGTCCAGGGTGTCCATGGAGGTGGGGGGGGGGGGGGCAGTCCAGGGGTGTGTGTGTGTGGGGGGGGGGGGAGTCCAAGGGGGTTGGGGGTGTCTAAGGGGGTGCGGGGGGGGGGGGGGGGGGGGGCTTTCCAAGGGGGTGGGGCCTATCTAGAGGGTTTGGGGGTTGTCTAGCGGGGGGGGGGGGGGGGGGTTGTCTAGAGGGTTGGGGGGGGGGGGTCCAGGGGGTGTCCAAGGGGGTAGGAGGTGGGTGGTGGTGTCGAGGAGGGGCGGGGGTGTCCAAGAGGGGTGGGGGGTGTCCAAGGGGGTGTGGGGGGTGTGTCCAGGGGGTGGGGGGTGGTTTCCTGAGGGGTGGGGGGGCTATAAAAGGGTGTTGTGGTGTCTAGGGGTGTCCAAGGGGGTGGGGGTGGTGTTCAGGGGGGTGGGGGGGCTGTCCAAGGGGGTGGTGGTGTCCAGGGGGGTGTCCAAGGGGGTGGTGTCCAGGGGGTGGGGGGGGGGGGCTGTCGAAGGGGGTGGTGGTGTTCAGGGGGTGTCCAAGGGGGTGGAGGGTGGTGTCCAGGGGGTGGGGGGGGGGCTGTTCAAGGGGGTGGTGGTGTCCAGGGGGTGTCCAAGGGAGTGGGGGATAAGTTTCAGTTGGGATTGAATATTGCATCATGGTTTGTGAGATTATGACATAATGATTGTATTGTTTCATGGATATTAGTGTTGCAATATGATTCTATTTGGTTATATATATTTTTACCAGTCATCGACTATGAGAAAATTATGGGTTATGGGGGTGACCATGTCGTGGTTTTCAAATATGCGTAGTTATCCTGACCTCATTGTGCCGTGATGATTGGATTTACATTGTGATTTTCTCCATCGAATTTTTTATTTTAAATTTGATTTGATTCTCAGGTTTACTCCATTTTCTCTAATTTTCTATCAACCATTGGAGGCCCCATGGGTCTCTTTGATTCCATAGAATTTAAAACTGTTATATCTAACTATATTTTCGTTTTAAAATCATATTCAAACATATTTTTTTAAATACGCATAGATTTGTTTTATATTTAAAATTTTTTTTACATTCAAATTATGATTTTTTTTATATAAACACATATTTGTATTATCTTAAAAATATGTATAATTTTGATATTTTTTATAGGTAATAATGAGTCGAAGTTAGATTATGGCACATCAAATGAGTAATGAATATGAGGAAGGTGTTGATGCCTTTTTGGAATTTTCTAAACTAAATGTTCCAAGTAGTGACATTTTTTTCTATCCATGCCTGAAATGTTTGAATATGAAGAATTTTAAAAGTAGAGAGATAAAAGATCATCTGATTTGTCATGGTTTTAATCCGAGTTACAACCCTTGGATTTGACATGGTGAAACTGGACGGAATATCACTGATGATGATGATTTGCAAGATGATGACTCCGATGGAATTGAAGAAATAATTCGCGATATTGCAGCAGAACAAATTGAGATAGAACCGACAGTTGCGCGTCTATATGGTGATGCTAAAAAACCATTATTTCCTAGTTGTACAGATTTTATGGTTTTTTCGGTAGTGTTAAGATTGATTAACCTAAAGGACAAACATGGATGGAGGGACATAAGTTTTACAGAGATACTACAATTGATGAAAGACATTCTTCCAAAAGATAATGATCTTCCAGATTCACATTATAAGGACAAGAAAATATTATGCCCGATGGGATTGTGATACAAGAAAATACATGTCTGTCCGAATGACTATATGATATATAGGAAGGAATATGAATTTCTGTCAGAGTTTCCTAAATGTGGGACATCACGGTATAAGGTGAAAGAAAAATCACAGGCTGGTGTAGAGATTAAAAATATCCCTTCAAAGGTATTTTTGTATCTTCCTATAATTCCTCATTTCAAATGTTTATTTGATAATTCACATGATGAAAAAAAGGTTAAGATGGCATGCTGATGAACGGTTATGTGATGGAAAAATACATCACCCAGCTGATTTTCCACAATGGAAGAAAATTGACGAGAAGTATCCTACATTTGGAAATGAAATTAGAAATCTCAGACTAGGGTTGTGCATAGATAGAATGAATCCATACTGGACCGTCAATAACACACATAGTTCATGGCCTGTTTTATTGGTAATTTACAACCTCTCTCCTAAAGTTTGTATGAAGCGAAAATATGTCATGTTGAGTATAATGATCTCTGGTCCGAAGCAACCTGACAATGATATTGATGTTTTCTTATCACCGTTGATTGATGATTTGAAACTTTTATGGGAGGATGGTATTAGGGTGTATGATTCTTATAAAATGGAATATTTTCAACTGCATGCAGTGCTTTTGTTCACTATAAATGACTTCCCAGCATATGTAAATTTGTCTAGATATAGTGTTAAAGGGCATAAAGCATGTCCAATTTGCGAACAACAGACGTCATATTGTCAATTGCATCATGGGAGGAAAATAGTGTACATGGTTCATCGAAAGTTTTTGCCTATGGATCACTCTTATAGAAGACTAAAAAAGGCATTCAATGGATCACAAGAATTTGATATTTCTACAAAACCTTTATCCCCTGATCTGTATTTTGAGAGGGTGAAAAACCTTGATGTGACATTGGGAAAGACATAGAAATCTAGTAATGATAGACATATTTGGAAGAAAAGGTCAATATTTTTTGAGCTACCATATTGAATATATCATGAAGTTAAACATAATATTGATGTCATGCACGTGGAGAAGAATATCTGTGATAGTTTGATTGGAACATTTTTAGATATTAAAGGAAAGACAAAATATGGTTTGAATTAAAGATTAGACTTACTATCAATGGGAATACGTTTGGAGTTAGCTCCCACTCCTAATGGAAGATGAACATTTCTTCCCCCATCTTGTCACACATTATCGAAGAGGGAGAAAATTATCTTTTGTCAGTGTCTTCATGATATCAAAGTGCCTCAAGGTTATTCTTCAAATGTAAAACAATTTGTCTGATTGAAGGACTTGAAGTTGATTGGTATGAAATATCATTATTTTCACGTCATGATGCAACAACTTCTACCAGTTGCATTGCATGGAATATTGCCCATCCGTGTCAGAAAGACTATAATGAAGTTGTGTTATTTTTTCAATTCAATTTGTAATAAGGTGATTAATGTGAATGCTTTGAACATTTTGGAAAAGGATGCAATTTTTATACTTTGTCAAATGGAAATCTATTTTCCTCAAACTTTTTTTGATATAATGGTGCATTTAATGATTCATCTGGTTCGAGAAATAAATCTTTTTGGACCTGTATATCTTCGTTGGATGTATCCTTTTGAAAGGTATATGAAAATATTTAAGGGGTATGTTAAGAATCTATATCGACCTGAAGCCTCCATTATTGAAAAGTATATTTCTGAGGAGGTTTTAGAGTTTTGTACGAGCTACTTGGCTGTGGCGCAACACATATGTTTGCCTCCATCTCGCCATGAACGAGTTAATAATGAGGTAAAGGGGATTCGTGTCTTGAAATTCAAATTGTTGTCAGCTGAACAGATGAAGAAGTTAGAATCATACATCTCGAATAACATAGCTGATGCTCAACCGTATATCACATTACATATTAATGAGTTGAAACAATGTCATCCAAAGAAGAAAGAAATGTGGATTTTGAATAAGCACAACAAAACATTTTTATCATGGTTTAAAAAGACCTTGCTTGGTAGATCAGATGTATCAAAGACATTAAAATAGATAGTGGGTGGTCCATGTTTAAATGTGATAACATGGTCCGGTTATGACATTAATGGATATAAATTTCATATGAAAGCTCAAGACAATAGAAGTGCAGTTCATAATAGTGGTGTATTGGTGTTTGTAGAAGTAATGCATTTTTCGAGTGCTAAGGACAAAAACCCAATTTCTGCATCAATTGCATATTATGAAGTGATTGAAGACATATGGGAGGTGGATTACTTTAAAATTAAAGTTCTTGTTTTTAACTGTAAATGGTTTATTGGTAACAACAGTGTCAAACATGATGAATTTGGAATGAAAGTTGTTAATTTGAATAGATTGGAAGACACAACCGATTCTTTTATAATGGCAACACATGAAAAACAAATTTTCTATGTAGTAGATCAATCAGATATGTAGTGGGCTTTTGTTTTACAAGGAAAAAACAATATGTTGGTGAGGATGAACTTGATGAAGATGATGATTTATGTGAGATCCCCACTTCCATGGATAGATTAACAGAACATAATGATGAGCATGTTGAAGACATGGTTTGTTCCATAAGGAATGATCACAACGAAGGAATTTGGGAAAACAATCCATTTGTACATTCCTAAAATTGCAGGTAACATTTGTTTATTTCTTGTTTACATTTATTATTTTCATAAAATGGTAGATATTGTATGTTTTTTATTTATTAAAACATGTATTAAAACAAAATAAGTATAATTTTTTGTTTATTTTATTTTTGTTTAGTTTACTTTATCATGTTTACCATTACATTAATTATATATCTATTGTTTTTGTTCAGTGACAATTATTTTACCATTTCTACCATGTTTACCAGGTTTACCATGTTTTAATTTTGTTTAGTTTACTTTATCATGTTTACCATTACATAAATTATATATCTATTATTTTTTTCAGTGACAATTACTTTACCATGTTTACCATGTTAACCAGGTTTACCATGTTTACCATCTTGAATATTTTTACCATCTTTACCATTGTTTAACATGCTTACCATATTAACCATGTTTACTATTACGTAACTTAGTACAATTTTCTAATTTATGATTACAGTGGTATTAAAATATTTGAATTTGTATATTTGTGAACTAATGTTTGTTTTTTTGATTTGAAGGATAATGACAGATCAATCAGTTGATCAACCACATGATTCTGGAGATGAGCATATTGGTCATACCTCTGGGGAGGAACATTCACATGCTCCTCTTGATGTTACCCAATCTTCCTCATGTGCTCCCATTACTACAAAGAGTTCAAGAGTTGGTAAACGTGGGTGCACACGTTTACCAAAATTATCACTTGCCCGTACACAAGATCAGAGGATACTCGTTGAGTTTGATGAGGATGATATTCCTAGAGGTCCAAATGCAAAAGATTTTAAGAGTTTTTTATCCACTCAGGGTAAGAGAAAAGTAAGCATTTTGTATAATGACTGGAGAAGTGTGGACAAAGCAATAATATATCAGTTGTGGGAGATGATTTTGGTAATATCTTTTGCTATTGTTTGCCTATTCTTTAAATGTTTCTAGTATATATAATATGTTTAACCTCTTCTTTATCAGATGACATTTGATATTCCTGACACTGGAGGAGTTAGGAAGAAATGCTTATTGATGGCTTCCAGGAGATGGAGGGATTTCAAATCAACCCTCACATATGATTTCATTTTTTGTCATAGGAGTCATGACAATCCATGTCATATATATCCTTTCATAGATGAAGACACATGGAGATAGTTTGTTGAAAGTAGAAGAAAAGAATCATTTTTGGTAAGGGTAATGTAAAATTTTATAAGCTTTCTTATATAAATGATCTTATTACTATTTTGTTAATGATTTATTATTATTAATTTATAGCAAACAAGGAAATATCATTAGGAGATCCAATATAAAAATTTATACCCTCATAGTTTATCTTGGGGAGGGTATACATTATTGGAAGAACAAATGATGGTGGAAAAATTACAAAAACTAAGAGCTGAGTCTTCAAGCTCTGGAGAGGTGGCCCCTCCATCCCCTCCATCTAGACATGAAAAATGGAAGAGAGCTCGGATGGGAAAAAAAGGGAAATATCTTTTGGAAGATTTGAGAATCATAGCTGAGAGGATTGTAAGATATCTATTTTATTTATTTAAGTTATCTATTTTCTTCATATAATTTCAATCATTACAAAAATGTTCAATTAATTAATACAGGATTCTCTTGAGGAGCAGAGCTCACAGGGGGTATTTACAGCTGCTAGGAGGCAAGATATTCTATCTACAACATTGGGAAAGCCCAAACATCCTGGTTGTGTACGAGGATATCCAGAAGGTGTATCGGTAAGAAAAGTGTTTCCATGTTCCTCAACTACTTACGTTGAGGGTGTTTATAAAAAAAATAGAATCCTTGGAGGCTGAAGTTCATAATATTAATGCGACGATGGAGGAAAAGATTAGAGCGTCGGTATAGTCTATGTTTGCAGACATGAAAAGACAATTTCAGACTGCAACTCCCGCTTCTCCACCTCCCCTTGCAGACCCCATTATTTACCCTCCACCTCCGCCAGTAGCTCCCACTCCCCCACCTCAGCCCACAGACCCCATTTTTTATCCTACTCCTATTCCGCAGCTTCCTACTTATTGTGAGTTGTATGTTGATGATACTAAACATCATATAGTTTCATATGGGTTGGTATATTGTATAGGATATATAGTTCATCATCAAAAATTAGAGGTAGAGAATTAGAGGGTCACTGTACAAGATATTATAGATAGATCATCTTGAGTACCATTACCTACAGATGAGGTGATGACAGTTGGACATAGTATCAACCATTTTTTAATTTGTCCATCCAGACTTCTTCGACTCATTACCATAGACATATGTATGTTATATCTTCTATTTTATTTTTTTATTGAAGTTGTTTTATCATTTGAAAAATAATATATTTTTCTATTTATTTTTATAGGAATAATTAAAAGGTAAAGAAATACTGTATAGACAACAATAAAGAAAAATGGCTATGACATCAGATACATATTCTAGTAGTTTTGACAGATTGTCAAGATATTCAAATTTGTTGGCGGATCATTATGAGTTTCCAACGGAAGCTCATGTTTGTGGACGTGCAATAACTGTGTGTATTATGAAAGATGATATCATGGATCTTGTTACTGGAGATAAGTTGGGCATAAACGTGGTGCAGATTTTTTCCATGTAAGTCTTAACACCTTTTCCCCGCGTTATATTTATTAAAAATATATACTTATGTCTGTTTTGTATTAGGTATCTTTATAACATTTGTGATAATAATGAGCAGACAAATGTATATGGGTTCATGGACCCGCATTTGATTTCCCCTGAAGCATGTGCATTGGATGAGGAACAAAGAATGGTTTATATTACTGAAAGACTTGAACAAAATATAGTCACACAATGTTGGATGATTCCTTTTTGTGAGAGGTATGAAACAAATCTCTCTCAAAGAGTTCATTATCTTTTAACATAAAAAACCACTAACCTTAATTTTTTTTATCAGTGATCATTGGATGTCAGGGGTTTTTTGCCCAAGGGATAAAACATTTTATTGGATATGCTCTGTCCATGGTGATGTGCGGGAAAGTTTTAAGAAAATGTTGGAAAAGTAAGTTTCAATTTCTCAATAGTTTTCTATATTATACTGAATTTTAAACTTATCCCATTCGTATTATTTTCTAACAGGGGATGGGTATACTTTCGAAATAACACAAATAAAAGGAGTGAGAATATTAAATATGTAAATGTAAAGGTAAATATCCATTTATAATTTGTACTATTTGATTTATTATATACAAATAATATATTGAATTTACACTCATTCAAACAGAATTGTCATGAACAACAATGCATCATCGAATGCGGATATTATATGTTAAGATTTATGTATGAAATAATAACAACTGGGATAGTTGTGAACTTTGACTGGTAATATTTCCTTTTAAACTTTTCCATAATATTTCATTTGATTTTTTCATTATACACATTAACTACTATCCTTTTAATTTGTAGCTATTTGATGACCCTCAACCCTATAGTGTTGAAGACGTCAAACACTTACAAGTGGAATGGTCAAATTATTTTACAGGTTTGATTGATTTTTAGTTGTTTGTAGTGTAAAATGTAATTTTTAACACTTTCATTGTAATTGTGTATTTGGTATTCGTTTAGGTTGGATTTAGTTTTTTTTAAGTTGACATTGTAAGTTTTGAATATTATATATGTGAATGTTTAATTTTTCTCTACTTCTTGTTTTGGTCTACTTATGATGGTTTTTCTGGTATGGATTCTGGTATGGGGGGGAGGGGTTCCAAGGGTGTGTGTGTGTGTGGGGGGGGGGTGTTTAATGGGTTGGTGGGTATCTAGGGGTGTGGGAGGGCTATTCGGTGGGGTGGGGGGTATCCTGGGTGTCCATGAGAGTGGGGGGGGGGGGGGCAGTCCACGGGGGTGGGAGCGTTTCCAGGAGGGTGGAAGGGATATCCAGGGGAGTAGGGGGCTGTCCAGGGGGTGTCCATGTATAGACCTAAAGTTTAACGTACATGGACATTACATTACTTTTTCGGAATACTTAGTACATAACGAAAACACACACACAAGGATCAGGATAGTTTAGTGTCTTTGGAAACTCAGAATATAATCTTCTAATCGTGGTGAAAGATCTTCAACATCTCTCATAAAGATCTTCCTTATTTTTTTTACCTAAAACCTTTCTTTATATCCTGGGGAAAAGACAACATAAAAGGGTGATCTCAAATGCTCAGTAAGGGTAAACAAAAAAAATATCAATCACATCATATTCATAAGAACATAACATTTTGGAAATATTAACCTGCAAAAGAGAGCATAATTTTATAACATGGGATAAATCATAGTAGTGAAATGAAATCCCAATAATCATAACTTAAAACATGAAACTTTGTGGCATACAAACACAATCATAGAGAATCATTTCTTATTAGTCAAGACTCATTGACAAGACTATCTTAGTGGACAAAGTCCATTTCTGAACCGAGTCACCCTCGTTTCAGTCCTGTTTCACTGAACCGGTATAACCTACAGTTCCAGCCATGTCTATCTCATGAGATATAAAATCTTTACCCAATGCATTGGAGGGAGATATAGGTCCCACCCATCTCATAATGATACCATTCTTATGTGTGTCACAAAATCATAAACCATACATCATAGCATAACCCATGTAATAAAAATGGGAATCTTAAGCATCATGACATCATAAAACAATTCATATAAGGTAAAGGAATTCATAAAAATATTTCCATCACAACATAATCAAAACCATGTAATAATAGGGATAGAAACAGAACCCTTTATTATCTTAGATGGAAAATAATTTTGATAAAACACTTGAACTCCATTCTTGAGGAAAATATCCTTTCTACTTTAAAAACATTTTCCTTTCTTAACATGTATTAAAATTTTAAACTAATAGAAGTTGATTAAAAATAAACTTGAAAACTTGTAAAGGAAGATTCTTGGAAATAATGTTTTAAAAATCCATTCATTCCGTATAAGTTAAAAAAAACATTCTTCGTACTTTTGTCGGAAAAGTCAAAAAAGTACCTCTTACGAAAAATGACAAAAGATTCCTTTCATATATTTCACTAAAAACTCACCGAAGGGTAAAATTGGATATAAACTATTGTATAAGGATATAAATATTACATATTGAGGAAACATGGATGTGGATTATAAAATACACCCCAGTAAATACCAAAGTATAAACAATCTCGGATAAAAATGAGATTGTGATATTTCCCTTACCTTATGTCCGATATGCTTTGTACATATCCGAAACTCCTATATAATGATTTAAATAATGTCATTAACTTATTACAGAATCATATTCATTGTTATGATATCATATATGGTTCACTTATGACTTTATATTACCCGTTCTTTTGTAAATTCTATGTTAAAGAAGCGTTTTGGGTAAAATCGTTTCATTTATTGTAGGTGTTTGGACTTGTTGTTTTTGACATTATTATTACTTATATCATGATTTATTTACTTCCAGAATATAAAACATGATTTATATATCATATATATTCAGTATATATATATATATAATAGATAGATAAATGAAATGAAACACACCGTTCATGGAGACGGTAGTCCGTACGTACGCATGAACGCTGTTTTCCTTTCCTTATTGTCTTGAATGGAAGTAAGTAAATGAAATACATATATATATATACATAAATCCAGTAGATTTAACATGTCATATATTTCATTATTATTCATTATATATACTTTATAATCATTCATGAATGGTTAATGTGGAGAATGAATCTCATCGCGTCGTGGAGACGGTAGTCCGTACGTACGCACGAGCGATGATATCGTTCTCATGATCGTGAACTTGTGTTTAAGTGTATGTATACTATTTCAGTATCAATATCACTTTATAATAATCATATATAGTTACTCATTACACCATTATACCCATCCAATTAAGGTGGTGGCAGAAAATAGATTACACCACGGCGTGGAGACGGTATTCCGTACGTACGCACGCGCGGTGATTTCCTTTTTCCGTAGGATGGATAGAAGGTTAATTAGAGTTGTTTCATATTTATAATAACATATAATTATATAAGAAATACTTATGTTATTACTTTATCATGAAACAACTAAAGAAGAATAAGTTGAAGAAGAAAGAAATTGAAAAAGATCGGTAATGGATATTACCTCTTTTTGACGCGCATTCACTTAACCTCCACTTAAAGAACTAAGGATGGTCTTTGAAGAAGACCAGGACCTCTAGGATGATACTAGGGAAGTGGAGAAGATATTTTGGCAGGGTTTGGCCGAGCTTGAATGCTAAAATTGGTGTGAGGAGGAGAGGGAGGAGGTGCCCTTTTATAAGGGAGGAGAGGGGCACCTTAGGAAAATCTCAAAATATTATTTTATATTAAGGTCAAATTTGGTTTATAATGGTTCCAAAGGGTCTTATTTCGAATCTAAATTAGGGATGGGTCTAAATACTCTCATACAATAGGATTTAGACAAGTTTATCTTATTATTTTAACCTTATCAATTAGATTTAACTCTAAGTTAAATAATTTAACTTTTACCGTGTCTTTTTGTTTGCTTACACTATATGGTTAATAAACTTACTATATCAAGACAAACGAACCCCAAGTTGTTTATTATTAATATATATAATCTTATCTAAGTCATTTGGCCGAACCTTATATTTTTAGGAATAAAATAACAATTAATAATATAATATAGTTTTTTAAAAACTAATTTATGTCAATTTTGACACTATTTGGTACATGATTTTTATGAAATTCATAACAAAATGATAAGTTCTAAACAAGTTACTTAAATAAACAATAACATGTCATATTAACCTATAAAATTAGTTTAATTCATAAAAAGTCTCAAATTACATTTATTTGGGCATTTATAACATCAATTATGTCAATATTTCATTAATAAGACAATTACTGCATCATCTTTGTGACATAATAAATGATAATTATTTAATCTCTAAAAATTCTAAATAAATTCCTATGATGTAGATAATTGTATTAGATTTCTGGAGACTATTTATGTTTGAAGTTTCATGAATATTATCACTAGATTAAAATTATTATACTTATAAGATTTAAGAAAGTGACATGTTGTCACATTCTTTGGTTTTAATAATAATTAAATTATTTTCATGGAAAAAAGTCCATAAAATGAATCTAATCCAACCCTTAGGTTATATGGGTCTACTTTTAGACA
The DNA here is from genome assembly GCA_963277665.1 of Viscum album. Lineage (NCBI taxonomy): Eukaryota > Viridiplantae > Streptophyta > Magnoliopsida > Santalales > Viscaceae > Viscum > Viscum album. The sequence goes on along the minus strand of OY728143.1, from coordinate 1,211,808,053 downwards.
TCAAATAGGATTTTTCCAAGTGTTAGGGTAATTTTATAATCTTATATTTACCCTTAATTACCCGATTTACCTTTAACTATAGTAAATAAAATTTACCGTAGTTACTATTCACAATGCCCAAAAATAAAAATTAGCTTATTAACATAATTTGGACCCACTTATTCCAAATATGGAATCCATTTTTCCAAATTCAATACACAAAAGATGCAGAAATTAAATTAAAATTAATCCCGTTGTTGAAAGAAAACGGGTTTTTCTTTAAAACATTGCAAAAGATTGAATTGATTTAACCTACGAATTCAAGGTAAAATCAATGCTAATGACATACATTATATTAAATGGTAAAAATATATTCTATTTATACTTTAAAACCATTAAATATTATAATTTAACCACATAAGATATTACGATGAAAAAAGTTGTTTTTAATTAAAATATAGCGTATTTTTACTATTCATTAAAATATGGAAGTTATCAGAAAAATATCAAAACTTTATCTAATGTAAATTTTTATATCCTGATTCAAAAGAAGAATTTTATTTTGTCAAATTGAACTTATAAATATGTCAAAAACTAGATTTAAAGTGGGTACGCCATCAAAAGGCGGCAAAACTGCATTTTTTGAAAAATACTTATTTTACCCGAAAAATTTATTTTGTTCTTATACCATGTTCAAGAAAATGTGTAAGATGAATAATAATGTTATAAAATTAAAAATTTAGTTAACACTATTCATAACAGCTAGTTCATAACAATATTATAATAATATATCATTGTTTAGTAAATCCCGGTATTGCGTACAACACATGTTATCGAGGAAGGTCGTGATTGCGTGTAATGCAAGCCAAGTCAGGGTTGCGTGTAGTGCACGACTCCTTTGTTGTTGCGTATAACAGAATCCAACCATATTTTATTTATACATTGAATATATATATATATATATATATACACTCAATGTTTTGTAGAATAACTTCTATCAAACGAACTAGAAATTGTGTGTAACAAGAGCCAAGAAAAGTGTTGCGTATACTACAAGATAATACAATGTTGCGTATAGCGCAAGATAATCTTGGTGTGTCGTATAATAGAAGATATGAATGAAATTAAAATCTCAGGTTGTTACATTCTACCCCCCTTAAAATGAATTTCACCCTCGAAATTCGTCAGGGTTATAAATCGTTTACTATTCATAAAAACCCACATCGTAAAAAGAAATACCAAAACATGGCTTTAAAAACTAAAGTATGAAATGTAACGGTTACCCAAATTAACTCATCACTGGGTTTCCACGTAGGAGAACATAGGTGAAAATATGGATATGGAAGAAAAATCTAACCATCAAGTTTTGATGGAGAGTGGTAGAGAACATGGCTATGAAAAAGCCAACAATCGCAAAGCCATAAATTTGTGATGATCTAGGGTATCATCTGATTCATCAGATATAAGATCACTAGGACAACATTTTTGGTTTTCAATATCATTTCCCTAAATTTGAAAAATTTGAATTAGAAGAAATACTTACTTGATTTTGGTACAATATCACTGTTGTTCGTGCTTTGAACAATTTCCACTTCATCTCTTAAAGAAATGAAGTTGAATTTGTTATTCGTGAAGTGTTAACAGATCATGTGATAGAATGATGGGCCATTCCATCTGTTTCAAACAAAAGTTTAGCAATAGTTATCAAATATACATAAGTCCGTCTCTGGTGAGGTTAATCATATACGATTCCAAAAATGAACTTATACTTCATATATCATACCACGTAATAAAATAAAACTAGTTTCTACTAACCAGGGACTTCCTGTAGGCCAGTGGTAGGCGATAAAGGCCAGTCGCATTTCGGTTGTGGGTTCGATTCCCACAGCCTTGTCCGACGCAATGGGCTGTTGCCCGTCCTACAGGTTGTCCTTTTTCTAAAACTATATTACTATAACATCCCATCAATAATATCAAAAAAAAATTCTATCCTTAAACAATACTAACTTATGTCCAACATAATCCATTCCAATCTTTATGCTTATCCATAATACTACAGTCCACTCTCATAATATAGTGAAAATGATTACTAGATATTTAATACCATAGTTTATCCCCATATATCATAAGATATGTCTTGTTGGTCAAATTACAAACATGTGAATACCTTAATCATGTATTCTCTTGAAGAATGAATACCCATTGAACCTTAGTGAAAAAATGAATGCAGTCAAAAGTTAACTCTTTCCACATACCAAAATCCAAAAATTCTATATACTCAAACCATGATATAACCTTCTCCTTATATCAGTCATGAGCTCATGAATACGGTCAAACATTTCATTTTCTCATTTTCCTTTCATTATGCGCATATCATCTTTTTTTTCCAAAAATATCTCAATCAAATTACATGGTTACCAGTACCATTGAAAACCACAATATACCAATACATAAATATTCCAATATTCCATGATACTATATACAACATTATTTTGGAATCCCATTACATAAACACTTAATCATTCCACCACATTGTTGTCATATTCAACATCGCCAAAAGGGATCGCATGTAACTTCCCTTTGTCCTTTGCCTTAAGTGGTTGCTCATATAGATCATCACTAACCCTTGGATTAGGGCATTTATTAGCATAATGCCCCATTTATTTACACTTGAAGCATTGAAGTGTAGTAGGTTCATTCTGTGTATCCCTTCCTTTGTTTGCATCAGTAGACATCTTCTTCCCATCATTGCGGCATTCAAATGCCCGATGACCTTCCTTTCCACATTTAAAACATTTACTTGTCCATTTAATACAATCTCCACCATGCTTCTTTCCACACTTTGAGCATAAGGAAACATTCATCTTCTTTTCACCATTATTCGGAGATTTCTCCTTGAAATCCATATTTCTTTTCTTTTCAAAACTATGAGATGGATAAGTAACACCAACTTCCATTTCTAACTTGATAGCACAACACACAATTTCTTCATATCTACTGAAGTCTCTTATAGCTAATGCCCTTCGAAGATTTGGTTTTAAGCCACTGAAGAATCGATCAACTTTACTTTCAGGTTGGATGATAAATCCAGATGCATACCTTGCAAGCCTTGTAAAATTCGCTTCGTATATACCAACAGATTCATCATCCTTTTTCTTTAGTTCAAGAAACTCCTTCTCCATCTTTGTTCGAAGAATACGAGGGAAGTACTTATTGAAAAATAAGTTCTTGAACTTGTCCCATTCCATGGACTCAATTTCATCTCTTTGCCTCGTATTCTTGATAAGATTCCACCATTGATCAGCTTCACCTTCCAAACGATATACTGCTAAGATGACTTTATCATGTTCAGAACATTGAAGAACTGAAAATATTTTTTCAGTGGTACTGATCCATTGTTTAGCAACAAGTGGATCAGAAGACCCACTGAAAGAAGGTGGACGTTGCCTCATGAAGTACTCAATAGAATATTGTTTCCTTATCTGCTCATTTGGAAGTCCATAATGATTCATAGCTTGTGTAAGTATAGCAATAAGATTTTGCACTCCATCTCCCATAACATTTGTTTGTTCAGGAGGAAAATCATTGCATTTTCCATTACATTGATCAACACGGTTCCTTCGGGTTCCAGCCATCGTCTAAAACCCAAAAAGAATTGTGTGAGAGGCAAAAATCATGCTAGGGAAAACAACATAATAAAGGGGGAGTACCCTTAATATCTAACATCTTAGGTTAAATTCTAAGATCGTTACCATAGTTCTAGGACTATATCCTATATGTATACTTATCCTTAGAGACATCCCTAGACATACCTTAGAAATATCTCTAGGGATCTCACTAACATTCTCACATCCTAGTTTCCAAAGGTTGACTAAACCTTTCCTCTGATACCAACTGTAGAGACCTGAATCTTAACATACATGGACATTACATTACTTTTGCAGAATACTTAGTACATAACAAAAACACACACACAAGGATCGTGATAGTTTAGTGTCTTTGGAAACTCGGAATATAATCTTCTAATCGTGGTGAAAGATCTTCAACATCTCCCATAAAGATCTTCCTTATTTTTTTTTACCTAAAACCTTTCTTTATATCCTGGGGAAAAGTAAACAAAAAAGGGTGAGCTCAAATTCTCAGTAAGGGTAAACAAAAAAAATATCAATCACATCATATTCATAAGAACATAACATTTTGGAAATCTTAACCTGCAAAAGAGAGCATAATTTCATAACATGGGATAAATCATAGTAGTGAAATGAAATCCCAATAATCATAACTTAAAACATGAAACTTTGTGGAATACACACACAATCATAGAGAATCATTTCTTATTAGTCAAGACTCATTTCCAAGACTATCTTAGTGGACAAAGTCCATTTCTGAACCGAGTCACCCTCGTTTCAGTCCTGTTTCACTGAACCGGTATAACCTACCATTCCAGCCATGTCTATCTCATGAGATATAAAATCTTTACCCAATGCATTGGAGGGAGATATAGGTCCCACCCATCTCATAATGATACCATTCTTATGTGTGCCACAAAATCATAAACCATACATCATAGCATAACCCATGTAATAAAAATGGGAATCTTAAGCATCATGACATCATAAAACAATTCATATAAGGTAAAGGAATTCATAAAAATATTTCCATCACAACATAATCAAATCCATGTAATAATAGGGATAGAAACAGAACCCTTTATTATCTTATATGGAAAATAATTTGGATAAAACACTTGAACTCCATTCTTGAGGAAAATATCCTTTCTACTTTAAAAACATTTTCCTTTCTTAACATGTCTTAAAATTTTAAACTAAAAGAAGTTGATTAAAAATAAACTTAAAAAATTGTAAAGGAAGATTCTTGGAAATAATGTTTTAAAAATCCATTCATGCCGTATAAGTTAAAAAAAACATTCTTCGTACTTTTGTCGGAAAAGTCAAAAAAGTACCTCATACGAAAAACGACAAAAGATTCCTTTCATATCTTTTACTAAAAACTCACCGAAGGGTAAAATTGGATATAAAATATTTTATAAGGATATAAATATTAAATATTGAGGAAACATGGATGTGGATGATAAAATACATCCCAGTAAATACCAAAGTATAAACAATCTCAGATAAAAATGAGATTGTGATATTTCCCTTACCTTATGTCCGATATGCTTTGTACGTATCTGAACCTCCTGTATAATGATTTAAATAATGTCATTAACTTATTAAATAATCATATTCATTGTTATGATATCATATATGGTTCACTTATGACTTTATATTACCCGTTCTTTTGTAAATTCTATGTTAAAGAAGTGTTTTGGGTAAAATCGTTTCATTTATCGTAGGTGTTTGGACTTGTTGTTCTTGACATTATTATTACTTATATCATGATTTACTTACTTCCAGCATATAAAACATGATTTATATATCATATATATTCAGTATATATATATATAATATATATATAAATGAAATGAAACACACCGTTCATGGAGACGATAGTCCGTACGTACGCATGAACACTTTTTCCTTTCCTTATTGTCTTGAATGAAAGTAAGTAGATGACATACATATATATATACATAAATCCAGTAGATTTAACATGTCATATATTTCATTATTATTCATTATATATACTTTATAATCAATCATGAATGGTTAATGTGGAGAATGAATCTCATCGCGTCGTGGAGACGGTAGTCCGTACGTACGCACGAGCGATGATATCGTTCTCATGATCGTGAACTTGTGTTTAAGTGTATGTATACTATTTCAGTATCAATATCACTTTATAATAATAATATATAGTTACTCATTATACCATTATACCCATCCAATTAAGGTGGTGGCGGAAAATAGATTACACCACGGCGTGGAGACGGTATTCCTTACGTACGCACGCGCGGTGATTTCCTTTTTATGTAGGATGGATAGAAGGTTAATTAGAGTTGTTTCATATTTATAATAACATATCAGTATATAATAAATACTGATTTTATTACTTTATCATGAAACAACTAAAGAAGAAGAAGTTGAAGAAGAAAGAAATTGAAAAAGATCGGTAATGGATATTACCTCTTTTTAACGCGCCTTCACTTAACCTCCACTTAAAGAACTTAGGATGGTCTTTTAAGAAGAGCAGTACCTCTAGTATGATACTAGGGAAGTGGAGAAGAGATTTTGGCAGGGGTTGGCCGAGCTTGAATGCTCAAATTAGTGTGAGGAGGAGAGGGAGGAGGTGCCCTTTTATAAGGGAGGAGAGGGGCACCTTAGGAAAATCTCAAAATATTATTTTATATTAAGGTCAAATTCGGTTTATAATGGTTCAAAAGGGTCTTATTTCGATGATAAAGTGGGTATGGGTCGAAATAATCTCATCCAACAGGATTTAGACAAGTTTAGGTTATTATTTTAACCTTATCAATTAGATTTAACTCTAAGTTAAATAATTTAACTTTTACCGTGTCTTTTTGTTTTCTTACACTATATGGTTAATAAACTTACTATATCAAGCCAAACGAACCCAAAGTTGTTTATTATTAATATATATAATCTTATCTAAGTCATTTGGCCGAACCTTATATTTTTAGGAATAAAATAACAATTAATAATATAATATTTTTTTTAAAAACTAATTTATGTCAATTTTAACACTATTTGGTACATGATTTTTATGAAATTCCTAACAGAATTATAAGTTCAAACCAAGTTACTTAAATCAACAATAACATGTCACATTAACCTAGAAAATTAGTTTAAGTCATAAAAAGTCTCAAATTACATTTATTTGGGCATTTATAACATCAATTATGTCAATATTTCATTAATAAGACAATTACTGCATCATCTTTGTGTCATAATAAATGATAATTATTTAATCTCTAAAAATTCTAAATAAATTCCTATGATGTAGATAATTTTATTAACTTTCTGGAGACTATTCATGTTCGAAGTTTCATGAAGTTTATCACTAGATTAAAATTATTATACTTATAATATTTATGAAAGTGACATGTTGTCACATTTTTTGGTTTTAATAATAATTAAATTATTTTCATGGAAAAAAGTCCATAAAATGAATCTAATCGGACCCTTAGGTTATATGGGTCTACTTTTACCCATCCAATAGGATTTTTCCAAGTGTTAGGGTAATTTTATAATCTTATATTTACCCTTAATTACCCGATTTACCTTTAACTATAGTAAATAAAATTTACCGTAGTTACTATTCACAATGCCCAAAAATAAAAAGTAGCTTATTAACATAATTTGGACCCAATGATTCAAAATATGGAATCCATTTTTCCAAATTTAATACAAAAAATATGCAGAAATTAAATTAAAATTAATCCCGTTGTCGAAAGAAAACGGGTTTTTCTTTAAAACATTGCAAAAGATTGAATTGATTTAACCTACGAATTCATGGTAAAATCAATGATAATGACATAGATTGTATTAAATGGTAAAAATATATTCTATTTATACTTTAAAACCATTCAATATTATAATTTAACCACATAATATATTACTATGAAAAAAGTTGTTTTTAATTAAAATATAGCGTGTTTTTACTATTCATTAAAATATGAAAGTTATCAGAAAAATATCAAAACTTTATCTAATGTAAATTTTTATATCCTGATTCAAAAGAAGAATTTTATTTTGTCAAATTGAACTTATAAATATGTCAAAAACTAGATTTAAAGTGGGTGCGCCATCAAAAGGCGGCAAAACTGCATTTTTTGAAAAATACTTATTTTACCAGAAAAATTTATTTTGTTCTTATACCATGTTCTAGAAAATGTGTAAGATGAGTAATAATGTTATAAAATTTAAAATTTAGTTAACAATATTCATAACGGCTAGTTCATAACAATATTATAATAATATATCGTTATTTAGTAAATCCCGGTATTGCGTACAACACACGCTATCGAGGAAGGTCGCGATTGCGTGTAATGAAAGCCAAGTTAGGGTTGCGTGTAGTGCACGACTCCTTTTTTGTTGAGTATAATAGAATCCAACCATATTTTATTTATACATTGAATATATATATATATATATATACACTCAATGTTGTGTAGAATAACTTCTATCAAACGAACTTGAAATTGTGTGTAACAAGAGTCAAGAAAAGTGTTGCGTATACTGCAAGCTAATACAGTATTGTGTATAGCGCAAGATAATCTTGGTGTGTCGTACAATAGAAGATATGAATGAAATTAAAATCTCGGGTTGTTACAGTCCAAGGGTGTGGGGGTGTCCTGTGGGGTGAGGGGGGTTTCCAGGGGTGTGGGAGGGCTGTCCAGTGGGGTGGGGTGGGGTGGGGGGGGGGGTCCAGGGTGTCCATGGGGATGGGGGGGGGGGGTAGTCCAGGGGGGTGGTAGAGGAGGTACCGCCATACCTCGGGGGGCTGAACGCCGCTAGAAGGTACTCATCACTCCCACATGTGAAACATTTTGAGATCTCAAGATTCACATGTGGGAGTGATGAGTACCTTCCAGTGGCATGCTCCCCGAGGGATGGCAGCGACTCCTCTCCCAACACCAGCTATATAGGGGCTGTCCAGGTGCTGTCCAGGGGGTGAGGGTGGGGTAGTCCAGGGGTGTGGGGGGGTGTCCAGGGGGTGGTGGAGCATTCCAGGGGTGTGTGTGTGGGGGGGGGGTGTCCAGGAGGGTGGGGGGGGGGGGGTTGTCCAGGGGTGTTGGGGGCTGTCTAGGGGGTGGGGGGCTGTCTAGGGGTGTGGGGGGTGTGGTGGGGGATGTCCAGTGGGGTGAGGGGGTTCTAGTATGTTTTTGGTAACTTTTTGGTCTATTTCAGGGGTGTGGGAGGGTTGTCTAGGGGTGTGACAGTGCTGTCCAGGGGGTGGGGTGGTATATAGGAGGGTGGGGGGATGTCCAGGGGGTGGTGGTGATGTCTAGGGGTGTGGGGGGGGGGGGTGTCCAGGGGTCTGGTGGAGGCAGTCCAGTGGGGTGAGGGGGTTCTGGTCTGTTTTTGGTAACTTTTTGGTCCTATTTCAGGGGTGTGGGAGGGCTGTCCAGGGGTGTGGGAGTGCTGTCCAGGGGGTGGGGGGTATACACGAGGGTGGGGGGGGTTTTCCAGGGGTGTGGGGGGATGTCCAGGGGGTGGTGGGGATGTCCAGGGGTGTTTGGGGCTGTCCAGGGGGTTGGGGGTAGTCTAGGGGTGTGGGGGGGTGTCCAGGGGTGTGGTGGGGGCTGTCCAGTGGGGTGAGGGGGGCTGTCCAGGGGGTGGTGGGGGGTTTTCCAGTGGGGTAAGTTTTAAATGTTATCAATGTAAATGATTAATTTTTCTTTGGTTTTTGTTTTGGTCTACTTCTTTTTTTCTTGTATGAATTCTTGGTTTGGTTTCTGGTTGTTTCTGGGGAGAGTAGAGGACTGCTTTCTATTTAAAAAAAATTGGTTTATCACATCGGTTATTTAATAACCGACGTGATAAACACCCCCGCACTGTTTTATCACTCCAGTTATTAAATAACCGACGTGATAAACCCTCCCCCCTGGTTTTTCACATTGGTTATTTAATAACCGACCTGATAAACACCCCCCGCACTGGTTTATCACATTGGTTATTAAATAACCGACGTGAGAAACCCTCCCCCCTGGTTTATCACGTCGGTTATTTAATAACTGACGTGATAAATACCCCCCTCACTGGTTTATCACGTCGGTTATTAAATAACCGACGTGATAAACCCTCCCCCCTGGTTTTTCATGTCGGTTATTTAATAACCGATGTGATAAAATCCTGGGAAATGGTTTATCACGTCGGTTATTAAATAACCGACGTGATAAACACCGCGATGTTATGTTTTTTACGTCGGTTTTTAAATAACGGATGTAAAAAACAATATTTATAATGCCGTCCGTATTAACGCCGACTAAAAACCGACGTAAAAAATAAAAAATAAGCGACGTAAATGACATTTTTTTCACTAGTGCCTCTATGAGTGCTTCTCGGAGGTCTTTTGATAGTCTCAAGGTTTCCAAGATAAAAAACTTGGTCAGTACCAGGGATAATTGCTTCAAAATATCATACTTTTGGTCCAAAGGTTTGTGCTTCCCATCATGGGGATTCTATTTTATAGGTTCTCTAGGAACATAAGTACTTGATGTAGATGTATCATCCCTTATAATAGGAGATTATGGTGCTTCTTATCTTAGTGGATTCGGTTGAATAGGTTTATCTTCCTGCCAAGGTTGATTAGGTGATGATGTATCCTCTAGACGATATTCCAAGATGATCATGTTAAGGGAGACCTTGACATGTTTGGGGGAACTTCATTACTTCTTCTACGCTCGCTGGAGATCTCTCCCACAAGTTTTGGCTATGTAGATGGTTCGAGTAGGGATGTGGTTAGAGTAGTGACACTTATCATGACCACATCTTCCCATATATCGCCAAATCTAATAGCCTCTTAACTTAGTTCCACAATCAATTTTAAGGAATTTATGTTCATAATCACACTCATACTCTTATAAGGGATACATTAAGGGAATAAAATTAATGGAATTGATGATCAAATCCTCATCTGATGGAGATTCCATCTGGTGGGTCAACTCTTATTGAACAGTTTGGTGAGGCAGTGCCCGTGCTTCTGGGATTGTAGGAATAAAGTTCACCAAATTCAAATCCAACTTTTTCCTTGGATCATTCTCATTTTAATGCATTTTACCCTTTCACTTCTGGCCATTTCATTTTTTTGAAGGCTGAATTTCAGAGGGCTGAACTACTGATGGAGTCGGCTACATTGTAGCAGAAGCAGCCATGGGATTAGTCGGCTGTTTAAATTGTTCTTGAAGGATAATATGAGTCTGGTTAATAATTTTTATGACCATCCAATCACTAAAATTATACATACCCTTAATGTTAACTTCCTTCCATTCATTCGCCTCTTCTGGATCAGTGGAAGAAACAAAAAACACTTGTAGAGATGTATTTCCTAGCTTCACTTTCCCGAAGTCCACCATCTTCTGTTGGGTGTCTTTGAAAATGAAACATTCTTGGATGTTGTTCCCTAATTATCTATGGAAGTGGAAATAGATCACGAGTTCTTCATCTACATCCTGGTAGGACTTCTTGGACTTTGGAAACATGATCAAGTAGTTCTCCAATGTCTTGATAAAGTATCCATGGACTTGGTCATTTCGAAAATAATAAACCTTATTCTTTATCTCCTCAAACTATTTTCACCTATGATTCCTTTGATCATCCTGATGAGGGGGGAATTGTTTTTGAAAATCAGGAGGTGGAACCAAATGATATGAAGCATGATTTGGAGCAGGAGCGGGTGCAGGGGCCTATTTAAGTGTAACAGTGGCAACCTATGATTTCCACGCTCTCTTTCCTTGAGCTGAAGGAATTACTCGGGGCTTAGACTTAGTTTGTGTTATGGATTATTCCCCTCTTTCGGTAATCATAGTGAGGTCTCAAAACCCTCCAGTGTATTTCATAGGGATAAGTGGCATGCAAAAATCATCCTAAAGATTCTATATATAGATGAGAAACAAGTATTCTGTAAGATCCTATAGGTTTAAAGAGTATTTTAACCCTTTCCACCGAGCAATGAAATTTGAGACACTCTCATTCTCCCACTATTTGAAGTTTGAGAGGTCAAGGACTATTTTCTTATGTAATGTCAAGCTGAATTGGAAGATAAACTTTAAATCAAGATCTTCCCACCCTATAATTGACTGAACCAGCAAGCTGGTGTACCATACAAAGGCTATTCCCTGTAGTGATTGCATAAAACACCTAAGTTTCACTACCTCTTATTATTATGGGGTCCCCATCATGGGATCACAGTGGGTCACGAAATGTGTCAAGTATTGCTCTAGGTCCCCAATGCTGTTGAAAATTATGAATTTAGGATTCCTAAAGTTTGATGATGGAATATTCAGACCAACCCATTCAGGGTAAGTCTTCTTCTATGGTTATAATGGTTCACATTATTCCTACATTTATTCCAATTGATTTGTTATAAAATCAATAGTATTCATGATTCCTTGAGGAATGTATGGTTGAGCATGAGCTTGAATATGGCTAGAAACTAGTAGGGCCATCTGTGGAAGAACTGTTGGTATATTCCTTAGGTAGCCTATAGGGGAAGACCTATAAAGATACACCTGACCCTATTCTGGATGTATACCCATTGGAGGGAGCTACCGATCTACTACTATGGGATCTAAGTATGTTGGTTGTTGGTACCCTACATTGAGAAAATGTTCCGAATCCACTTAGTTCACTAAGGTGATCCCTCTTTGTTGAGGTACGCCAGTTGGGAGTGTGAGTTGAGGATACTCTTAGAAAACATATCCAATAGGAAGACTACCTTAGAGTAGTTTTTCATTGAGTCTCCTCAATTATTTCATATCTTCCTCTTTTTGAGAAAATATTTCCTCAAATGTGAGGGGTCAAAACTTTTTAGGGAGTATGTGATGTGAAAACATACCTTTTACCTTTTCTTTGTTGGGTTATCTCTAATTTGGTAGTGGTAGAGTGATCGAGGGAAAACCCAAATTCAAGGAGAGTATCTGATTCCGGGTATGCACACCCCCTCTAATCATTTTAGTGTGTAACATATTTTGAACTAAAACTTCCTCATCCAGCCCCTCCTCCAAATTGGCCCTGTGTTCTATAGGGTCTGAAGGGGTAGTGTTAATGACATTCACTAACGTATAATGTGTTGTAGTAATTTTATCAGTGTCTTTGCAAGACTACATTTTTTTATACCCTCCATGAGGCCTTGTCCCCTACTTCACTGATTCTCTGTGAGCTACTTAGAGGAAGGTAATCTAAATGGAATCTCCATAAAGTTAATTCATATGTGTTCCCAATGAGAATAATGAATCACAATATGAGAAAAATTGGGTGGAATCATTCTGAAACACTCCACCTAATTGGGAGAAAACCGACTTCCATTGAGGAAGAGGTTGCTGAGGTGAAAAATCCCCCAACCCAGAGGGTTAGGGCTATTCCCGTTCCACTTTCAAAACTCTTAGGGCACAATTTTATGATCTTGGAGGTTGTGTTAAAAAATCCCCCAGCCCTACGGGTTGGGATACTCTTAGATTACTATTTTTGTTACTACCATGGATTCTCTTATGATTTAATGGAGTTTTTTTTGAACATGGGTTGGGTGCATCATTTGGTATTCACCTGAATCACCTGATTCTGAATATCGTTGCACTATTTGTGAAATTTGTGTTACCTGACAACTAACTTCCCTTAAGTGGGAGGGTTGATCGATATTTTCAGATTCTTGATACAAAAGTCTTTTAACAACCTTCTCTCTTCACTCCCGATGTTGGTGAGAGTCGGTCAGAGCTTGTTTTTGTTGAGCATATCATCGATTGTGAATATATTCCATTTGTTTAATCCGTCCTAAATCCATGAAATTTCATGACACCACCTTCATCAAGCTTTTTTTATTGGGAATCATGGTAAAATATAACACTCTTTGTTCACCCCATCCTCTAATATGAACAATGGATGAGGTATCTATGACCAGAAGATACAATTATTTTAATGTGCCGAGTCATGAACATTGTAGGGATCCTTTATGTTTCCCTAATTTTGGATGTCATGCATCTAGGATATTTTCCAATTCAATTTATCATTACATCCATTCTATTACCTTAACATGACTTTGATACTCATGGTAGGATAATGCCCTTTCTATTAAGTGACGAAGAGTGTTCTATATGTTGAGGTAGATGCCATGCACACAATATTCTGACAAAGCCTATGGAATTATATATTAAGGGGTGACTAAAGGACATAACATGAATGATATGTCATCTTTATCCAGATATTTCTTCATGTTTATCATGTTTTCTTCATATTTTTTTAGAGGTTCCTTAACCTGGTCTAACCAGAGTGGAAGATTTCCTATTTCTTTATTATAAATGAAAATATTGATAGGGGATTCCTCTGTCATAGTGGAAGGAAGGTGATCCAAGGGTGGCTCAGAGAATGATTGTCTCCTTGGTATATCTTCCAGCTAAGAATGGATTTCACTTTTCAATGATAAGGATTAGACATGACTGGACCTATTTTCCCAAGTACCTCACAGTAGGAGTGATTTCATATCACTACATTTCTAAGGGGAGGACCCTTATGATGAAGTGAAATGCTAATGTGGATAATTTTTCACAATGAACACCATCATGGGAAGGACTACCATGGTGGATTATAGTACATGGAATACCCTCTTGCTCTTTGATATTATGGATATGCAGAGGGTTTCTGCGACTCTCAATGGGAGATGGGTTATCTAGATCGATCATATTATGAACATGAAGTAAGAATTATTGATGAAGTTTCTAGGGTGGACCCTCATAATTACTTATAATATCCCCGTAATTTGATAATGGGGGATTAGGATCTTGAGATGCTATAGATAAATGCCTGAGGGTTTCAAGAACTCCTTCATTATGTAGAGTGGGATTGTAAATTAGCTATTCATTTTACAATCATATCTGGTGAGGCTTCTTTTTGGATTCCTTCTTTCAAGCGACTAGGGACACTTTATAGGGAAAGTAGTTTTCATGTATGGAAGCCTATTTGACAAGATCTTGTGTTCCTTCTAGAATTTTTTGACAGATTTATAGAATTTTGGCAGGGGTTTATGCCTACCTTGGAGTGGCCATTGAGATAGACCAATTACCTCCAATTGGAATGGTTGTATGTTCCTGAACTAGTTTTCTATATATTGTGGGGGAGTTTATCCCACGAACCTCCTGGATGGGAGTTGAGGTATGCATTTTCTCCAAGGTGACATGCTAATGAGACACCCCACCTGTAGGGATGGAGCTATGTGTCCATCCCCCTATCATTATTTTTGTCACCATTATGATGTTATGGAAGGTCTGTAGGATGTGGGTAGGTATTTTCATTTACCATTTCATCATTTTCAGGATATATTTGGTGAATTTAGTGACTTGAATGAGGATATATTCCCATTCCATTTTTGGAGCAGGGGTATGTGTCTTCTCCTATCCTCCATTTCCTTCCAAGGGATACCTATAATACTCAGGTGTGGGGTAGAGAGTTGGGTCTACCCACTATTCATCATTGGGAATTTACAATTGACTTCTATGGATGCTTCTAGATTAGGATTCTAATAGGATTGATAAGTGTGAGTAGGTGTGTGCACCTGCTTTTGGTTTTCCACCAAATTAGACCAATGAGCTTCTTCAGATGTTACCAGATAAGTCTGATGGAAGACTTGGTTGGTGCGGGTAGGTGTATGTTCCTACTCACTATGTTCCACTTGATTTGAATGACAGACTTCCTTGGATTCTTCCATATGAATCTTCAGGTCAGATGAATTAGTGCGGGTGGGAGTATGTTCCCGCTCACAGTTTTACATTACATTTGGTTGGTAGACTTCTCCAGAGGGGATAGAGATGTAGCCCTCTTACCTGTTGACCAGTTGCTGCCCATGGCGGGCCGTTTTTCATGCCAGGATCTAGATGACCTGGTCCAGAATCCCAAGTATAGTACCCTCATCATGAGGAGGGTTCACTTCTATGTGATGTTGGTGATGATGACTGCGGGAATGATCCCTTTGGAAGGACCCCTATATCTTTTAGACGAGGCTATCTATGGACTATTGATCCACCTCCCTAAAAAAGGGGAATAACTAGTTGTTTCATTCTAGGGATAAGCTCCCAAAATGATTGAAGATGGTAATAGGTGTCAGCTACTTCTGGACCAATGGTCATCAATGATTGAATTACCAATGGGGCTTTACAATTTGGAGGACCTATCGGGTGGCCTCAAGGGTTAGGATGGTACTATTCTAACAATACTCATGGACTAGTGCATTCAAGACCCAGTGTTGAAGATGCTAGGTCAGTGAAGGAATCCTCTTCTTGGACGAGGACCCAACATGAATTATAGCTAGGTAATAAATCTATGAGAGTTGGTATGAAATCATTTGGATTGAAGAGAGATCCTATTGGAAGTGCCTCAGATATTGGTGACAAGAACAAATAAGAAAACCCAATCAAAGTAGAATCTCATTAAAAGAACACATGAACGATTTATTTTTTTACTTTCACCTATTTCATTTTGAGAGTGAAATGGGACCAATGAGTGGGTGACACCATCATCTTGGTTAAGGATTCATATCGGGTTCACCATTTTTGTTTTCAATGAAAAATAGTTGTGCCTAACAGTTAATTTGGGGGGGGGGGTGAATTGTGAATAATCATTCATGTCAGGTTTTTCATTTTAAAATGTCTTCCAACAAGTTTCATTTGTGGAGCCAGAAACACCCAATGGTTCCATATTTGTGCTAGCTCATGGATCTTCTTTCCAAAGACAGGTTATTATTTGGACATTGGGCCAACAATACTTAAGAAATCACAATAATTAAGGGGATGGGATTATGATCTCATCACACCTTTTTGAGGGTAATTATTTCCTAATTCGGGAATCTCTTACAAATCTAAGATATATTTGTGAATCCTTCATTAAATACCAAGTATGATGTAGGTCAACCTTGAATTAACAATAAATTATTAGAATTTATGGAATTTAGAATCATCTTTATCTATCTAAGGTTCTTCATAAATGGAGATATATGTATGTATCCAAGGTTATCCATAAATGGTAACCTCTTATGTATTGATTAGAGATTCTTTTTCCATCTTATCATGACACTAGTTTTGAGCCACATAGTGGGAAGCTCTAGGTTGAATCATCATACAGGGATATGGGAGTTGTTTTGATATCGAGATCAGATCCATAAGATGGGTTTCCTAATATCCTCATGAAAGGAATCAGAATCCATGTAGTTTAGTTACACTCAATAGGGAACATCATACCTTTTAGAGTCATATGATAAGGACCAAAATTTGTAGTTAATGATATATGAAAAGGACGTCTAGGAAAAAGGTGAATAGTCAAAGTTCGGTGTGGAACTTATGCCGAAGCATCCCAACGAACTTGGAAGGGATATGGAATCCTAGGTTGGATAAGACCCTACTTGGAATGTGGCCCAGATAGAATAGGGTTGATTTTGGGTGATTGGGTTTGGTCCTCATAGAGGCTTCCTACGTATCCCATTTGGATGGGAATCAAAGCCCACATAGTTCGATTGTGAGGACCCACAACTATGGAGGCCCTCTGGAGGTTTGTCTCACAAGGGAGTATATCCCTTTGAGAGGATTAAGAAATGATTTTGGGGCATACACTGTATAAGAGGATTCCATTTTGGATGGGTATGGTTGGGGATTATACAGAATAGGAGGCCCATGGTTCAATTGGGGCTTACACTTGGAATGATTCCCAAATATTGGGGATCATGGAGATTTCATGATCATTTATCACCTCTAAGCCCACAAGAGTCATGATAAGTGTGAGAAACAAGAGAGAGTGGTAGATCTGGAGAATCCAAAATATCTACTTTGTCCACTGGTGGATGAGACCAATACCCAAAGGGAAAGAGAGTTGGCTCTGGTGTCCATTCCCTCCTGTCATTGTACCCTAGACCCAAAGGTGGGGGGGGGATTTGAAGTTCCTATCTCCCCTATTTTATTTTGGTATCCAAGATATTCACATCAGACTACCCATCTAGATACAACCCATTAGTATGAATAATGAGGTATAAATTAATCATGATAGGTTCTACAAGAAAGGATAGGGGTTTACTCCCTAAGAGATTCCCTAAAATTGGTTTCAAGGGAAGAGAGGATGATCTCATTACATGTATCCTCACCTAGAACTGTAGGTCCCAGGTCTTAGATACATTGAGGGAAGGGCATATCCCTAGCTATTATGTCCAATATCATGGAATCCCTTACACCACCTCCAGGGCCAGGGTCCTCATAACCATAGGAATGCATACTCACATTCACCCTGAGGACCCTAACCATTAGGAAGGACTAGTGTGATATACCTTTGACCAAAGGAATACATACCCAAATGGTATACATGCTGGTGTGCCTGTTACCATGGTTTTGAAAGTCCAAAGGCTTCACTGGAAGTTTCAATTTGGTTCCTCTCAGATGAGGGAGCCAAAGGAAGAGAGGCCCTGCCATAAGTGGATTGGAAGAGGGCCTGAGAAGTGGCTCACACATGTTAAAGGCTGGGAAATCTAAGAGGGTATCGTGAAGGGTAAGCCTGCATAGACCAACATATCTTTACACAGGTAGGCCTAAACGTGATATAAGTGTGTTAGGCAATGGACCACCTGAAAAATAACACTTGGATGGGGATTTGATCAAGGATTCAAGGGCTTCATCATGTGTTCCTAGAATTATCTCATGTAGGTCCCTAGTTTGAGAAGGGGACCTCCCGCCAGTGTTCATTAACCACAGGTGAAAGGGTTCCTCACATATGTGTTATGTATTTTAGACCATGCGAGTGTCACACCCTAACCATGGTTTCCTTTTATTTTTATTTATTTATCGATGTTATATATTTTGGGTGAAGTTTGGGTTGAGTTCCCAGTTTTATTTTTTTTAAATTTTGGAGGCTTTGGGTATTTTTTGGACTTATTCATGGTTAGTGTGAATGTTATGGGGAGAAAGTGCCATGGTGGGGATTTTATGACACCAACGACTTCACTGCATGATGCTTAAATTATTTAAGGATCTTCGGGTGGAATCTCATAGTGTTTTGGGTTTCATTTGAGGGTTTTTGGAAAAAATTTCAGGTCACATGGTTTGAACATGGCTTTCCCAAACTGTGCAACCTAAACCTGCAAGTTTCAGAATGTTTCCAGTAGCATTCGTACGGTTTGCGCACAGTTTATAAAACTATGCATACCATTAAAACCTAAATAAAATTTATTTTAAAAACTCAATTTAAATGATTCCACATTCATTTTCAATCCCTACTAGTTGGTTATTGACCAGATGGGTACCCCCTTATTTTTCCTTCGTCATAGGAAACTTTTTGGGAAATTTATCACCAAATGTTAGTGATTATTCACGATTTCTTCATCGAATCTGCCCCATTCCTCTTATACTCTTCCCACCTATCATTTACTGGTTATCTTTTGTCTTGGAACCCTCTTGTATAAACCCTAGGGTTAAATTTGGATGATTCTAGTCAATTTTTTTGATGTTAAGGTGTGCAGATCATCATTTAGGGCATATTCTTCCTCCTCCTGAAGTTTCGTCACATCTGTACATCGTTAAGGTAGGAGTTTCCATTATTTTACTTTATTAAACATTCCATTGAATTCTTGAGCATTCCTAGTTCTTTTAAAATGGTATAATATTTCTTATTATGTGTTAGTATAAATTGATTTGGTGTTTTTGTGATGGAAAATGGGTAAAAATTGGTTTTTAAAGGGTTTTCCATAAATGTGCCTATGTATTCATGTATGTAAGGTGATTGATAATTTTTGTATTAGTTCCCTTTTTTAAAACTTAGTGGTTTAAGGGTGTGTTTGGCCTTGGTTTCATTTTGGTGGTTTAGTTCCATGGTAATATGAGCCAAGTTTTCAATTTTTGGTTCTTTAAAAAGGTTTGGATACTCTTTCAGAATTTCATGAGTGTTCCATTGGATGTAGGAACATCCATATGTGCATAGGGCGCATGTATGGATGTTCCAAAAAATGATATTGGCCTCGTTCAACTTGAATACCCAGTTTTCAAAACACATAACATTTCATCCTCCTCTCTTTCTCAATTCTCTTTAATCCTAAATCTTTTTCCTAAATGGTTTCATGGTCTCAAAGTGGATTAAATATGAGTTCAAATGTTATTTTCAGAATTATGGATCATTTGGTAATTTGGGAAAAATGGTTTTATTCTAAATGGAATGAAGGCCCATTTGGAATTTGTGCATGTTGTGTAATTTTTTATTGCATTCAAAATGGTATTGAGATGAGATTGATTTTGGAAAGTGTAAAGACCATTTGGAACCTTCATGTGGGTGGCATATCTTGGATTGGTTTTTTAAATGATTTCAATGGTTTTTAAAGGTATTTGAGATGAAAATGATGTAAGGCCTGATTGACACTTTTTAATGTTTGGTATGTGAATGTTGTTTTGAAATATAAATGACTGTTGACAACATGGAATGTTTTGAGAAATGTTTTGAAAGATCATGTTTTGTAATGGCCTGGTTGGAACTTGTGAATGGATTGATGTTTGATGGGAACCCCTATGGAGGATTTCTTGGGAGTGGTTTATCAGGCGGGTGGTGTCAGTGTTTGGGGTAGGCAAGTGAGGTGGTGGTAGGTAAGGTGAGTCACGCATGAGTGGGCCTCTCCTTTCACCATATTCTATTACCATGGTATTCCTAGGCATCTTTTAGAGGGTCGAGTGATGGTTGCTTATCAATCACGATTAGATGGGATGGTACCCCTGGATGTCTAGAGTCCAGGTTGGATGTTCCACTGGTGAGACTATTTTAGAGTATCAAGTTGGTTATAGACTATGGATATGTACCATATGTCGACAGGTGAGTTGTAAGGACATGCGTTTTTCCAGACTGCAGTTTTGAGAAGAAATTTGAATTTTTTTGTTGGATGATGGTGAGGGGTAAAATGGTCTTTCCCCCCTACCATTTGATCTCGAATAATTTTTTTGACCACTCCGTTGGTCCCAGAATAGGGTTTTTACCCTAGAACATGATTTTGGTGGAAATCTGAGTTGTTCAAATTTTAGCGGAATATTTAATATTTAATATTATTAAATTAAATATTAAATTATTCACACAGGTTCATTTAGAGATAATTTTTAAATAGAGAGTTGGATTGAGATTCTTTCTATGTCGTTGAGTCCAGAATGGGGATATTATCCAAGGCGAGGCATAACTTAAGTCAGGCATTGGGGCGACCTGAACCCCTTTTTCTTCTTTCCTTTTCTTCTTTTCCTTTCCTTCTTCTTTCCTCCTCCTTCTTGTGCACACTCCATGTGTGGATCTTCATTCACTATGACCTATGAGAGAAATGGGAGATGGAGAAATATTGAGAGATGGAAGGCAATAGGGGTACCCATTTGAAGCTCTCGACACACTGAGTAGGCGTGCGACATCCGTGGATGGTGAAATCAACCGAAGCTTCGACGGTTTCTGACCGAAGGTAGGGAAATTTATGTTTTCACCATATATCCCATTTAAAAATGTTGTTTTATGTTTTTAAAGCCTTATATTTCTTGCTTGTGGCCTCTTGAGGCCCGATCTGTTGTTTCGGGGGTGAAAACGGGGGTTTCAGGCGATCTGAAGGATTTCCCGTCGGGAAACCAAGGTTACACGGTGTGTGTTCTAGGGGAAAATGATGTGTGTTATTCTAGTTTAGTTAAGAAGAAGTTTTCTTAATTAAATTCTGTGTACTCTAAGTACACTCCATGTGGTGGTTGGCCTTGTGTCCGACCGTGTGAAAAAAAAGACACGGAATAGTCGTTTTTGAACAGTACACGCCGTGCACTAGGAGTACACGCCATGTAGTGGCACATGAGCGTGTGTCCAGGTGAAAATGAACATGGGATGGAGTTTTGTGAATAGTACATTTCGTGTATAGTAACTTACATGCCGTGTAATTTTACATGGGTAGACCCCATGTACTCCAGAGTACATGCCGTGTACTTTGTCCGGGGGTTCTTTAAACCCCTGCAAGTTGCAATCCAGGGGTCTGTTTCATGTGCTATCTGTGACCACATAAAACTTGCATTGAGGAGAAAATTTTTAGTCTATTTGGGGAACTTTTTGTGTTTTTCATGATGCTCGGTGGTATGAAATGTCCAAAATAATAATAATAATAATAATATTTTAATTATTATTATTTGGCAATTATTGAATGAGACGTATTTTCTACGTCCGATGTCCATTTGACACACTGACAGCGGTGTTGTGACCCTGAATTAAAGGTGAAAATTTAGAGACTGATTTCAGGTTCTAAAATTGAAATCATGTGTGGGCCCCACTTAGATATTGTTATGGTGAATAGTACCTTTTTCACCGGTTGATCATTTTGGGCGAGTGAGTAGTCCATTATGAGAATTGTTCCATGTAGATTGTAATGGTGGAATCATATTGACATTTAGAGGTCATATAAATGATGTTTTGGGGGTTTATATCTAAATGGATAGGTTCTTCCTCTGGTTATCGAGTTCAGTTGTCACCTGAGAGTGAGACTTGGCGTGGATGATAGGTTGGGTGTTCAGACCAAAATAATTGAGATTTTTGATCAGAGACAAGCTATGATATATCTACCATAACATATTATTTTAAGGAAACCCCTATTATGAGACGTGTCCTTATATCCTACAAGTCCGTGAGACCATATTTTTCCAAGGATCCTCTGAGGGATGACTTTACTTATGTGCTGACTTAGGGAGTCCCTTGTAGGATCTCTCTCATGTTTTCATTTTCTCTAAGGTTCCCATGTAGGATTCCTTTGTCATGTTTACTTGGAGGATCCTGAGTAGGATGAATTATTGGTGTTTTACTTGAGGTAACCAGCAGGTTTCCCTTAGTTTGACTGGCCTCAAGTTATACGTCGAGTTCGGGTAGAGATGGTGTTCAGGTGTCACCTAGAACCTATGCCAAACTAGTAATCCCATGGAGATGTCACTGTAGTGTTGGGTTGGGTGTTCGGTCCACCCTCAATCTTTTTTATGTTTCACTTGTTTATTACTGATGTAATGATGTTCACCAGAGGTGGTTCCTAGTTGGTGGATTTTGAGCCTGACATGAGGCATCTTTCTATTTTTTATTGGGATGCCCGGACGTGCTCTCCTGAGATCCGGTTTCTAAGCCATGTTATTTATGATATTTACTATACCTAGGGGTATTACCTGGGAATTTAATATTGATCCTTACTTGATGAAATTGGTTATATAAATGTTTTTCCCATGTGAGTTGACTATTGTGAACCATGTAATAGTGTAATTTACATGTGTTGTGATACATGATGAAATGATGATACACCGGGCTTAGCCCTGATACATGCTGAAGTGATGATACACTAGGTTTGGCCCTGATACATGCTGAAATGATTATACACTGGGCATGGAACCCCAAGAATCATGTTAGATTACGCACTCCCGAGTGGCGGGGATGATTACGCTCTCCTCGACCATTGATCGAAATGATTCCGCTCTTCCAATCAGTTACAAGACTCCAGGGGTGTAACATGGAGGCTCACCAGAGAGTTCTCTATTTATAGATCACTTAAGGGTATGCACCTTAGGGATCATCCGAGTTCCAAATGTCGCGACCACCTACGGACCGAGACCCAGGGCTCAGACATTGGACTAGATTCACAGGCCTAGGCATCATGGCAATTGACTCCGTAACCTTTTATAGGATATCCAAACATGCTTCCCAAAATATTTCTTTACAGGTGGGGATTATTATGCTCTCCTAAACCTATGATTGGAATGATTACGCTCTTCCAGATCTATCAGGATTGTCCGTCGGTATATAGTATCCTTCTTTATAGGATTTTTTATCAGTATACGGTATCCTTGTTCCAGTGATTGGAGATGACTATGGGTGAACCTAGGTGTAGGATGAGCATCCCCCTATGGTGAAGTAGCTTGCTCAGATACATTTTTGGCTTTGTCTGAATTAGGTACATATTGATGGTATTACAGACCCAAAGATCGACTTAATGATACACAACTTGAGTGGCATGACGTCTAGCTCAATTCCCTCACACAAGATGTCCAGGAGATCGAGCTTATGGACCCAAGGATCGATTGCTAATGTGCTTTCTTGTTATTTGATTCACATACTCATGAATATTCATATATATATATATATATGTGTGTGTGTATAGGTATGGGACTATACATGTATATGTATATAGATATGGACATCCATGGTGGCACTTTCCCAGTTGTCAGGGATTACAAACCCTGGGTTTGACTATGGTTGCATGTTTGGTTTACTTCTTTTTGTTGTGTATTCCAGCTAGGCTGAGCACATTGCTGTTGCATACACTTTTAGTAGCACAATTATAGGTAGCTTGTTGGGGTTCCCTACTGAGATTATTTTTCACCCCTATACATGCACCTCAGTGTACATGTAGACCTTATGTTTGATTTTCAGGTTGAGAATGAGTTTCATGGTGGATAGGGCTAAGGCCCAATTTTTCATGATCAATTAGAGCTTCTCAAGTGGTTCTACTGATCGGGCTACTTCAGTTCGACAGTGTCTGGAGATCAGGTACGTGGGTTGGGTCAAAGTCAGTAGCAGAGCCCTATACTTTTACTTTCAGTTTATTTTGTACTTGTATCTGTATGGTCGGCCCAGTGGGTGACCAGTGCTGTAT
The DNA here is from genome assembly GCA_963277665.1 of Viscum album. NCBI lineage: Eukaryota > Viridiplantae > Streptophyta > Magnoliopsida > Santalales > Viscaceae > Viscum > Viscum album. The sequence continues at coordinate 1,211,783,801 of OY728143.1, read as the reverse complement.
TGTATTGAATAGCTGTTTAGGATTTTACAGCATTTTACTATTACATCTTGTTCTATTTCAGTTTTTTATTGCTTCCAAACACTGTTTACTTTCTGTTGTGTATGATATTTAGTTATTTACGCTGTTTCCTTACTCTGTTATGAGGGCATAGTCTCCCCACTATCACACCCTAGGCCCTCGATACTAGTCGGTAGCCTCTGGTGTACGGGGAGGCACTCTTGAGGCCTTGTGGCGAACCAGCTCAGAGCACCAATTTAGTGGCTTCCGGTTTGGGACGTTACAAAGTGGTATTAGAGGAGTTTTTTTCATGGTATTTACTATTTGGGATATGGTAGATAGGAGTATTAGGAATGTTTCAGAACCTATGATGGATATCATACTGGTGCATCGAGAACACTTGTTCCGGTAAGAAGTCTTGGTTTCAAGGGTTTGGGATTGCTGTTTTGATTTTGCAATGTTATAGTTGTATATGATTTTCGCCTTGAGTAACGCACATGTTGTGTGGGTGTTTTAATTTACTACGGATCTATGGATCTTGTCCATTTATAAGATTCTAGAGATGGATTTTGACTCTTGGCTGGAAAAGGTAAGAGGCATCTTATGCATCATACTAGGCACATAGGATTCACAACATATAGGCCTGCTAGTGTGTGTTTTTAATAACGACTGAGACCTTTGGGTATACTTACACATACTTTTACTTTGATGGAAGGTTATGTGGATCTATGTTGAGGAATTTTTTTGAGGATGATGAATCAGTTCTCATGAACAGGTGGTGTAGTGACCCTAGTAGGTCTATATGGCACATGATGGCTTTATATTTAACCCCCTGTTGGGTGTTTTTTCTCAGGTCTGTGGTTATCTAGTCAGATCGATGAGTATGATGCTGATAGTTAAAAAGTATTTTCTTATGAACTGAACCTCCTTGGGGTATTTTTGAATACAGATACTCGATGAGTATTAGTTCAACTTTTCTCTTCTGCTTTGGTTGTGACCTCTAGGGAGAAGTTCCTTCTGGGAATGTTCATAGAGGATTAGGGACCTTATAGGTTTTGTTTTCATCTTTGATCCTCATTGTTTGTTGTGATATTTACCTTATTTTGAGAGGTTTTGGATATTTTGGGCTAGGTGGTTAGACCTTGTGACCCAATTGTGAGGCTTTCTCTGTAGGGATAGGTGGGAGACCGAGTGACCCTTGGTTTTGACTTGAACCTTTGTAGGTTGACGTCTGTTTTGTTTTAGGGAAACATGTGTGAAGAGGTTGGCCTATGTTTTTTTGATTCCATTTTATAGGGGAGATGGACACACCTTTGGTGAAATATTAATGTACTCCTATAAGAGATGATCATGTGATATCCTTATTTGTCTTGAGTATGCTGAGAGAGCTTCGACCCTACGTCGAGATCCTTTTTCTTACTTAATGTTCTTCCATGTTGAGGAGGGGACCTGTTGTGGTTGCGCTCTAGGAGTGGTGTAAAGAAATCAATATGGTGGGGAGTACACCTTTGGCTGTTTGAGGGTGGTTTTTCTCATTTCAATTAAACTTTACTGTTTTTTGTGAGATTTTGAGCTCAAAGTTTTCTTTTAAGATGACGATAAGGGCATTCCTATGGTGGGGAGTTCTAGATCAGTCATAGTTGAATGTCTTCTGTGTAGGAGGCAGTTATTAATGCTATAAGGCTGGTCGTTGGACAATCTAAATAGCTTGATTGTGTAGATTCTCGGGTTAGGAGCATGGATTATGGTCCTTTTCATTGGGATTCTTGGGTAAGATAATGTTTATAGTGGGGAGTTTGTAAGGACTTGTGGTTTTCCAAACTGCAGTTTTGAGCAGAAATTTGAAATTTTACTATTAGATGCTACTGAGGGGTAAATTTTTTTTTTAACCAACCATTTGATCTCGAATAAATTTTTTGACCACTCCGTTGTTCCCAGAATAGGATGTTTACCCTAGGACAGTAGTTTGGTGGAAATCTGAGCTGTTTGAATTTTAGCGTAATATTTAATATTTAATATTATTAAATTATTCACACAGGTTTGTTCAGAGATAACTTTTAAAAGGAGCATTGGATTGAGATTCTGTTTGCGCCATTGATTCTATAATGAGGAGTTTATCCTAGGCGAGGCATAACTTGAGTCGGGTGTCGGGCCCGGCCTGAGCCCCTTTTCTTCTTTCCTTTTCTTCTTTTCTTTTCCTTCTTCTTATTTCTTCCTCCTTCTTATGCACGATCCATGTGTGGATACTTATTCATAATGACCTACAATATAAATAGTAAATGGAGAAATATTTAGAGATGTAATGCAAGAGGGGTACCCTTTCGAATCTCTCAACGCACTGAGTCGGCGTGCGACATCCGTGGATGGTGAAATCAACCGAAGCTTCGGTGGTTTTCACCCAAAGGTAGGGCCATTTATGTTTTCTCCATAGATCCCATTTAAACAAGTTTTTTTTTATGTTTTTAAATCCTTATATTTCTTTCTTGTGGACTCTTGAGTCCTGATCTATTGTTTTGGGGGCGAAAACAGGGGTTTTGGGCGATCTGAGGGATTTCTCATCGGGAAACCCAGGTTACACGATGTGTGTTATAGGGGAACACACCGCATGTTATTCCAGTTAAGGTAAGAAAAAGTTTTCTTAATTACATGCCATGAAATCTAAATACACACCATGTGGTGGTTGGCTGTGTGTCTGACCGTGTGAAAAAAAGACACAGAATATTTGTTTTTGAACAGTACACATCGTGTACTATGAGTACACACCGTGTAGTGGCACATGGGCGTGTGTCCAGGTGAAAACTCACATGGGATGAAATTTTGTGAATAGTACATTCTGTGTAAAATAACTTACATGCCATTTACTTTTACATGGGGTAGACCCCATGTACTCCAGAGTACATGCCAAGTACTTTGTCCAGCCTGTTTTCGTCTGGGGGTTCTTTAAACCCCTATAAGTTGCAATCCAGGGGTCCGTTTCGCATGCTGTCTATGGACACATGACACTTTCATTGAGGAAGAACTTTTTAGGATATTTGGGGAACTTTTTATGTTGGTCATGATTCTCGGTTTTATGAAACGTCCAAAATAATAATAATAATGATATTTTTATTACTATTATTTGGTGATTATTGAATTAGATGTATCTTCTGCGTCCGATGTCCATTTGATGCACCGTAAGCGGCGTTGCAAACCTGAATTAAAGGCGACGTTTAGAGACTAATTTTAGGTGCTAAAACCAAAATCATGTTTGGGCCCCACTCATAGATCGATACGGTGAATAGTACCCTTTTCACCAGTTGACCATTTTGGGAGAGTGAGTAGTCCATTCTAATCATTTTTCCACATAGATCATAATGGTGGAATCCTATTGAAATTTAGAGGTTATATAAATGGTGTTTTTGGGGTTTATATCTAAATGGAGAGGTTCTTCCTCCATTTATTGAGTTCAGTTGTCACCTGAGAGTGAGACTTAGCGTGGATGATAGGTTGGGTGTTCGGACCAAACTAGTTGAGACATTTGATCTGAGATGATCTATGAGATATCTAACATAAATTATGCTTTTGAGGATATACCAATTGTGAGAAGTTCCCTTCTAGCCTATTAGGCCGTGAGACTAGATGCTTCCAAGGATCCTCTAAGGGATTCCTTTACTTACATGATAACCTAGGGAGTCCCTTGTAAGATCTCTATTATGTTTTCATTTTCTCTAAGGTTCCCATGTAGGATGCCTTAGTCATGTTTACCTAGAGGATCCTCAGTAGGATAACTCCTCAGTGTTTGACTTGAGGGACCCAGCAGGTGCCCGTGGTTTGACCGACCCTGAGTTGTACGTCGGGTTTGGGTAGAGTTGGTGTTTGGGTGTCACCTAGAACCTGTGTCGAACTAGTAATCCCACGAGGATGTGGTTGTAGTGTTGGATTGGGCATTCGGGACACCCTCACTCTTTGTTATGTTTCACTTGTTTATTGCTAATGTAGTGATGTTCACCATAGGTGCTTCCTGGTTAGTGGCTGTTGAGCCTGACGTGAGGCATCTTTCTATATTTTTTTGGGATGCCTAGACGTGCTCTCCTAGGATCTGGCTTCTAAGCCATGTTATTTCTGATATTTTTTATACCCAGAGGTATTACATGGGAATTGGTTGTTGAGCCTTACTTGATGCAATTGGTTATATAAATGTTTTTCCCATGTGATTTGATTATTGTGAACCATGTAATAGTGTAATTTACATGTGTTGTGATATATGATGAAATGATGATACATCAGGCTTGGCCCTAATACTTGCTAAAATGTTGATACACTAAGATTGGCCCTGATACATGCTGAAATGCTTATACACTGGGCATGGAGACCCAAGACTCATGGTAGATTATGCTCTTCCGAGTGGCGGGTATGATTACACTCTCCTCATCCATTGATCGAAATGATTCCTCTCTTCCGATTAGTTACGAGACTCTAGGGGTGTAGCATGGAGGCTCACTGGAGAGTTCTCTCTTTAAAAATCACCTAAGGGTACGCACCTTAGGGATCATCTGAGTTCCAAATGTCACGGCCTCCTACAGACCGAGACTTAGGGCTCAGACATTGGACTGGGTTCACAGGGATGAGAAGCATGACGACTGACTCAGTAACCTTTTATAGGATATCCAAACATGCTTCCCAGAATTGTTATTTACAGGTAGGGATGATTACAGTCTCATAAAACTATGATCATAATGATTATGCTCTTCTAGATCCGTCAGGATTTTCCATCGGTATACAGTATCCTTGTTTACAGGATTTTTTGTCGATATACGGTATCCTTGTTCCAATGATTGGAGGAAAATACGGGTGAACCCAGGTGTAGGACGCGCATCCCCCTGTAGTGACTTAGGTTGCATAGATACATTTATGGCATTGTCCAAAGCAAGTACACATCGATGGGATTACAGACCTAGAGATCGACTTAATGATACCCAACTTGAGTGGCATGACATCCAGCTCAATGCCCTTGCACATGATGTCCAGGTGATCGGGCTTATAGACCCAAGGATCGACTGATAATGTGGTTTCTTATCATTTGATTCACATAATCGTGATTATTCATATTTATATATATGTGTATAGGTATGGGACTATACATGTATATGTATATAGATATGGACATCCATGGTGTCACATTCCCAGTTGACAGGGATTACAAACCCTGGGTTAGACTGTGGTTGCACGTTTAGTTTACTTATTTTTGTTGTATCTTTCAGCTAGGCTGAGCATGTTGCTGTTGCATACACTTTTAGCATCACAATTATAGGTTGCTTGTCAGGGTTCCCTACTGAGATTATTTCTCACCCCTGCACGTCCACCTCGGTGTACGTGTAGACCTTATGTCTGATTTTCAGGTTGATCACAAGTTTCATGGTGGATAGGGATAAGGCCCAATGTTTCATGATCGAGAGGAGATGCTCGAGTGGTTCTACTGATCGGGCTACTGCAGTTCGACAGTGTCTGGAGATTGGGTATGTGGGTTGGATTGGAGTTAGTAGTAGAGCCCTATACTTTTACTTTCAGTTTATTTTGTACTTGTATCTATATGGTCATCCCATTAGGTTACCCATGTTGTATTGTATTGCATAGCTGTTTGGGATTTTACATCATTTCACTATTACATCTTGTTCTATTTCAGTTGTTTATTTCTTTTGCACTCTGTTTACTTTCCACTGTGTATGATATTTAGTTATTTCCACTATTTTATTAATCTTTTATGAGGGAATATTCTCCCCACTATCACACCCTAGACCCTCACTATTAGTCAGCAGCCTCTGACATATGGGAAGGCGTGCTTGATACCTTGTGGCGAACCAGCTTGGAGCACCGGTTTAATGGCTTCCGGGTCGGGACGTTACATGAGTCCAATCCGAGTACATCTAGGGATCTCTCTAGGTATGTTTGGGAAACTCCCATGGTTACTATCTTTATGTGCTTGTTTATTTTTTAATTTCACTCATTTACCTGTTTGGTATCACTTATTTTCATTTTTAGTATAACCTTGTAGCACCTGTTATAGATCCATAAGTGGAATTTGGTTTCTAAAATGGTAATGTTTTTTGAAAATAGGAATTTGGGGTGTGTTGTTTTGAAAAAAGAAAACTATAGATGTTTATTGAAAATTTTAAAAACCATTTTATTTATATGTATTTCAAACTACTATTTTTGGACTATTTTGGGAAAGGAAACATATGGATTCTGTGGTAGTTGCCAACTAATTTTCTAAAGATCACACCCTACTTGTACCATTCAATGTTGGTAGACTTGAGATGTTTTAAAGGTTCAGGTTTCTGGTTCGAGTTTCCTTTGGATCATGTTGGTCTTATGGCTGGTGGTGACCAAGAGTTAATGTGGAGATCGTGCGGGTGTGGTTTTGTTTTAGTTTTGTATTTAGTTTTTATTATGTTCAGCAGTTGTTGTATTTGTATCACTTTGTATATTTATTGATGTTCAGTTGTTGGCATTTTCTAAGTATTCTATTTTGGTGTTTCGATCCTATTTTATTCTTGGTCTAAATCATTTCCAATTAGAATATTTTGATTCCCGACACTAGTTGTTAGCCTGTGGGGATCAGGAACACCCTTCGGGACTTGTCTCAGACTGATTTGAGTGTTGGGTTGAATGGAAGCTTATCCTGGTTCATGAAAAAATGGTATCAGATCAGAACCTTTTTTATTTGGGGTGTCAGGTATATTGGATATTAGGACTATCAGGACTCGATAGGTAGGTACGAGAATGATGTAATGAACCCCTTCCCATTCTGATCCTTAAGCTGATAGGGGAAGTACGAGATTTGAGTCTTTTGTCTTTGTTTTGTATTGAGGAATGAAAATGGAGGTGAGCTGATGTCATGTGGTGATATCACATGGACTAGTGACCCATGTGGAGACTGAGTGCATGGTTAATGTCCCTCTTATTGTTGATACTTACTTGGGGAATGACCCACTAACCATGGTGCTAAGTTATGCATGGCGACTAGTTCTTTATTCTGGTAGTTTGGTATGAGTTATGTTACATTATGGTTTTGGTTGGTGTGAGTGGTTTATTGAAATGAAATCATTTTTTAAAGTGAAAATGATTTATTTTAAGTGGCTTTGAAATCAGCAAGAATGGGTTTTAAAAGAAAGTATTTTAGATTGAAAATTCAGTAAATGCTTAGGTTTGGTGATAAGGAGGCATAAAAGACCCTTATAATTCCTTATGAATGTTCATATATGTGTGTATATATAAGAAAAGTAGTATGAATGCATATAAAATGGTTCATAGGATTCCATGGGTGGGTATTTGAAATTGAGGGTTTGTCATGGTTTTTCCAAAATGATTTTTGAAAGGGGAAAATAGTTTCGGAAAATGGTTTTGTTTTTGAAAGTGGGTTTTATTTGTGAAAAGTAGCCTTGGAAGAATGTAGTTTTAAAATTAAAATGAAATAATGATTTTTAAAGAAGTATTCTCGACTGTTATTATATTTTTTTGGCTTTTAATCCTATTTTTTTGTCTTGAGATGTTCTTTTCAATTGTGCTTTGGTTTGATGTTGGTTGTGCTTTGGTTTGATGTTGGTTTTGATTTCGTTCTCTTTGTGTTATTCAGAATATGCTGCCCAGAAAGGTCCTGAAAGTTTCTAGGGGATCCTTCCTAGTTCCCAGTTCTTCCTGGTTGTTTTCTATCTATCGTGGTGATCAAGGTCTATTAGAGGCAGTGTAATGGATTGAGGATGTTGAGAGCGTCTTCAGATCATTGGGAACTCTTTAAGCTATGAGAGTCCGTGTTGTTTTGGGTTTGTTCGAGGGTCTGGATTTGGATTAATGGAATATGTTTTATTTGTCATCAATGAAAGTTGGTATGACATGGGAAGTGTTTAAGTCCATTTTTTTCTAATGGTTTATACCTAAGGAGGTGAATATGAAGAAAATGGAAGAGCTTAAGGGTATTTATTAAGGCCATCAAATAGTGAAGGCTTACGTTGAACATTTCAAGGAGCTTGTTTCTTTTTATTTGGAGATATAATCATAGGATTTAATTAAATCCTCTTTTTTAATTTTGTATCTTAATCCAGAGATCAAGGAGTGATCCCTATCCTCCAAGGATCTTCTTTTTGATAAGTTGGTGGATGAAGAGTTCTTATCTGAGTTGGTTTCTGGAGCATAGTCAGTTGGAAATCCAATATCTCTTGCCACTCATGAAGGTTCCCCATATGACAGGAGGTGTGTCATGGAGGAACCTATTTCTAAAAAACCAATTTCATTGGTTTTGGGTTCCAATCCATCAGACCGTTCACTTGTGCACCACCAGTGTGGACAATTTGGGCATTCAGAGCCATCTTATCGCGATACTCTGAATACTTTCCAATTTTTTGGCCATTTGAGTCATCTAGAGAGGTTTTGTAGGAATTGTTTTAGGAAGAATAAGTTTTTATTAAAGGATATTAGCTCCAAGTTGTGAGGCAGTGGATGCTTCAGTCATCATTTCTCCAGCCGCAGGCCCCAGAGTGAAGCTTTCACATAGTTTGGAATTTCTAGGGGTGTGGGGAACCTTGAACCAGATTTTGTCTCTAGCATAGAGGGGAGATGATTTAAGTTCTTTATTGTAGTTATATTTGCTTTTTTATGTTCTCATTGTTGTAATAGGATTTTTAGTGTTGTTCTTTTTTGATATATAAAGTGGTTCCTTTTTAAGTTCGAGTCTTTGATTTGTGTCCCTTCATATGGGCACTTACCCATTTTTGTGCATTGGTTTCGGATCCCGACTTAGCATGGTAGGTTTTTAGTTTTAGTTAGAAGTTACTATGTTAGTTGGACTATGTTGGCATTGTTTAAATTTACTGGTTTAAATTTTTGAGTTCTTAGAAGAAAATGGATGTTTTGGGCTTGGTTGCCTTAGCACACAGGTAACACACAGTTAAGGGAAACCATGAAACTTCACCTAGTTAACTGTGTGGCTTATGGTTTGGGGAATGGTACAAGTCCCACAAACGGTTAGGTAAAACATGTAGTATGGTTATAGAATCAGACAGTGGAATATTGCACGATTAACACATGGTTTTGGAAACCGTGCGACCAGCCTGTGCGGGGTGCCCCTATTCTCTGGTAGGGTGTGCATGGATGGCACACAATTTATCAAAATGTGAGTCCAAACCATGATACTTTCCCAAATCATTAAAAAAATGTGAATGTTATGTTTTAACCTATGATGTTTTAATATTAATTTGTGGTTTTCCTTATGCGGGGAGTTCTTGGTTTGTGTCAGGATTTTCTGTCTTGGGTTAGTTTGAAGTAGTGCCATGGTGTTAGTCATGTTATTCAGGTGGGGAGAACTCTCCCATGTTCTCCCATTTTTCATTGTGGTGTGGTGTCTCTTAGAGATGGTTGGGTGTGACATATTAAGTGAAATGTTACCTCTAGGTTCATAGTTTCAATTGGATTCTTTTGAGTTTGGAATCAAGTTATATTTACCATTCAACTGGATGAATTTTTGGGGGAAAAAGTGTTTGTAATGGGGAGAATTGTCACACCTTGACCATAGTTTCCTTTTATTTTTATTTTTTTCTCGATGTTATATATTTTGGTTGAAGTTTAGGTTGAGTTCTTGGTTTGATTTTTTTTAAATTTTGGAGGCTTTGGGTAGTTTTTGGACTTATTCATGGTTAGTGTGAAAGGTATGGGGAGAAAGTTCCATGGTGGGGAGTTTATGACACCAACAGTTTCACTTCATTATGCTTAAATCATTTAAGGATCTTTGGGTGGACTCTCCTAGTGTTTGGGGTTTAATTTTAGGGTTTTGAAGAACTTTTTAGGTCACATGGTTTGAGCACAGGTTTCCCAAATTGTGCAAACTAAACTTGTAAGTTTGCATAATTTTTCCAGTAGCATTCACACAGTTTACGCACTATTTACAAAACCATAAAACAAAACCGTTCATACCATTAAAACCTAAATAAATTTTATTTTAAAAATCCTATTTAAATGTCTCCACCTCCATTTTGAATCCCTACTAGTTGGGTATCGACCAGAGGGAACCCCCTCATTTTCTTTTGTCTTGGACCACTTTTTAGGAAATTTCTCACCAAAGGTTAGTGATTCGTAGTTATTTATTCATAAAATATACCCCATTACTTCTTTAACTCTCCCTATCTCTCATTTTATGGTTCTATTTTGGCTTGGACCCCTCTTGGATGAACCCTAGGGTTAGGGTTGGCTTATTTTAGTAAATTTATTTGATATTAGGGCATGAAGATCATCTTTTGGGGTGTATTCTTCCTCCTCCTTAATTTTTGTCACATCCGCACATCATTGAGGTATGTGTTTCCATTATTTTCCTTTCAAAAACATTCCATTGAATGATTGAGATTTCCTAGTTCTTTTAAAATGGTATATATGTTAGTATAAATTTATTTGGTGTTTTTGTGATGTAAAATTGGTGCGAATTTGTTTTTAAAGGGTTTTCCATAAATGTACTATGTATTCATGTTTTTAAGGAATTTGATAAAATATTTCTTAGTTCATTTTTATTAAATTGAGTGGTTTAAGGGCGTGTTTATCCTTGGTTGAATTTTGGTGGTTTAGTTCCATGGTAATATGAGCTGAGTGTGCAATTTATGGTTCTTTAGAAAGGTTTAGATACTATTTTGGGATTTCATGAGTGTTCCATTGGATGTAGGCACATATATATGTAAACGGGGCTCACGTATGGATGTTAAAATAAATGATAATGTCCTAGTTCAACTTGAATACCCAGTTTTCAAAACACATAACATTTCCTCCTCTTATCTTTCTCAATTATATTTAATCGTACATGTTTTTCCTAAATGGTTTTATGGTCTCAAAGTGGATTAAATATGGTTTCAAATGTTATGTTTGTAATTATGGACCGTTTGGTACTTTGGAAAAAATGGTTTTCTTCTAAATAGAATAAAGGCCCGTTTGGCATTTGTGCATGTTGTGTACTTTCATATTTCATTCAAAATGGTATTGATATGAGATTTTTTTTGGAAAGTGTAAAGACCATTTGGAACCTTCATTGGAGTGGCATTTCTTGGCTTGGTTTTTGAAATGGTTTCAATGGTTTTTAAAGGTATTTTATATGAACATGATGTAAGGACTATTTGTAACTTTGTAATGTTTGAGAAGTGAATGTTGTTTTGAAATATAAATGCTCAGTTGGAAACATGGCATGTTTTGGGAAATGGTTTGAAAGATCATGTGTTGTAGCAACCCGATTAGAACTTGTGAATGGATTGATGTGTGACGGGTATCCCTATAGAGGATTTCCCTAGAGTGGGTTATTGTGTGGGCAGTGTCGGTGTTTGGGGTAGGCAAGTGAGGTGGTGGTAGGTAAGGTGAGTCACGCATGCGAGGGAATCCCCTTTCAAAATATTATATTACTATTGGATTCCTGGGTGTATTTTAGAGGGCTGAGTGACAGTTTCTTGTCAACCCTGATTAGATGGGTTAGTACCCCTGGATGTATAGAGGCTAGGTGGGATGTGCCACTAGTGAGGATAGTTTAGAGCAACCAGTTGGTTATAGACTATGGAGATATACCATACAGTGACAAGTGAGTCTGATATGATTAAATCTAGGGATCTCTCTAGGGATGTTTAGGAAACACCCATTCTTACTATCTATATATGCTTTTTTATTTTTCTATTTCACTCATTTACCTGTTTGGTCTCACTTAATTTTATTTCCATCATAGCCTTGTATCACTTGTTATGGATCCATGTGTGGAATTTTATTTTTAAAGTGGTAAATTTGTAATAAAAATTGGACTGTTGGGTGTTTTGTTTTGCAAAAGGAAAATCTGTGGCTATTTATTAAAAATTATAAAAACTGATTTAATTATATTTATTTCAAACTAGTGTTTGTGGACTATTTTGTCAAGGGAAATGTATGGATTCTATGGTGGTTGCCTATTTATCTATTAAATATCACACCCTACTTGTACCATTCGGTGTCGGTAGACCCAAGATATTTTGCAGGTTCATATTTCTGGTTTAAGTTTCCTTTGGATTAGGTTGGTCTTGTGGTTGGTGGTAACCAAGAGTTCACATGGAGATCATCTGGGTGCAGTTTTGTTTTAGTTTTGTATTTAGTTTTTATTATGTTCAACATTTGTTGTATTTGGATCACTTTTTATATTTATTGATTTTTAGTTGTTGGAATTTTCTTCATGTTTATATTCGGTGATTCGATCCTATTTCATTCTCAGGATAAATCATTACCATTAGATTATTTTGATTTTTGACACTAGTTTCCAGCTCGTGGGGATTGGGAACACCCTTCGGGCCTTGTCTCAAACCGGATCAGGTGTTAGGTTGAATGGAAGCTCAGTCTGGTTCATGACAGGGAGGAAATTGGTTCTAATACCCCCCTTAATTCCCTATTCTATCATGTTTTAAAGAGATAACTAGATGGTTTCTTAGGGCCTGGGTGAAGGACAAGGGTGAGCATAATATCAAGAGTTCTTCTGGATTTCCATCGTGTTAAATGAGGAGCCCTAGGGTCCTATTTATAAGAAAACATGGGACCCTGGTAGAAGGTGTTGGATCACATAGGTCTATCATGTAGGCCAATGTGAATGTGACTTGCACAGTATTTCTGGGTGACCCAGCTGTCTAAGCCTGCGCAACACCACTGGATGTGCAAGTACCCTACGCTCCAACACTATTTTGGGGGTACCTGCATGAGTTGGATTTAACAAAGGGGTGTGACATTTGGCATTCCTTGATTTTTATTATTTTATTCTCCTTAAGTTATTTACCTTTAAAACATTTTCATACATGTGAAAAAATGGAGTGTCAATAGTAATATATACACAACATAAAAGAAACAAGTGGTGAATATGTCATGTGTCTCATAGAAATTAAAGTGAGATGAAAATCCCTTACCTCAGGCACTACCTTCGTACGTGTTTGAAAATTCTGTATAATATATACATATTTATTATTCATATAATATAGAAATATAATCATATATATTATACCATATATGATTTACATATAACCATTTTATCACTAGTTTATTGACAATTCTTTATTAAAATCACTATTCTAGGTGATATCTGCTTCGTTTTTCATGTATGGTTTAGTTCGATAGTTTTGGTCCTTGTGCTTTTATCATTTTTCCAAAATTTACAGAATTTTAATCATGATATAAATATAATATATATCCATTATATACATTTTTATAATCATTAATAAAATATAGAGATAAAAAAATGAATTACACTATTTATGGAGATGGTATGCTTTACATACGCATGAAAACTGTTATCACTTTTCGATAGTTGAAACAAAATAATGGTAAATAATAAATCACCTTTAAAGAATAATTATTATATCATATATATCAGATATATTTATTAAATCAATTTTTATTACTATATAAGTAAAATGGAAATGAAAAACAAATTACATAGCTTTATAGAGGTGGTAGTCCACATGTACTCACAAGCAACGTTATCTATTTCAAACGGTTTGGAAGGTAAGAAGATATATATTATATTATAATTATAGAAGTATAATTAATTCATAAGTATCATATAAAAATATTAAACCCATCATAATAACCATCCATGAAATATGGTGGTGGAAAATGAATTGTATCGCTACATGGTGACGGTTAGCCGTACATATGCACGAGTGATACTTTCACTTCCCATTTGATGGAAAGAGGGTGAATGAATGTGATTTCATAACTATAACAAAACTTAAGTGTATTTATGATAATTAATTTATTATTTTATGAATAATATAAAATATTTATAAAAGTTAAAAGAATAATTAAAAATAAAGTGATCTGTTAAGGTGGTTATCTCTTCTTTGAAACAACTCCTTTAGATCTTCTCTAAAGGGACCTAGAGTTGGTCTTTTGGGAAGATAAAAAACTCTAGAATGTGAATAATAAATTTGAGAAGGTATTTTGGTAGGTTATGGTCAAGATATAGGGATGAAAATGTGTGAATAAGTGAGGGTATGAGGTTCCCTTTTATAATTGTTGTGAAGGGAACTTTTGGAATTTCTTAAAAGATTAAAATATAACAAAGTCATTCTCATGAAAAATTATTCCAAAATTCTAGATATTCAAAGATAATATAGTATGGGGTTTAAAAACTATATAAAAATAAAATTTGGATAGGTTTAAGTGGTGTTTCTAACCATATCTTTTGGTTTAATCCCTTAGTTAACCCATTTTAACATTAACCGTGGTAATATCTTTTTTACCCTTAAAGGGTTATAATTTTACATATAAGTTGACAATTGGATCATAAATATACAACTGATAAACTTTTAGACCATAAATTATCCAAAATTTCCTATTAAAATATTTTTATGATTTTAAAAAAAATTAATAAATTATTATTTTATAAAATATCATTAATGTCAATTTTGACACTATTCATTTAATTTGATATAAAAGGCATAAATAAATTTTTTAAATTAAAGTATAATTAATTTAAACATAAATAATATGTTATATTTATCTATAAAATTCATGAAACACTATAATTCATTCAAATTATATTTCTTTTAATATTTTTAAAATAATTTATTATATTTTTTTAATTGAAGAAATACTGTATCAGCATTTCATAAGCATTTAAGATAATTATATATTTACTAAAAATTTTAAATAATGCACCATAATGAATATAATTTAATTGTTCACAAAATAACTATTTATATTAATTCACAACTTTATTTTCCCCCTATATGAACACATAATAGATATTTAAAAGCAAGAGAGTGGCATTTTATATTTTTCTAAGCTTTAAATATTATATAGCTCATTTTCAAGGAAAAGTGTCCATTAAAAAATAAATTTAGATACTAAGGTGATAAGGGTAAAATTAAATTCATAAAAAAATAATTAATATTAAAAATTATTCCATTATAACTTATTTATAACCAAGATTATCCTGATTTTGTAACACCCTGAAATTTTAAAATATAGACATCATATTCGATAGCGTATATGACATGAAACACCAAGTGCAGAAGGGAATATAAAAACCTAAGGCCTTATGATATATTTAATATTTTAAATAAATTTAATATATATTATATATTGAAATGAAAACAACACTAAGTTTATCTTGAGTCACCTGAAATAACGAGTTTCTTCGATAGCTTGCATTATACGAAAGACTGAGTCTTATCGAACAACAATATACTATTAATATTATTATTTAATATGATAGTTATTTACTAACAATTGGAATTATGGGAATGAATAGGATTAAATAAATTATTATAATATATAATTTAAACATTTTTATTAACTATCTATCGATTATAAATAAAATAATAATCATTTAAAAGAAAAAAATATATTTTCTAGAAGACTGTTTTTTTTCTAAAAGACAGTTTAATCGCGCTTTGCATACATGAATTAAAATTTATTTTTAACACTTTTAGAAAATTTATTTGAAAAATAAAATTCATTTTTTAAATCCTAACATAAAAATTATATTAGGGTATTTTGTTTTGGGATTTTTCTAAAAAGTTTCATTTTTTGATGAATATTGAAAAATACAGAATTTAATTGAAAACTACTTTTTCATTTAAGTAATTTATAATGTTAAATTATATTTTTAATTGGTTTTAAAGTCAAAATTGTTCAATTATATATCTATTAATACATTTTAGGTAATTTTAATCATTTTCATATTGAATTTAGATATAAAAACTTTGTAAACGTTTGAACATTTTCACTTTAAAAACCCTCTTTCTCATCGCGTCTGCGAGATTAAATTTAAAATAAAATTTTCCAATTATGTGAATTTAATTTATAAAAATGGATTAAATATATGTAATAATAATAATTTATAATTTATAATAATATCAACTTAAATTTTTACCAAAGTTATTAGTAAAAAAAATTAAAATTAACTACAATGATTAAGATAAAAACGAGTTTACCGAGGGATTAAACTTTAAACTTAAGGGAAAAAATGACCTAAAAAATTGTCCAAAACCCATTGGATAGTCATATATAAACATTATCCATTATATAATATATAATTTACCATTATTGGGTCCAGGTTAAATGACAAAAACATGGGTGAAATTCACTCTTTCAAAAAATTACAAGTATGCCACTCACCCCACTTATAAAAGGACACTCCCTCTCCTCCTCTCTTCACACTTTCAACACCAATTGTTTCAGGAAATACCTTCCATAGTAAATCCCAAAATTCCCTATCCTCATCCTATAATCCTTATCTTGTGAATAAATCCAATATAGGAAGGTATTAGTGCAAACCAAAGGAAGATACCTAAAGAAGAGGTAATGTTCTTCAATAAGCATATTTATTTTACTTATTTATCCACCTACTTCAATTTTAATTATAACATGATGATATAATAAAATTAGTATATTAAATATAATATTATGTTTCTATAATAATTTCATGACCTAAAATCAACCACACTTCTATCAAATGCGTTAAAAAATCATCGTTCGTGTGTACGGCGGACTACCGCCTCGCGAATCAATGTTGTTCGTTTTTCCATTTACACCTCTCAAGGTTGGGTGTGATGATGGATATAAAGTATATATATATGATATTTATAAAAAATTTATACCTAAGAAGTCACTATATCATATATATATATATATATATATATATATACCTTTCATTCTATATGAGATACGATAACATTGCTCGTGTGTACGACAGACTACCGCCCCGCGAAGCGATGCGTTTTGTCTTTCACTAATGCTTCACATGGAAGGTGATAAAGATAAAATTAATGATAATATGTGATATAAATTACATAATTTTTATATTAATTAAATATTTATCATTATATTAATCTAATATATATCATTTCCTTTTTTTCCTTTTCACTCACGTAAATATGATAACATTGTTTGTGTACATGAGGACTACTGCCTTCATAAAGAATTGTGACTCTCTTTTCATCACCAAACCACATGGATGATACATATTAGTATATAATATGGTATTAATAATATTATTATCACTTTTTAATGGTAAAATATTACTTACCTCTTGTAATGACCCGTTCTTTTGAATCAGACAAAAAAGAAAGGGATTTTGAACTTTTGCGTTTACTAGAAGGTCCGTTTTTAAAACCAGGATTTAGAAAGTAATTCTAGGAGTTGGGAAAATTAAATGTGCGTTTTTTTGGACTTGGTGAATGTTTGAGAAGTTTACTGGGTGACTCGGTGAGTTTCAGAAGCGCTGGGCCCAGAAAGCAAATGCTTTGGGTGCACTGATAGAGGTACACGGTTTGTTTGAAACTATGAGGCCCTGTAAAGAAAAATGTGTGGTATGTTTTATTTTAATAAATTTATTAAATTAAAATTAAAATTAAAATTAAATTAAATGTGGATAAATGTGAAAAATAAAAATAGAAAATAAGTAAATGTTTTTATATTATTATTATTATTATTTTTTATTGTTTATATTATTATTATTTTAGGGTTAAGTTATATCCCTCAAGATGGGATTCCCTCTCTCTTACCTCCCTATAGTGTGTGACCACCCCTCAACTGAACCTCCCTATGGTGCGTGACCCCCCTCAGACGAACTTCATTCCGTGATGTTTTCTCCTCGGTTTCTTGTCGATTCTAACTCGAGTCTTCAAGGTAAGGATTATAACTACTTCTCCTTCATTGCTTGATCATTTTTACCTCCCTTTTATGCCATATTTTCATTCGGCTGAACCTAGGGTTTGGGGATAATCCAAATTTTGGTTTTCTTTTGTTGTTAGGGTATGAAAAAGGTCTCTTAGGACATCTTCTTGTGTGTTCCGACAACCTCCACCGAAGGCAAAGCGGTTCATATCATTTTGGTCCACCATCATCGATTTTGGGTAAGGTTTTACATCATTCTTCATTATTGTTAAAATTATAATTGGGGATTTTTTAATTTATGTGATCTTGGTAATTTTTTCTTAAGTTCATTGGATTTTCCATGATGGTTTCGAGTCACTGGAGTTAAAGGTGACTTACCACGTATGCATGGGTAAGAATATGTATATGTAAGATCTCCCATTATATGTATATTCACCCATAGTAGTGAATATATATATGGGGCTAGGTGTGCTTACATATAATATGAAAATGTATATGTGCATGGGTGTTAATGGGTATATGAATATATGAGAATGTATGTAAGGATCTCCTTCCACATATTCAGGGCCATGCGAATATGTGCATAGGGGATAGGTGTCCTTATATATATACGATAGTGCATATGCTTGGAGGTGAGAAGGATCAACTTTGAGTGGTCATTATTAAAAGCGTAAAGATCCAAAGTATTTATCTTGGTCAAATTTTTAAGTAGGATACCATTCCATTACCCCTTAAATTTAATAATGCATTAATTTATTGCCTTTACGCCTTTCATATAATTTAATTAGCACGGTGAAGTTTTTAGAATAAATGAACCTTTAATTGAATTATGATCATTGAATAAAATTCTTTGTTCTGATAAATGTTTTTTTTTCATTAAAAAGTTTGGTTTTATAATAAAACTCCTCCAATAGAGGTGCGATGTCTTCAAAAACTCACAATGATGATTTATGATTTCTATCTTTCTTATCCATATTGCTTGGTAGTTATTAATGCTTGGACTCATGAAGTTTTTGCTTCTTTATGCTTTTTTCCTCAACTTGTATAATTAAATGGCTTGACATTATGGCTTGAATTCTTTAATTGTTTAAATGTTATGCATTGACTTGATTATCTTTTTCAAGATGACCTATTATGATTAAAATTGAAGTCTTAAATGAATTAATTTAAATAGGACTTATTAGGGTGGTATGACCATGCCACTTGTTATAATTAAATAAGCACAGTTTATATAAAATGTTTAAATGATATGAATTGAATATATTCAACAACATGCTTCATGATAGCTGCATGCCTTTAAAGGAATTGATGTGGGTGGTCTAAAGTAAATCCCTTTTTATCTAAAACAATTATTTATAGTATATGTGATATGTATGATCGTTCCAACATACAGTGGGAATCACCAGATAAATTGGATAATCTTTGTTAAACTATAATCCCATATTTTTAAACCACCATTTCATCCCTTTAGGTCCATAGGCAAGGAGACCGAAACCGGCAACCATCAATAGGTTCACTATACTTAGATTTAATTATGACATAGTCTGTTTGAATTTTTATCCCTACAATAAATTGGATAATTTGATTTATTAATGGATTAGAATTTTGGATTAGAATAATAATAAATTCGTGTGATTTCTTGTGAAATAATCACCTTGGATAATTTTGGTTAATTGATACATTAATTAACTTAGGGTTAAATTATAATTTGAATGGGTTTGATATAACTATGATGATAATTTGGAACCCTGATTAATGAAATGAATTTGGTTAGACAGATGATAATTTGATTAATTGATTATTGTGTATTATGATAATACATATGGTATATTTGATATTGTCCTTGTGATTTTTGTTTGATTAGATTTTTATCTTATATTATATCGATTTAATTGATACCATAGGGTTTGATGTTGATGGAATGTTGAGTTATTCTAGATATGAATCATGTTTATTATGGATTCCAAGGGCTTGGTGCATGATTTTCTATACTCCCTGAGGGAAAGTCACACATGTAATTTATGACCAAGGGTAGAGTATGCAATTACATGGGATATTTATAGACTCATGTTTGGTGTTGATGCCCGAGGGCTTGGTACACATTTTCATACTGCTTGAGGGTAGGGCGGACTGATATTGAATGTCTGAGGGTATATTATATGATTATGTTGGATTCCTAAGGGATATATGCATAGTCACACAATGAGAAGGGTCTTGGTGCATGTTTTTGTACCGCTTGTGGGCTATACACACTGGTACTGAATGCCTGAAGGAAAGATTATAGTTATACCTGAGGGTGAGATTTTGGTTAGCCTGAGGGAGAGACTCTAGTTATGATTGAGGGTGAGATTTTGGTTAACCCAAGGGTAGAGGCCGTATTTTTATAGTATATTATGAGTGGTTTATTCTCGGAAAGAGAATCTACCACCAATTTGGATGATCCTTCCTAATGTAGAAGGATCTACCTATAGACATAGATATCCAGATTAGGCCAAATAAGGTGGTATGGGATGAGTGTCCATTTAGGAACCCTACCAAGTCTCTATTATTTAATTTGTTATCACTTTTCATTTATATAGTGTGGAATACTATCATTTATTATTAATTGCACAAAATGGATTGGGCTAGACACTATGGGTGTCGACCTACTGAGGTTTATATCTCACACCTTACTCAGACACTGTTTGGTGCCTAAGTAG
The DNA here is from genome assembly GCA_963277665.1 of Viscum album. Taxonomy (NCBI): domain Eukaryota; kingdom Viridiplantae; phylum Streptophyta; class Magnoliopsida; order Santalales; family Viscaceae; genus Viscum; species Viscum album. The sequence continues at coordinate 1,211,763,480 of OY728143.1, read as the reverse complement.
ACTTACTATTTTTACGTTTATGGATTCATTGATTATGTTGTGATGAGTACTTGGGATCTAGGGATCATAGGAGTGAGATGGTTCTTGAGATGCTCATGGAGATAGTCGTTGGGTAGTTATTCATTTACTAAATTGTATTTTAATTTGCAATATCCACTACTTGTACTTGTATCATTATCTGTTATACATGAATTATTATAAATTGGTTTTATCCACATTTATTTAGTTATTATATTATTATTCCATTTTTGTTCTTTCTTTATTATTACTTCTTCTGCTACTGTTTTTTGTTTTAATATTATTATACTACTACAAAACTATGATATAAAGGGTATATTATCCCCACCGTACCATAAATAGACCCTCCCTACTAAGGTGGTGTGGATACCCCTCCTATAATGGGGCCTTTTCCGATGGGATACCTGAGGGATAGAGAAAAGGGAAAGAAAAACCGTGCGGGTTAGGTCTATAGTGAACAATATCATGATCATGGGATGGACTGAGACATTAGAAATGGTATCATAGCTAGTTTCCATTTTATGTGTCAACAAGAATGTTGGAACCTTCTAGGGGGGAGGATTATGGAAATACCACATAAAAGGAGGAGGATCATGAAGCATGTAACACCCCAAGCTTCCACGGTACATTTTCCTATGAATAATGCAATAACTTGCATTGTATGCAACTTCGAGATTCTAACACACCGCGAGAAATCAAAGTAGCCGTTATGAATAGTAATAACAAATTTTTGAAATTTTATCAATTTTATCTTTTAAATGTAATTAATTTTTGGGTTCTGAATATCGAAGTTAGCTTAGGGTTAATTTTTGGTATTTTTCTGAAAACATTCAGTATTTAATGAATAGTGAAAAATACTAAATTTTAATTAAAAAAAAACATTTTTAATCAAAATAATTTATAGTGAAAAATAATACTATTGAGTGGTTTATAAGTATAATTATATTATATTTTTACCATTTAATTCAATTTTGGTCATTTGACGTAATTTCACATTTAAACAGGACATAAGAAAGTATCAATCTTTTGATAGTTATTATTTCTTAAAAACACGTTTTTTGTTTTGACAACAGGAATTAATTTTAAATTAATTTCTGCACCTTATGTGTTTTGAATTTAGAAAAATGGATTTCATATTTAGAATCAGGAGGTCCAAATTGTGTAAATAGGTAACTTTTATTTTTAAACATTTTGAATAATTATTTCGGTAAATATTTTATTTACCATGGTTAAAGGGTAAATCCGATAAATAAGGGTAAAAAATAATATTATAATAATATTAAATTACCCTAACACATATTCTAACCCTAATGGATGATACATGTCTAACCATGGACATCCTTGGGTTGATTTTGGGACCCCATGGAGCCACTTGTAAGTGATAATGACACTTTATATTAATTAAGTTAAAGTAAATACAAAAATGACATAAGCATATATCTTTTAGTAAAAATTTTTTTACATAGGGTTATATATGTTATCTCTTAGACTATAAATATTTATTATAAATTAAATATATTTCCTACATAATGGTATTTTATTTATAATTTTTAGACATTTAATAATTAAATTTATTTATGACACAATGATGATGCAGTATTTTCCTTATTAATGAAAGAATCAAATAAATGGTATAATAAATATTAAAATAAATATAATTTAAAGTTTTTATGAAATACAAGAATTTTATAGGTTAATATTACATGTTAGTATTGGTTATATGTATTTTTTTCTAAGTAATAATTCTTTTATGAATTTATAAAAAACAAAATACAAATTAGTGTCAAAATTGACATAAAAGAGTTTTTAAAACAAATATTATATTATTAATTGATATTCTATTCCTAAAAATATAAGATTCAGCCAAAAGACTTATATAATGATAGGTGTATCATTAATGAACTACTTGGGGTTCTCTTGGATGTATATAGTAAGTTTATTAACCATATAATATAAAAATACAAAGAGACATGGTAAATGTCAAACTATTTAACTAAGAGTTAAATCTAAAAGATAAAGTTAATATACTGACCCAAAACTATCTAAAACCTATTTGTTGAGTTTTTTTTCGACCCATAACCACCTTATAATTTAAATAATTCATTTTTAATCCATTATAAGTCGAAAATTATTTTATTATAAAATAATATTTCTAGATTTTCCTAAGGTGCCCCTCACCCCTCTTATAAAATGACACCCCCCTTCCCTCAAATTCACACCTTCAAAGCCTTTTGGATCAGCCAAAACCTACCCAAATTCCCTTTAAACTGTCCTCAATTAATCCTAGAGGCCTTCCTTTAGTCATAAATCCAACCTAAGAATCCCTTTTGATCAAATCAAAAGGAAGAACCCGAAGAAGAGGTAAATATTTCATCACCTCTTTCAAGTTCCTTTCTTCTTCCTCTTCATCTTTCTTTGTTGTTTCCATTATAAAATAATACCTACAGTATATTATATATACTGTGATGTTATTATAAATATGGTACAACCATATTCATTATTCTATCCATCCTTTGAATGACATGTCACCATACGTTCGTACGTACGACTTACCGTCTCCACAACGTGGTGTAATTGTTATTCAATACATTATTATTTGGATGAGTATAATAATGATGTGTAATTGATGTAAATAATAAATATAACATTATAATTATTCTTTATATATGATATAACATCCAATTATATATTATTTTAATATCAAAAGAATGATATTGTCACTCGTGCGTACGTACGGATTACCGTCTCCACGAACGCGATGAGATTCATTCCCCATCGTATCCATTCAAGAATAATTTTAATTTTATGATTAAAAATAATTTTTAAAGACTTAATATCATTCTGAATATTAATAATATACATTCCATCCATAAAAAACATGGCTTACGTAACCAATCATATAAAGGAGAACAAATTAGTTAACACCCGAAACGACGATAATACTAAAATATTATTAACAAAGCAATATTAAAAGATCATATATGATATCATATTAATGTATGTGATTCTTGTATAATTTAATAACAATTATTTCACCATTATACAGGAGTTTAACCTACCCTCTACCAAGGAAAAGTACATGGTAAGAGTTAATTTCACAATCTCTTTATTATCCGAGGTTGTTTTTACGTAAGTATCTACTGGGACCTCTTTATCATCCACATCCATGTTTCTTAAAAATGTATTTCAAAAAATTCTTACTATTTTATAGACTATGAATTAAAGTCATTTATACCCTTGTTTGACTTTTATAAGATGTTTATAAAGGAATCTTTCCATCAATTTTTCAAATAAGGTCCTTTATAACCTTTTCGACAAAGTTAAGGTAAGAATATATTTTTTTAACTTATACGACGGGTGTGGCTCTTTTCTGCTGTTATGACATCATCAAAGCTTAACTTACAAGCTTATAAGAATATTTATAAAAATAAATGTTTTATTTTATAATTACATGACTTTTAAATGATTTCAAAATAGAAAGAGATATTTCTCTAAAAAAAGGTTTTGATTTCATCTATGTCAACATCCTTTGATGGATTTTAATCTTATTTGAAGTTGATTTATTATGATAAAAAACTTCCATATTGTATTGAAGGTTTTCTGATATGATTGACTATAGATGTGTTATTTTTACACCATTCATGGTTTATAGATAAATTATTGACATTTCATATTCTAGTTTTAATACGAATGTTTATGTTATGTTTAAACCTTTTCATATGAGGAATGCATTGGACTTAGTATGTGACTGGTGGAGCCCACTATAGCTCCTCGATGCATCGGTAGGTCTCATGAGACAAACTAGTGTCTTAGAACAAGGCCTTTAAAAAATATTATTTGTTGTCTTGGGACAATGCCTTGACTATGTGGTTATGAAAGTATGACATTATGCATTCCATCATTATGAAAGTGGCTATTGATATTGCATGTGATTATTCGAATAGTAGAATCTCCATGTGGATAAGTAAATGGAATTATTTGATTTTATCTTTTCTATATTATGCTGAAGTTCAAGTTTAAAATGATTTTGATTTAGTCTTATACATTACCTTAAATGTTTATTCTTATTTATGAAAGTTTCCTCTTTATTGTTATCCTAACTGAGCATCTGAGCTCACCCCTTTCTATGTTTTATTTTTTCCAGAATGTGAAGAAGTATATTATGACTAACCTACAGAGATAGTCTATGGGATATCAGTGTTGTCTATGGAAACAGTGTTTTTGTAGTTTTCCATTTTATGATGTAATGTAAACCTTATGAATGTATCTAGTATTTCCAAGGCTACTAAACTAACCGGTCTTTCGAAACATGTTCTTTTGGGATCATGAAAATGTTATGTAATAATGAACTAACTCTGGGTAACTAGGGTCAGGGTGTTTATAGTTGTTATCAGAGAAAGTTTAGTGCAAACCTTGGAATCTAGATTTAGATAAACTCTGATTAGAGAACATTACCCTAAGATAGACTTTGAGGATTAGTATAGAAGAACTTCCTAGAATTTTGGTATTGTAGAGATTTATGAGTTTTCCAAGCAATACATCCCTGTCTGGATACGAGCAGGTAGAGGCAGCTCTGGCATAGATGTACCTAGGGGTAAAACCTGAAAACACCACTTTGATCTAGACTCGAACTGGAACTGGTGCACGACAACAGGTCGTGCTGCACTCTTGGTTACGACGCTCCTAGGGGATATGCTTAGGTTAATTCTCATTTTCTTTACAAACCATTATGAAGGGTGTTATACATTCTAGTAAGAAGGGTAAATTGAGTCCCAGGTACATCGGACCATTCAAAATTCTAGAACGAATTGGGGCTGTAGCTTACCATTTGGCAATGCTGCCAAGTCTCTCCAAAGTCCATGATGTGTTCCATGTATCACTATTGAGAAAATAGATGCCTGACCCAACGCATGTAATCAACTATGAGGAATTAGAACTGGAACCCGATCTGTCTTATTGAAAAGAGATTGTCAAGGTTCTTGATATAAGAGAACAAGTACTGAGAAACCGGATAACTCGTCTGGTAAAAGTTCTATGGAGAAACCATAAGATGGAAGAGGCGACGTGGGAACCTGAGGAACTTATGATGAAGAACCACCCAAATATTTTTATGCGGTAGTTTTCTAGAAATTTCTAGGATGAAATTATTTGAAGGAGGGGAGAATGTAACACCCCAATCTTCCACAATATTTTTTCCTTTAAATAATTCAATAGCTTCCATTGTACGCAACTTCGAGATTCTAACACACCGCGACCATCAAAGTAGCCGTTATGAATAGTAATACAAACTTTTTGAAATTTTATCAATTTTATCTTTTAAAATGGAATTCATTTTTGGGTTCAGAATATTGAAATTATCTTAGGGTGAATTTTTGGTATTTTTCTGAAAACATTCAGTTTTTGATGAATAGTGAAAAATACTAAATTTTAATTAAATACAACTTTTTTAATCAAAATAATTTATAGTGATAAATTATACAATTGAGTGGGTTTTAAGTATAATTAGATTATATTTTTACCATTTAATAAAATGTTGTTCATTGGACGTAATTTAACATTTAAACTGGACATAAGCAAGTATCAATCTTTTGATAGTTATTATTTCTTAAAAACACGCTTTTTGTTTTGACAACGAGAATTAATTTTAAATTAATTTCTGCCACTTCTGTGTTTTAAATTTAGGAAAATGGATTCCATATTTAGAATAAGGAGGTACAAATTGTGTAAATAGGTAACTTTTATTTTTAGACATTTTGAATAATTACTTCGGTAAATATTTTATTTACCATGGTTAAAGGGTAAATCCGGTAAATAAGGGTAAACAAATAATATTATAATAATAATAAATTACACCAACACGTGTTATAATACTATTGGATGATACATGTCCGACCATGGGAATCCTTGGGTCGATTTTGGGACCCCATGGAGCCACTTGTGAGTGATAATGACACTTTATATTAATTACGTTAAAGTAAATACAAAAATAACATAAGCATATATCTTTTAGTAAAACAATTTTTACATTGGGTTATATATATTATCTATTCAACTATAAATATTAATTAGAAAGATAAAATTATTTACTAAATAATGGTATTTTATTCATAATTTTTAGAGATTTAATAATTAAATTGATTTATGATACAATGTTGATGCGGTATTTTCCTCATTAATGAAAGAATCAAATAAATGGTATTATAAATGTTAAAATACATATAATTTGAAAGTTTTGATGCCACCCACGAATTTTCTAGGTTAACATGACATGTTATTATTGGTTATATGAATTTTTTTCGAAGAAATAATGCTTTTATGAATTTATAAAAAACAAAATACAAATTAGTGTCAAAATTGACATAAAAGAGTTTTTAAAACAAATATTATATTATTAATTGATATTCTATTCCTAAAAATCTAAGGTTCGGAAAAAAGACTTATATAATGATATATATATCATTAATTAAACACTTGGGGTTCTCTTTGAAGTATATAGTAAGTTTATTAACCATATAATATAAAAATACAAAGAGACATGGTAAATATCAAACTATTTAACTAATAGTTAAATCTAAAAGATAAAGTTAATATAGTGACCCAAACCTTTATAAAACCTATTGGTTGAGTGGTTTACGACCCATACCCACCTTATACTTTAAATAATTCATTTTTGATCCATTAGAAACTGAAAATGATTTTGTTATAAAATAATATTTCTAGCTTTTCCCAAGGTCCCCCTCACCCCTCTTATAAAAGGGCACTCCCCCTTCCCTAAAATTCACACATTAAAAGACTTTTGGCTCAGCCAAACCCTGACCAAATACCCTCTAAACTTTCATAAATTTATCCTAGAGGCCTTCCTTTTGTCATAAATCCAACCTAAGGAGCCCTTTTTATCAAATCAAAAGGAAGAACCCGAAGAAGAGGTAAATATTTCATCACCTCTTTCAAGTTCCTTTCTTCTTCCACTTCCTCTTTCTTTGTTGTTTCCATTATAAAATAATAACTCCATTATCTTATATATACTTTGATGTTATTATAAATATGGTACAACCATATTCATTTTTCTATCCATCCTTTTAATGACATGTCACCATACGTGCGTACGTACGGCTTACCGTCTCCACGTCGTGGTGTAATTGTTATTCAATACATTATTATTTGGACGGATATAATAATGATGTGTCATTGATATGATTAATAAATATAACATGATAATGATTCTGTATATATGATATACCATCCAATTATATATTATTTTAATATAAAAATAATGATATTATCGCTCGTGCGTACGTACGGATTACCATCTCCACGAACGCGATGAGATTCATTCCCCATCATATCCATTCAAGAATAATTTTCATTTGACGATTAAAAATAATTTTTAAATACTTAATATCATTTTGAATATTAATAAGATACATCCCATCCATAACAAACATGTCTTACGTAACCAAGCATATAAAGGAGAACGAATCAATTAACACCCGAAACGACGATAATACTAAAATATTATTAACAAAGAAATATTAAAAGATCATATATGATATCATATTCATGTATATGATTATTTTATAATTTAATAACAATTATTTCACCATTATATAGGAGGTTAACCTACCCTTGACCAAGGAAAAGTACAAGGTAAAGGTTAATTTCACAATCTCTTTATTATCCGAGATTGTTTTTACGTAAGTATCTACTGGGACCTCTTTATCATCCACATCCATGTTTCTTAAAAATGTATTTCAAAAAATTCTTACTATTTTATAGACTATGGGTTAAATTCATCTATACCCTTGTTTGACTTTTATAAGATGTTTATAAAGGAATCTTTCTGTTGTTTTCCAAAAACGGTCCTTTATAACCTTTTCGACAAAGTTAAGGTAAGAATATATTTTTTTAACTTATACGGAAGGTGTGGCTATTTTCCGCCGTTATGACATCATCAAAGATTCCCTTACAATCTTATAAGAATATTTTAAAAAATAAATGTTTTATTTTATAATTACATGACTTTTAAATGATTTCAAAATAAAAAGAGATATTTCTCTAAAAAAGGTTTTCGATTTCATCTATGTCAACATCCTTTGATGAATTTTAAGCTTATTTGAAGTTGATTTATTATGATACAAAACTTCCATATTGTATTGAAGGTTTTGTGATATGATTTAATATGGATGTGTTAGTTTTACACCATTCATGGTTTATGGATAAAATTTTGACATTTTATATGATAGTTTTAATACAAATGTTTATGTTATGTTTAAACCTTTTCATATGAGTAATGCATTGGACTTAGTATGTGAAGGGTGGAGCCTTCTATATCTCCTTGATGCATCAGTAGGTATCATGAGACAAACTAGTGTCTTGGCACAAGGCCTTGACAAAATCTTATTTGTAGTCTTGGCACAAGGCCTTGAAAATGTGGTTATGAAAGTCTGGCATTATGCATTCCATCATTATGAAAGTGGCTATTGATATTGAATGTGATTATTCGACTAGTAGAATATCCATGTGAATAAGTAAATGGAATTATTTGATTTTATCTTTGCCATATTATGCTGAAGTTCAAGTTTAAAAGGCTTTTTTTTAGTCTTATACATTTCCTTAAAATTTTTATGATTATTTATGAAAGTTTCCACTTTATTGTTATCCTTACTGAGCATATGAGCTCACCCCTTTCTATGTTTTATTTTTACCAGGATGTGAAGAAGTATATTATGACTAACCTGTAGGGATAGTCTATGGGATCTTAGTGTTGTCTATGGAAACAATTTTCTTGTAGTTTTCCATTTTATGATGTAATGTAAACCTTATGAATGTATCTAGTACTTACAAGGATACTAAACTAATCGGTCTTTCGAGACTTGATATTTTGGGATCATGCCAATGTTTTGTAATAATGAACTGACTCTAGGTAACTGGGGTCGGGGAATTACAAATCACCCCTTTATAATGTGGTGTGGATACCTCTCCCATCATGAGGTCTTTTCTTGGGGGATGACTAAGGGCCAGAGCCCAAGGAAAGAAAAACTATGCAGGTTATGTCCAAAGTGGATAATATCACGATCATGGGTTGGACTGGATAGTTAGGCCTCTCTTCCATAGCGATCATTAAAAAATGGAAACATTACTCATGCGTACGTACGACCTACAATCTCCATGATTGTGACATACTTTATTTTTCATAAAAATCATTCATGGTTGGTTTTAAAAGTTAAATTGATGTAAATATATTATAATTATTTGATTATTATTATTTTTTAGATGAAGAAACTATATAATATGTGTATGAAACAAAACTTTCATAATAAAACACAAATTATAAAACAAGAAAAATAACACCTGAAACAATAAAAATAATGAAATATTATTAACTAAAGGGTAATAAGTTGTTATAAAAGGATAATATATGATATAATAAATATTAGTATAGTTTTTTAAAAAGTTAATAACAAGTTTAAAACCACTAAACAAAATGTTAAATCATGTTCAACGAAAAGGAAGCATAAGGTAAGTGATTTCATCTCGATTTCATTCATTGAGGTATATTCTAATGTTATACACCTAATTTATTTTATACTATATATATACTACCCCTTTTAAATGTATTATCATGAATAATTAATTATTTATGGTATTTTAAGTTTCAATTTAAATTATTTCATTTAAGTTTATTTTAATTAAAAGGTACCAAGTCATAAAGAATTTTATAACTCAATTTATTTTCATTAGTTTTTATGAATTCTTCATTGAAATGATATGATTATGTGTATAATGAGTTTTGAATATCTATTATTGTATTTAAAATTTTTTATCTGGATTTATAGTTGATACACACAATCGATTCATTTATTAATTGTCACTTTGAAGTTATGATCATTTTAAGGGTTTATTTCATAATATCATTTTAATCAAGATTCTTTATTCTTGAATATACATTAAAGGGAATTATTTGATCAAAATTTAATAAACCCTTTCATTTTCTTCTAATCTAGTTAATCATGATATTTCCAAGTAATAGTACCATTTCCCACTCTTTGGTACTTAAAATGTTTTATAAAATGTTTTTTAAGAAAATCCAACTTTATTTCTCTCTTTGGTTGGAAATATGTTTTCTTCCAAAACCATGTTTCCTAAAAATGTTTTCAATTTTTTTAACCTTTTCAAAATGATTTATTAAAGTAATTTTCACCCATCTTACAATTCCTGGTTGTATTTTACCAAAAAAGTGAAAGAATTTTTTTAATGTGTATGAAATGAACATAATTTCCTAAAATCACGAACAATCCAATTTTTTCAATATTATTTTATAATTTTCAAAGGTTATTTTCAAAGAAATGTATTTAAAATTATTTTCTCAAAATAAAAAGTTTACTTTCATCAAGAATGTTTTTAAATATATTTTTATGGTATTTATATTCATTAATGAAAGAAACCCTTTATTCTTACTCTAATGGGTATATTTTTTATTGACACCATCCTCATTCTTCTTATAGATGGTTTATGATCATTTTGACCAAGGAATGTATTGATATTCACTTCCTTGATTCATTATTTTTGTCATTAACATTCTCTTTAACTATTCAATTTCCATTAGACATTAAATTTCACCAAAATATCCATATCATTTATCATGGATATGTTTATTTCCTAAACTATATACCATTTTTACATATGTTGTTTAATTTGAAAGTTATTTGATTAATTGGGGAAATATTGATAAATCCATATCCTTTAATCAATAAAAATATTTGATAAGGAACATTATTTATGAATTAAATTGATTATTTGATATATGTGTAATTTTTTAGACTGGTATGAAATGGTTTGGGTACTAGTTAATATAATCACCTCAATGCATTAGTAGTATCATGAAAACAAATCAGTTGAAAAAACCATTTCCATTTGTAACCAGTTTGTTTTAAACTTTCTTGTCAAAGGTCTTGATTGTAGTATGTTAAACTATCTTATAATGGTCTTGATGGTAAAGGTATCATGTACCTAGAAAACATGACATCGAATAATTAAGTATTTTCTTCATCCAGTAATCAGTTATTACTATCCAAGATATTTTCACTATGATATATCTCTGGATGCATTTCATTATCAGTTCATTGATTAAATGGCATGTTTTTCCAGTGATTTACCTTTCCATATTGATTATTCCTTATCAAATTATGATATTTATGTTATTGATTAAATGGAATATTTTTTCTATTATTTAAATTTATATATTTATTATTATCCATGAGATTTTCACATTGATATTATCCTTGGATTCACTTCTTTGTCAGTTTATTGATTATATGGCATGTGTGTTCAATTATTACCTTTACATATTGATTATTCTTATTTATTCATGAATGATTTCGCTATACTTAACCCTTAATGAGAATTTAAGTTCACCCTTATTTTTTTCCTTTCCCCATGATTCCATGAAGTTTACTATGACTGATACGTAGAGTTATGCTAGATGGAATAAATTTATTCTCAAAATAAAAAACATTATGATGTAATTTGTGTATTAAAATGTAATGTGAGTATTATATACGAATCTAGTTTACCAAGAATACTAAAATATTTGGTCCTTTGGGACACGATTCTTTATATCTTATGACAATGTAATTAAGTACGACACCAGCTCCGGGCTACTTGGGTCGGAGTTGCTACAGTTGGTAGCAGAGAAATTTTAGTAGAAACCTTGGGAACTATATTTAGAAAATCAAATATTAGGGAATATAACCCTATGGTAGAATTTTAGGATATTATATAAGAACATCCAAATATTTTTATAAGGAATAGATTATAAGGGTTTCCTAGAATTACATCCCTGTCTGTATATTACGAGTGGACGTGGTTCTGTCACAGAGGTACCTAGTGGTAGTAACTTTAAAAAAGGAATATTAGGATTAACTAGAGCATCACCTGGTACCTGAAAGATGACCTTAATTCCCACCCGGTTTGATACTCCCAAGGGATATGGTTAGGATAATTTATATTTTCCATACAAACCATTATGAAAGATTTGAATTGATAATGACAATGAATGAAATAGGTCAAACCTTAGACTAAGGAAGTAACCATGTTAAAATAAAACAAGAAAAGTATTTGTGCATTGGAATTCAATAAATAAATTTTATAAGTATTTTTACTAATGGTATTTTGGTTTTAAGGATTGTGAAACATATAATGATTGTGTTAAATATTATACACACATGTGCATTCATTAACTTAAGAGTTATGGATAAGATTATAGGTTAATGAGTTTAATATTGATCATAATTTACAATTATTAAACACCGATTTTTGGGTTTTCATGATGGTATTATACCAATATTAATAACATTTTGGAGAAATTTATGACAATTATATGATCTAGTGAAAAATTTATATGAGGAATAATAACTTTACTTTTTATAGGCATACATTTAAAAGTATTGATAACCTTTATGGTTAATATGATTATTAATGAAATTGTAATAATAGTCAAATAAGATTATTATACTTTAGAAAAAATGGGGTTGTATTGAAAACAATAGTAAAAAGGTTATTTATTTATAGATTTTATTTTAAGTATTTCCATCTTATTTTTTGGTAACATTATAGTAATTATATATATTAATATAGTTTAGAAAAAGGAAAACCTATCTATCAGGTGAAAACCCATTTTGTTTGGAACAATCATAGGGCTTGAACCCATGACTGAAAGATGATAAGGGTTTAAAACCTACCACTGGCCTACACGATGTCCTAGTTAATGTGTCATTAGTTAAATGATTTGAAAAATAAATATTAACGATGAACCAATGGTGTTACTTTTGAGGTATAGAGATTAATTTATTATATTGGTTAACTTATTCTAACCATATTGGTATTGAAAAATAATTAGAGACAAAAAAAAGACTTGTGACTATTTTATGGATCTTAAAATCATTTAAAATTGAATTTTAGTGCTTCACGTATAAAACAATTTATTTTTGGATATCCATTTCTTAGAGTAAAGGGATAAATTGTAAGTTGATTGAAGTAAAACCAAAGGATGAAATTGTGTTTATAAAGTAGAAACATATAAAGTAAATATATTTCTTTATATTCTTAGATAGTAAAATAATTTCTTAACATTAGGATAATGATCTTGAAGTAAAAAAATGCTACCCTATTATATTCATATCTGATGAATCATATGGTCTGTAAAATCATCACAAATTTATAGTTTTAAGGCCCTTAAATTTCCATTTATAATTCACTTTCTTGTGATCAATGACCTCAATAACTCTCTATAATTATTTATTATTTTCTTACATGTCCATATCTTCACTTACAACCCAAGTTATCCTATATAGAAACTTAGATGTGTGTTATTCCATATGACCTTTTTACTTACCCCTCACTCTTATTAAGGGGTCATCAACTCTTTTACAATTTGGGGTTTTCAACAATGGTATTTATAAATTTCAAACCCTTTACTACTGATATCAAGTTTAAATTATGAGGACACAATTTATTTATGGTGGGGAGAATGTAACACCCCAAAATTTTAAAATATGAACTGTAACGACCCGAACATTTATGAATAAAAGTTCCTTTATTTTAATTAAATGTATTATGGATATAGAAAACACATGAACTAATTTCGTTTTATTATATCCAATTGGATTTAAATGACTGTTAAGTATCATTACCATTGATAAAGTAGCCGCTTAACAGTGATCACATGACTAGTAAAAATATAGGGTTTTAACAAATCCTTTTGGAACAGACAAAGGAAGTGATGGCCTCAACCAATAGGACCATACCCTATGAAGCCCATTTATCTGTGATTCAGAGGGATATAGCATTTATTAGACTTTCCCTAGACCAATCCCAATCCGATATCCAACAACTTAAGCATGAACTAAACCATTTACAGGAGAAGTTCAAGCTCATCGAGATCATGACCCAAACCATGTTCACTGAACGGACCTATGAAAGCCCCACCATCACACACCTTACTCTTAGGGAATATTCTGTTTTAATAAAGGGATATGTAACAAGACCCAAGCATTATGATTATGTGCATTATTTTTGTATAGAATAATGAATATACTTTCATTTTATCATTATTACTTTATAAATTCTTTTTAAAGAACAAATAGTATTTTTGGTTAATATTAAAATTCAATTAAAAAATATATTTTTATGAATTAATGTATTTTTGAATTAAAAAATATTTTAATAAAATATTATTACTAAGTTAATTTTATTAAATATAAAAGATCATATAATTTTTATGAAGTAAAATGTAATTTTTATTAAGGTTTGAAAACTATTTTCTCAAAACCCATAAATTTTCAATAAATATTGGTTTTATTTTAAAAGTGAAAATTAATGTATTTAGAAAATTATTTAGATAAAATGAATATTATTTTTGTAATCAGGAAATCAAAATTATCCAACAGTGATTTTTTCATAATTTTCTAAGACAATCGATTTTTTGGGTAAAAATTAAATACCGTATAAATATATAATGTGTTTTAGGACATCATAGTGACCCAATAGTGATATAATAAAATAAAATAAAAAGTATATTCGTCCAAATATATGTTTTTTCTTGAAAATAATTTACTTTTAAGTTTATTTGTTTTATTTTATCAAGCCTTAGTGAATCCTCCAAGACATATAAAATATTTTAATATTTTAAAATCATTTCCTTGAAAGTGTGACTCACCACCACATAAGAAAGGTAAATATTTTAATATATTCAGATCTTATCCTTATAGAATAATTTATACCACTCCCATTTTCTATAAACCGTGGGAAAAAACCTTGGGATGTTTTTTGGTTTTTAATATTTTAGTGTGTAGTGTCCAAAACCAAAATAATAAAGAATTTCCCCACCTTTCCTTTATAAACCCACCCAAGAACCCATTTATCTTCACTAAAGCTCTTTTAATATAGACCAAACTATTAAACCTACTACCTAGATTCCTCCCAATGTTCCCCAAGATCCCAATAATCCTCCCCCAAGCCTTTGGGATCACGCATCCAAGTAAGGGATCCTCACCCCCTTCTCTTCATTTCAATTCAAGAACCTTGTTTGAAATTTGTATTTTCAATTTCAATTGGTTATATTTTCATCAATTTATAATATATTACCTACTTTCAATTCTATTTTATGTGAATGATGGATCATTTATCACCCCTCATTTGTACACCTACCTAATCTGTTACTATGCTGGAATTCTGTAAGGGATCTCCCTCTCTCCTTTTTCTTCAAGAACCTCTTTTATGTCATTCCTTTTAATTTAAATTTTATTGATTTGGGATATGTTATTACATACCTAATTAATTTAAATTTTATGTATACATTATGGTATCTTCCTTTCACCCGCATCAATACCCCTATGATCCTTTAAACCCACCCGTTACTATGCCAAAATTCTGTAAGGGATTTCTCTCTTCTCATTTCCATTCAAGAATTTATTTTATATTAGGAATTTAAATTCCATTTCATATGTGGGGATATTATGTTCCCTAATCCCATTACTTTTCATTTCATGTATAAATGATTATATAACCCTTTCTCTCTCATCAAATAATTTTACGAACTTCTATTTGACGTCGTTACGCTGCCGAAATTAAACCACGATTTTCCATGAAAAAATCATCGTGTAGTGAATACCATACCCATTTATCTATCAAGGGTATTCACATTTATGCTCATGTACTTATTTATTGGGAAATTACGTATATGTATTCCATATTCCTTGATCATGGAATAACTTATGATGTTGAATGATTCCATGTTATGTGATCTATGTAGAACACTTATGCATGAAATGAAATGTTTATGAAGGGTGTGCCCGGATAGAGCTCAAATGAATTAGGTAATGTTTAGTATCATGATACTCTATGCTCAATGAGGGTTTACTCATGAAAATTCATGTACAATGAGGGTTTACTAATTCTAATTCATTTGCAATGAGAGTTTACTCAAGATAATCCATGTGCAATGAGCCTTAGCTCATGCTAATATCATGTTGTATGTTGTTTCCACATTTCCATGCTGTGAATATCATGTTATATCATGAATTTATGTTCATGTTTCTTTTGAGATACATTGATATTCCTATTGACTAAAATTTATTTTCTTCCTCATGTTATTCCATGTTTATTCCCTTACTATTCTTTATAGCTCACCCTTTTCTTATGTATGTCATCAGGTTATCCCATGCATTGCTAAGTAGGAAGGAATGTTGTGGTCATGTAAAAGAAGTTTTCAAAAAATATGTGTACTTCATGTTTTAAGTTGTTATTTAATGTTCCTAAGCCCTAAATACACAATACCTCTTTATATTTTGAGTTGTATTAAGTGAAAGTTTATGTAATGAATCATGTTTAAATGTGTAATAAAGACTAGGGTTGTTACAGTTGGTATCAGAGGATAGGTTTAGTTATTTTTGGGATTAGGATTAGAAAACTCTAGTGAAAAACTTAGGGATAATACTAAGTATAAAAAATTAATCCCTAAATTTTGGTGATTATAGATTAAGTGTTTTATCAAGAAAATACATCCCTTTTTGGATACGAACAAGTAGAGGTGGCTCTAGCATAGATGTATCTAGGGGTAAAAACTAAAAACACCACTTTGAACTGGACTCAAACGAGAAATGGTGAATGAAAACAGGCTTTGCTGCACTCTTGGTTTGACACTCCCAGGGGATATTCCTCAGTAAATTCATAATCTTAGTATGAACCATTATTAAGGTAACAAAAAAATCCCATAAGAATATACGTTAGGAGATAGATCATGGATAACTTAGATCAAAGCCTAGAAATTCACAAGTTAAGGAGATAAATGTAATTTATATGTTATCCCTTCAATTTCATTGGATTCCCCTTTCTGTGTTTAATACTTTAAAAATAATCATACTTAAGTCCATGATGAATAAATTAGAACCATAATAAAAAAGTGAAAGGTAGGGTTATCGTACATGGTTCTACACATCATTTTATATACTGAAAGTTTAGTAAAATAATCCAAACACTACCACAAAGCATGGCAGTAGAGATGTTGTTGAAAATGAAAAATGGATCAATTATGGAATCTCATGCATATAACTTCTCCCCTATTAAAATTTGTGTAATGAACTTCCTGAAGAACCTTATAATACTTCCCTTGGTAGAATTTTATGAAATTATTGGCATGGATTGGATTTCCCTATACAGAGCCAACAATAATTGCCATGAGAGCTAAATCACTCTCTATATGGAGAATCAACCCCTGATTCTATACAAGTGCAATTAGGAGGATGAATATTATTTAAAAACATCATCTCAAGCATGAATATTACTTCCTAATGGGAACACGTATATTTATCTGATGATTGAGTCTAAGGAAGGAACCATCCTCGAAGACAAGCCTATTGTGATGGAATTCACTGATGTGTTTCTCGAGGAATTACCTGGTCTTCCTTCTAGAAGAGATGTTGAATTCTCGATTGATCTTATACCTAAAACATTTATAATATCCAAGACTCCATATAGAATAGCCGTTGTGGATCTTGAGGAGATAAAGAAACAACTATAGGAGAATTTGGATAAAGGATTTATATTCCCAAGTACTTCACCATGGGATGCACCTGTCCTCTTCATAATGAAGAAGGACGAGTCAATGTGCCTTTTTATTGATTATCGTGAGCTCAAAAAAATCATGATAAAGAACACATATCCTTTTCCATGAATCGATGACCTGTTCGATTTTCTACATGGAGCACAATAATTCTACAAGGTGGATCTGCGGTTGGGATATTACCAATTAAGGGTGAAGAAGGAGGATATCCCTAAGACTACTTTTCGTATAAGGTATAGATACTATTAATTCATAGTAATGCCTTTAGGACTCACTAATTCTCCAGAAATATTTATGGACTTGATGAATAGAGTCTTTATATATTACCTAAAAAGTTTTATGGTAGTCTTTATAGAAGATATTCTAATATAATCCAAAACCAAGGAGGATCATAAAGAGGATATAAGAACCGTACTAGAGACCTTGTGAAAGGAGAAGCTCTATGAAAAGTACAGAAAGTGTGAGTTCTGGTTGAAGGAAGTCTCATTATTAAGGCATATCATCAAAAGTAATGGGATACTTATGTATCCTTCCAAAACAAAATCAATTATGGGATGGCTGAGGCCGACATTTGTGATGGATATCTGTAGCTTTCTAGGGTTAGCTAGATATTACCACTGATTTTTGAGAATTTTTTCACGATTGCCAAACCCTCTTACCAAGCTAACCCGAAAGGATTTAATTTTTCTTGGATTGATGGATGTGAATAAAGCTTCATGGAGTTAAATCTATGCCAACAAAGATTATAAATATGTTCCAATGAATATGGTTAGAGCTCATCAAGGATTAGGACTGCTCAATCCATTACCACCCTGAGAAAGTGAACAAGGTCATAGATTCTCTATGTAGAAATGACCCAACAATTATATAATTTATGAGAATTGAAAAGGATACAATATTCATATATTTGATGAATATGAACATGGAAATCACAAAGAATGGAACATAATAAATCCTTTCACAAATTATTTCTCAGCTGTCTCTTTTGTAAATGTTAAAGGATGATAAAAAAGATGATGTGGGAATTTAGAAGAAAGTATAAACAATCCAAAAAGGGAAATCCTCTAAGTTCAATGTTAATGAAGAAGTAATTTTGAGATTTCAGTCAAGAATATGTGTTCCATAAAATCTATAGTTAACGAAAGAACTTTTGGATGATGCACATAGTTTGAATTTCTCCATTCACCCAGGAAACATGAAGATGTATCAAGATCTTCGGGAGCACTATTGGTGGGATAAAATAAAGAAAGATATTTCTAAATATACATCAAAGTTCTTGGTATTTTAGCAAGTGAAGTATGAGAGGAATATGTATAAGGGTATGATTAAACCATTACCCATACCAATATGGAAATGGGAAAACATCACCATGGACTTTGTCACTGGACTTCCGAAAATATCCAAAGGAAACAATGCTATCTGTGTTATTGTGGACCATCTTATAAAGACTGCACACTTCATTGCAATTCGAGAGGATTTCTCACTGGATCACCTAGAATAGATATACATCAGATAAGTGGTAAGGCTACATGGAGTACCACTATCGATTGTGTCCATCGAGATCCAAGATTCACCTCTAAGTTCTGGAAGAGTCTCCAATACACTCTGAACACTGAGTTGAACTTCAGCATGACCTTTCACCCTCAAACTGATGGAAAATCTGAGAAAACTATCCAAACACTTGAGGAAATATTGAGTGCTTGCTCGATGGACTTCAAAGTTGTATGGGACCAACATCTTCCTTTGGCGGAGTTCTCTTACAAAAATAGTTTCCACTCAAGCATCCAAATGGTTCCTTATGAATTACTTTATGGGAATAGGTGAAAAGCACCGACATGTTGGGATAAAGTTGGAGAATAAAAACTTCTAGGTCCGAAAATGGTCGAAGAAATGGTAGATATGGTTAAGAGTATCCAACAATACATCAAAACTACCCAGAGCTGAAAAAAGAGCTATGTTGGAAATTGTTGGTGAGAACTATAGTTTGATGCTGTAGACATGGTATTCCTATACATATCTACATGGAAGAGAGTTATGAGATTTGGGAAGAAGGGAAATCTTAGTCCAAGGTACATTGACCCTTTTGAGATCTTTGATCCCATCGGGGCAATGACCTATCGACTAACACTACCACCAAACCTATCTCAAGTACACGATTTGTTCCATGTATCACTCTTGAGGAAGTACATACCAGACCCATCACATGCACTCAATCCAGAGGTGGTACCATTGGAAAATGATCTCTTCTATAAAGAGAATCTAGTGAAGATCTTAGATCATAGTAAAAAAGTTCTACTAAATACGACAATTCCCCTTGTCAAAGTGTTGTGGAGAAACCACAAGTTTGAATAAGTGACGTGGGAATCAGAGGAAGTGATGAGAAAATATTACCCTCATCTATTTTAGTTTGGGAAAAGGAAATTTTGAGGGATAAATTTTTTAAGTGGGTGAGGTTGTAACGAATTGAACATTTATGAATAAAATTCCCTTTCTTTTAGTTAAATATATTATGGATATAGAAAACACATGCAATCTTTTTGTTTTATTATGTCCAATTGGATTTAAATAACTGTTAATTATCATTATCATTGATAATTTATCTTTTTAATAGTGATCACATGGCTAGTATAAATATAGGATTTTAACAAATCCTTTTGGCACATACAAAGGAAGTGATGGCCTCAACTAGTAGGACCGTACCCTATGAATCCCATTTATTGTAGCTTTCGAGTGAGATAGCATTTTTGGGATTTTCCCTAAAACAAGACCAAGTTGAGATCCAATAACTTAATTACAAGATAAATCATTTATGGGAGAAGTTCAAGATCATTGAGATCATGACCCAAACCATGTTCAGTGAACGACCCAATGAAAGCCCCACTATCACACACCTTACTCTTAGGGCGTATAATAGTGTAATAAAGGGATATGCAACAAGACCCTAAAATTATGACCGTGTTCATTATTTTTTTATAAAATATTGAATATACTTTCATTTTATTATTGTTACTTTGCAAATGTTTTTTAAAGCACAAATAGTATTTTCGATTAATATTCAAATTCAATTAAGAAATCTATTTTGATGAATTAATGGATTTTTGAATTAAATAATATTATAATAAAATATTATTATTAAATTATTTTTATTAAATATAAATTATCATATAATTTTTATGAAGTCAAATGTAATTTTTATTAAGGTTTGAAAATTATTTTTGTCAAAACCCATCAATTTTCAATAAATGTCAATTTTTATTTTAAAAATGAAAATAAATATATTTAGAAATTTATTTAGATAAAATCAATATTATTTTTGGAATAATTATGTTGAAATTATCCAACAGTAAATTTTTCATAATTTTCAAAGACAGTTGAATTTTTGGGTAAAAATTAAATACTGTATAAATATGGCATGTTTTATGACATCATAATGTCCCAATAGTGATATAATAAAATACTATAAAAACTATCTTCGTCCAAATATATTTTTTTACTTTAAAATAATGTAAATTTAGGTTTATTTGATTTATTTTTATAAATCCTTAGTGAATCCTCCAAGTCATATTAAATATTTTAATTTTTTAAAATCATTTCCTTGAAAGTGTGACTCACCTACACATAAGAAATGGAAATATTTTAATATATTCAGCCCTTAGCCTTATAAAATAATTTATACCACTACCCTTTTCGATAAACTATTGGAAAAAAATCATGGGATGGTTTGTGGTTTTGAATATTTTAGTGTGTAGTGTCCAAAACCAAAATAATAAAGAATTCCCCCACATTTCCTTTATAAACCAACCCAAGAACCCATTTTTTTCACTCAAGATATTGTAATCTATAACAACCTCTGCCCCCTAATCCCTAGAGTTCTCCCAAGGCTACCCCAATCTACCAAGAATCCTCCCCCAAGCCTTTGGGATCACACATCCAAGTAAGGGGTCCTCACCACCCTCTCTTCATTTCAATTCAAGAACCATGTTTGAAATTCATCTTTTAAATTTCAATTGGTTATATTTTAATCCATTTATAATCAATTACCTACTATCCATTTTATTTTATTTTAATTAAGGATCATTTATCCCCCCTCATTTGGACCCTTACCTAAGTCGTTACTATGCCAAAATTCCCTAAGGTATCTCCCTCTCTCATTTTTCTTCAAGAACATCTTTTGTGTAATGCCTTTTATTTTCCATTTTCATGATTTTGGGACATGTTCTTCCATACCTACTTACTGTAAATTTGATTTATACATGATTTTATCTTCCTTTATCCCCCATTAATACCCCCTATGATCCTTTAAACCCATTCGTTACTACGCCAAAATTCTGTAAGGGATTTCTCTTTTCTCATTTCCATTCAAGAATTTATTTTATATTAGGCATATAAATTCCATTTAATATGTTGGGATATTATTTTATATGAACCCATTACTATCCATTCATAAATAAATTATGATATATTCCTTTCTCTCTCATAAAATCATTTTACGAACTTTTATTTTGACGTTGTTATGCTGCCAAAATTGCAAGATAATTTTCCATTCCAAAATCATCATGTAGTGAATACCATACCCATTTATCTGTCAAGGGTATTTATATTTATAATCATGTACTTATTTATTGGGGACTTAAATTTATGTATTATACATTCCTTGATTGTGGAATAACTTAATATCTTGAATTATTCCATGTTATATGATCTATATGGAACACTTATGCATGAAATGAAATATTTATGAATGGTGTTCTCTGATAGCACTCCAATACATTGGGTAATGTTTAGTATCATGATATGCCATATTCAATGAGGGTTTAATCATGATAATTCATGTGAAATAAGGGTTTAATCCTACTAATTCATGTGCATTGTGGGTTTACTCATGCTAATATCATGTTGTATGTTGTTGCCACATTTCCATGTTATGAATATAAAGCTATATAATGCCTTTATTTTCATGTTTCTTTTATGCTCCATTGATATTCCTATTGAATAACATGTGTTTTCTTCCTCAATTTATTCCATGTTTATTCCCTTACTGGGCTTTATATCTCACCCTTTTCTTATGTATGTCCTCAGGTTCTCTCATGCATTGCTAAGTATGAAGGAATATTGTGGTCATGTAAAATAAGTTTTCAATAAAGAAGTGTACTTCATGTTTTAAGTTTTTTATTTAATGTTCATAATCCCCAAATACACTAGACCTCTCAATATTATGAGTTGTATTAAGTGAAATGTTATGTAATAAATCATGTTTAAATGTGTAATAAAGACCAGGGTTGTTATAGTTGGTATCAGAGGATAGGTTTAGTTATTTTTGGGATTAAGATTAGAAAATTATAGTGAAAGACTTAGGGATAAGACTAAGTATAATAAAATAATCCCTAAATTTTGGTTATTATAGAGTAAGTGGTGTATCAAGAAAATACATCCCTGTCTGGATACAAACAAGTAGAGGTGTCTCTGGTACAAATGTATCTAGGGGTAAAACCCGAAAACAATGCTTTAAACTAGACTCAAATGGGAATTAGTGCACAACAATGGGCTTTGTTGCACCCTTGTTTTGAAACTCCTGGGGGATATGATTTGGTAAATTCATAAGCTTAGTATGAACCATTATTAAGGGAAAAAAATCCCCTAAGAATATACTGTAGGAGATAGATCATGGATAACTTAGATCGAAGCCTCGAAATTCATAAGTTAAGGAGATAAATGTAATTTATAAGTTATCCCTTTAATTTCATTGGATTCCCCTTTATGTGTTTAATAGTTTAAAAATAATCACATCTACATCTATGATGAATAAAGTAGAACCATAATCAAAAAGTGAAAGGTAGGGTTATCATACATGGTTATACACATTATTTTATATCTAGAAAGTTTAGTATAACAACCCAAACACCACCATAAATGATGGAAATGGAGATGTTGTTGAAAATGGAAAATGGGGTAATTATAGAATCCCATGAATATGACTCATCCCCTATCAAAATTTGTGGATTTAACTTCCTGAAAAACCTCATCATACTTCCCTTGGTGGAATTTGATGCAATTCTCAGAATGAATTGGATTTACCTATATAGAGCCAACATTAGTTTCCATGAGAGTGAAATCACTCTCCATATGGTGAATAGACCCCCAATTCTATACAAGTGAAAGGATGAGGATGAATCTTATTTAGCACCATCATCGCAAGGATAGATATTAATTCCATTTGGGTATGCGTGTCTTTCTCATATGACTGAGTCTAAGGAAGGAACTATCCTCAAAGACATGCCTATTGTGAGGGAATTAACTGATGTGTTTCCCAAGGAATTTCCTAGTCTTCTTCTTAGAAGAGATGTTGAATTATTAATTGATCTTATACCTAGGGAATTGAAAATATCCAAGACTCTATATAGAATGGCTGTTTTGGAGATTTAGGAGATAAATAAACAACTGTAAGAGAATCATGATAAAGGGTTTATACGCCCAAGTGCTTCAACATGGGGTGCCCCAGTCCTCTTTATCAAGAAGAAGGATGGGTCAATGCGCCTTTGCATTAATTATCGTGAGCTCAAAAAAATCACAATAAATAAAAAGTATCCTTTTCTAAAAATTTATGACTTGTTCAATTAGCTACGTGGAGCACAATACATCTCTAGGGTGGATCCATGGTCGGGATATTACCAAGTATTGGTGAATAAGGAGGATATCCCCAAGAATGATTTTCGTACAAGGTACGGAAACTATGAATTCATATTAATGCCTTTAGGACTCACTATGACTCTAGAAATATTCATTGAATTGATGAATAGAGTCTTTATATATTACCTTGACAAATCTGTGGTAGTCTTTATAGATGATATTCTAATATACTCCAAAACCAAAGAGGATCATGAGGAGAATCTAAGCACCACACTAGAGACCTTGAAATAGGATAATCTCTATGAAAAGTATAAAAAGTGTAATTTTTAGTTTAAGTAAGACCCATTATTGGGGAATATCATCACAAGAAATGATATATATGTGGATCCTTCAAAAAAAAAAGTAATTAAGGGATGAACGAGGCTGACATCTGTGACAGATATTCATAGCTTCCTGGGGTTAGCTGGATATTACTGTCGATTTGTGAGAAATTTCTCATGATTTTCAAACCCTATTATTAGGATAACCCTGAAGGGAGTCATGTTTTCTTGGAATAATGAATGTGAAGAAAGCTTAATGGAGTTAAAGAATATGATTTTTAGTTCCACTATACTCACACTACCCCCAAGTGGAGAGATTTTTGTAATATTTAGTGATTCTTCGAAGAAGGGCCTAGGCTATATGTTGATATAGAATGAAAAATTTATTATCTATGCCTCAAGTTAGTTGAAAATTCATGAGAAAAACTATCCCATACATGATCTGGAGTTGGCAGCTATGATCATTGCATTGAAAATCTGGCATCATCATCTCTTTGGGGAGAAGTGTGAAATATATACAGATCACAAAAGTCTTAAATATATATTCACATAGAAATAGATAAATATGTTCAAATGAAGATGGTTAGAGCTCATCATGGATTACGACTGCTCAATCTATTACCACCCTGGGAAAGAAAACAAGGTGGCAGATGATCTAAGTATAAAGAACCCAGAAATTATATCATTTATGAGAATTAAAAAGGATCCAATATTCTTATATTTGATAAAGATAGACATGAGAATCATAAAGAAGGGATCATCATTAATCCTTTCACAACTAATTTGTCAACCGTATCTTTTGGAAAGGTTAAAGGATGATCAAAAATATTATGTGGGAATTCAGAAGAAAGTAGAAACTATCAAAAAATGGAAATCCTCGGAGTTCAATGTTAATGAAGAAGGAATTGTGATATTTTTGTCAATACTAGGTCTTCCATCAAATCAATATTTAAAGAAAGAAATTTTGGATGATGCACATAGTTATAATTTATCCATTCACCCAGGAAACACAAAGATGTATCGAGATCTCTAGGATAACTATTGGTGGGAAAAAAGAAGAAGGAGATCTCTAAATATATATCAAAGTTCCTGGTATGTCAGAAAGTGAAGGATCATTGGTAGAAGTATAAGGGGATGATGAGACCATTACCCATACCAACATGGAAATGGGAAAACATCACCATGGAATTTGTCATCGGACATCCGAAGACATCCAAAGGAAATAATGATATCTAGGTTGTTGTGGATATTCTTACAAAGATAGCACAATTAATTGAAATTTGATAGGATTTCCCACTAGATCAACTAGAAGATATGTACATAAGAGAAGTGGTAATGCTTCATGGAGTACCACTATCAATTATGTCCGATCGAGATCCAAGATTAACCTATAAGTTCTAGAAGAGCCTCCAATACACTCTGATCACTGAGTTGAACTTCAACATGACCTATCACCCTCAAACTGATGGCCAATCTGAGTGGACTATCCAAACACTTTAGGACATGTTGAGAGCTTTCTCAATGCACTTCAAAGGTAGATGGGATCAACATATTCATTTGGGGGAGTTATCTTACAACAATAGTTTCCACTCAAGAATCCAAATGGATCCTTATGAAGCCCTTTATGGGAAGAGGTTCAGAACACCGACAAGTTGTGATGAAGTTGGGGAACAAGAGCTTTTAGGTCCGAAAATGGTCAAAGAAATGGTAGAGAAGGTTAAGACCATCCAGTATCACATCAAAGCTGCCCAGTGTCGAAAAAAGAGCTATGATGATGATCATCGATGAGACCTAGAGTTTGATGTTGGAGACATGGTATTCCTCCACATATATCCATGGAAGAGAGTTATAAGATTTTGAAAGAAGGGAAAGATTATTCCAAGGTACATCAACCCTTTTGAGATCCTTGATCGCATCAGGGTAGTGGACTATCGACTAGAACTCCCACTGAACCTATCTCAAGTACATGATGTGTTGCATGTATCACTCTTGAGAAAGTACATACCAGACCCATCACATGTACTCAATCTAGAGGTGGTACCATTGGAAAATTACCCCTCTTATGAAGAGAACCCGGTAAATATCTAAGATCCTAGAGAAAAATCTCTACAAAATAAGATAATTCCCATCATCAAAGTGTTGTGGAGAAACCATAAATTTGAAGAAGCTATGTGGGAACTAGAGGAAGTGATGAGGTAGAGTTACCCTCATCTGTTTTAGTTTGGGAAAATGAAAATTCGAGGGTAAAATTTCTTAAGGGGGGATGGTTGTAACGACCTGAACATTTATGAATAAAATTCCATTTCTTTTAATTAAATGTATTATGGATATAAAAAACACATGAACTCCTTTTGTTTTATTATTCCAATTGGATTTACATGACTGTTAAGTATCATTACCATTGATAATGTATCCTTTGAATAGTGATCACATGACTAGTATAAATATAGGGTTTTAACAAATCCTTTTGGCATAAAAAAATGAAGTGATGGACTCAACCAGTAGGATCAAACCCTATGAAGCCAATTTATTAGAGATTCCAAGGGAGATAGAATTTCTGGGATTTTCCCTAGACCAATCCCAAGCATAGATCCAATAACTTAAGCATGATAGAAACCATTTATGGGATAATTTTAAGCTCATCGAGATCATGACCCAAACCATATTCACCGAACAGCCCCATAAAATCCCGACTATCACACACCTTACTCTTAGGGAGTATTCTGGTGTAATAAAGGGATATGTAAAAAGACCATATAATTATGATTATGTGTATTATTTTTTAATATAATAATTAATATACTTTCATTTTATTATTGTTACTTTGTAAATGTTTTTTAAAGAAAAAATAATATTTTTGGTTAATATTAAAATTCAATTAAGAAATATATATTTTTTGAATTAATGGATTTGTTAAATTAAATAATATTTTAATAAAATATTATTATTAAATTACTTTTATTAAATATAAATGATCGTATAATTTTTATTAAGTCAAATGTAATTTTTATTAAGGTTTGAAAACTGTTTTTGTCCAAACCCGTCAATTTTCAATAAATATCAATTTTTATTTTAGAAGTGAAAATTAAAATATTTAGAAAATTATTTAGATAAAATGAATATTATTTTTGGAATTAGGAAATCAAAATTATCCAACGTTGAATTTTTCATAATTTTCTGAGACAATAATTTTTTTTGGTAAAAATTAAATACCGTATAAATATATAATATGTTTTATGACACCATAATGAACCAATAGTGATATAATAAAATACTATAAAAAGTATATTATGAAAAATATATGTTTTTAATTTAAAATAATGTAATTTTAGGTTTATTTTATTTATTTTATAAAGTCTTAGTGTATCCTCCAAGACATATAAAATATTTTAAGATTTTAATATCATTTCTTTGAAAGTGTGACTCACCTCCACATAAGAAAGGGAAATATTTTAATATATTCGGACCTTATCCTTATAAAATAAATTATATCACTCCCGTTTTCCAGAAACCATGGAAAAAACCATGGGATGGTTTTTGGTTTTGAATATTTTAGTGTGTAGTGTCTAAAACCAAAATAATAAAGAATTCCCACACCTTTTTTATAAACCCACCCAAGCACCCATTTATCTTCACTCAAGATATTTGAAGCTCGACCACCCTCTTCCCCCCTACTACCTAGATTCCACCAAAGGTGCCCCCAAGCTCCAAATAATCCTCCCCCAAGCCTTTGGGATCACACATCCAAGAAAGGTATCCTCACCTCCCTCTATTCATTTCAATTCAAGAGCCTTGTTTGAAATTTTTCTTTTCAATTTCAATTTTTTATATTTTAATTCATTTATAATCAATTAAATACAGTAAATATTATGTTATGTAATTTAGGTATCCTTTATCCCCCATTATTTGGACCATTTCCTAAGCCGTTACTATGCTAAAATTTCGTAAGGGATCTCTCTCCCTCCTTTTTCTTCAAGAACCTCTTTTATGTCATGCCTTTTAATATACATTTTCTTGATTGGGGATATGTCATTACATACCTAATTATTTTAAATTTTATGTATGAATTATTGGATATTCCTTTAACCCCCATTAATCTCCCATATGATCCTTTAAACCCACCTGTTACTATGCAAAAATTCCATAAGGGATTTCTCTCTTCTCATTTGCATTCAAAATTTATTTTATATTAGGCACCTAAATTCCTTTTCATATGTTGGGATATTATGTTACATGATCCCATTAATGTAAATTTTATTTATAAATGATGATATACCCCTTTATCTCTCATCAACCCATTTTACTAACTTCTATTTGACGTCGTTATGTTGCCGAAATTGCACCATGATTTTCTATGCCAAAATCATCGTGTAGTGAATACCATACCTATTTCTCTATCAAGGTATTCAAATTTATGATCATGTACTTATTTATTGGGGAATTAAATTAATGTATTTCACACTCTTTGACCATGTAATAAATTATGATGTTGAATTATTCCATGTTATATGATCTATGTGGCACACTTATGCACGAAATGAAATGTTTTTAAAGGGTGCGCCCTGATAGCGCTTCGATGCATTGGGAAATGATTAATATCATGATAAACCATGTGAAATTAGGGTTTAATCATAATAATTCTTGTGAAATGATGTTTTACTCATGCTAATTAATGTTAAATGAGGGTTTAATCTTGCTAATCCATGTGCAATGAGCCTTGGATCATGCTAATATCATGTTGTATGTTGTTTCCACATTCTCATGTTATGAATATCATGCTATATGATGACTTTATGTTCATGTTTATTTTTTTCTCCATTGATATTACTATTGAAAAACATGTATTGTCTTCCTCATTTTATTCCATGTTTATTCCCTTACTAGGATTTATATCTCACCCTTTTTTTATGTATGTCCTCAGGTTATCCCATACATTGCTAAGTACGAAGGAATGTTGTGGTCATGTAAAAGAAGTTTTCAATAAATTTGTGTAATTAATGTTTTAACTTGTTATTTAATGTTACTAATCCCAAAATAAACTATACCTATCTATCTTT
Organism: Viscum album; assembly: GCA_963277665.1. Taxonomy (NCBI): domain Eukaryota; kingdom Viridiplantae; phylum Streptophyta; class Magnoliopsida; order Santalales; family Viscaceae; genus Viscum; species Viscum album. Next base: position 1,211,733,838 of record OY728143.1, on the reverse strand, counting down.
TTATCTATATTAAGTGCAAGTTTATGTAATAAATCATGTTTAAATGTGTAATAAAGACCGGGGTTGTTATATAAACATCATATTTGAAAGCATATATGACATGTAACACCAAGAGGAGAATGGAATATAACATCATTTGTATTCACAATACATTTAATATTTTAAATAAATTAAATATATTCTATAGCTTGAAATGCATGCAACACTGATTTTATCTTTCATTACATGAAACAATGAGTTTATTTGATAGCTTGTGTTACATGCAAGACTGAATCTTACTAAATAACAATATACTATTAATATTACTATTTAACATGATTGTTATCAACTAATAATTGGAATGGTGAGAATAAATAGAATTAACTAAATTATAAAAATAAATTGTTTACAAATTTTTATTAATTATATACTAATTAGAAATAAAATAAGAACTATTTAAAAGAAAAAGAAATGTTTTTTTTGAAAAACTGTATTTTTTATAAAAGATGCTTTAATCTCAGTTTTCAAAATTAATTAAAATTTATTTTTAACACTTAAAAAATTTATATGAAAATAAAATTCATCTTTAAATAAAAATATCAAAATTATCTTAGGGTGAATATTTTTTATTTTTCTATAAATTTCATGTTTTTGATGAAAAATGAAAAAAACTGAATTTTAATTAAAACATTTCTTTTGGTTTAAGGAATTTATAATTTTAAATTATATTTATAATTGGTTTTAAAGTCACAATAGTTAAATTATACATATAGTAATCCAATTTAGGTTATTATAACTATTTTGATCTTGAATTTAGATATAAAAACTTTGTAAAATTTTGAAGATTTTCATTTTAAAAACCCGCTTTCTCATAGTTTCTATAGGATTAATTTTAAATTTATTTTTTCCACTGTTGTAAATTAAATTTGGAAAAATGGATTCCATATCTAGAATTATAATAATTTATAATATCTGATGAGGTCAAATTAAAGTTTTACCAAATTTATGGATTATATATGTACTTCCTTAGGAGATATATATGGAACACTTTGTGTACTTGAGAGAGGTTCGATGGAAGTGCCAAATGATAAGATACCATCCATACTCAATCAATAATATTTAAGGGGAAAATATACCTAGGTCTTATATTTATAATTTTACTGAATCTTATAACCTTATTCCATGGTGAAATTCATAGAAACACTTTCTCACCAACTTCAAACTCTAAATTACACCAACGATTATCAACATAAAATTTCTATCGACTCTGAGCTACCATAATGTGATATTGAATATATCTAAATTTCTCCACCATTTAATCAGATAGATTAGGTACCAATATATTTATTTCTATAACTTTATACCAACTCATTATAGTTTTATACTTCTTTCCATATAGGGATTCATAAGGAGCCATCTGAATGCTTGAGTGAAAGCTATCATTATAAGAAAATCAATGAGAAGAAGATATTGATCCCAACCACCTTTGAAATACATGGAAAAAGATCTCAACATTACCTATAGTGTTTTAATGGTTCTTTCAGAATGAATATCCATCTGAGGATGATATTCCTTTTTGAAACTCAACTCTATATCAAGAACCTACTGAAGAATTTTCCAAAACATTGATGTAAAACTCAGATCCTGAACAGATATAATATAATATGGTAATCCATAAAACATTAACAATTAATTAATTTATATTATTTAAAGATAATCAAGATAGAAGTATTATCTGATGGAAATAAAGTGTGCTAACATCTTAAGGTGATCGACTACAACCAAAATGGAATTATGGAATTTATAATTTTTAGGGAGTCCGACGACAAAGTCCATGGAGACGTTTTCCCATTTCCATTCTAGAATGGGTAATTTTTGTAACATCCCATAATACTTATGTCTCTCAGACTAAAATTGATGACATACTAATCACTAACATACATACTCAACAATATCTCTCTTCATGCTATCCCAGCAAAAATAATATTTTTGGTCTCTATATTTATTTATTTTACTTCCGGGATGAATAGAGAATAATGAACAATGTTCCTCATCCAATATCTCCTTAAAATATTAAATGGACTAAAAACATACATGGTTTATGAAAATTATCATTCCACCAAAATCAAGGTTAAAATAGGGAAAATTTATCACCTTATTTTGTAGATCTACATCTTTCTTCTTCACCTCCTTAATCTTCACTTGAATATATGGTTGAACAATTAGTTGAGAAAGATAAGATTTCTACCCTTCCTTTAAGATTCAAAGATATATCTTTTTAAAATCAAGAAATATTGGATCTTTTGTGATCCTATTTATAGACAATATATCATGATTATTTAAACTTAGAGTATCTACCGCCCTTTTCTCTTTCCCAGGGTGGTAATGTATTAAGTAGTCATAATCTTTAATCAGCTCCAACCATCTTGTCTGACACATATTCAACTCTTTATATGTGAAAATATTCTTTAAAATTTTATCAAAAATATATATATATAAACTTTATCCATAAATATAATTCATACATATATTTAAGTCAATAAATAACACATCTAACTCCACATCATGAGTTGGGTAAATTTTCTCATGAACATTCAATTAGCATGAGGCATAAGCTATCACCACATCATTCTGCATGAGAATGTATTCGAGTCCCTTATTTGATGCATCACTATAGATTAGAAACCCTTCTCCATTGTAGGGTAAAGTAATAACATGTTCAAATACTAACCTTATCTTCATTTAATTGAAATTTTGTTCACATTAATAAATAAAAAGAAACTTATCTCCATTACAAGTTAACTTGGTAAGTGGATTAGACAGTCAAGATAAATTCATCACAAAGGACTGATAATATCTATCCAAACCAAAAAAACTATGGATATTAGTAATATTGGTTGGTCTGGAATAATGTTTTATAAGATAATTCTTTTATGGATCCAACGATATTCCCTTATTTGAGATTATATAACCCAAAAACGAAACTTTCAGAATCCAAAATTCACACTTGAAAATTGTTTCATAAAGATTATCCTTCTTAAGGGACTTAAAACAATTCTAAAATAATCTTCATGCTCTTATTTTATCTTTGAATATATAATAATATCATCTATAAATACTACCACAAATTGATCAAATTAATCTCTAAATACTCTATTCATTAAATTAATGAATATAGAAAGAAAATTAGTAAGAACAAATAGTATCACTAAAAATTCATAGTTTCCATAACTTTTATAGAATACTGTCTTGGTTATATCCTCATTCTTTAACCTAAATTGATGATATAAATAATCAAGGTTTGTATTAGAAAAGTATTATACCCCATGAAGTTGATTAAACATGTCACCAATATGGGGAAGATGATACTTGTTCTTGATTTTGATTTTTTTAAACTCATGACAATCAATAAAAAGTGACATTTATCCATATTTATTATTAAAAAATTAACCAATTAATCCAAAGTTGATACACTTGGATGAATTAATACATTGTCAAGATTCTCTTGGATTTGATTCTTCAATTCCCACAACTCAATCAAGGCCATTCTTATAGAGTATTTGAAATAAGTACAACATCATGTATGATTTATATTGAGAAATCAACTTCATGATTTGGTGTAAGACTAGGAAATTATTTTGAAAAGACATAAAAAAACTCCCGCACAATAATAATATCATCGATATTGATTTTATCCCAATCCATCTATGATAAAAAACCCCTTTTTAATAGGAATCAAGACCCATACAATGGATATTATTTCCATAGGCAATTCATATTTATTATTTTACTAATAAAAGATCATAGGTGAGCTCAAAATATTAAACATGACTTCCATTCCTTGGAAATAAATGTGAAAATTATATAGATAAATCCAATCCATGCCTAAGATAACATCAAATTAAACTAGAGGTAGAATAACAAGATTTGTAGGAATCACATTCCCATAAAATCCAACCAGATAAGAATCATAAACTTGAGATGTGATCATCCTACCATTTTTGGTTTTCAATGATAATTAAAAATATAATTGTTAGTGTGGTATTTTGACACCCTTAGGAAATTCTTTATATATAAAATCAGGGTAAATATAGATTCAAATAAGATATTAATAGTTCTATAGTGGATGATAAGTTCACCTTTTACCATGTCATTATCACACCCCTAATTAGAAATAATTATTTCATGAGATTTCCCTTTTGTCTCTTTACTTAGGAGGCTACTAATATTGATCATCATCATTAACCTTAGGTTTTGAGAAATAGTTAGAATAATTCCCATACTCCTTGAATTTGAAACACTAGAGTTTGGGTGGTGTATTCTATAAAGGTTTCTCTTTATTCAAATCATTATCTAACTTATTCTCATCACTTAAACATTTTATTTCCCAATGATCCTCATATCCACACTTAAAACATTTACCAGTCCCCTTAAGACAAAGAGGAATGATTATCTTATTCTCTCCATGTTTTTTAGAGTTTACTTTGAATTACATATTTATTTTCTTATCAAAACCATGAGATGGATAAGTACCTCCAATGTCAATTTACACCTTGATATAACATTATTTTTTTTCATAGTTATCGAACCCTCTTATGGATAACACCCTTAGGAGAGTTGGTTTTAGGTCAATGAACAATCGATCAACCTTACGTTCAGGTTGGATGATAATACAAGAAGTCTACCTTGAAAGTCTTGTAATATTCTCCTCATAGATTCATTATACTTCTTCTTTAGATCAAGGAATTACTTCTCCATTTTGGTAAAAATAATACAAGGAAAGTAATTATCTAAAAATAAACTCTTAAACTCATCCCACACCATATAGTCAATTTATTCTTGTTGCCTAAAATTATTGATAAGAGTCCACCATTGATCTTATTTGACTTACAAATTATAGACAACCAAAATGAATTTTTCATGATCTAAACACTTGAAAACAAAAAACAACTTTTCAATGGTAATGATAAATTTCTCAAAAACTAGTGGATCTATATAACCATTAAAATAAAGTATATATTTCATCATAAAGAACTCAAAAAAATGTTGTTCTATCATTTTCTAGTTTGGAAGTTTAGTATGATTCATAGATTGATAATGTTTTGTGACCATAACAATGAGATTTCACATTCCATATCCCATAAAATTTGGTTTCTCAAGAGGAAAATCATTGCATTTTCCATTAAATTTAGCATTAAAATGATTCATTTAGGTTATAAACATTGACTAAAACCAACAACCATAGCGTGAGAAATAGTAATCATAGTGGAAAACCACATAATCATGAAAAATCATGAATATGATGTTTAAATTAAGATTTTTTTAAATATATGACACATTAGGTTTAACCTAGGTCATACATGATTATTACCAAAACTTTAGGATGATATACTATATGTAGACCTATCACCAAGGTTATTACTAAAGTTTTATCATCCTAGTTTTCAAAACATAATGAAACCTTACTCTGATACCAACTATAGTGACCCATAAATTTCATATATAGACATCACATCTTAGTAGATGAATATTCAAGACATAACATAATGGTACACAAAATAATCATATAGTTTTATTGCCTTTGGAAACTTAGATATAGAAACAAACGGTACATAAATAATCAACATATTTTCCCATTATATTATTCATAATTATCATTGTTCTTAGAAAAATCATACATAATACATTTATTCATAACCTGGGGAAAGGAAACATATGAAAGGGTGGGATATGATGCTTAGTGAGGGTATACAAGGTAAATTACAATGATCATGTAAACATAATATGATCATATGGGTATGAGAGAACGATTATAGAATTTGAAAACCATGCCCTGTATATCATAGATCATAACCTTGAGTCATTGAATAAATCTTGGAAGTTTAGAAGACATGAATGATAAAGAAATAAAAGAACATGATCCATGAGAGAATAACATCGGTATAAGATTTAGATTTGTGACATACACATAATCATCAAAAAACATTTCAATAGTAGTCAAGGATAATTTCCAATACTATCATAATGGAATGATTTTACTCTATAAGCTATCATAGTATTCAGGTTTTACTCCCAAGAATATCACAGTGGATAGAGTTCCTTAATGATATGGGTTCACTCCCCATTCGATTATTTTTTATCTTTTAATATATCAATCTTTATCCAATGCATTGGAGGGCTATATAATTCTGGGCTCGCCCATGTTAGGAACCAACCCAGGACAACCCTAAACCGGTTACCCAAGTCGGCCCACAACAAGTCCCAAGAGGTGTCCCCGATCCTCCCGAGTTGGAAACTAGTTCCAAGAATCAAGAATACATAGTTTGGAATGATTTATCTCATGAAAAAAATAAAAAAATATAAAATAAACAATAAAAATAAACAAAAAAAGGAAAGAAATAATATGACACATTAACTTCATGTGACTTCATGGGCCACCTCCATCTGTAGGATCTCACTCGATCCATGAGAAAACCATAGAAGAAAGTACCACCAGTATCTAAGAACAAAAATAAAAATATAGTTGTGAGTATTAAAACTTATTATGCATTCCTAAATAAACTATTCCCTATGCCTTAGTTTAAAAAGAAAACTAAAACATGCCTGTTTCAAAATAAGACATAATAAAAACAATGTTTTCCATTCTTTTCAAATTCAAGTAATAAGTTTAAATTTTCAATAAAACCATTTCCTTTCCACCACATTTCCAAAATAAATTAAATTAATGTGCAAACATTTCAAAATGAAAGGAAAGAAATTTATATTAAAACATGGTTTTAATAAAGGAGGAAACTTGCATGAAGTAACTAAAATGGAAATCACATCACAAGCACCATGGGAAATCCCTAAGTACTAGGGTTAGTGGGGACCTAGGATCCTCATACCTTAATGAAATGGTATAAAAACATTAACCTATAGAGACCTCATGCATGATCCACTAAAGAGGATTCAATCCAAAGTTTTAGTGGTCTCCAATCATCATCAATGTTTAGTTAGTGTTGCAGCATCAATCCAGCTAGGGCGAACCAAGCCTTGGCCCCACCGATCTACCTAGAATACTAGTCCCAGTCTTCCCACTTTGGTACCCAAGTTTTCCATGTGCTCTATTTAAAATGGTGGTGAGTTTTCATAAAATTAAAATATATTTACATGTCATTTTCTTTACCCAGAAAACCCATCCAACTTCTCACTACCAATCTCCCTCTTTGAGTGCACCCCCTTTTTTTATGTCATAAAACAATGCACAATCCTCAACACGACACATGTCACAAATCACACATTAACACTTACATCACATTTATAAAAAAAGAGGGAGGGACTCAAGAGGGTTTTTATACTTCCAAAAATCATTATCAAAGTACCAAATGGGCCTCATTACTTTAATAGTAATACTTTAATTTTAGAAAACAAAATTTCACAACACTTTTAAGTTCTAAAACCATTTAAAATCCCAATTTAATAACCAAGGAACCACACATTCAAATACAAGCGTGAAACCATGCTTTACTCAAAGTATCCCATTTTAAAAGTTTAAGAAAATTCCTAGCAACCAAGTGAGGAGAAACTTTCCAAGAACCCCAACCAATTATATATATATACACAACATATTCATTTCATATAAAAATGGAATTTTTTTTAAAAAATAATCAAGCAATCATGGAATTCAAATTAAAGGCATAAGCATAGGGAACCTATCTCAAATTCAAGGCGCACTTCTATAGATGATGGAAACTTAGATCTTCCTTTTTTTACCGCTTACATGCATATTCACCTTAGCTTATATGTAAGGACACCTAGCCCCTATGTACATATTTTGATGGACAAATATGTAGAAGGGGATCCTTATATATATTATTATACTTGTATATTCCCCTTTACACTTAAACATGTGTGCATCTTCATATACACATATAAGAACACTTATCCCCATTATATATATTCATTCTGCCATGAGTGAATATATAAAAAGGGGTAACTTATATATTTACATGCCTACATATGAATACACATGTAATACTTCAACAACGATGGATCAAACCCACCCCAATGAAGACCAAAACGCACTGGAACAATATAAGGAATCTAAAAATCACAAAAGCCCTAATAAAAATGCCGAAAAATGAAAAGAAGACAAAAAAACCCTAAAACAACAGCGATCAGACTGAAATGGTCTAAAATGATTCTCCTTTAGCATAGGATGCTAAATATTGTGAGAAAAATTACCAGGAGAACAATTGAACACCCTATCAATGGAAGAAAACCAAAAAAATCTAGTTAACTCTCACCCTAGAGTTTGACCGAACTAAATAGGGTGACGAGGAGAGGGAAAACACCAAAATAAGGAAGGAGGAAGAATAAAAGGGATTACCAAAGAAAATTGTCCAATAATCCATAAGAAATTGGAAGGAATGGGGAGGAGGAGAGGGATATGAGAGGGGTGGTGGCATGCAGCTGAGAGAAGAAGGGGGGGGGGGGGTAGGGTTGGGTCATGCAAGGGAGAGGTGAAATGGAGGGGGAGACCCTTTGAGGGTTAAAAAAAGGATAATAATAATAATAATATTATTATTATCATTAAAAAATTATTATTATTATTGTTAAAAAGTTTATTTACTTAATTATTTATTATTTATTTATTTTATTAAATAAGACTCATCTCACAGTTTAGAAAACCATGTGAAAAACATGCTATCCCCACTGAACAATCACATGGCACCCACACGGTTAACCCTAGGAGGTCACACGGTTTAATAAACCATGCGCAATCCATGAAAATGGATCTTTCAAATGAAAGACCCAACCACACAGACATTGAACAATTACTCCTAACTATGAAGGATAGCCATGCAATAGTTAAAATACTCTAAATAAAAGAAAATATGGCCTGATAACTACCGGAACTCAATCCCACTCAATCCCAAGATAGATTAGGACAAAAATAATAATAATAGAGAAACGTCTGGTTAGGGTGTGACAAACTTTCACATAATGAAAATAATATATATGTGTGCCATAATATAAAAAAACATTCATCATATCATAATCTATGAAAATAAATGTGTTTCATAAAGATTTTATAATAGCATAACCCATTAAAAAGAAACAATTTTCATAAACATTTCATCATTTAATCATAGTACAACCTGATGAAAATGAATGGGTTTCATAAGAATGTTTTCATTATAATAATAAACCATATAGATAAATAATAAGGATGGTATCATTGGATCCTACACCCAATAAAACTTATATTACATCAAAGTATTCCATCTTGGATGAAAAATTTATTTAAAAGATATGTTGGAACATTTCCAGAGGAAAATATAATTTTTTATTTACAATCACTTATTTAAAATCTAATAATTTACCAAAAATTAAGGGAAATATTTTTTATGATAATAGTCTTTAAATATTTTAAAGTAATCTTAAAATTTTTGAGTATTAATGATGGCGGGGAATTTTATTCTTATTGTATAAGTTAAAATAAATTGTTTTGTAAAAAGTCAAAAAGTACCTCATGCATAAAATGATAAGAAGATTAATTTTAAAACATTTTTTTTTAAAATTAAAACATGGTTAAAAATAAATTTAAAAAATAATTGGAGGTTATTAAAAATATTCTTGAATATTTTTAGTAAACATGGACATTGAAGAGAAATGATTTTCAACCGAAGAGAGAAATGAAGTCAATTTTCCTTAAAAACATATTTTCAGTCTATTGAGTACTTAAGTTGATGTAAATGAAATAAAAACATATATTTTCAAGAAATTACTATATTATAATAAAATTCATGAGTTTATTGAGAGTTATATCATGATATTTCATCATCATAAACTTAAACATAAACAATCTCGATAAACAATAAGATTGTAACATAAACACACTTACCACGTTAGTATTATTTGAATTGTAATCCCCGTGAATTAAATAAAATTATATGGATATTAATATCCAAATAAATTTCATAATAATAATCAAAAAATACATTAATGGTTATTATATACACCACATATAAGAAAAAAGTGGTAAATATGTCATGTGTCTCACAAAAATTAAAGTGAGATGAAAATCCCTTACCTCAGGTCCAAATTATTTCATTTGTGTTCAAAACTCATGTATAATAAATATATGATTATTATAAATATATTAAAAAACAATAATAATATATATAATACCATATGTTATTTACTTATAACCATTTTATTACCTGTTTATTACAAATTCTTTATTAAAATCATTGTGTTGGGTGATATCTGCTTCATTTTTCATGTATGTTTTGGTTTGGTAGTTTTTTCCATGTAAATTGATCATGGTTAAATAATTTACATAATATTAATCATGATATAAATATCACATATATAATTTATATACATATTTATAATCATTCATAAAATATAGAGAAAAAAAAAATTACACCATTCATGGAGACGGTCGGCCGTACGTATGGATGAACATAATTTTAACTTTTTGATAGATTAAATGAAAGGAAGGTAAATAATAAATGAACTTAAAAAAAATAATTATTATATCATATATATCAAATATATTCGTTAAATCTATCTTTATTACCATCCAAGTAAAATGGAAATGAAAGAAAAATCACATCGCCTCGTGGAGGTGATAGTCTACACGTACGTACGAGCAACATTATTAGTTTACAATGGTTTAGAAGGTAAGGAGTTAGATATTATATTATAATTTAAAAAGTACAATTATTTAATAATTATAATATATAAACATTAAACCCATCATAATAACCATCCATGAAATATGGTGGTCGAAAATGAATTGTATTGTTACGTGGAGACGGTAAGTCGTACTTACAGATGAACGATACTTTCACTCACTATTTGATTGAAAGAGGGTGAATGAAGTTGGTTTCATAATCTTAAAAAAAATTATCATATTTAGGACTTTTAAGTTATTATTTTATTAATAATATAATTTATTTAGAGTTGGTAAAATAAGAATAAAAAAGAAAGTGACCTGTTAAGGTGATTGCCTCTTCTTTAAAACAAATCCTTTAGATCTCCTCTAATGGGCCCTAGAGTTGGTATTTTGGGAATACCATAAAATATAAAATCTATATAAAGAATCTAGGAATGGAGTTTTTTAGGTTATGGTTGAGTTATAAGGATAAAAATGTGTGAATAACTGAGGGGAGGAGGTTCCCTTTTATAATTGAGGTGAGGGGTACTTTTGGAATTTCATAAAATATTCAAATATAACAAAGTAATTATCAATCCAAATGATTAAAAAAGGAAATTTATTATAATATAATATGATATGGGGATGAAATAACATCAACCAATAAAACCTTTACATGTTTATGTTATGTTTTAAACCATATATTTTGGTTTAACCCCTTAGTTAACTTATTTTGACATTAACCGCAGTAACATCTTTTTCACTCTTAAAGGGTTATACTTTTACATATAAAGTAAAAAAAATATCATAAATAGACAAGGGATGTAATTTTAAACCAAAAATTATCCATACTTTCCTCTTACAAGATTTTTATTATTTTTAAATAATTTAATAATTCATTATTTTCATAAAATATCATTAATGTCAATTTTGATACTATTCATTTAATTTGATTTAAAAGAAATAAATAAAATTTACAATTAGAATATAATAATTTTACACATAAATAATATGTTATATTTATCTATAAAATACATGTAACAATATAAATCATTCAAATTATATTACTTTTAATATTTTTAAAATTATTTGTTGTATTTTTTATTAATTGAAGAAATACTGCATCGGTGTTGCATTATCTAATGTAATTATATAATTAATAAAAATTATAAATAATATACCATAATTAAGATAATTACATAATGAAAAAAATTACCATTTAGATTCATTCACCACTTTCTTTTGTTCCTATATGAACACAAAATAGATATTTAAAAACTGAAACCCCCATTTTCATGCTCTGGTGCTTCCCACCACGGTGTGGTAGCCTCACATACGTGCACTATCCATGCCCTAACTTTGAGACATAGGTCATTTTTTATAGGTCATGGGCTCCACCACACTCATGGTGATATATATAGGTTGTGGATCATAGGGAGAACTCTAAATCATTCCAGCCTAGCCCATGCCTAACCTAGACGATTTTGGTCGGCCGTTTCCCACTAAAGACACACTAACACACCAAACCACCCCCAGGTCATGGTCCTGTCCATTTTTCACCAAAAGTTTAAAAAATAATTTTTAATCCATTTAAAATCCTGAATATTCCTATCGACCCAAGATTTAATCAAAAGTCAAAAAGACAAAGTTTGTAGCATCTCAACCCGACATACCATTAAACCGGTAGCCCGACTAGTCATCATATGACCTCAAGCACATCTCCTCGTATGCTAGAGGCTACCAACTATCAGAGAGGGTGTAAAGTTAGTTTAGTGGGGAGAATATAACCTCAATATTAGTGTTAAAAGTGGTAAATAGATAGTAAAACTTAGATATCAGTGGAAGAAGTATAAAGTAATAATCAAAACATCGAAAGATAATTGCAGTAAAAACTGAATATAGAAAAATAGACAACACTAGTTTATAAAATGCATGAATTCCATATGATGATACATATTTTAAATTAGTAAATAGTACAATATGATTTCCATTATAATAAAAAATAAATAAAATACCACAAATCCCAAAGGAAATCACCACGAGCATCCTGAGCTCCAGCTCGGTCCTTTGCTCCCAAATTCCAGATACAAGCAATAAAAAATACGCAAGGTACAAATTACTGAAATAAGTAGGTCTACTTGGGCACCAATGGTACTTGATAAGGGTGTGATATATGAATCTCATTAGGCTGGAACCCACAGTGTCTAGCCAAATCCATCCCATGCTATGACAAACTAATAGTGCAAGTAGATATATAACAAGTAAGGAAGAACTTGAAAGTAACATTATTCATATGAATATACTCATTTAATATCCATTTCACTTAATAAAAAGTTAAATAGTTCAATTCATTTAATTTATAAGTCTCGAGATCCGGATCAATCCCGACATCCCCCGTATAACTGGTAGCACAACAAATGCCTCAAAAGGACATCTGTACCATATAAGTCTATACCGAATCCAATATCATGATTTGGATTGAAGATGTGTTTTAAGTCACTTTAATATCATTTAAAATATTTATAACCTGATCCCCTCCTTGAAATTCCTAAGCTGGAATTCAAGTATCACTCCAGGTATAATATCAACCAACACCCTACAAGCCTGTCCTTGGTGAACCTCCCAGGAACCCGGTATCGCTCTAAGTGAGTATAAGTCCATGTCAAGTGAGACCATACTTGGTGGTACTATAAGGAATCCCCAAGTATCACTAAAGGAATATATTCAATGCCTATTGATCCTGTCCATGGAATCCCTTAATGGATCCACGATTCACTCGGTATATTAGCATATTTAACAATTGAACCCGTCCATGGAATCTTTCAATTGGATCCATGATTCACTCAAGGCCTAATAATATTTAACCATTGATCCCATACATGGAATCCCTCAATTGGATCCTTGATTCACCCATTAATAAATTATATTAACCACTTGATCCCATCCATGGAATTCTAAGATAAATCCACGATTCACTTAAGGTATAAAATTACAATAGTCACATGAGACCATCCATGGAATTCTAAGCTGAATCCATGATTCAATCAAGTATATTTTCCATTTAATCATTGAAATACTTTTAAACATTTCATCAGACATGCCAAGGTCAAAAAAATATCATCTATTATAACTCACCTCAAAAGGGTGACTCAAGAAAGGAACAACATAATAAGGCTTGGCCTTTCATTTACTCACATGGGAATAATTCATATAATAAGAATCACATGAATAAAAAACCATTAAATGAATTTAAAATCATTAAGCTCACATGGAAATATATTTATAAAAAGTTTCTTAATCTTAATAACCAACTACACAGTGTGGTAGTGTCTATATCACATGGGCATATCCATACAAATTAAATTCATTCTTAATCAAGAAATAATATACTAAGGGCCAAGGGGAACTATAAGGACCCATACTTATTAAATTACATAATATTTAATTTAGTTAATAAATCACTTAATTTAACATTTAGGATCTTTTCATGTTTAGAGATTTAGAGAATCAGACATAATACAACCATAACATTACACATTAATACAGAGTGGATACCATAAAAATAGTATTCATTTCTTCCAAAATATAAAACTTTTCAAATAAAACATGATTTATTTGACAATTATTCAAAAATTTAACTTGGATTCCTTATTTTTATTACACATCCTTATAACCTATGAAAATCATTTAAAAACTTGGGATGAGCACAAAAAGCTCAGTATGGGATATAAAAATAAGGAAAGAACACATTAGTCCATGAATACTTGTAACAAATGAAATAATTTTCAAAAGACACACTTGTCACCCATAAATACTTACTTTATGGAACATGATATTTACACAAGATTACCACAATACATAAGAACATAAATATAACCATAAAGGTATCTTGGGGCATTAATTACATAATCTTGTAACCCTCTCGACTACCTTATAATTTGTAACCCTAGCAGCTGCCTTACTATTTTTGTAACCATAAATTATTAATTTTGTTTGATTATACCATTTATCATTTTTAATTCTTTCATGAGGATGATTCATGAGTTAAAACATTATTGATATGTTTTAGGTTATTTTGGCGATTCTTTGATCTTAAAGAACTCATTTTGTTTTATAAATTAATAACATGTGTAAAAAATGATTAAAGAACCTTATATAAGATATAATAAATAAATTATAATATGGTTCAACCATAAAAATGGTTTCATGACAAGTCTAGAAGAAAGTAAATGAAATTGAAATCACATAGTCTACAATGTTGGTAAATCGACACATCACAGATGGTGTTTTAATTTCTTGAATAAGTGGGAGAAGAGAATAAGTATAATGGAGAGTCTTCAAAAAACATGATAAAATATAGAATATGTAAGATACTGGATCATTAATTCCTCTTGGATAAGGGGATGTGAAGAAATAAGAAGAAGATAAAAGAAAATTAAATGAAAAGAAAAAAAACAAAAGAGGATGTTTACCTATGGATCTCTTCTCCTTGAGATCCTTCTTAAGGACATTGTTTTTGGCCTTTTGGTGATACCAGAAGCTCTAGGATGTGGGGAAGATCCTTGGGAGGATTATGGGGTAGAACTTAGGTAAGGGTCAAGGCTTGATAGGTGTGGGAGGAAGAGGAAAATGAGGGTGGTATTTATACTGGAGGAGAGGAGGTATTTTACATTATTTTAATCATTATTATAATATTTTTGCTCAATAATATGAATAGTATTAATTCATGTGACCCCAAATAGTAATAATGGAATTTGAGTTCAAACAAATTGGTATTACATCATCCTTGCATCACCTATGATGTAGTAAATCAAGTATTTATCAATTATCGTATTTTATCGTATTTTACTATTCATAAAAAATTCTAGAATTTCAAAAAATTCCCAAAAAATTCACCCTCACTATTTCTCAACGTGTAGAATTCAATAATGAAATCTATTTTTGAAAATAATTTTCTAATTATTATTATTTTAATATTTAAATAAAATTATAATTTATTCAAAAATAACAATTTTAAATTTATAACTCTTTTATTAACACCCTGAAAAATTAATCAATATCTCATTATCTTTTATACTTAAGAAAATAAAATAATAATATGATTAACTATTCATAAGGGTTATATTACTATTCATATCACTATTCATAAGGGTATGCTACTATTCACAAAAAAGCAAGTTGGTTTTATCAGACTCCAAATAACTTACTGAACACAATTGTAAATGACCGTTTTTAGAAATTCAAAATATAGAAGAGGAAGAATTATGTGTCAAGGATAGTTATAAATATATTCTTAAGAAAGGTTTCATGCATTTCAAATTTTTTTAAATCTTGGGGTGTTACATTATCCCCACCTTATGGAAATTGCATCTTCACAATTTTATTTACTTATTAAACAAGTGAGGGTACCTTTACCTCATAGATTTTTCAGACTCCCATGTTGCTTCTTTAACCATGCGATTTCTCTACAAAACCTTTACCTGCTGGATTACCTTATTTCACAATAACTTTTTCCTTCGATCAAGAATCTAAACTGGTTTCTCTTCATAAGAAAGGTTCTCTTCTAGCTGAACTACTTATGGGATCAAGACATGAGTTAAATCTGGCACATACTTTCTCAACACCGAAACATGAAAAACATTATGTACTTGATACAAACTTGGAGGCAAAACTACTCAGTATGAAATGAGTACAATTTTCTACAGGATTTTAAAAAGACTGATGAACTGTAGACTTTTCTTTCCTTTCTAACCAAAATGCATCACACTTTTCCAAGGAGAGATTTTAAGGAAAACATGGACACCTACCTTGAAAGAGAAGTCTTTCCTTCTGTTATCTGTATAACGTTTCTGCCATCTATAAGCTATCCTCATGTGCTGCTAGATCATCTTTACTTTCTCAGCCACTTCCTCTACTAATTCTGGCCCCATCAACTTTCATTCACTGACTTCATCCAAAAAACACTCAAGCCCGACATTGCTTCCCATACAATGCCTCAAAAGGTGCCATATGTATAATAGAATGAAAACTATTATTATAAGAAAACTAAACTAAAGAGATATGTTGATCCCAGCTTCCCTGGTAGTCCATTGAACAAGATTTAAGCATATCCTCCAAATTCTGAATCATTCATTCTGACTGCCCATCTGATTGAGGATGAAGAGTTATACTGAAATTTGATTTTGTGCCCAATGTCTTCTGGAGGCCCTTCCAAAAGTTATAAGTGAACCTGGGATCCCATTCAGATATATTGGAAAGAGGAGCTCCATGTAACCTAAAAATATATTTGAAGTACAATCGAGAAAGCTGATCCAAAGACATTGTATCTAGAATAGAAAGAAAATTTTCAGATTTTGTTAGCCGATCAACAACAACCCAAATCGAATTATTACCTTGAGAATTATTAGGTAGTTCCACCAAAAAGTACATGGATATATTCTACCATTTCCACTATGGCACTGGAAAAGGCTGAAGCATCCCCTTCAGTAACTGCCACTCTACTTTAACCTATTGATATGTCAAACATTTCATGGTAAAATAAGCAATATCTCTTTTCATTCCATCCCACCAACAATACTTCTGAAGATATTTGTACACCTTAGTACTAATAGGATGAACTGAAAATAGATAACTATGAGCTTTACATAACGAATATTTCTTCAACTAGGAATCAAAAGGCACACACAACCTTTTTCTAAATCTTAACACACAATCCTTATCAAGGTTAAATTCATGAAACTTACTCATTTTAACCAATTCTACCTTTTACTTTATCTCACCATCTTTATTCTACGCTTGATTAATTATATATGATAATGATGACTGCATTGAAACCTAAAACAAAACAGAGGTATTTCCGACACCAACAACTTCTAATCCAAAATTCATCAAATCATTAATCAAGGGATCATGTTCCAAATGTAACATGGTTAATGATGCATGATATTTTCAACTCAAGGAATCTTCTAATTTGTTTGATTTTCCCTAATGGTAATTAAACGTGAAATCATAATCCTTTATCAGTTCAAGACATCTTCTCTACCTCATGTTTAATTCCTTATGAGTGAATATATACTTCAGACTTTTATGGTCAGTATATATTTGACATTTGGATCTGTATAAATGATGCCTCCAAATTTTCAAAGAAAAAACCACAGCTGCCAATTCCAAATCACGTGTGGGATAATTTAAATCACGAGGTTTTAATTTTATTGAAGCATTAGAAATTACCTGATCATTCTGCATCAAAACACAACCATGTCTCTTCAAAGAAGCATCAGTGTAGTTGAAACACTCACCATTTTGGGAAGGTAAGGCCAAAACTGGAGAATTCACCAATCTCTTCTCCAGTTTTTGAAAAAAAACATCACATTCTTCTATCCAAATAAATTTAACCTCTTTTTGTGTTAACTTAGTTAACGGGCTAGATAATCGTGCAAAGTTTTTAACAAACCGTTAGTAATACCCTACTAATCTAATAAAACTACGAATCTCTATAACATTTGTGGGTCTTGACCATTCATCAAACACTGTTGTTTTGGAAGTATCAACTGTTATTAAATTCTTATTTACAATGTTCCCAAGAAAATAAATCCTTTGTAACCAAAAATAACACTTGCTTTATTTTCATACAGTATCATTTCTTTTAAGGTTTATAAAATAACCCTTAGATGTTTTTCATTCTCTTCTTTACTCTTAGAAAATACCAGAATGTCATCAATAACATAACCAAAAACTTATCCAAGAACTCATGAAATATTATATTCATAAGATTCATGAATACAACAGGTGCATTAGTTAACCCAAATGACATAACAACAAATTCATAATTCCCATATCTAGTATGAAAATAAGTTTTCAGGATTTCATCCTCCTTCACCATTATCTGATGGTATCCAGATCTCAAGTCAATCTTGGAAAAGTACTGAGCTCCCTGGAGCTGATCAAAAAAGTTATCGATATGAGGAAAAGGATAATTGTTTTTAACAGTGATGTTATTCAAAGCTCTATAATCATTGAAAAGTCTCATGTACCCATATTTATTTTTAACGAACAAAATGGGAGCACCCCATGGTGAAGTGCTAGGATAAATGAAGCCTTTATCAAGAAAACCCTTCAACTGATTTTTCATTTCAAGAAGTTCTATTTGAGACATAAAATATTGGGGTTTTGAAATTGGAATAACATCAGGAACCAAGTCAATTGTGAATTCTACTTCCCGATCATGTATGACACTGGGTAACTCATTAGAAAAAATATCAAGGTATTCCTTTACCACTAGAACATAATTAATATGAACAGTTCCATTGTTTTAAACAATAAGAGAAAGATAACTTTCATTTCCATATTTCAATAGTTTCTCAGCTTCCTGATATGTTATCAATTGTATGGGTTCATTCTTGTATATAATCTCACTACTAGAAATTGATGTTTTCCCAATGCTTCTTTACCAACAGTTTAAACAAACCGTTGGTAAAGAAGCCCTTTCCCAACGGTTTCCTAAAACCATTGGGAAAGGGGTGTCCAGGGCACCCTTTCCCAATGGTTCAAATAGAACCGTTGGGAAAAGGGGACCCTTTGCCAACAGTTCAATAGAACCGTTGGGAAAGGGTGACCCTTTACCAACGGTTCTCTTGAACCATTGGGAAAGGGTACCTTGGAAACCCCTTTCCCAACGGTTTTTAAAAACCTTTGGGAAATATTTACCCCAAATACACAATCGGTTACTGCTCTCACCCATTCACGACAGAACCCTAATCTGTCTAGGCCTCCGCTCCTCGTGCGACTTCCACCATCCGAACTTGGCAAACTCCATCTGAATCATCTCAAATCAGGTATTATATTCTTCATACACATAAAATATTTAAGTTCTACCTTGTTTTTATTGTTATTCATCTCATATTTTAGTTTTAAGTTTTGATTTTGATGTGTATATAATTTTTTTGTGTTTTGATTTAATCTATACTTTATCCATTCCAATCCATTTAATTAATTAAATCCTTAACCCTCCATCGAATAAGAATCATCTCAAATTCATTGCGGTTTGATTCTAAATTTTCTAAGTATGTGTTTTTATGCATGTTTTTTCATCTTGTAATTAATTGTTACTTTGAAATTTATTTATATGTGTTTATTAATTTTTAGAAAAGTTTTTATGAATGTTTTCCTTAAATTTCCTTAAGGAAAGTGTTTTATTAAAATGATTTTTTTAATAAGGCTTGTGTAATGTAATTTGTTATAGTACACTATTTGACTATGTTTGGTATTTAGTAACACATGAGATAACTGGTGTGTGAGAATGTGTTGTGAAAGATATTCCATGGTCGGATCAAGATTATATTTATGTTTTGAGCCTATTAATGAGTTGTTTTAAAGATATTTTGAGATATTTACCTTATGTTTATTGGTGAAAACTGGGATCTGTAGAGGTGGTTCATGATTAAGACATATAATTAATGATAAACATGTGGATAAACCATGCATAGTAGTGAATTCTTGAAATGTTTGATGTTTTTAGTCCTTTTTTATTTGGATTTTCTTTTGATGGTGATGTTTCTTATTGATACCTATGATGGGAATTTATTTTAGTTTCTAAATCGGCTGAGACTCCCCCACTATGAATAGTGTATGCAACCTCTACCCTTATTTAATCATTCTGTTTACAGAGCCTATGAAACCTATATCCTAATTTAATCAGTCAACTCAAGTCATTAATTCAAGCCTTCATTATCACTAGCATTTAAGAAATTGAATGATGTAAACCCATCCTCACATGATTTCTTACCTTAGATAGTGTCCAACATATGGAATACGAGCTTATGAATTCATCAGTTAACCAGGATCATATATTCCATTTCCCCCAAGATGACTGTACTAATATAACTTTAGGGTCAATTAAATATTGTTATCATTGTACGTTGTATATTATGTGTCCTTCTTGGCTAATACTCACTTTTATGAGGGTGGGGTGCTTTTCACTACCCATGCTGGTATGTGTAGACATCCATAAAAATGTTAGATAATTCACAAGTTTAATTCAATAATGTTGTTATCATTGACATACTTTATTATTAATCTCAAATTTAAAAATAAATGTTTTTGTCTATACTTAATGAAATTAAATCTTTTTACTAGCCATGAACAACCTATTACTGTATAATCCTAAAATTTATTCACCCATGGGGTGCGCTTGACTTGGGGAAGTAATTGGGTAATGAAAGGTATGGCCATAGAGGTGCCAATAATGAGTTATTTATCATGAGTGAATGATTTGGGATGCCTATAATACATAATGGGACCAGAGGCATGTGCCTCTTATAGACCTAATGAAAATGAATATAAATAAATTTTAATTTAATTTATGAGTACTTATTCTTTACATTATTTTAATAGTTCACTACATCGACTAGAAACTTCTTCCTTTATCGTTTACTTAAATGTATTTTCTATTAAAGTTCAATCCTATTGAATTGTTTATGACAAAATGACTTATATAAATTATTTTTATAGAATGGAAAGAAGTTGGATGTATGAAACCGATCGTATCTCAAGTGATTTTCAAAAAATTTGGAGATCTTTATAGATTTTGCATTTCACAATGCTTCAGATAGTGGTCGCATACACTGCCCATGTTCCAATTGTGTTGGTAGACCTTGGTTGAGCCGTGAAGAAGTCAGCTACCACATAACCAAAAATGGTTTTCAAGTAAACTACTTTGTGTGGTATCACAATGGGGAGAAAATTAAATCTCAAATTGGTGATGATCGAAATGAAAGGACTGGAATGGAGAATTTGTTAGATGATTGGTTTCCGTTTATTCGTCATCATGAAAAAGAAAGGATTTCGACTCAAGAAGACTTTGATATGAGGACAACTGATGCATCTAGTGAAAATGATGATATTGATAGGGTGAAAAAATTGAATGATGCTGCCACGACTCCAGTATATTGACAATGCGATAAAATGAAAAAGATGGAATTTTTAATCTGATTGTTTCATGGGAAAACTATGTATGGGATCTATAATATAGTAATCGATTACATTCTTACCCTCTTGAAGGATTTACTTCTAGATGATGCAGATATTCTCTCAAAGCACTACATGGAATGAAAGTTAGTTGAGGTACTTGGATTTTCAAGAAACAAAATTCATTCTTACCTGAAATATTTCAGTTTATTCTGGGAGGAAACCACTGAACGAAATGATTGTATAAAATGTGGCACATCCCACTGGAAGTCAAAATCTGATGAAACACCATCCCTCGTTCCAAAGAAAGTAATGTGGCACTTTCCATTGATCCCCAGACTCCAGAATCTTTTTATGTCTGATTATATATCAATTAAAATGAGATGGCATGATATCGAGAGAAATAATACTAATGATGAGTTGGTTCATCCTGTAGATGGATTTGCATGGCAGATATTTGATGCTCTACATCCTGATTTTGCAGCTGATGTGCGTAATGTGAAGCTGGGTCTTTCATGCGACGGTTTTAATTCGTTTGGGAAGATGCTTAATTTGCACAGCACATGACCAGTTTTTATACACATTTATAATCTTCCCCCATGGTTGTGTATGAAAAAACCTTTCACTTTCATGAGTATACTCATATCTGGTCCTTCTGATCCCAACATTGATATTTATGTATACATGAAACCTTTAAAAAAGAGTTGAAACTTCTTTGGGATGTGGGTGTGCGCACATACGATGCATGTTCGAAATACATATTTCAGATGTGTGATGCACTTATGTGGACGATCAATTATTTTCCGGCTTATGCAATGATGTATGGATAGAGCATGAAGGGAAAACTGTCATGCCCAGTTTGTATGAAGAATACACGATCCAGAAGACTGAAACATCACTGTAGTTTCAGTTTTATGGGACATCGATGATTATTTCCAAATGATCGTCCATATAGAATGAATATTCTAAGATTTGATAATACCATAGAGATCGATGATCCACCTCAGTGTATGTCTGGAACTGATGTTCTTAATGAATTGAAAGATTTCAGTTTTTCATTCGGGAAGGGTCAAATGAAATATGGAAAGAGAAAGAATGTTTCCACTGAAACCTGTAACAATTGGAGGAAGAGGAGTATCTTTTTTGATTTTCCTTATTGGTCAACCAATTTGTTACATCATTGCTTAGACGTAATTCATATTGAAAAGAATATATGCGAAATGTTTCTTTCGGTTCTTCTAAATTTCAAGGGGAAGACAAAATATGATTTACGATCTCGGCGTGACTTGGTGGATTGGGGCATCAGACCAGAATTGCATCCTGTGCGTATCAGTTAAAATAAATGGAAACTTCCATGTGCTTCTTATGTGATGACACCTATTAAAAAAACAATTTCTGGAAGTATTAGAGACTATTAGAGTTCCTGATGGCCATTCAAGCAACATATCTAAACGGGTCAACAGAAGAGAGTTGAAGTTAAAATCTTTGAAGACTCATGATTATCATGTTCTACTGCATGAGTTGCTTCCAATAGCAATCCGTCATATTTTTTCCTTTAATGTAAGGGTGGTTGTTATTCAATTGTGCCATTTTTTTATAGATCTTTGTGCTAAGAAGTTATCCAAGTCTTTCTTGCAAAAAATGTTGACAGATGCCCCATTAATTTTGTGTGAGTTGGAGAAAATATTTCCTCCATCATTTTTCACATGAATACTGCATATGACTGTCCATATTCCCAATGAAATACTTCTCGAGGGACCTGTTTCTTTTCATTGGATGTATCCAAATGAAATAAATATGTTCACATTAAAGTCTTATGTCCGAAACAGAAATCATCCCGAAGGTTCTATCGTGAACGATTACTTGACTCAAGAATGTATGGATTTCTGATCAATGTATTTGTATGATCTTACTACAAGAATGAACAAACCAATGAGAAATGAAGAATAACAATATGAGAAAATTGAATCCAGTTTTCCATAACTTCCTCAAACAGGAGCAATTCCTGGATCATATACATTGAAGACATTAAGCCACGAAGAGCGGGAGATGGCACATCACACAGTTTTGTTCAACTGTGATTTGTTCGATGACTATATCAGGTAACTAAATTGAATATGTATATTTTACATATATATCTGTTAAATTATTCATATTTTTTATCTACAGGGAACATAAAACAATGATAAATAGGAAGCATCGTTCTTTATCTTTGAGAAGGAGAGAGACTTTGCATAGCAAAGATTTTTCTGCTTGGTTAAAATTGAAGGTAAAAATATTACTTTTTAAAATAATTATATCAATATTTAATTAAGTTTATTAGTCATTTATATTGCAGGTATTGAGTTTTTCTGTGGACTCTGTCTCTGAGGAAATAAGAGCATTGGCTTTTGGTCCTAATACTGTGGTTCGTGATTGTAAATAAATTGTTATAAATGGGTAAAAATTTATTGTCACTGAATGAGAAAAGAACATGAGAACACAACATGATGGTGTTATGGTTACTGACACAACATATTGTTATGCCAGTGCATCAGATAGTAGACCGCGATTTAAAAATGTGGGTTATTATGGAGTTGTTGAGAAAATAATAATATTGGATTATTACTCTCATGGACGAGTCACAATGATGAAATTCCATTGGTTTGATTCGATGACGAGGCAGGGCACATTTATTGATGATTGTGGATTTTTAGTAATTAATATGACTCACACTCTTGCTATCGAGGAACCATATCTGTTGGCATCAATGGCTAAAAAAGTTTTTTATGTCAAAGACCAACTTCGACTTGAATTTGGTGTCATAGTTGAAGTAATTCCAAGACATATTTTTGATTATGGTGATGATGGAATTGACACTGTCCCTAGTGCCATTGGAACCAATCCATTTATTTCTTTTGATGACTCCAATAGCTCAATTGTCAGAGTTGATTGTGAACCTGAAGTTGTGGTTGATAATATATAGAATCATTCATCCATTTTCTCAATTCTTTTGGTTTACCTTGAGTTGGGTTGTTAAGGTTGGTAATATTTAAAATGATTAAGTATTGATCACAAATATGTTTTATCTTACTTGAACGTTATGTGAATTTTCAATATTTATTGGTTGCTGTTTTATTTGAATTGCATTTTCTAATTTCGAATTTAACTTTATTCAAACATAATCAAACAATATTTCAAACTTGGTGAACATTACAACTTGTATGATTTATTAAATCCATTCAATCTCTTCTAAAACAATTGATAACTAAATTACCAATGAATCCCCCTATTCCATCATATATTTAGTTTTTTGGTTTACACATTAGTTTACTTTTTATAATTAATTACATATTTGTTTTCAAAAGAAGGAAATACAGCCAATTGAAGAGAGACGAAGGAAAAAAATGATGGAGAACAATCGTCGAATGGCGGAGATGGGAATTCCACCATTAGTGCCTACAGTGAGTACTTTATTTCAAATATATATATTTAAAGAATATATAATGTCATGTGATTAATTTTTTTGTAAACATTTTTGTAGGATCCACCTATACGTCGATAGTTATTCGACGAGGATCCTAGTACTGGTCCTAGTACTCAGGCCCGTGGTACGAGGAGGGTTCGTACCAGAGGTGGACGAGCAGCTGCGCGTACCCAACTAGACCCTTCCCCTCCCACTGACATGTCATCCTTCCCACATTCTGATCCCGGTGTGTCGTTAGGGACACAAGAGATATTTAGGCCTCCCATGTTTTTGCTACCTTCTGCATCTTATGACCCATCATTTTCATATCCCATGATGATTCCCACTCCCCAATCAGAATCCGATCATACAGCTATCCCATCTTCTTTTCCTTCTACTTCTGTCTCTTTGAGATTCTATATTCCATTTTCTTCGAATCCTATTACACCATAGGATGTTCCATCAGTTTATGTGGATCCGACGACGCTCAGCGATCAGACTGGCGCAGGTATATTTATAGAACCCTAACAAATTTTTATAGTAATATTTATTTTCATTATAACATGTTTTGATAAAATATTTGTTTTTATTTCATGAAATATACATATACTGACAGGAGGCAGGGGCAAGGGAGAACACGCATGCGTTCGGTGTGGAACCGCCGCATACAGGTTACGGTGGATCACAATGAAGACAACCAAATGGTTGAGAAAACAGGACAGCAATGTCGGAGTTTTTTGGCGACGCTTTCCAAATACTCCGACATCATTCCCATCAACCCACTATCGTGGAGACATTTTCCACATGAGGTCAAGGATAGAGCTTGGGCAGAGATATGGGTAAAAAAATCTATTGTATTTAAATCCATGAATTATTTTTGTACTTATATGAATTAATATTTTGATGTCAGCTTCGATTTAATTTTCCCGATGGTGAGGGTGCAAGAAGAGAACGTATAAAGGATTTAGGCGAGATTTGGAGAGCCTAAAAGCATGAGTTCTATATTGGCTGGCGTGCTAGAGTTGGCACTAAGTTAGAGGCGGTACCAGTCGTGGATGATTGTTCTATAGAGCAGTATCGTCAGATGATTACTCATTGGACGAGTACCCAGTTTAAGGTATGAATTACATTTTAGGTATTTAAATAATAACTTTCATGTTTTTCATTAATATTATCCTTTTCATTATCAAATTTTATTTAGGAATCATCTGGGAAAAATAAAAAAAACATTGATGCAAAAAAATACCTCCACACACTAGGAAGTACTACGATGTCAGATCATGATAGGAAGCAGGTATGACAATTGTTTATAAGTTTTCTTTACGACTTACATATTCTTTTATTTCCTCAATTATTTAATCATTTTATAAAGTTTTCATATAACTTTAGTTTTCAATGTCATTGTAGAGGAAAATACATAATATTGAAGGACATGTGCCTCGAGAAAAATTGTTTTACTCGAGTAGACGAAAAAAGGATGAAAGTGCCGTCAACTAAGTGAATCAACAGCAGATTGTAAGTCTTAATCTATTGATTTTATATTTTATTATCTATTTTTTAACTTAATAATATATTTATATTTGTAACAGGATACTTTAGAGGCCCTCAATGCCCAAGAACCAGAAAATTTTGGGCCAACTGATCACTTACATCAGGTGTTGGGAGAGGAGCATCCTGGCAGAGTACGCTGCCGACCTAGGATAGCCCCGAAGAGGTATTGGCCCTCCTCAAGTATGAGTTGTAGTGCCACCAAGCTGTAATAAGTTGGGGAACAGGCAGAACAGGCTGAGAAAAGGGCCACAGAGATGGCAGGATAGTCTGCTAGGGCAAACAACGCATTTTTGAAATTTATTGAAGTTCTACATCCAACACTTCTAGTAGAGGCCAGCCCAGCTTTTGATAAATATATGTTGTCAATACATTCTATATATGGTTCACCAGGTGGCATTTCTAGTGGTGTTCAGGACGATGTCTATCTCGATGATGATGATGGCGAGGAGTCTGATGTGGAAGAGGAGGGAGAGGAGGAGGGTGAGGCGGGTGACGAGGGCGAGGGCGAGGAGGAGGGCACTGAGGAGGGCGAGGACGATGACGGTGATGAGGAAGAGGGTGATGGTGATAGTGATGATGGTGACAGTGATGTGGGAAAAATTGATTCGTTACATTTTTGACTAATATTACTAAGATTTTATGTTTAATCCATTCTAGTTGTTGGTTTTATCTAGACTCGTAGTATAGTATTGGAGTTGAGTTATTTTTATATATTATCTGTTTTTATGGATGTTGTTGTATTTTAGTGGTTGTGTGTTTGGGAACTCCCTAGATAGCCCCCCTCCTTCCTGGACCCTGGAAAACCCCCCCACCATCCTCCTTGAACCCCGGAAAGCCCCCCGGAAAGCCCCCCCACCATCGTCCTTGGTCCTCGGACAACCCCCCTGACACCCCCCGGACAGCCCCCCCACCATCCTCCTTGGTCCCCGGATAGCCCTCCAAACACCCCCCGGACAGCCCCCTGAACAGCCCCCCCACCCTCCTCCCTGGACCCCGGACAGCGCCCCGGAAAACCCCCTAGACAGCCCCCCTCCTCCTTGGACCCCAGACAACCCCCCAAACACCCCCCGGACAGCCCCCCACCCTCCTTGATTTCATTTACTACTAGAAAATCTATAATATATATTTTATTTATTTTCATCATGATAATCAATGAAAATCACATTTACACATCTAATCAATACCATAGATTCTTGGTATGTTATAAAAGGGATGTATTCATTGGGCATGGCATTGTTAGCTCTGAAATGTTTCATAGCATGATAAACTAAAATCTAATCCATACTAAGAATGATATAAAAATATTCTATATGAATTTCCAAAATATTTTAAGTAAATACCATTCCACTAATAGAAACACGAGGATTCTCATAAATCATGTTTACCTTAATATTTCCACGGTGTGGCCGAGATCACTCTAAGTGGCTCTCTTTTGTTTAAAATGGACAACATTTTAAGTACATACGGAAAACTAACCAAACGAATTCTGATTGTGTTGATACTTTATCACAACGATCCATGGGTCATATGTGACGTGTATGAATCAACCCCGCCTCAATCTGAGATGCGGTGTGGCTGGCACTACTCAAAGTGTCTGTCTTTTGTTTCAAAAGGACATCATTTTAAGTGAAAAACATCAACTGGCATATGGAAAACTGACCAAATGCATTCGGATTGTGTTGATACTTTAGGAAAATGATCCATCAGTCATTTGAGACATGTATGAGTCAACCCTGTCTAAATTCGAGATGTGGTGTTTCCGATACCACTCTAACTGTGTCTCTTTTGTTTAAAATGGACAGGATTATAAGTGAAAAGAACAACTGGCATACGGAAAACAGAACAAATGCATTCAGAATCTATTGATAATTTATCACAACGATCCATGGGTCATATGTGATGTGTACGACCCAACTCGGGCTCAATCCGAGTTGCGGTGTGGCCGGGATCAGTCTAAGTGTCTCTCTTTTGTTTAAAATGGACAACATTTTAAGTACATATAGAAAACCGACCAAACGCATTCAGTTTCCATTGAAACTTTAGGAGAACAATACATGGGTCATATGTGATGTGTACGAGTCAACCACGCCTCAATCCGAGGCGTGGTGTGGCCAACACCACTCAAAGTGTCTCTCTTTTGTTTAAAATTGACTTCATTTTAAGTGAAAACAACAACTAACATATGGGAAACTGACCAAACAGATTCTGATTGTGTTTATAATTTATCACAACAATCCATGGGTCATATGTGATGTGTACAAGTCAACCCTGCCTCAATCTGAGGCACAGTATGGCCAACACCATTCATATTGTCTCTCTTTTGTTTAAAATGGACACCATTTTAAGTGAAAACAACAACTGACATACAAAAAGCTGGACAAACACATTTTTAAATGTGTTTATGATTTAGGACAATGATACATGGGTCATATGTGACATGTACGAGTCAACCCTGCCACAATTCGAGGCACGGTGTGGCCGGGGTCACTCTAAGTGGCTCTCTTTTGTTTAAAATGGACAACATTTTAAGTACATACGGAAAAATGACCAAATGGATTCTGATTGTGTTGATACTTTAGCACAATGATCCATGGGTCATATGTGACGTGTAAGAATCAACCTCGCCTCAATCTGAGACGCGGTGTGGCTGGTACCACTCAAAGTGTCTGTCTTTTGTTTCAAAAGGACATCATTTTAAGTGAAAAAACATCAAATGGCATAGGGAAAACCGACCAAACGCATTCATATTGTGTTGAAACTTTAGAAAAATGATCCATGGGTCATTTGAGACATGTAAGAGTCAACCCCGTCTAAATCCGAGATGCGGTGTGGCCGATACCACTCTAATTGTGTCTCTTTTGTTTAAAATGGACAACATTATAAGTGAAAAGAACATCTAGCATACGGAAAACCGACCAAACACATTCAGAATCTATTGATAATTTATCACAACGATCCATGGGCCATATGTGACGTGTACAAGCCAACCCGGGCTCAATCCGAGTCGCGGTGTGGCTGGGATCAGTCTAAGTGTCTCTCTTTTGTTTAAAATGGACATCATTTTAAGTGCATACGGAAAACTGACCAAATGCATTCGGTTTCCATTTACGCTTTAGGAGAACAATCCATGGGTCATACGTGATGTGTACGAGTCAACCGCGCCTCAATATGAGGTGCGGTGTCGCCAACACCACTCAAAGTGTCTCTCTTTTTTGTTAAAATTGACTTCATTTTAAGTGAAAACAACAACTGACATACGGAAAAATGACCAAACGAATTATGATTGTGTCGATACTTTAGAAAAATGATCCATGGGTCATATGTGATGTTTAAGAGTCAACCTCACCTCAATCCGAGGCGCGGTGTGGCCCACACCATTCATAGTGTCTCTCTTTTGTTTAAAATGGACATCATTTTAAGTGAAAATAACAACTGACATACGAAAAACTAACCAAACGCATTCAAAATGTGTTGATGCTTTAGGAAAACGATCCATGGGTCATATGTGATGTGTACGAGTCAACCTCGCCTCAATACGAGGCACGGTGTGGCCAAGATCACTCTAAGTGGATCTCTTTTGTTTAAAATGGACAACATTTTAAGTACATACAGAAAACTAACCCAACGGATTCTGATTGTGGTTATACTTTAGCACAATGATCCATGGGTCATATGTGATATGTACGAATCAATCCCGCATCAATCTGAGATGCGGTGTAGCTGGAACCACTCAAAGTGTCTGTCTTTTATTTCAAAAGGACATCATTTTAAGTGAAAAACATCAACTAGCATACAGAAAACCGACCAAACACATTCGTATTATGTTGATACTTTAGTATAATGATCCATGGGTCATTTAAGATGTTTACAAGTCAACCCCATCTAAATTAGAGATGCAGTGTGGCCGATACCACTCTAACTGTATCTCTTTTGTTTAAAATGGATAGGATTATAAGTGAAAAGAACAACTGGCATACAAAAAACCAACCAAACTCACTCATAATATGTCGATAATTTATCAAAATGATCCATGGGTCATATGTGACATGTAAAAGCCAACCTGGGCTCAATCCGAGTCGCGGTGTGGCCAGGATCAGTCTATGTGTCTCTCTTTTGTTTAAAATGGACAAATACCCCCTTGATTCTTTTCTTTCTTTGGGTCTATTAGTTCTATCCTTTCCTTCTTATACTCGTTGTTTTCTTTGAAAACAAAATTATGACATTGTTGTTACGACATTGGGACCCTCGTGATAAGATGGTCCTTTTGACATACACCATGTGGGTTTTTTTGGGAGTTGAAATATAACCAATGGATTGAGGTATAGACTATCCAAAAATCAAGCGTGCTACGAGTGGAAATCCAGTGGCCGGTTGTGATGAGATTTAAGTGATGAGTGGACCTAAGTGGCCCAGTAGATGATCTAACCTCAGTGGACTAGAAGACGAGCGGACCTTAGTAGCCCAAGAGCCGAGTGGACCTTAGCGGCTCAAAAAACGAGAGGATCTCAGCAGCCTGACATTCCTTAGTGACTAATCGGGGATGAGTCCCTCAGTAGAAAAAGATCTTCATCCTTACAAATTATAGTCATACATTCTATAATTTAGGTTATACCTGTGTGAGATGAATCTAGTAACTCTCTTGACTACAATTCTTAGAGGTTACAATTTGTGTACATATTTGGTAGTTTTATTGTGTATTGATTTGTGGTATACGATTTTGGTTTGGGGTCCTTACTAAGAATTTTTTACTCACCCCAGTACAAGTGTCTCCCATACGTGTCGTGTCTTGTTCAGATGAGAGATTCTTTGATGGATTCTTCGGTGGACCAGGGAGAGGTGGTTCTTAGAGTGACCCGATAGACAAGACGTGCTTCTGCGACTTCAAACAACTATTTTTGTACGTACCTTTCATGTAGTGTTTTCTATAGAGGAGTTACATAGACTTTTACTTTTTCTTGTCTTTTTTAGTTGGGCTTGAATTTTTTCTGTGTTAACCTCATGTTTTCTACAGTCATGACTTATATTTTTTTACTTAGAGTATTCACCTTCCAGAATATATGTCTTGGAGTTGTGTGTGTGTATAGGTACTTAGTAAAATTCCTCCCACTTTTTTGGGATTTTCCTACTCAATGCTAGTTTCCAACCCCTTGACAATTTGATGCAGGCTTGGGGTAGTCACGACATGGGCCCTTGGGGATGGGTTGTGACATAGTGGTATCAGAGGAGGTCGGTTCTACCTTAAGAATCCAGAGTCTATGAGTTTGGTTAGGGGAAATAGTGTTAAGTGTTTCTATTTCTTCTTTCAGGCCATGGAATCCAATGTTGGTGCTGCAGCCAACGTATCCATATACTAGTACCCTAAATTCTACCTTTTGACCAGGTACTTGAAAACCCTGGTTGGAGGAAAAAACAATGGTATATGGATCATATAGGTATGGGTTGTGTTTTCCATGTCATACTTGAGTTATATCACTAGTTATACTCTATTGATCGTGGTACATATAGTTTTGTTTCAAGATGCTTACATGTATACATCCAACTAGGATTCCACCGCATGATCATGGGGATGATCTATAGGGAGATGAGAAGGGTATAGGGGTCTGTACCACAGATAACACCATCAGGTGGTGTACCAAATATACCACCACCTACAGAGTATCCAATGGTACTCATAGTACCAGCTGATGATATGTGCGGGCTGAACACCCTTCATGAATTTCAATGACAGATACCCCTCAGGTTCTAAGGAGATCCTGACTCACAGGAATCTAACGACTAGTTTGAGGTGGTGATCGAGTTTTCCATCTATCGAGGACACCATTAGATCATTTGGAGGTCCTGGAAGTGATCTTTATACGTGGATCAGCAGGGAAATGGTGGGGTTTAGATTACCAGATCTTACGATGTGGTGACTCTTATGTAGATAAATCTTGAGAACCTTTCTCAGAGAAGGGGCTCTCACCATAAAAGCTAAGGTCTATGTCTGCCAAAGAACTTTTACAACTTCTTCAAGATGACATTTTGATAATGGAGTATTCATCAAGGCGTACAAGCCTTTCTAGGTACTCGATTGATATGATACGAGCAATGCATCAGGGCTTGAACCTTTGAGAGAGGTGTGTCTAGGGACATCCAAGCCATCACTATTCCTATGTGAATTCCTACTTATGTTAGGGTTCTTAAGAGAAACTTTGTGGTTTAAAGTCCTTTGGTAGAGTAGATACAACTTGTGGATGTCCAAAGTGGAAAGAAGGAAGCCGATGTCAGCCTCATAGACTTGTACATGTGAGAAATTTAGAGAAGAGGTCCCAAGACATCGGATCTACAGATCAGGTCTTAAAGGATTATACCAGTCATCCTAGAAAGAGGTAATTATTTTCATGAGACTGCTAGAGACATATCACTAAATAATTTCCAGATCTTCATGCTGATAGTGAAATGATGGATGGGGCACCGAGGCCGAGATAGTGATAGAAACATATGGATCTGTATGATGCAAGATGTGGTATAAGAGTTGGGGGATCATCAGGATGTAGTTTAAATTTCAACATGTTACAAACACCACCCCAGTATGGTCCACACCAGGCTCATTGAGATGGAGGATAGGGGAAGGGTGTAGCTATATGATATCAAGGAATTTGACCTAGGGGCTCCATGAATGATTTTAGGTACAGTCTGTGTCTACTCTTAAGTGTCGTATTAATGGAAAAAGGTTCTAATCATTCCTTCTTATCACTAATCTTGTTCCAGACTTAGAGTTTCAAGTTAAACTGTTGACCTGACCCTTACATTGGGAGATATCTATTATACCACACAAAGATTTTGAAAATAAATTTAATATTGAATGCATGAAAAAATGAGTCTATAAAAGCACCACTTTTTCATAACCTAGATAGTAAACATATTCTTTCAACCACTGTGTTTTTATTTTTGAAAAATTGACATACACAGTTGTGTTTAGTAAGATATTTAGAGTCAGATAAGACAAACATAATTTTTGGTGAATAGTAAAATACTATTATGAATAGTAATATGAATAGTAATATGAACCTCGTTAATAGTAAATAATATTATTATTTTATTGTCTTAATGTTATAAGATGATGATATATTGATTAATTTTTCAAGGTAACCTAAAAAGATTTATAGTTTTAAGTTTTCTATTTTTTGAATAAATTTTGATTTTATTTAAAAATTAACATTAATAATATTTAGAAAATTATTTTTAAAAAATGGAGTACATTTTTGAATTCAACACGTCAAAAAATGGATATGGTGAATATTTGGTATTTTTATAAAACACTCGAATTTTTTATGAATAGTAAAATACGATAACTTACCGTATGAATACATTATCAGTTAAATAAACTATTACTAGAATCATGGATGATGTAGTCACACTTGGTTCAAACTACATGCACATATTACTATTCTTGGTCACAAGAATCAATACTACTGGTTGTCTTTGGAAAAATATTAAAATAATTAGTAAAATAATGGGAAAACCATCATGTACTCCACTATAACCCCCCCCACCTTCACACCCTCTACGTTTCACTCCTCTCATGCCTTGTTACTTGTCTAAATTCATCTAAAATATCATCCCAATATCCTTCACCACGTCTAGAATCCATTGGACTCAAAAAATGCCAAAATCTCTCCCCTAAAGAGGCTCTCAATGTATATAACTTCAAGAGGTAAATTCCTATTTTCATTTCTTTTACTACAAGTTCCTTTATTTTATTTTTCATTTCTCAACTCCAATCATCCAAATGTTGTGATTATTATAGTAAATTACTTGTACTATAATGTTTTTATGA
Organism: Viscum album; assembly: GCA_963277665.1. Taxonomy (NCBI): domain Eukaryota; kingdom Viridiplantae; phylum Streptophyta; class Magnoliopsida; order Santalales; family Viscaceae; genus Viscum; species Viscum album. The sequence goes on along the minus strand of OY728143.1, from coordinate 1,211,699,434 downwards.
TAAATCAATAATTCTTCATCATCTCTCCTACCCACTTCTTTCAACCTCGAAATGAAAGCACTATCTAAGATGTGTTAATTTATCACATTCATGGAAGTAGGGTTTTCAATTCCTATTACCAACTAAAATTCATGTCATTTCCCCATTTTTATGGTTTATCCAGACTGTATTATATGTATTATAACTTATTTAAGGTTCTGTAATCTTTTTATACTCAAGGTTTTGATATATAAATAAAAAGGAGTTCGTTGTGTTCAAAAACTACCAATTAACCCAAACAGTTATCATTAAATAATGTATAAAAATATTCATCTTCACTCCAAGTAACCAAATGAAATTTATAACCATGTAACCTTATGTATGTTAAATAATAACATATAACTTCAATTCTGAACAACCATCATCATTTTACATGATTCTCCATTAATGTTTATAAGTATACCGATAATCAAACAAACAGACTTAAACAATGAAATTGAACCTCTTAACCCATCAAATGGCCATGAATGAACTTAATAAGGTTATACTAAATAAATTACATTTATAGGAGGTTCTGGATTTATTATTTAATTAACCTAAATTTTATTATTCAGGTTATTAAGATCAAGTGAGGAACACCTTCGGACTTCAGGTGAAGGTTTTCTACTCGAACCTCGATTTTCATTCAGGTTACTCATTTTTTCTACTTACCACAATAAAATTATAATTTATTCATATGTAATCATCATATATTTTTTTGATAATGTTCTATATATTTTTACCAACCAGAATCCTACTTTCATTTATGGGGGTTTATATTTTCTAAATGGATCTTTTAAAAATTCTTCCTAAAATACAAACCTGATTCAAGGGAATTTCACAAATTCTTACAAATTTTCAAGGGCACTATATAATTTGTTTTTGAAAACCCTTATATTTTTAAAATCACTCCTTTTATTATGAAATTACTATATTACCGCACTTCTGGTTTTATATAATGTTTTTTCTAAAAGAACTCTTATTTTCAAAGTAAAAGACTATTTATATGAAGAATTACTAAATGATTTTATAAGAGAATCTTCATATATTTCAATTATCTTGTTGATTATTATGTATTATTGGGATTAATATTTTAGGATATTATATACCATATTTAATTGAATGGTTTATGATTATTTTGACTGTGTATGTGCTATTTCAAAATGAGTCACTTATTTACTCTGAATGGTTAGTGTTTATTGTTAATGTTGGGGAAAGTTGTTTAAATTTCATATATTAGTTTCAATATGAATGTATATGTTTTTTATCTTTATCCCTGTTAATATGAGGAAGGCATTGGACTTAGTAGGTGTCGAGTGGGGCCCTCTATATCTCATCAGTTCATTGGTAGGTCTCGTGAGACAAACTATGGTCTTGGCACGAGGCCTTGACAAAATGCATATGTATGGCATTAGAATGAGGCCTTGACGGTATGGTTATGATGTCCCGCATTATGCATTCCATAATTATGAAACAAGTAATTGATATTTCATGTGTTTATTAGACTAGTATAATTCCTATGATTATGTTTTCTTATGGCATTATTTATTCATCTCTTATTCCTGCCATAATGTGTCCAAGTTAATTTTAGAGGCATGTGTTTTTAAGTTATTCACCATACCTAATGATTATTTTAATGATATCTTCTGTAGAGACCCGAAGCTTATCGTACATGGACATTACATTACTTTTGTGGAATACTTAGTACATAACAAAAACACACACACAAGGATCGTAATAGTTTAGTGTCTTTGGAAACTCGGAACGTAATCTTCTAATCGTGGTGAAAGATCTTCAATATCTCCCATAAAGATCTTCCCCTTTTTTTTACCTAGAACCTTTCTTTATATCCTGGGGAAAATAAAACATAAAAGGGTGAGCTCAAATGCTCAGTAAGGGTAAACAAAAGAAAAATCAATCACATCATATTCATAAGAACATAACTTTTGGAAATCTTAACCTGCAAAAGAGAGCATAATTTCATAACATGGGATAAATCATAGTAGTGAAATGAAATCACAATAATCATAACATAAAACATGAAACTTTGTGGCATTCACACATAATCATAGAGAATCATTTCTTGTTAGTCAAGACTCATTGCCAAGACTATCTTAGTGGACAAAGTCCCTTTCTGAATCGAGTAACCCTCGTTTCAGTCCTGTTTCACTGAACCGGTATAACCTACCATTCCAGCCATGTCTATCTCATGAGATATAAAATCTTTACCCAATGCATTGGAGGGAGATATAGGTCCCACCCATCTCATAATGATACCATTCTTATGTGTGCCACAAAATCATAAATCATACACCATTGCACAACCCATGTAATAAAAATGGGAATCTTAAACATCATGCCATCATAATCCATAAACAATTGATATCATTCAATCATAAGAATATTGAACCATTTAAATCATAGAGACATTTTACTTGAAACATAAATATCAAATAATATCATCTTAGATGGAAAATAGTTTTGAGAAAAACACTCGAAATGAATTCTTGAGGAAAATATCCTTTCTTCTTTAAAATCATTTTCTTTTCACAAAATTCCATGAAATTTTAAAAGATAAGGGTTTTGTTGAAAATAATCATGAAATCTTGTAGAGGAAGCTTCTTGAAAATGAGGTGTTATGAAACCGTAAAAATCCTTTCACGCCGTATAAGTTAAAAATAACATTCTCCTCGTACTTTTGTCGGAAAAGTCAAAAAGTACCTTATATGGTAACCAAAGGAAAGATTCCATTCATACAATGTGGTAAAAAGTCAATAAAGGGTAAAAATGACTTTAAAAATTCATGGAAGAATGGTAAACATTTTATAAAAACATTTTTAGAAAACATGGTCATGGATGTTAAACGTAACCCCAGTAAATACTTAAGTATAAGCAATCTCGGATAAAAATGAGATTGAAAATTTATCCCTTACCTTAGGTTCGATTTGCTTTGTACGTGTCCGAAGCTCCTGTATAATGGTTTAAATAATGTCATTGACTTATTACAGAATCATATTCATTGTTATGATATCATATATGGTTCACTTATGACATTATATTATCCGTTCTTTTGTAAATTCCATGTTAAAGAAGCGTTTTGGGTAAAATCGTTTCATTTATCTTAGGTGTTTTGACTTGTTGTTCTTGACATCACTATTACTTATATCATGATTTACTTACTTCCAGAATATAAAATATGATTTATATATCATATATATTCAGTATATATATATATATAATAGATAGATAAATAAAATGAAAAACACCGTTCATGGAGACGGTAGTCCGTACGTACGCATGAACGCTGTTTTACTTTCCTTATTGTCTTGAAATGGAAGTAAGTAGATGACATACATATATATATACATAAATCCAGTAGCTTTATAATTTCATATATTTCATTATTATTTCTTATATATACTTTATAATCATTCTTAAATGGTTAACATGGAGAATGAATCTCATCGCGTCGTGGAGACGGTATTCCGTACGTACGCACGAGCGATGATATCATTTCTATAAATATTGAATTGAATTGGAGTGGATTATAAAATATATCAGAATCAATATGATGTTGTAATAACTATGTATAGTTATTCTTTACACCATTATACCCATCCATGTAAGGTGGTGGTGGAAAATAGATTACACCACGGCGTGGAGACTGTATTCCGTACGTACGCACGCGCGGTGATTTCTTTTTCTGTAGGATGGATAGATGGTGAAATAGGGTTGTTTCATACTTATAATAACATATCAGTATATGAGTGATACTGATGTTATTACTTCATAATGAAACAACCTAAGAAGAAGAATTGGAAGAAGAAATAAAGATGAAAGAATTGGTAACGGTAATTACCTCTTCTTTGAAGTGCCTCTTTGAGACCTCCTCTTAGGGCACTAAAATTGGTCTTTGAGGAAGACCAGAACCTCTAGGATGTTTCTAGGGAAGTGGAGAGGAGAAATTGGCAGGGGTTGGCCGAGCTTGAGTGCTCAAATTGGTGTGAGGAGGAGGGGGAGGAGGTGTCCTTTTATAGGGGAGGAGAGGGGCACCTTAGGAATATCTCAAAATATTATTTTATATTAAAGTAAAAATCGGTTTATAATGGTTCCAAAGGGTCTTATTTCGAAGCTAAAGTGGGGATGGGTCGAAATCCTATCAACCAATAGGATTTAGACAAGTTTAGGGTATTATTTTAACCTTATCAATTAGATTTAACTCTAAGTTAAATAATTTAACTTTTACCGTGTCTTTTTGTTTTCTTTCACTATATGGTTAATAAACTTACTATAACATGCCAAACGAACCCCAAATTGTATATTATTAATACATATATCCTTATCTAAGTCATTTGGCCGAACCTTAGATTTTTAGGAATAAAATAACAATTAATAATATAATATTTGATTTAAAAACTATTTTGTGTCAATTTTGACACTATTTGATATATGATTTTTGTGAAAGTCATAACAGAATTATATGTTCGAACCAAGTTGATTAAATCAACACTAATATATCATAGTAACCTAGAAAATTAGTGGAATTCATAAAAAGTCTTAAATTACATTTATTTTGGTATTTATGTTATCAATTATGTCAATATTTCATTAATAAGATAATTACTGCATCATCTTTGTGTCATAAATAAATTATATTATATGATGTCTAAAAATTACAAATAAAATACCATCATGTAGGAAATCTTTTTAGCTTTCTAAGGAATATTTATAGTCGAATTTATCTTATGTATAACCCCATATTAAAAATTATTTACTTATTAAACTTTGATTTTAACTATTTTAACCCTTCTTTAAATAAATTAATAATAAATGTCCTAATCTAATCCAAGTGGGCCTAAATGGTCATATTTTATTCCTAAGTTTGTTTTTGGTCGAATTACACTTGTCCAATAGAATTAGGACATGTGTTAGGGTAATATTAATATCATATTTACCCTTAGTTACCCTATTTACTATTAACCGTGGTAAAAAAAAGTAAAAAGTTACTATTCACCAAAAAATTATTTTCATCTCATTGAACCACATTTTAGTCCTTGATATTAACCGTGTCTCTCGGATTTTTGAAATTCCATTCACAGAAGCGGTAAAATTAAGTTTTATGCAAAATTCAGTTTTTAACCTACCACTTAGTAGTTTCACTATTCATCAAAAATTGATGTTTTTCAGAACAATGCCAAAATTTCATCCCAAGCTATATTTCATATTCCGAATTCAAAAATGAAGTCTATTTTACCAAAATCATAACATAAAAGTTTCATTAATTATTTTTATAATTAAATCCCGCTGTTAAAACAAATAGCGTGTTTTTAAGAAACAATATCTATCAAAAGATTGACACTTGTTTATGTCTAGTTTAAATGTGAAATTACATCCAATGACCAACATTGTATTAAATTGTAAAAATATATTCTAAATATACTTTAAAACCACTCAAATTAATGACTTATCACTATTAATTATTTCTATTAAAAAAGTTGTTTTTTAATTATAATTTAGTAATTTTCACTATTCATCAGAATATGAAAGTTATCCGAAAAGTACCAAAATTTCACCTTAGGCTAAATTCGATACTACGAATCCAAAAATGAAGTCCATTTTGAGAGTTAAAATTTCTAAAATTTAAAAAGTGGTTATTACTATTCATAACGGCTAGTTTTAATAATATTTTAATAGCATATCGTTGTTTCGTGAAACTCAGGATTACGTACCACACACGCTATCGAGGAAGGTTGCGATTGAGTGTAATGCAAGGCAAGTCAAGGATGCGTGTTGTGTAAGCTCCTTTTGGTGTAGCGTACAACACAAGACATTAGTGAAATAAAAAAGAATATTTTTCATAAAATCTCGGGATGTTACATTCTACCCCCCTTAAAATGAATTTCGCCCTCGAAATTCGTCGGGGTTATAAATGGTTTACTATTTGAAAGTTTCTTTGATAGAAACCCACATCGTAAAAAGGAATACCCAAACTTATCTTTAAAAAACAAAAGTATGAAACGTAACGGTTACCCAAATAAACTAATCACTGGGTTTCCACATAGGTGAAAATATGGATATGGAAGAGAAATCTAACCATCATGTTCTGATGGAGAGTGGTAGAGAACATGGCTATAGAAAAGCTAGAAATCACAAAGCCATAAATTTGTGATGATCTAGGGTACCATCTGATTCGTCGGATATAAGGGCACTAGGACAACATTTTTGGTTTTCAAGATCATTTCCCTAAAGTTGAAAATTTGAATTACAATAAATACTTACTTTATTTTGGTACAATATCACTATTGTTCATGCCTTGAACAATTTCCACTTCATCTCTTAAATAAATGAAGTTGAATTTGTTATTCGTGCAGTGTTGGCAGATCATGTGATAGAATGACGGGTCATTCCATCTGTCTCAAACAAAAGGTTAGCAAAAATTATATACATAAGTCGATCTATAGTGAGATTAATCATATATGGTTCCTAAAATGAACTTATACTTCACATATCATACTGCTTAATATAATAAAACTAGTTTTCTACTAAACAGGGACTTCCTGTAGGTCAGTGGTAGGCGATAAAGGCCAGTCGCACTTCGGTTGTGGGTTCGATTCCCACAGCCTTGTTCGAAGCGATGGGTTGTCGCCCGTCCTGCAGGTTGTCCTTTTTCTAAAACTACATTACTATAACATCACATAAATAATATCAAAAAAAAGTTCTATACTTAAACAATACTAACTTATGGTTAACATAATCCATTACAATCTTTAGGCTTATCTAAAATACTTCGGTCCAAGCTCATAGTATAAAGAAAATGATTACTTGAAATGTCGCCAACCAAGCATGTGAATACCATCATTTATCCCCCATATATCTTGTTGGTCACATTCCAATCATGTGAATACTTTAATGATGTATTCTCTTGAAAAATATGAATACCCATTAAACCTTAGTGAAAACATGAATGCTGTCAAAAGTTAACTCTTTCCACATACCAAAATCCAAAAATTCAATATACTCAAACCATGATATAACCTTCTCCTTATATCAGTCATGAGCTCATGAATACTATCAAACATTTTATTTTCTCCTTATCCCTTCATTATGCGCATATCATCTACATTCCAAAAATATCTGAATAACCTTTCATGGATACTGGTAACATTAATCAGACAACAACGTAACAATCCTTACATGTCTCTTTATTCCATTGTGCCATGAGATTACTTATACAACATTACACATGATAAACATGTAATCATTCCACTACATTCTTAAACCATTGACCGAGCTTCAACAATTCTTTCATCTCACATATCATTTGTAGTCTCTTCATCATCATCCACATAAATACTTCCCATACGACCATACTGATTATCTTCATGAGACTTTCCCTTAGGGCATTGGTTTTCATAATGCCCGTACATTCCACATTTAAAACATTTAACCATTGTTGATGTCGTAGCAATACCATTATCCTCATCCATGTTGTTAACTGAAACTTTTCCTTTGCATTTACTTGCTTTGTGTCCTTCTTTTCCACACCCAAAGCATCTTCCAGTTCCTTTGAAACATTCTCCTTGATGCCTCTTCCCACATGATTTACATAGGGGAAATTGAACTTTCTTTCCTCTATGATCATCATGAAACTCCATCTTTCTCTTATTAGCCGAGTCAGGAAACTTACCAAATTTTACTCTATTGATCATATTATGAGATTTCTGATTCGGCATAATAATGATGTTTGGACTTCCAAATCCCATTTCATTATGAAAAATATCATTCCATTGTCCATCATATCCTCCATTATCGTGAATCATCTTGTTTCCAGCCATTTTCTAAAACCCAAAAGAATAGTGTGAGAGGCAAAAATCATAATAAAGGGGGAGTAACTTCAATATCTAACATCTTAGGTTTAATTCTATGATCGTTAGCGTAATTCTAGTACTATAACCTATACGCATACTTATCCTTAGAGACATCCCTAGACATACCTTAGAAATATCTCTAGGGATCTCACTAAAGTTCTCGCATCCTAGTTTCCAAAGGTTGACTAAACCTTTCCTCTGATACCAACTGTAGAGACCCGAAGCTTATCGTACATGGACATTACATTACTTTTGCGGAATACTTAGTACATAACAAAAACACACACACAAGGATCGTAATAGTTTAGTGTCTTTGGAAACTCAGAACGTAATCCTCTAATCGTGGTGAAAGATCTTCAATATCTCCCATAAAGATCTTCCCCTTTTTTTTTACCTAGAACCTTTCTTTATATCCTGGGGAAAAGAAAACATAAAAGGGTGAGCTCAAATGCTCAGTAAGGGTAAACAAAAGAAAAATCAATCACATCATATTCATAAGAACATAACTTTTGGAAATCTTAACCTGCAAAAGAGAGCATAATTTCATAACATGGGATAAATCATAGTAGTGAAATGAAATCACAATAATCATAACATAAAACATGAAACTTTGTGGCATTCACACATAATCATAGAGAATCATTTCTTGTTAGTCAAGACTCATTGCCAAGACTATCTTAGTGGACAAAGTCCCTTTCTGAATCGAGTAACCCCCGTTTCAGTCCTGTTTCACTGAACCGGTATAACCTACCATTCCAGCCATGTCTATCTCATGAGATATAAAATCTTTACCCAATGCATTGGAGGGAGATATAGGTCCCACCCATCTCATAATGATACCATTATTATGTGTGCCACAAAATCATAAATCATACACCATTTCACAACCCATGTAATAAAAATGGGAATCTTAAACATCATGCCATCATAATCCATAAACAATTGATATCATTCAATCATAAGAATATTGAACCATTTAAATCATAGAGACATTTTACTTGAAACATAAATATCAAATAATATCATCTTAGATGGAAAATAGTTTTGAGAAAAACACTCGAAATGAATTCTTGAGGAAAATATCCTTTCTTCTTTAAAATCATTTTCTTTTCACAAAATTCCATGAAATTTTAAAAGATAAGGGTTTTGTTGAAAATAATCATGAAATCTTTTAGAGGAAGCTTCTTGAAAATGAGGTGTTATGAAACCGTAAAAATCCTTTCACGCCGTATAAGTTAAAAATAACATTCTCCTCGTACTTTTGTCGGAAAAGTCAAAAAGTACCTTATATGGTAACCAAAGGAAAGATTCCATTCATACAATGTGGTAAAAAGTCAATAAAGGGTAAAAATGACTTTAAAAATTCATGGAAGAATGGTAAACATTTTATAAAAACATTTTTAGAAAACATGGTCATGGATGTTAAACGTAACCCCAGTAAATACTTAAGTATAAGCAATCTCGGATAAAAATGAGATTGAAAATTTATCCCTTACCTTAGGTCCGATTTGCTTTGTACGTGTCCGAAGCTCCTGTATAATGGTTTAAATAATGTCATTGACTTATTAAAGAATCATATTCATTGTTATGATATCATATATGGTTCACTTATGACATTATATTATCCGTTCTTTTGTAAATTCCATGTTAAAGAAGCGTTTTGGGTAAAATCGTTTCATTTATCTTAGGTGTTTTGACTTGTTGTTCTTGACATCACTATTACTTATATCATGATTTACTTACTTCCAGAATATAAAATATGATTTATATATCATATATATTCAGTATATATATATATATAATAGATAGATAAATAAAATGAAAAACACCGTTCATGGAGACGGTAGTCCGTACGTACGCATGAACGCTGTTTTACTTTCCTTATTGTCTTGAAATGGAAGTAAGTAGATGACATACATATATATATACATAAATCCAGTAGCTTTATAATTTCATATATTTCATTATTATTTCTTATATATACTTTATAATCATTCTTAAATGGTTAACATGGAGAATGAATCTCATCGCGTCGTGGAGACGGTATTCCGTACGTACGCACGAGCGATGATATCATTTCTATAAATATTGAATTGAATTGGAGTGGATTATACAATATATCAGAATCAATATGATGTTGTAATAACTATGTATAGTTATTCTTTACACCATTATACCCATCCATGTAAGGTGGTGGTGGAAAATAGATTACACCACGGCGTGGAGACTGTATTCCGTACGTACGCACGCGCGGTGATTTCTTTTTCCGTAGGATGGATAGATGGTGAAATAGGGTTGTTTCATACTTATAATAAAATATCAGTATATGAGTGATACTGATGTTATTACTTCATAATGAAACAACCTAAGAAGAAGAATTGGAAGAAGAAATAAAGATGAAAGAATTGGTAACGGTAATTACCTCTTCTTTGAAGTGCCTCTTTGAGACCTCCTCTTAGGGCACTAAAATTGGTCTTTGAGGAAGACCAGAACCTCTAGGATGTTTCTAGGGAAGTGGAGAGGAGAAATTGGCAGGGGTTGGCCGAGCTTGAGTGCTCAAATTGGTGTGAGGAGGAGGGGGAGGAGGTGTCCTTTTATAGGGGAGGAGAGGGGCACCTTAGGAATATCTCAAAATATTATTTTATATTAAAGTAAAAATCGGTTTATAATGGTTCCAAAGGGTCTTATTTCGAAGCTAAAGTGGGGATGGGTCGAAATCCTATCAACCAATAGGATTTAGACAAGTTTAGGGTATTATTTTAACCTTATCAATTAGATTTAACTCTAAGTTAAATAATTTAACTTTTACCGTGTCTTTTTGTTTTCTTTCACTATATGGTTAATAAACTTACTATAACATGCCAAACGAACCCCAAATTGTATATTATTAATACATATATCCTTATCTAAGTCATTTGTCCGAACCTTAGATTTTTAGGAATAAAATAAAAATTAATAATATAATATTTGATTTAAAAACTATTTTGTGTCAATTTTGACACTATTTGATATATGATTTTTGTGAAAGTCATAACAGAATTATATGTTCGAACCAAGTTGATTAAATCAACACTAATATATCATAGTAACCTAGAAAATTAGTGGAATTCATAAAAAGTCTTAAATTACATTTATTTTGGTATTTATATTATCAATTATGTCAATATTTCATTAATAAGATAATTACTGCATCATCTTTGTGTCATAAATAAATTATATTATATGATGTCTAAAAATTACAAATAAAATACCATCATGTAGGAAATATTTTTAGCTTTCTAAGGAATATTTATATTCGAATTTATCTTATGTATAACCCCATATTAAAAATTATTTACTTATTAAACTTTGATTTTAACTATTTTAACCCTTCTTTAAATAAATTAATAATAAATGTCCTAATCTAATCCAAGTGGGCCTAAATGGTCATATTTTATTCCTAAGTTTGTTTTTGGTCGAATTACACTTGTCCAATAGAATTAGGACATGTGTTAGGGTAATATTAATATCATATTTACCCTTAGTTACCCTATTTACTATTAACCGTGGTAAAAAAAAGTAAAAAGTTACTATTCACCAAAAAATTATTTTCATCTCATTGAACCACATTTTAGTCGTTGATATTAACCGTGTCTCTCGGATTTTCGAAATTCCATTCACAGAAGCGGTAAAATTAAGTTTTATGCAAAATTCAGTTTTTAACCTACCACTTAGTAGTTTCACTATTCATCAAAAATTGATGTTTTTCAGAACAATGCCAAAATTTCATCCCAAGCTATATTTCATATTCCGAATTCAAAAATGAAGTCTATTTTACCAAAATCATAACATAAAAGTTTCATTAATTATTTTTATAATTAAATCCCGCTGTTAAAACAAATAGCGTGTTTTTAAGAAACAATATCTATCAAAAGATTGACACTTGTTTATGTCTAGTTTAAATGTGAAATTACATCCAATGACCAACATTGTATTAAATTGTAAAAATATATTCTAAATATACTTTAAAACCACTCAAATTAATGATTTATCACTATTAATTATTTCTATTAAAAAAGTTGTTTTTTAATTATAATTTAGTAATTTTCACTATTCATCAGAATATGAAAGTTATCCGAAAAGTACCAAAATTTCACCTTAGGCTAAATTCGATACTACGAATCCAAAAATGAAGTCCATTTTGAGAGTTAGAATTTCTAAAATTTAAAAAGTGGTTATTACTATTCATAACGGCTAGTTTTAATAATATTTTAATAGCATATCATTGTTTCGTGAAACTCAGGATTACGTACCACACACGCTATCGAGAAAGGTTGCGATTGAGTGTAATGCAAGGCAAGTCAAGGATGCGTGTTGTGTAAGATCCTTTTGGTGTAGCGTACAACACAAGACATTAGTGAAATAAAAAAGAATATTTTTCATAAAATCTCGGGATGTTACATCTTCCACTATATTTCTTAACTTTACTGAGCATTTGAGCTCATCCCTTTCTAAGATTCATTTTTTCAGGACATGAAGAGGTATATTATGGAGGACATGCAGAAATAACCTAGGATTTATGGATGTTGTCAAAGGTTTTTCTATGTTGTATTTCTTTTCAAGTTGTAATTTTTAACTTATGTATCTTGTTTCCAAAGTTTATAAATTACTTGATCCTTTAAGATGCATATTCCTTATCTATATTCCAATATAATAAAATAAGTAACTGGATCTATGACACTGGGTTCAGTTCCTTAGAGTTGGAATCAAAGGAAGTTTAGTAAAAAAGGTGGGAACTAGATTTATAAAACATAAATTAGGTAACAAAACATTAAGATAGTCTTTGAGGATAAACATACAATAACAACTTAGAATTTTTTGTAAGGAATAGATTATGTCGATCTTTAGAAAAAATACATCCATGTCTTGATACTACAAGTGGACGTGGTTCTGGAACATATGTACCTAAGAGTGAAAACTCCAACAAGGAGTTTCGGTCTTGACCTGGGGTATCCTGGTACATAACAATGGGTCTTACTATGCACCAAGTTTGACACTCTCAAGGTATATTCTTAATATAATTGATATTTTCTTTAAAATCCATTATGAAGGATTTAAATGTAATTTTTTTTCTCATTGATACCTTTTTTGTGATTATGGGATTAGCCATGCATAGGATTTCAATTTATTCTAAGTATTTTTCTATGTTGAAATTATAAATTTTGATTCAGAACCTAATATAGTGTATTATATTATTTAGAAATAGCGCCTAGTGGAAGAAATTGAAACTGAATGAGCATGTGTATCCTATGTGGGGATTTTCCTCTGATGCAATAAAATGATGTTGGATCTGGGGCTATGACTGGTGTTGAGAAACTTATAACTATTCTTGGACAACTGACTCATGTAATGAACAATAACCTTACTTGTATAAAGAATCTTAATCCACAACATGGAGGATCCATGTTTGATTCCTTTATGTGACAACATCCTCCATCATTCAATGGGATTTAAAACCCATTTATAGCTGAGTAGTGGATAAGTTCCCTAGAGAAGATATTTCTTGCTTGGTGTTGTAATGAAATAGAGAATTTTTTCATGGAAGTTTATCATATATTGGGAGATACATATTAGTTGTGGTCATTAATCCAAAATAAAAATGAGGGGGAAGAAATATAAGATATATAGTGGAGTTATTTTAAGGAAATTATCTTACAAAAAATATTTTCCCCACTAAAAAATGAGCGGATATGGAATATAAATTCATGAGTCCAAGGTATAAAGAAGATAAAAATGATTCCAAGTATGAATCCAACTTTACATGGTTAGAAAGGCATGATGCGGACTACATATATAATCCAAGGTGCAAGATTGATCAATTCTTTGATGGTTTAAAACTATTTCAATAAAGGGCTCTAGTCTCCCAAAGTTTCTAATCATATGAAGAAATTGTCTCAAGTGATATCAAGATGGAAAAAGAATTTTCTATGTCTTATGAATTTAATAGAAAGCAAGAGAAGTTGAGGGATCCTGAAAACTTTGGAAAAGGGAATAACGAAATGGGGAAGAAGGGACAAGTTGACCTTACATCTAGTAGTAATTCTGGGAATAAACACCCTGTTAATTAATTTAAGGGAATGAGAGTCTATTACAAGTGCGGAGAAAAAGGACACCTATATCAGGATTTTAAGGTGAAGAAAGAAGATACCAATGTTCAATGCTACAATTTTAGGGAGACACGACATTATGCACATGAATGTCCTATGTGTCAGGGAATCCTTCCCTAAAGAAGGCCAAGGGAGAAAGGCCGAGCATATTTAGTCACAACTACAGAGGTTGAAGTTCCTAATGATATGTTGGTAGGTACTTTAATAGTTTCCTCGAACGTAGACAATGATTTATTTGATTCTGGATCATTGCATTCATTCATATCTTCCCATTTTTCCATGAAAATTAGATATTTCCAATTTTATTTTATAAGGGAATTATCAGTAAAAATTCTTAAGGGAAGTATCATTGCAACAAAGTTGTGTTAGGAAATTCATGAATCCAAGGTATAAAGAAGATGAAAATGTTTCCATGTATGAATCCAACTTTACATGGTTAGAAAGGCATGCTGCAGACTATATACATAATCCAAGGTACAAGATTGATCAATTATTCGATGGTTTAAAACAATTTCAATAAAGGGATCTAGTCTCCCAAAGTTTCTAATCACATGAAGAAATTGTCTCAAGTTCTATCAAGACATAAAATTAATTTTCGATGTCTTATGAATTTAACAGAAATCAAGAGAAGTAGAGGGCTTCCCAAAACATTGGAAAAGAAAATAACAAAATGGGGAAGAAGGGATACATTGACCTTAAATCTAGTAGTAATTGTGGGAATAAACACCCTGACACTTAACTGAAGGGAATGGGAGTCTGTTACAAGTGCGGAGAAAAAGGACACCTATATATGGATTTTAAGGTGAAAAAAGAAGCTACCAATGTTTAATGCTACAATTTCATGGATACATGACATTATGCACATGAAAATCTTATGTGTCAGGGAATCCTTCCCTAAACAAGGACAAGGGAGAAAGTCTGAGCATATATAGTTACAACTATAGAGGTTGAAGTTCCTAATGATATGATGGTAGGTACTTTAATGGTTTCCTCAAACATAGACAATGCATTATTTGATTCTGGATCATTGCATTCTTTCATATCTTCCCAGTTTTCCCTGAAAATTAGATATTTCCAATTTTATTTAATAATGGATTTATCTGTAAGAATTATTAAGGGAAGTATCATTGCAACAAAGTTGTGTTAGGAAGTCCCCAATATGGTATATAAACGTGCTTTATCTGCTGATTTTATTGTCATATCCATGATTTAATTTGATATAATCCTCGATATGGGTTGGATTTTGAATCATTAGGCAAAACATTATTACAAGAAGAAGGAGGTTATAATTTTTGAGAATGATGTGGAATCCATTATCTTTAGGGAATAAACATCACCATACGATTCTCATCTAAATCCACCCCCAATAGGTCTACTGAATTCAATTATTAGGGATAAAATGAATGAAATAACTATTAGTGAGGAAAATAATGTTCAAATATATGGAGTACCTATTGTTAAAGAATATGTTGATGTTTTATAGAGGATTTACCTGGACATCCTCCAGAGTAGGAAATTTTTTTTCCATTGAATTAATTCTGGATTTAAGGCCTATATCAATGACTACTTACAGAATGGCCACTATATAATTAGTATAACTGAAGAAAAAACTAGAGAAATTTAGTGATAAAGGATTTTCTCACCCTAGTTTTTCCCCATGTGAAGCCCCTTTCGTTTTTGTTAAAGAAAAAGATAAATATAGGAGGTTGTTCATTGACTACATAGAGATAAATGAAATAATAATAAAGAACAATTATCCCCTACCTCGCATTGATGATTTATTTGATCAAATTAATGGATCCTAATATTTTTCAAATATTGAAATTTGATATGGAATTATCAGTTTCTAGTATGGAAGGAAAAAATTCCAAAGGTAGTGCATCGAACTAGGTATGAGCATTACGAGTTTACAAAAATGCCTTTTGAACTGACTAATGCACCCTCAGTTTTCAAGGATCTAATGAATATCATTTTCAAGGAATATCATGACGACTTTGTGGTAGTATTTATTTATGATATCTTGGTATACTTCAAAATCTTCTAAGACTATGGAAATAACGCGTGCACTATTGTGAAGACTCTCAGAAGAAATTAATTATATAGTAAGTTTAGAATGTGTGAATTTTGGCATTAATCAGTTTCCTTTATTGGACACATTGTCTCTAAGGATGGAATATCTATTGGTTATGTGAAGAAAATGGTTGTGCAAGAATGTCCTAATCCAATTAACATAACCAAGGTACATAGTTTTGTTAGTTTAGAAGGTTATTATCATAATTTCGTTCAGAACTTCGCTCGTGTAGCCAATACAATGACCAAGATTACATGTAAAGGGGTTAAGTTTGTGTGTAAAAATGAATGTGAGGAATTTTTTGATGAATTGAAGAGGAGATTAGTGAATGATCTGATCCAGACTCATTAATCGGGGAATGATGGGTTTGTGATCTATAGTGATATATCAAAGAAAGGACTTGGTTGTGTCTTTATGCAGAATGATATAGTTATTTCCTGTGCACAAGGAAGCTAAAAATTCTTGAATAAAACTATCCTACCCATGATCTTGAGTTAGCCGCTATAATATTTTCTCTGAATATTTGGAGACATTATCTCTATGGAGAAAAATGTGAGTTATATTTAGATCATAAGAGTTTTAAATATATCGTGTCATAAAAATAACTCAACATGCTCTAAAGGCGATTGATCTAAATACTCAAGGATTATGATTTCTATATACACTACCACCCAGGAAAGTAAAACAAGGTATTTGTTGCATTGAGAAGGAAGGATCATGGAGTTTTCAAAAAAATGAGGATTGCCAGGGATCCTTCGTACTTGGATCTAGTGAGGATGGGTATAGGAATTATCAAAGAAGTTTAAACATAACAACATTTTCAAATGTTTTCCCAACTATATTTATTAGAAATAATTAATGGTTCACAGTCTAATGATGAGAATATTCAAAGGAATATTAATGATGTGAAAGATGGGAAGCGGGATGACTTCATATGTGATTATGGAATTACGAATATGGGAAGAGGCTATTTTTTCTATCTCTAAAGTGCTAAAAAGAAGTTATTGGATGATTCTCGTAGCACAAATTTCTCTACACATCCTGGTAGCACTAAGATGTATAGTTATTTGAAGGAACATTTCTTGTGGGACAATATGAAGAGAGAAATTGTTGATTATGTATCAATATGTTTAGTTTGTCAACATGTAAAGTCTGAACCACAACATCATAGAGGAATCATGAAAAATATACCTATTTATCCATGTAATTGGGGTGGAATAACCATGGAGTTTTTCACTGGATTACCCAAAATTCTGAGAAAGAATGATGTAATATAGGTCATTGTTGATCGACTTATGAAATATTCACATTTCCTCTCTATAAGAGAGGATTTTCCACTGGAGTTCCTAGCATGACTTTTTATCAATGAAGTTTTGAGACTTAATAGATCACCTCTCTAAATTATTTTTGATCGTGATCCATGATTTACATTGAAATTATGGAAAGGAATTCAGAAAACATTGGATACTAAGCTCCGTTTGAGTACCGCTTATCATACTCAAACTGATGGGCTATCCAAAAGGACAATACAAACCTTAGAGGGCATTCTGAGATCATGACCACTTGACTTTCAAGGTATATGGGATCAATATTTACCTTTAGTAGAGTTTCCTACAATATTAATTTCCATTCAAGTATTTAAATGGAACCATATGATGCATTGTATGGAAAGAGATGTTGTACACCAAATTGTTGGGATGATGTTGGAAAAATTAAGCTTGTGGGCCCGGAGCTTGTGGAGGAACCAACAACCAAGGTAAATACTATTCAAGTCCATATCGAAGTAGCTCAAAGAATAAAAAAATGATATGCTGATAATCGATGGAAATATTTTTATTTTCATGTGGTATATCATGTTTTCTTTAAAGTATCTCCATGGAAGGGCATTATATGATTTGGTAAGAAAGGGAAATTGAAACCCAGGTACATAGGCCCTTTTAAAATTCTAGAGGGAATTAGAGATGTTTCATATCATTTGGTTATGCCTCCTAGACTATATAAAGTATAGAATGTGTTCCTTGTCTCATTTTCGAGAAAGTACATGCTAGAACTAAGGGTGTAATTTTGGCCCAGCGGCCCGAAAGTCCGAGCGACCTGGCCCGGTAAAGACCACATTGGGCCAGGCTGGGCTCGGGTCGTAGGTTCAGTGGGACGGGCCTGTGCCTTTCCAAGAAAGCCTGCGGGCCGGGATGGCCCGAAAAAACCCGGCTCGTTGGCCCGCGCGAAGCCCAGCCCATGCGAAGCCCGTCTACTGTAAAAAAATTTACAGGGAAACTGCGAGTAGGGGGATTTGATTCCCCTACCACGAGATCCCAAGGTTGTGCCTCGACCAACTGGTCCAGGTGCTGCGCCGATAAACTAATCACCAGCCTATATATATATATATATATATATAAATGTATATGTATACATATATATTTATCTATATATGTATCTATATATATATCAGTGTGTGTATATATATATATTTCTATATATATGTGCATATATCAATATATATTAACAAAAAATAATATTATATATATACATATAATTATTATTATATATAATTGTAATGTGTGTATAAATATAAATATACAACGATATATAATTATATATATAATAGTGTATATATATAAACAAAGCCATTAATAATATATATCAATTAAGTGTGGTTTTTAAAAATCCATTAATAATATATACATATATATGTATGTATATGATTTATTATAATATATATATATACAAAGCTATTAATATATATATCAATGATTTAATATTATATATATAATAACTTGTTGTATATTAATAAAAAATAACACATTCACCTAATGATGTTCGTGAAAGTCCCTCAACTTCAGTAATTTGTTTTAAGTATGTTGCAACATGCATATATTATATATACTATACATATATAAATATATTTAGAAAAAAAAATTAACTCACCCACTACGACACACCCCCCAAACCCTTAATTATTACTTTTAAAATTTTCTCATATTATATATATATATTAATATAGCAATCATTTAATAATATATATATATATAATAACATATTATATATTAATAAAAAAATAACACATTCACCCAATGATGTTCGCGCACACCCCCAACCTCACTAATTTTTTTTAAATATGATGAAACTTGCATATTATATATATGTATATATAAAAAAATCTACTAAATATATATATATATATATCAATGATATGATAATATATATATAAGCAAAGCCATTAATATTTTATATAAAGCTATTAATAATATATATCAATTAAGTGTGGCTTTTAAAAATCCATTAATAATATATATATATATATATATAAACAAAGCTATTAATATATATATATATATATATATATCAATGATTTAATATTATATATATATAATAACTTGTTGTATTTTAATAAAAAAACAACACACTCACCTAATGATGTTTGTGCAAGTCCCTCATCTTCATTACTTTTTTTAAGTATGTTGCAACATGCATATTTTATATATACTATACATATATAAATCTATTTAGAAAAAAAAATTAACTCACCCACTGTGACGCACCCCCAACCCCTGATTATTATTTTTATAGTTTTCTCATATTATATATATATATATATATATTAATCACTTAATATTATATATTTATAATAACTTATTATATATTAATAAAAAAAATAACACACTCACCCAATGATATTCGCGCACACCCCCAACCTCACTAATTATATTTAAATATGATGAAACTTGCATATTATATATATGTATATATAAAAAAAAATCTACTAATAATATATATATATATGTATATCAATGATATGATAATATATATATATATATATATATATATATATATAAACAAATCCATTAATATTATATATAAATCTATTAATAATATATATCAATAAAGTGTGGCTTTTAAAAATCAATTAATAATATATATGTGTGTGTGTGTGTCAATGATTTAATATTATATAATAAATTATTTTATATTAACTAAAAAAATAACACACTCACTCACGTCCCCAACCTCATTAATTTTTTTAAATATGTACCAACTTGAATATATTATATATAAATTTATTTAGAAAACAAATTAACCCGCCCACTGCAGCGCACCCCCCAACCCCTAATTATTTTTTTACAATTTTCTCATATTATATATATATATAATAACTTAATATATATTAACAAAAAAAATAACTACTGACCAAATGATATTCGCACATCCCCAACCTGATTAATTTTTTTAAAATATGATAAACTTGCATATATTATATATACTATATGTACATATATAAATCTATTTAGAAAACAATTAACTCACCCACTACTGCGCACCCTCTAAGGGTGTAATTTCGGTCCAGACAGGGCCGGGTCGGGCCTACCCTGCAAAAAAATTAAAAAACATTTAAAAAATATTTTAAATTAAACAAACTCTTAAAAATACTTTTCATAAATAAGTTAAAAATATAAATGTAAAAAACATTTTAAATAAATAATAAAAACATTTAAATAATAACACTTTAATCCCAACACCCACTACTGCACACCCCCCAATAACTCATTGATTTTTTTTAATTTGTACATAATATATATAAATTCACAGACATGTATAAATCTATTTAGAAAAAAATAACATATCCACCCACTGTAAAATGTTTTTACATAAAACATGTTAAAGGTTTAAAAAAATACATGTAAAAAACATGGGTTTAAAAAAACGTTTTAAATTAAACATCTAAAAATAAATGTAAAAAAAAACGTTTTAAACAAGTTTTAAAAAATGTTTTAAATAAATGTTTACATAAAAATGTTTAAAAAAGTTTTTTAAAAAAACATTTAAATTAATTTTTTTAAAACAAACACTTAAAAAATACTTTTTACATTAAAATATGAAAAAAAGTTAAATATTTTAAAAAAATACTTGTAAAAAGCATGCGTTTAAAAAAAATTCAAAAATGTTTTAAATTAATCATTTAAAAATAAATGTTAATAAACAATTTAAACAGATTTAAAAACGGTTTAAATAAAATTGTTTAAATAAAAAATAAAAACAAATGCTTAAAAAATTATAAATAATATAAAAAAATTAAATTTAAAAAATGTTTTAAATAAATGTTAGAAAACCGTTTAAATAATAAGGCTTTAAACTCACCCACGAGAGCTGCGCACCCCCCATTATTTTTTTTACAATTTGCAAATAATATATATATATATATATATATATATATTCACAATATATAAATCTATTTTGAAAAAAAAATATCCACCCAGTGTAAAATGTTAATAAAAAATAAAATAAAAGTTTTTACAAAAAACATGCATTTAAAAATAATTTTAAAGAAACGTTTTAAATAAATGTTAAAAAAATGTTTAAATAAAAAAATAAAAGATACGATTATTTTGAGAATAATAAAAGCCCGCCATGGAACGACTCGAAAAAGCTCGGCCCAGCCCGACTAGATGGTTTGGGCTGGCCCGAGGCCAGGCTCAGGCCGCCTCATGGGGTTGTTCGGGCTGGCCCGGCCCGACCCGAATAGTGGTCAGCGGCCCGACTCTTTGTATGGTAGGCCCAGCCCGACCAGGCCCTGTCCGGGCTGGGACGCGCCGTGCCAGGCCGAAATTACACCCTTAATATACATGTGTAAAGAATATTTTTATTATTAAGTTATTCATATTAAATCCAACACTTCCAATGTCCGTGTTATAATGGTAATATATATCGTGGTTCTTCAGAGTTTGTTGTTCCGTGTTGAATACACCCTTTAATATAAAAATATCAGTGTTTCATGTAATGAAAGTTAAACTAAGTATTGGACGTAATTATAAATAAACTAAGTGTTCCATTTAAATTATAATATCAAATATATTTTTATTATTTTAAAATATTAATTACTTATAGTATGGTTTAATATTATTTGAAGGAGGTGTAATAATAACTAAAACAAAATGTTTGGATATGAATGATACCACTTCTTCAGAATAGATCATTAAATATGCCCCATAATGTAGGATCGAAATAGTGATGTAGATTCTCAATTTACAAGAGGGGGGGTGAATTGTAAACTTTAAAAATTCCTTTGGAACCTTTAAAGTTAGTTAAGAATAACTATGTTTTCCTTAAGAAAAGGAAAGGGCTAAGTTTAACAAAGTTAAACTTAGTAGATTCACAACACCTCTAATTCCAAAAGCAAACTTGGAATGAGATTCCGAACGTAGGTTCCGGAAATATGGTTCCGGAAGTTGACACTTAACAAAAGATTACAATATGAGATTCTACCTTAAAGCGTATAGAATCTAAATGAAACAGAGTACAAGTTAGGAAGTATAAGAAAGTTATACTTTCCTTATATTACAAAATGCAGTGGAAATTAAACAAGTAGTTAAACTACAAGTAACAAGATATAAGTCTTTTAACCCAAAGAGAAGGGTATCCAACAACCTTGGATAAAGGTCCCTTGATTTATACTTTCAAGCAAGTCTGTCTTACCCACACCTGGGTAAGCCCTCAATACGAAGATCGGAGTCTCTGTCTTGCTATCCCCGCAAGCCCTCAACTTCAAGGTAGTTGGAAACCTCTGTCTTCCTCAGCAAGGAAGCCCTCGAACTTTAAGGTAGTCGGCACCTCTGTCTTCCTATCCCTGGAAGCCCTCGAATGTAATCACCAACATTCGGAGTCGCACGAAGCTTTGAGAGTTAATAAGAGCCTCTCTCTCTAGAAATTACTTCAACAGTATGTAGGCACAAAACCAAGTTGTTCATCTGTCATCAGTATCGAGCTCTTTCAAATGAGCTCCTATTTATAGGTAAGGTCGGCTCCTTCTCCAAGGGTCATATTTTCCTTAAAGATCGGAGGGACCTGTACACGTGTCACTTAGACAACGGTTAGTTTATAAAAAAATAGACGACATCGTTTTAATTCTAACTCAAAAGTTCGGAATGAAAACTTCGGAGTGAAGGTTCGGAGTGCAATGAAAATAATCAAGAGTAGACAGATTATAGAAAAGTAAGCAGAATAAAAGTTCGTAGTCTAACCAAAATATTTTTCGGAGTTTGAATTAATTCAGAGTGTATAAAACAAAGATAATCAGATTCTGTTTAATAGGTGAATTCAGAATGGGAATTCGGAATGGGAATTCGTCATCAGAATTCATAATGAGAATTCATCATCAGGATTCGGAATGATAATTCGTTATCGGAATTCTTAGTGAGAATTCGTCATCAGAATTCGTAATGAGAATTCTTCATTAGAATTTGTAATGAGAATTCTTCATTGGAATTCATAATGAGAATTCTTCTTCATTGGAATTCGTAATGAGAATTCTTCATTGGAATTCATAATGAGAATTCTTCTTCAGAATTCGTAATGAGAATTAATCATTATAATTCGTATTGAGAATTCGTTATCGAACTTCATAAGAATTCGTATCCTAAATCTGGAATAGAACTTAGTCAGAGTTCATATTCTGAATTCAGAATGAAACTTCCTTATAGTTCTTATCCAGAATCTGAATCTTAAAATAGAATGCTTCATATCAAAGTTTCAACGATTCCGAGAAAATAGAAATGAATCCGAATCTCATACTTAAGAAAAATATGGATGAAAATAAGACAAGGATAATTTTTCTTATAAAAGCGATTTTCCTTAAGAAAACAATTTTCCTTATAAAAGCAATTTTCCTTATAAAAATAATTTTCCTTAAGAAAGCATTTTTCCTTATGGATAAGGTTTTTGTGATTTTCAAAACAAGAAGGAATGGAAAAGTCATAAGAAAAACCTTATTGACTCAACAATCTACCCCTTTTTGGAAAGCACAAACATCCTTACGAAAAAAAATTCTAGGAAGAAAGAAAAACAATAAAGCTTATCTCCCTTTACTTTAAGGATATTGATGAATACGACTAACTCCCCCTTAGGCCTTGAAACTATAAGGATCGTATTCAGATTTCCGGAGTGACATTTCGTTATGAATAAGAAAGTCTTCTTAAATAAAAAAACTACCCCTTAAAAAAACTCTTATTAGAATTCTTTTTCCTTAGGGATCTTTTCCTTCTCCCCCTTTTGATAAACTCTTATTAGAGTTCTTCTTTTTTCTTAAGGATCTTTTCCTTCTCCCCCTTTGTGATTTTCAAAAAGAAATCGAGGGAATGGAAAAAATAACAAAGTACCTAAAATATTAGTAATGACAACAAAAGAAATGAGAGGCACAATTTTCATTAGGTTTGAAATCTCGTCAACAAAGAAAATATTACAACAAAAAGATCATATTTGGTTATTTCGGATCTTTTTCCTTCGACATGAGCCCTTTAAGAATAGTCTTGATCTTCTTCAGGTCTCTATGATATTCTTCAGCTTGCTTCTCTAAGACAACTATTCTTGCAGATTGAGCTTCAATTTTTTCTTCCTGGGCTTTGAGCTTTTCTTCCTGAGCTTTGATCTTTTCTTCCTGAGCCTTCATCCTTTCTTCAAAATCAATCCGATGATCCCTTTCAAACTTCCAGTTCTGAGAAACGGAATTCAGCTTCCCATTCAGATATCTTACTTCTTGAATCCGGAAGTTCTTTTCTTCTGTCAGCTTCTCTTCAAAAGATGAAGTTAACTCATTTATCTTCTTGTCCTCGATCTCAAAAGCATCTTTAACATTGTATTGAAACTCATCGAATAACCTCATCTCTTCAACAGTCTTCTTCGACCAATTTGTCATCCTCTTTCAAGACTTTCTATGAGCTTCGTAGCCAAAAAAGAAGGTTTTGAACTGAGCCTCAATCTCAACGCACTTGTCCATAACCATAGATACGGAGTCAGTTTTCTGATTCAATGCATGTTGGAGCATCTGACATCTTGAATCAATACTAGAGAATGTCGGAATGGATCCCACTAACTTCTTTAATGACTGAACAACAAAGTCATGCCCCACAGAGGATGACTTTGAATCTGAGACTTTGCTTGGTGAATTTTCTTCCTCAATAAGATCCAACTTCCTTTTAGAATAATCACCATATTCTCTTTTTTTGCTAGCCACTGATTTTGGGGTTTCAACAAGGAGTTGCTTTCCTTTTTCTTTTTTCGGAACCGATTCTTGTTCAGGGGTTTTCTGCTCACCAGTAGATACTTGAACAATATCATCAACGATTTTTTGAACAACATCTTCCTCATTCTTATCCTTCTCTGGAGTTATTAACTTAGAGGATTCAGCCTCTGAAGTTCAGAGCGACAGGTGTTCTGAAGGCGACCCCTTATACTCATCTACTTCTTTCAATAAGTCTCTTGTTTCACCAATTGCTTTAGCAACCTGTTCTTCCTATTTCACTTGTTGAACCTGCTCGAGTTGCTCAACATGTTCGATTGTAACCTCTTCCAGAAAATCAAGGTTTCTTCCTGGAGTCTCAGGTAGAGATTCCAGGGAGAAAGATCTCGAAACTGGGATGCTTCCGGATACCATCTCATTAAACTTTAACAACTCTTGGACTGCCTCGGCTTCTGTCATCTTTTTCTTGAGCTTCTTCTCCTTTTCTTGTTTTTCAAGCTCATTAGTAGTTCTCTCTTTTAATGCCTTAGCTTCCGCAGGGTCCAATCCGAACTGCAGATCCCCTTCTTTCCTTTTCTCTTTTTCTGCTCTCCACTTCGAAACTACCTCATCAGAAAAATCCTTCTTCTTCTTTGGTTTGGGGGGAGCGGATTGAGCTTCCTTAGATTTTGGATCCTGTACCTCAGCTGAAACTTCCTTCAACTTTCTTTTCTTTACTGGCTTAGACGATTCCGGTTCAGCAGTTTTCGGAGCCGCTTCTTCATGGTTAGGCAGATCAAAGAACTCACCAGTCTCTTTGTTGAAGGCCACATCCATCCTCTTAAGGGTATCATCACTGAGCAACAAAATTTTGCAAACCCTTGGCTTAGATATACAGGCTTCCTTGAAAGATTCAATACACCGAACTATCAATCTTGATAAAATTGCTGGGTACATTACGATCTGTGCTCTAAGATTTCCTTTCTTAAGATTCTCAATGGTTATAAGAATGTGCCTCGTGAAATTAAACTTCCTTAGATTTATCAGGAAAGCTAAGATGTAGATCTCAATCTTCTTCAAGCTGTCTTTATCACCTTTCCTCAGTACGATAAGCCCTTGTACCCACAACTCTAAAATCCAGAAATTTGTGGATAGACTTGCAATCTTCGGAGCCTTGTCATCAGCCAGTCCGAGAGTTTCTAAGGATTTTTCCTTACTGAAGCTACCCTTAGAGTCTGGCAACACATGAGATATAAAATCGGCTTCTCCTTCATAGGACATCCCTACCAAGCTTGCTGCCTTGGTATAAGAAAGTTTGTAAGTCTTACCATAAGACTTAAAAGAAATTTTTTCTCTATTATCTTCCTGAAAGAAGGAAACTGATTCATAGAACTCAACAAGTAACTCCGAAAAGACATCATCCAGATTCCCCAGTTTGGATACAGCAATATCTTCCCAGCCATTCAACTTAATGTTCTTCGAAATGAGAGAATCGTAGTTGCTGAAGAAATCCGGATGGACTAACCTTTCTCTGTAAACTAACCATTGTGAAATAGGCTTAGTGGGTGACATTTCTTGAGACGCTAACTCCGCAGACATTCGGATCTGAATTCCTCTGGGAAGTTCGAAACGGAGAAAACTGAAGTTCGGAACGGCCTTAAATCAGAGAGACAGAGATTCAGGATGCGAGAGCTTGAGATCGATGTGGGAAGAGTATTTGGGTCCCCTTTATATAGGCAACGAGATGACGGTTCACCTTCTACAGTTGATCTAAAGGTTGGGAGAAACTGAGATCAGATCTGATGGTTGAAAACTTGAATCCGATCTTTTTGAGGTTTTTAATTAAATAAGGAATTAAGAAAACTATAATCCGAAATTATAATACAAGAAAATTCCAGCAAGTAAAATATGACTACGAAAACTTGAGTAAGGTAATAATACCTTTCAGATTAGCTTAGGAGGATTATTCGTAATGGGTAATATAAAAATGACTAAAAAAAACTTTATTATGAGAAGACAGAGTTCTCAAAAGCTTCACTATGGAAAATAAACTTAGTACTGAAAACTCATTACGGAACACGCATTACGGAAAACTCAGAAAAAAAACTTATTCAGGAAAAACTTATTATGAAAGATTTAGTACGAAGGTTCCATTATGAAAATACCAGTACGAAATTTTCTATTCCGAATGTTTCCAATACAAACACTTTCAATCCAGAAGTATTTTGTACGAAAATGTCCATTCTAGAAAATTGTAGTTCCGGAAATTCCATTCCGGAAATCTTCATTCCGAAAAATTTGAAAACAATTTTTTTTTTAAAAAAAACTTTGTTAAACTAAAAAACAAATGTACTCCCCCTATGAAAAGGAGTTTATTGATGTAAGGAGACTTTTTCAACAGAAAGTTACTTAAGGAGAATTACCTTACGGTTATCATCCCTAACTTCTATTTGATATATTCAAATCTATCAGAAGGCAAAGATTTTGTGAAAATATCAGCAAGTTGATCCTGCGTTCCGATAAACTGAAGAATAATATCTCTTTTGAGTGTGTGATCCCTAAGAAAGTTATGCCTAATATCTATGTGCTTTGCACAGGAGTGATGTGCAGGGTTCTTACTAAGGGCAATGGCACTTGTGTTATCACACAAAATTTGAGTTTTGGTAAAACTCAAGCCATAGTCTGTGAGTGTGTGTTGCATCCACAACACTTGAGCACAACAACTTCCAGCTGCTACATATTCAACTTCATCAGTGGAAAGTGCTACAGAATGTTGCTTCTTGCAGGACCAAGAAACTAACGAATCTCCTAAGAAATGACAAGTTCCGGATGTACTTTTTCTATCCATTCTACATCCATCGAGGTCAGCATCAGAAAAACTTTTTAGAACAAAATCATTTCCAGAAGTATAAAATAATCCTAGATCCATGGTTCCCTTAAGGTAGCGAAAAATTCTTTTTACTTCCTTTAAGTGAGATTCCTTAGTATTGTATTGATATCTTGCACATAAGCATACTGAAAACATTAAATCTGGTTGACTAGCTGTTAAGTAAAGTAAACTTCCTATCATACCTCTAAAAGCTGTTTGATCTACTGGTTTCCCAGCTTCATCAAGATCTAGAGAGTTCGAGGTACCAATAGGAGTACTTATAC
This sequence comes from Viscum album, assembly GCA_963277665.1. Classification (NCBI taxonomy): domain Eukaryota; kingdom Viridiplantae; phylum Streptophyta; class Magnoliopsida; order Santalales; family Viscaceae; genus Viscum; species Viscum album. Next base: position 1,211,671,192 of record OY728143.1, on the reverse strand, counting down.
TCTTAGTGTTGTCATAACCATACTTTTTAAGAAGATATTTAATATACTTATGTTGAGATATGTAGGTTCCTTCTGGTTTTTGAGAAATTTGAAAACCAAGGAAAAAGGTTAACTCACCCATCATACTCATTTCAAACTCAGATTTCATTAGACTTGCAAAGGAGTCAGTCAAAGATTGCTGAGTTGAACCAAATATAATGTCATCAACATTAATTTGAACAATCAAAACATTTTTCTTTTCTTTATTTATAAAAAGGGTTGGATCTTCATTTCCCTTAACATAGTTATTTTGAAGCAAAAATCTAGTAAGTCTATCATACCATGCTTGTGGGGCTTGTTTAAGACCATACAAAGCTTTGGTAAGTCTAAAAAAATGATCAGGATGTTTTGTATCTTCAAAGCTAGGAGGTTGTTCAACAAAGACCTCCTCTTGAACATAACTGTTAAGAAAAGCACATTTCACATCCATTTGGAAAAGTTTGAAATTAAAGAATGCTGCAAAGGCAAGTAGAATACAGATAGATTCAAGTCTAGCTACTGGAGCATAGGTTTCTTCATAGTCTATTCCCTCTTGCTGATTATAGCCTTTAGCAACAAGTCTAGCCTTATTTCTTACTATGATTCCATTTTCATCACATTTATTTCTGAAAACCCATTTTACTCCAATAACAGATGTTTCCTTAGGTCTTTCAACCAAGGTCCAGACTTTGTTCCTTTCGAATTAATTTAGCTCGTCTTGCAAGGCTTTAATCCAATCATTATCACCTAAAGCTTCATCAGTGCTTTTATGTTCTAATTGGGAAAGAAATGCTAGATGTTCTACTTGATTTCTTAAGGAACTTCTAGTCCTAACAGGTTGATTTACATCACCAATGATATCATCACTGGGATGATTCTTAAGAAACACCTGATTTGGGTTTTGTAAAACCTGTTCATCAACATAGGGTAGAAAGTCTTCTGGGGTAAATGTTTCAGAAGTATCTTCTTGAATAATTTCCTTATCAGAAGGTTATTCTATCAAAGGTTGACAATAAGTTTTCAAAAACACATCTGAGGAAGAAGGTAGGGATGGTTTAAAAACAAAAGGATCTGACTCATCAAATTTTACATGTACTGTTTCTTCAACAGTACAAGTATTTTTATTAAAAACTCTATAATCCTTAGAAGTTGTGGAATATCCTAAGAAAATCCCTTCATCAGATTTTGGTGAGAATTTATGTAAGTTATCTTTAGTATTTAAAATGAATACTTTGCAACCAAAAACCTTGAAGTAGGATAGTCTTGGTTTTCTATCATTCCATAACTCATAAAGAGTTTTATTAAGAAAAGGTCTAATCAAAACTCGATTTATAGTATAGCAAGCAGTACTTACAGCTTCAGCCCAGAAATGTCTATCAATAGAATATTCACTCAACATGGTTCTAGTTATTTCTTAAAGAATTCTATTTCTTCTTTCAACTACACCATTCTGTTGAGGAGTTCTAGGTGCTGAAAAATTGTGAGTAATACCTTTCTTACTACAAAAAGTTTCAAAATCAGAATTTTGAAATTCTCCTCCATGATCACTATGAATAGTTTTCAATGGAAGGTTTTTTTCATTTTTAACTTGATCTCTAAAACTTTTGAAATAAGAAAAAGCATCAGACTTCTTTGCTAGAAAATTGACCCAAGTAAATCTAGTGTAATCATCAACTAGAACAAACACATAGTACTTGCCTCCAATACTTCCAGTTTGTGTTGGACTAAAAAGATCCATGTGCACTAACTATAATGCATTGGTTGTTGAGACTTCACCAATTGATTTAAAACAAGATTTATGTTTCTTGCCATATTGACAAGGATCACAAACTTTAGAAGAATCAAATCTAAGCTCCGGTAGATCCTTAACTAGTTTCTTCTTAGAGAGTTTACATAGGTTTCTAAGATTACAGTGACCTAGTCTTCTATGCCATAACCAGGAATGATCTTCCATTGCACTTAGGCAAGGTAAATCTTGGCTTCTAAGATTTTCTAAGTTTAAGGTGTAAACATTCTCTTGCCTATTGGCTGAGAGAATAAATTCTTCCTTGGAATTGTGAACTAAACACTTATCATTCCTAAAATTCACAAGGTAACCTTCATCACATAACTGAATTATGCTAATAAGGTTGTTCTTAAGACCTTTAACAAAAAGAACATTTGAAATCAAAGTTTTACCAAGAAGAACAATATTACCAATACCGACAATCTCTCCCTTAGCATTATCTCCGAAAGTTACCTTTCCTCCTTTCGTTTTGATAATCTTTTCAAAAAAGCTTTTGTTACCAGTCATGTGCTGGGAACATCCACTATCCATGTACCATGTATTGTTGCCGGTACTCTCTTTGTTTTCCTGAAATCAAAAAGAAAATTAGATTTTCGGAATCCAAACTTGTTTGGATCCGAGATTTCCAGACAATAAAATTTTAGGTACCCACATTTTCTTAGAAAAGTAAGCTTTGTGAAATCCTAGAGATTGGGTTTTGTTTAAGGAACAATTCCTTGCCCAGTGACCACCACATTGACACTTGGTACAAAATGGGGCACTTTGAGGAAAAAAATAATTGTTACTGAAAATAGGTTTTTCATGGGTATAACCAAATCCAGATTTATTTCTTAAAGGTCGTATTTGGGAATACATCTTATCAAAATTTTCCTTACCATGGGTAAAGTTTGATAAACACTTCTTTAAGGAAAAAATTTCAGACTTGAGTTTTATAACCAAGTTTTTATCCTCAAAATCATTAGTTTTAAAACTAGATCTAGTCTCAAAAACATTTTTATCAGAAATTACTTTTTCTAATTCTTTAGAAAGTTTGTTCTTCTCATAACTTACTTCCTCGAGATTTTTTGAAATACTTTCAAAATCAGCATTTTTTTTATCAAGATCTTTAGAAAGATCTGATATCACTTTTGTAAGAATAGAATTCCTAGAGTTTTCCTTATCAAGTTTCTTATTGAGTTTTGAATTCTCAATCTCAAGAAGTTCAGCAAACCTAGAGACTTCTTCATAAGTCGGTAAAGTATTTTCCTCATCAGAATAAGATTCTTCATCAGAAGAGTTATAATACTTTCTATCATTGGAATTTAAGGAAACATTGGTCAATGATTCAGCATTTCGTACCTTGGCCATAAAAAAATGATTATCAATAGGTAATATGGCTATTAGACCAAGATTCTTCTGTCCTGAAGATTCACAATCAGAAGATTCATCTGAAGAGTCACTACCACTGGCACTCCAGGTGTCATTAGCTTTCAAAACTTTCTTAGCTTTATCTTTGTAATACCTCTTTCTTTTCCTGTCTGAATGCTTCTCTTTTCTTTCTTTATTTTTGAGCATAGGGCAATCTGGTCTAATATGTCCAGCTCTTTTACATTCATAACAAGTAACTTCTCCATCTTTCCTATCTTTCCTGTCCTTTTTCTTATACTTTGATTGGAAATTTCTCTAGCCAGCTATCTTGTTCATACTTCGAGCAAGATTTGCTAGTTCATTTTCTGAGACTTCACTCTCACTAGATTCGGACTGGAAAATAACTTTCTTAGACTTGGACCTGGTTACTCTCTCAGGAGTCTTAGCTTTAATCTGATTTGAAGTTGTAGTAAAAGCAACAGTACCATTTCCATTCTTCTTCTTGATGTTGTCTGCATCTCTCTTCATTCTGGTTTCATGTTGTAGAAGAGTTCCAAAAAGATCATCAAGAGAGATCTGGGTGACCTTCCTGTTCTCATCTATAGCTGTTCTTTTGGATTCCCACTCATTGGGCATAATATCAATTATCTTGTCCACAAGAGCTTCATCATCTAAACCTTTTTCTCCCATAGACTGTAGGCTATTAACTATAGTCATGAATCTCTATTGAACTTTACAGATTGGTTCTCCATAAGGAAAATTGAAACCATGATATTCAGCTCTAAGCATATCTCTTCTAGTCTCAATCACTTTAGAAGTCCCAAAGTGTGTAACCTCTAACTTCTTCCATATACAGTTAGCTGCTTCACAAGAAGAAATTTGGCTATATATATTTCTAGTCATTGAACATAGTAGAGTATTGCGTACCTTATAGTTTAGTTGATATTCTTGCTTTTCCTGGTTAGTAAAATTTCTGACTTCCATGTCAGGAATTTTATAATCACCAGTAAGCATAAAAAAATTGTCTACTCCAGTGTTGATAACAAAAGTCTTCATTTGATCTCTCCAGTACTCATAGTCATTACCATCAAAGATTTGTGGTCTTGTAGGATTTAGATTATCAATCGAACCAACATTAATTCCTGCCATACTTAAAAAAAACTGTTGACACAAAAACTTGTTAGTAGCAAAGATTCGTAATAACAAAGTTCGGAATGAGAATTTTCGAAATAGAAAAGTTCGGAATGAGAGAATGAGCAAGAAAAACTTATTTGTAAGTATAAGTATTTCAGAGACCTCCTTTGATACCAATTGTAGGATCGAAATAGTGATGTATATGCTCAATTTACAAGAGGGGGGGTGAATTGTAAACTTTAAAAATTCCTTTGGAACCTTTAAAGTTAGTTAAGAATAACTATGTTTTCCTTAAGCAAAGGAAAAGGCTAAGTTTAACAAAGTTAAACTTAGTAGATTCACAACACCTCTAATTCCAAAAGCAAACTTGGAAAGAGATTCCGAACGTAGGTTCCAGAAATATGGTTCTGGAAGTTGACACTTAACAAAAGATTACAATATGAGATTCTACCTTAAGCGTATAGAATCTAAATGAAACAGAGTACAAGTAAGGAAGTATAAGAAAGTTATACTTTCCTTATATTACAAAATGCAGCGGAAATTAAACAAGTAGTTAAACTACAAGTAACAAGATATAAGTCTTTTAACCCAAAGAGAAGGGTATCCAACAACCTTGGATAAAGGTCCCCTGATTTATACTTTCAAGCAAGTCTATCTTACCCACACCAGGGTAAGCCCTCGATACGAATATCGGAGTCTCTGTCTTGCTATCCCCTCAAGCCCTCTACTTCAAGGTAGTTGGCAACCTCTGTCTTCCTCAGCAAGGAAGCCCTCTAACTTTAAGGTAGTCGACACCTCTGTCTTCCTATCCCTAGAATCCCTCGAATGTAATCACCAACACTCGAAGTCGCACGAAGCTTTGAGAGTTAATAAGAGCCTCTCTCTCTATAAATCACTTCAACAGTATGTAGGCACAAAACCAAGTTGTTCATCTGTCATCAGTATCGAGCTCTTTCAAATGAGCTCCTATTTATAGGTAAGGTCGGCTCCTTCTCCAACGGTCATATTTTCCTTAAAGATCGGAGGGACCTGTACACGTGTCACTTAGACAACGGTTAGTTTATAACAAAATAGATGACATCGTTTTAATTCTAACTCAAAAGTTTGGAATGAAAACTTCGGAGTGAAGGTTCAGAGTGCAATGAAAATAATCAAGAGTAGACAGATTATAGAAAAGTAAGCAGAATAAAAGTTCGTAGTCTAACCAAAATATTTTTCGGAGTTTGAATTAATTCAGAGTGTATAAAACAAAGATAATCAGATTCTGTTTAATAGGTGAATTTGGAATGGTAATTTGGAATGGGAATTCGTCATCAGAATTCGTAATGAAAATTCATCATCAGGATTCGGAATGATAATTCGTTATCAGAATTCTTAGTGAGAATTCGTCATCAGAATTCGTAATGAGAATTCTTCATTAGAATTCTTAATGAGAATTCTTCATTGGAATTCGTAATGAGAATTCTTCTTCATTGGAATTCATAATGAGAATTCTTCATTGGAATTCGTAATGAGAATTATTCTTCAGAATTCGTAATGAGAATTAATCATTAGAATTCGTATTGAGAATTCGTTATCGAACTTCATAAGAATTCGTATCCTGAATCTGGAATAGAACTTAGTCAGAGTTCATATTCGGAATTCGGAATGAAACTTCCTTATAGTTCTTATCCAGAATCCGAATCTTAAAACAGAATGCTTCATATCAAAGTTTCAACGATTCCGAGAAAATAGAAATGAATCCGAATCTCATACTTAAGAAAAATATGGATGAAAATAAGACAAGGATAATTTTTCTTATAAAAGCGATTTTCCTTAAGAAAACAATTTTCCTTTAAAAGCAATTTTCCTTATAAAAATAATTTTCCTTAAGAAAGCATTTTTCCTTATGGATAAGGTGTTTGTGATTTTCAAAACAAGAAGGAATGGAAAAGTCATAAGAAAAACCTTATTGACTCAACACATAATACTTCCTACGACTATTTCTTAATAAATTATAGGACTATAAGATGATGTATGTTAACTAAGTTAGTGATAAGGGTAAGTAATGATCTACCCAAAATGATGTTTATGTGTGGAGAAAACTTGAGAACTTTTTTCTTTTTAATATTAAGACAAAGTGACATTTTCAAATTGTAAAAACCATCCAATATAGGGATGTCACTCTAGATCCATGTGCCTTCACAATTTAAAAATTATGTTGTCTATGGGACACATTTGGGATACACACCTACACTATTAAAAAAGGTTTTAAATATGTTATTCCACTTACATTTATGGTTACACACATTTAACATTTTAATTTTGACCCTGATAACTATATTTACAAAGGTAATTTAAGACAAGTGTATGGAACATGAAAAACAATGCTTTAACTATAACCAAATTAATTCATTTTAAAATCTTTATTAATGATAATGACCAAAATTATGTATACATTATTAACTGACAATAATTATTCTTATTCAATATAAGATAATACGATTAAAAAAATAATTCTTATAGAAATGTTATAGATTAATATAAAAATAATCCTAAAAAAAATAAGGAAATTTTATTTTAGGAAAATGAAATTATCACGAAATAAATGATTTAACATTAATATTATGATTCAGAATAAATATTATATGAATTTATATTCATGTAATTAATTAAAAATTAAAAAAACAATTAAATATTTGTTTACTATGGGTTATTTTAATTTATTAAAATATATAGAATTTATGGACATAGAAATAGATTATAAGATACCACAATGTTATGTACATAATTACAATATACCAAAATTATGAAAATTTTTAAATTAAATGAAATAAATAAAATAATTATAAATATTGTTTCACATTTAACATTATTTAAACATTCATAATATATTTTAATTTTTAAATTACATTATCTGATGATATGTAATGATATTATTTTAAAAAATTTTATTTTTCACTTTTCACTAAAAATTAATCAATTCAGAAAAATCCCAAAATTTCACGAAATGTTAATTTTGATATAATTATTTTAAATATGAATTTAGTTTTTTCAAATAATTTTTTTAAATTATATGATTAATATTTGTAATATTTTCTCATAAAAATAATTATTTCTCATTTTCAATGAAAATAAATTATTTTGGAGAATAAGATGTATTTATAAAAAAATATCTTCTTATTTCTAGGGAATTTATAAATTTGTATACATTGATTAATATGATTATATAAATTTCATGAATCATCTATTCCTATTCATTCAATCCAATTTAACCAACTAGTTATTATTGTAATATTTAAATAATCATGGTTTGTTTAGACATAGTGTTGTGTGTTCTATACTCCATAAAACAGTATTATCTTTCAATTAAACTAAATGTTTAACAAAAAATGACACATATTTGGAAAAAACTTGGTCTGTATTTGAATCAGGTTTCACAAAAATATGACCACTATGTTACTTATGATTTGTAGTCAAATTTTCTATAAGTAATTTTGGTTTCACAACCCTACCATCTAAAAGTGACATATGTTTCACAATCTGATGGCCATAAGTCAAATTTCTTTTACAAATATTTATCCCATAGTGACATTAGTTTTTCTTAATATCAATAGGCAATTAATGTTTCATAAACATATAGTCAAAAAGAGATATTGGTTTCATAAGACTATAGTCTATATGCAACACTGGTTTTGTAACCCTATAGTCAAAAAATATATATTGAAACATAAAACAATAATAAATTCATTATTCAGTGATGTAGGACCACAACCATGACTTTTACATAAATACATGTGCCTATTGAAAAAAATTATCCATCACATTAAAACAAATACATGGAATGTAAAATGGATAATATAATTTTCATAAGATATAAAAAAATTTGATATTATGAATGTAAATGGTTGATACACAAAATTCAATCACTCAAAAGAGTGTTTCCAAATAAAATTTAAATTGAAATTCATTCAAAAATAATTTTAAATTAATTTATGAAATAAAATATAAGATGAAATATCAATTATTAATTTTCAATGTTTTTTTATGCTACTATATTTTGGTAAAAATGATATTATGTTCATTTCAAAATGTTCTTTTTTTAAATGTGAAGTGAAACATTTGTAAATAACGTGTTCTTATAACAAATCCTTAGTAAGAGACCATTTAGAATATGTAATGTGTTTAAAAAAATAATTTTTTTGTGGGAGATAAAATGTTTGATTTTGAAATGATGTGACACAATATTATTGTTTTGAAATGTGTTTGATCAAATCCCACATCATAAAAAATCATTCACAAAATTTCATTTTGTAAGGACGATATTTAAAATAATAGTATCACATGAGTAAGAAAATAATTGGACTTCAAAATAAGAATCGAATAAAAATATATGAATAATGAAGATTGAAATATAACCAAGACTATCATATGGGAATATGTGTTGTTGTATTGCAAACATAACACTTTTCTGAGAATGAAATTGATCAAGAATGTTTCTTTAAAATGAAAAACAAATATTTTGGCTAGATTTTAAGGTGTTGAAATATGTGAGGGGAAAAATGCCTCAAGAGTGCCTCCCCATATTCCAGATACCACCATAAACTATTCAGTGGATATGTTGTGTCATTTAGGATACTATTACCTCATTCCTAGAGTGTATCAAATCAGATATGTAATAACATATAATTTGCAAAGGCATAAATAAATGTTGAAATAGTAGTGAAAACCACTACAAAAACTTGAACAATATCCTACCGTACAGTAAGAATACATAAATAATATGAAACTTATTTGAATCATCAAAATATATTTATTGAATCATACAAAAAAATTATGATTATACATGTAATTTATTTAAAAAATTGGAAAAAAAAGTGTAGAAGGATTCCCGAAATACGCACTATACAAAGAAGAAAAAAATTATAAAAACAACCCAGCATCCCATGTGATGTCACAATCATATGCTACCAAGATCTAGCCTAATGAAATAAATCATGATAATGTGTCTAAATAAGGATGCTTCCCTTAATCAACACCATCATACATGTAGTCTTCCCAGGTGCCAATGGAGACCTAGATAGGGTGAGAGATAAATCTCAGTAGGAAACCACCAATGGAATCTATACCATAGAGTCTAAGAAATATTAATTGAAATTGCGAAGGTATATGTGTGTGTGTATATATATATATATTTGTGTGAAGAAGTTTTTTAATGTGGGTACCCTAATACCTACTTTAGCCTTAGCTAGTTTTAGAACCTGTAATCATTGAATTAATTATGTTCTAGTCTGTAATAAGTGACGTATGAGTATCCATGGTATTATAAATAATTTTACAATGATAATAATGAACAAGATCCATGGTATTAACCAAATCATCATATAAAGATAATAAATAAGAGGATCCATCTTAGTAACCAAGATATCCTCGACTTTAAGGGATGATCTAAATCACTAATAACATACATCTCGTTTAGAAGGGTTCTGTGTGTAATCCAAGTGTAATAACCAAACACATTCCACTATATTTTGTATCTAATGAAGTCCCAAGATCTCATACAAGGTAAAAAAGGTAAAATAAATGACAGGTCCCCATGGGTGTATCCACAGATCCACCTGTACAAAGAGGTCATGTTATATCCATGCAGTGTATCCCATGAATCGTAATATCTTAATAATAGGGAAGGGATCCAACGACATTATGCTAGTTGTATTTTGGTAGAAAATTACTTCATTCCATGTTGTCTATATCTCTTGGTAAGTGGTACACATGAATTTTAATGGCATCCCCAGTGTGCACAATGAACTCACTTGGTAATCCAAGGATGGATCTATTCTAATCACTTCTGTAAGGATGAAAATTTCCATATGAAATTTGAACCTTAATCTTTATTAATTAATTAATTATTAACTTGAAATACTTGTGAATTTAAATAATTTAGTAGATTCATTCCTTTTAATTTCATATAATGAGACATGGATAAGATGGAATGAAACAATTTACTGGTTTAATTACATATACAATTAATAGGTTCATTCCATTACCATTCATAACAATTACAAGAAGGTATAATTACACAAAACTAATTTCAATTTCAATTTATAAATATTTAATATGTTACCTATAATTAATTATATTAGGATTAGTAAGGAAAACCATAAGAATTATTAAATTACACCTATATATGTGATTTAAATGTTATATAAATAGTTTAAATTCATTTTAATAACTCATAAATTGGTCGATCACATATACCATAGGATGGTTAAGTGAATGCACACATGAATAGCGGAACCTATAATTATAAAAAAATATATACAAGGAAAAAACAAGGAAATAACCATAATTGGGGTGGCATTCATTGATGTCATTGTCTCTAATACTGAGTGACACAAATAAAATGTTTTGTACAATCTAAGGATGATGAATACAATCATGGCATGTGAATTAAATAGGAAACACATGATGAAATTGGAGTGCGCAGAATAAAAATATTTTCTAAAATGGTGAGACTTGGGAGATGGTTCATAAAACATATAACTTATACCCATAAAACTATCTGAGTACATTACAATCCTTTAGTTTATCTTGGATTAGATGAAATCTAAAAAAATAATCAACACCGAGTGAATAGTGTATATGATCCTATATCAAAATACAATCACAAGAGGAATTAAAATGATGAACGAACCATGATGAATAAAATACACACTGATTCACATACAACGTGAATAATGGGGATAAAATCATACTTCAAACATTTAATTTATTTAATAATACATCCTAATGAGGTTTGAGATCTCATACAGATGGAAATTTCCACTTGCATGCTAGAATGAAGAGAAATGGTAGAGGGATTGAACATATATCTCATTAAGGGTGTTTTGGTTATTTATCCCTAGAAAAAATGTGTTTCATGGTTTGGATATATAGTTAACAAAACTTTATTCCAACTGTGTTGATGGCTCTTCCTAAGGAGGGTACCCTCATGGGTTGGTCACATGGTTTATGAAACTGTGTTCCAGTCATGTGAAATGTGTCTATTAAAATATAAAGACCATCAAAAGTGGAATTAATTCCAATAAAAATGGATTCCTGAAATCATTTTTACACGTGTTTATTACAATAAATCCCAATTAAATTATGAGAATAATGAAAGCAATCCTACATTGTTTATCTTAACCATGCGACTAGACAATTGTTTTCCAATAGATGGACTCTATGATCTGAAAAAGCCCCTGATTCCACCAACAAACCATTAACTTAATTAAGCATACATATTTGGTCTAAAATTGATATTGATACTAAATATTAATTGATCTATACCTGATTGAAAAACATAGCCCATACAGTCTTCACATCTTAAAGAAATTCATCTCTGGGTCGAACTTCTAGGTGCGGTGAAACATTATCAAAGAAAAGAACCTTCCATTGAGAAAATATGTGGGCCTATAAATAACATATATCAACATGTACCCATACATGATGTAATTTATCCTTTACTAATGGTACAAATTGTCCTCAGAGATCCTTTTTTCCTGGTCACTAAAGATTATAGGAAACTGCTTAAATGAATTATGAAAATATAATTCAACCTCTTGGTGATAAAATGAATAACAAGGGTCGACATGATAAGATATAATATTTTAAATAAATTTGATATTGTGCATGGTATGGTACCTAAATGGTAGTATAAGCTGATAGGGTTCCCACCCAACTATATCCAAAATCTAAAACGACTAGAAAAACTTTGGCCACAGATTCATTTGTTACTGTATATGTCAATTCCCAAGCCTGTGAGATACATACATGAAAACATGATCCACAACCTAAAAATAATGAAATATTCATTGAAAATCAACATTTAATATTTGTATATATTGAGTATAATAAATATGCATCCCGATCATCTTAGCCTTCTCCCAAGACTCTCGAACATGATGAGGATCTAGTTGCACTTTCTCACATACCTCCAACGAACACAAGGTTGAATAGGGTGGCCTAATATAGAATTCCTCATGTGGATTCATAGGAATAGTTCCCATAATTATATTATTGAAAGAAAATTTATGGTAGGGATATTATTCACCAAAAAACCCCCAAAACCAATAACTTATGTTTGGATCATGTCCTCTTAAACCTATATCGTTAACAAATTTTAATTTTAAAAAATGATAATTGAAATATGAGTTTCACATTCATAAATAAATATTTTAATTTCAATATAATAATGTTAATTTTTGGGGCATAATGATCATTGGAATTTAGTAAAAAATATCATCAAGGGAAATGAGATTTTCTCTTGAAACAATCAGAATTTAATAAAAAAGAAATTACTGATTAATGCATCATTAAATTGAAAAAATCAATATATCTAGATATACATATTTTTTTATTATATGAATTAGTTAATATATGAATTAACCATTATTATAAGAGTGATGATCATAAAAAAATCTATTACCCAAATTAATTGATAATTATGTTGAAGAATTACATTTATATAACATAATTCCTAATGAATGATATATTTTGAATGTTTTTTATGTGGTATAAATATAAATTCCTTTAAAAAAAATAAAAAAAAATAAAAAAAAAATAAAAAAGGTTTATAATATTCAGAAATTATATGAAATATGTTCAATAATAACAACCATAACTCAATAAGTTAGAGCCAAGTTAGAAAAAACTATTATATTATCATTATCAATCAAATTAAAGACATATGATTTGTTGAACATGGGAAAAATTAGTATATCCATTATATTAAATTTAAAACTATGATAAAATAAAAAAATTCCAATATATAAACCACATAAAGGTAACATTTAAGAAATATGTATTATATCTCAATGAAGGGAAAGTGAGGTTAAAAAACCCTTACCATGGGGCCAAATTCATTCTTTCAAAGAACCTAATGTCATCTTCCTTTAGATTTTCTCCCATTAGTCTCGCATTAACGAACCTTAAAATTTAGTTTTTGAATGTATAATGTTCCATTTAGTTTCTAGATGAGTTTTAGGAGTGACCATGGTGGTGTTGTTATAGTGGACATGCTTCTGAATGGGTGGATAAATACAGGGTAAGTGATCCTATTTTATATATAATGAAAATAGAAATCTTATAAATAAAATTTATATTTAATTGATATGATAAATATATTCATTTATAAATGTCTCGTAACATGATTAATAATGAATTATATTGACTGATAATTTCATGGAATCCTCAACCACTCATGATCACAAGTGTTTTAACCTCTATCAACCATTATACAGAATTATTTTAACAATTTTCAAAAAATATTTCCTTTATAAATATTTTTTACATAAGTGATCTATATCATATTAAAAAACATAATTTAAAACTTCATAATTTTTTTAATGTTTATAACCATATTTTAGGATCCATATAATCAATATAACTTTAAAAATAATTTAATAACATCTATGCAAAAAAATTAATATTTAAAAACAGATTGATATAAATATTTTTTACTAATAAGTTTATTTTGTCTTATTAATAACTGCATACCAATTAATTGAGTTTTAACAAATTAATTAATATGAGAAAATAATATATCAAATATGTTATATAAAATTGATACATTTAATTTATTAGATTAAAATTACAATGCATTGATAAAATAATTCAATGAAAAAAACATTTGTTTATGAAAAATTATCAATTTGTTATATAAATTCATAATAGTGTTTTTGAAATATATATGTAACATAATTAATATATAAATTATATATAAAAAATATTTTAAATTTTTTTATCTAAATCTTTATATAGTTTAATAAAATATTAAAAAATTATCAAAATTGGTATTGTATATTATTTGAATAAAAATCATATATCTTACAAAAAACTCATAAAGTCTGCATTATCGAAAATAAAAATTAAAAATTTGGAAATAATGTTCATTCTATGAAAATAAAATTATAAAATTTATAAATTCATCTTTTATTTTAGAAATCAATATAAATGGAAATAAATTTATTGAAAAATTCCATTTCAAAAACATTATGTCTTCCTAGTCTAATTTTTTATTCATTTACTATTTATTACAAATGTTTATTTATAAGAGTATATATTTAAAAAAAATTGGATTAATAATCAACGATATTATATTACAATAGGTTACCAATCATTTAATTTTAGAAAAAACATTCATGGTGGTTATAATTGTTTATTAACATTGAAAACCTGGATTCATAGATAACTTATTCATAAGGGAATTATATCAACTCCCACTATGTTCTTCAAAACAAAAACCCTTAATTTTTATATAAAAATTATATCACAATTTATATCATGGGGAATAGATACATAATAATGGTATATATTTGATATTGAGTTGTGGTATAAATAGAGATATCAATGATCACATAATAATAATAGGGGTATATGTGTATTTGAAAACAAGCATAAAATTTGAAAACCATGCCCTACATTTAAATGATAAAAATATTGGGACATGGAAAAAGTCATGTTAGTTTATATGAAATGAATCATAAAGGAATAAATAGACGTAAGATATAATAGAATAACATTTTTATAATAAATAGATACTTATCATACACATAAGCATACTAAATCATATGTTAATGAACCCCACCAAGACACTCATAACATTTCAGGCTTCAGATCATAACCCATGTACCTATTTTGGGTATGGGATAACCTATTATGTACCATATTTTGTGATTGGGATAACGTCACACATAATTCTATATTTTTTGAAATAGATTAAATATTTTATACCCTATTATTTTAATATTGGGATAATATTTCTTTTTCCCACATTTTCAAATTTGGGGTAAACTCTCATGTAACCACTAATTTTATATCAAATTTATCATTTTATAATGAATTGGAGGTAGGCATAAGAAACATCTACCACATTATTAAAATTATAAATATGGGTCACACATGTTCAGAGAACATTTTTCCGATCTATAACACTGAAAATGAATGGATTTTATAAGAATTTCATTATAGAATAAAAAATTGAAATGAAACAAGTTTCATAAAACATTCAATAATTTCATGATAAAATATCACTTGGAAACAGAACGTGTTTCATGAAAATAATTTCATAATAAATATAAACCTTCATGAAAATGAATGAGTAAAACATCAATGAATAATATAAATAGTAATCAGTAAATTAAAAGATGTTTTTTTCTTGGATGAAAAGAAATATCATTAAAATATCATAAAAACATTCTAGAGGAAACCTCATTTTAATGTTGGATATGCATTTTTTAAATCTAATATATTATATAATATTAATAACAAATAATTTATTTAAGATAACCTTGGAGTGTTTTAAATACTTCTTTAAAACATTGATATGTATTTATGATAAGAAATAATTCTCATTCCATACATGATAAAAAATGATTACTTTAATATTTGCGGTATAATTTCAATAATTCCTCCAACAAAAAATGAAAATAATAATCAATTTAATTAATTTCCTAAAAAGTAAAAAATGGTTAAAAATTTATTTAAAAAATATTTATAGAAATGTAAAAACATAATTTTTTACAATTATTAGATTATATGTACATGGATGGAGAAAACAATCAGTGGAAGTGGTTAATAAAATTGAATTTTCTTAAAAACATAATTAGTTTTTTCGAGTTAATAAACAAAGGGAAATGAAATTTAAAAAAAATTATTTGAAAAAACTAACAATATAAAAAGGGAATAAAATATATTCTTGAGAGATTTATTAAAACATATCATCAAAATAAACATAATCCAAAAATATCCTAATGCACAAAGGGATTGTAACCTAACAACATTTTTTTTTACATTTAAGGTGTATGTTCCATGAGTGAAATTACCATATATGGATGTTTTTATCCCATTTTTTGAAATATATGAATAAAAAAATACATTAATGAGCATTATATAGACCACATAGAAGACATAAGATGATAATATGGCACATTTCCTAGTGAATTAGAACTGGGAAAAAATCCATTAATTCGTAAATTATTTCAAAAATAATCACAAATATTGTTTAACAAATATAAGGTTATTACAAATATATTATAAAACATAATTATATATATAATACCACATAATATTTATTAAAGACCTTTTATTTCCAATTTGAAAAAAAATCAATTTTAATATCATGTATAAAGTAATAATGACATCGTTTTATACGAGGATGTTATGGATTGATATTTTGGTCCTTTTACATTGATCACTATTAAATATTCTCATTAATTCCAAAAATCATATAAATATCATATATATTCATTAAATATGTATGTATAATAATCCATAAAAGTTATAAATAGAAAATTAATTACACCTTTCATGTTTTGGTAGGTCATATTTATACATGATCATAGTTTCCATTTTATAATAATATTGATAAAAAAAATGAAAAATAAAATATAAATTGTAGATAATAATCTTAAATTCATATATATAATATATATGATAGTAATATATATTAATAACTATCGATTGATAAATAAAATGAATGATGTATCTCATCGCTTCATGGAGGCATTAGTCCACATGTAGGCAAGGGGGGTTATTGTTTTCTAATGGAATAGAAGGTAAGAGTATATATGTGATATTATGATTCAAAAATAATGATTATGTGATAATAAGTATATATATATATTATTTATATCATTATAACTAGCCGTGGGAGGCATTGATTGAATATGAATGACATTAATTCAAGGGGAAGTAGTTAATTATGTACACGATTGATGGTTTCATTACCCCTTACATGGAAGATGACATAAATATAGGTAATTCCTTTAAAATAATAAAATATCTAGATATGGGAGATGATTATGTAGTATTTTAATTATATTGGGAGGATAGTTTATGTATTTGTAAGAAAAATTAATAAACAAACACTCAGTTAATAATGTCATATCTTCTTCTAAAATCCTTCTTCAGATTTCACCAACAGAATTAATTAGAGGGTTTTCTATTCAGAACATGTACTCAATGAATGGGGATGGAAGTATCAAAAGGATTACGGTAGTTCTTGGTAGAAATAAAAGAAATTGGAAGTGTGAATAGTATTGGAGAGTGTTTTTCCTTTCGTAAGAGGGAAAAAGGACGCACAAAGAAACTATTTGGAAAATTCCCAAAATAATCCCAAATGGTAATATCATTCCTAAGAAAAATTCTTCAAAGTGGTGTTGGATTCGAATTTGGGATATAATGAGGTTCTGATATGTTTATTAAATAGAATTATGGCGTGCTTTATTATTAAACAAACCCTCATCATTTTCATTACCCCTCGTGATAAATCTAGTTTATCATAAACCATGGTAATTAATTTTTACATTTTTTAATTTTAATTATGATAGAAAAATAGATTTTACTAATTATATAATAAAAATTATTGTTATTAAAAAAATTCATTCACTTAATCAAATAATTTTATATAATTTGTTTAATTTAATTTCAAATAAAGCTCCTTGATGAGAGGATAAGTCAGTTTCCACTGGAATTTTGTTTCAAAAGAACCAACCAATTTTATAACAAAATTTAATAAAAAATTTAATAAAATAACAAAAATTTCATTAAATATAATATAATTGAACTAAATTTATTTTAAAATTATTTTAAAACAAAATTTAAAATTTTAATCATGTTAAACAATATTGTGATATCAACTCTTCTAACATTGTCACAAACTATGTTACGATGAATAAAGTTCATGATATGATTACGAATTTATTAATATTCAAAACTATTAATATAGTTTATCATAAAGTACTTTTTATTTTGTTTTATGGAACCAACTCCTACAGACTTCATATTACACTAGAGACAATTACGAATAACCTTCAGTCTTCTAGGTCTGACATGGTACTCATTATTTAGTAGATATATGATTTTAGTAAAGGGTCTAGAACATTTTATTCTTTGGGATGTTTTACTAGGTTAACTTCAAAAATTTGACAAAAATACCCCAAATGGTGATACCTTTAGAATATGTTCTTTTTTAGTTGGTGTGACCATTTCTCTTTTTCAAGAGCCACAACTGTTGTAATATAAAAATAAAATGTTATAGGGTCCTTAATGATATGTACCATATCAATCTCCCAGAAAATGTTTCCTATCAGAATAACATCATGGATCATCATAAGATGTTGCATAAGCAAACTCAACTGTATAATAATTCAATACGGGGTCCTTGAACTCTTATATATCATAGTTCCTCCATTGAGATAAAATAAATTATCTTGACTATGACATCAGATCATTCTGATCAATTTGAAAACTAGTATCATTGTGACACGAGATGACCAGCACCTCATATCCTCTAAACAACATGAAAATATCTGTAGTTATTCTCATATTAATAAAGATATCTTTAAATAAGGAAAATTTTATTGTCCTGGATCTTCATGATATCTTCTCACCATTCTCATTGCATAGGCAACATAAATTCTTTTATATAACCTAGAAAACATGATTGATCCCTTTTTTTTTTGCATTTGGGACCCTAGACAATCTCTAAATATCATATTCTATATGAGGAAACATTTTCTTAGAGTAATGTATACCATGTTACATTAGAACCATCCCATTTTTTATTATTTCATACTAGACATCTTTAGTATCTAGTCAATTTATGTACATTTAATTGGTCCATGAAGAACCTATGATCAATAATGAATTACCTTGGTCCCAATAGTATAGGTTTCTTCATATAAGTCGTTTATGGGGAAACACTTGTTCATCTAGTCCTTAACAAAATTTTAGATTGGTACTTCAATTCCAATAAGTACTATTTCTTAAACTTATACAAAAATTATTGACAATTAACTTCCACTAAACCCCTAGAAACACATGGATAAAATTATTTCTTTATGAAACCAAATTATTTTATATCTTCATCAAATCAAATGTTTTATTAATTTCATGCTTGTTTTAATCCATAAATGGATCTCAGCATCTTGGAAATTATTTTAGAATAACCCAGAGTAACAAAATTGTCTAATTGATTCATATAGACAACTTCTTAACAGTTAATATCATGGTAAATAGTTTTGACATCAATTAGAAAAATTTCAGAGTCATGGTAACCTACTATAGAAAGTAAAATTATAATGGATTTAAACATGGAAACGTGAGAACTGGTTTCATCGTAGTCAATTCCTTGAAAATGTTTAATCTATTTATCAACTAGCCATTATTTATAGGCATATAGTTTACATTCACTGGCCATTTTTTCTTTGATACCCATTTTCACCCAATAGGAATTACATCAACTCACGAATAGATCAGAACCCATACATGGGTTTTATACAGGGAATCCATTTCAAAATTCATATCTTCGTGCCATCATACAACTAATAATCTCTACACTTCCTCTTTTTATTAGAGAGGTTAATCATTGTCAACTAATAATGAGTCAAAATATTTATTAACAATTAAACCACATATCTCTAGTTCTATGACCAATGTAGGGGTGTAATTTCGGCCTGGCGTGGCCCGGCGCGGCCCGGACAGGGCTGCATCGAGCCGGGTCTGCCATGAAAAGAGTCGGGCCGCTGACAACTGTTCGGACCGGGCCGGGCCAGCCCGAACAACCCCATGAGGCGGCCCGAGCCCGGCCTCGGGCCAGCCCAAACCATCGGGTCGGGACGAGCTTTTTCGGGCCGGGCCGGGCTTTTTCGAGTCGGACCATGGCAGCCTTTTATTATTTTCAAATATTGCGTCTTTTAATTTTTTTTTATTTAAACATTTTTTAACATTTATTTAAAAAATTTCTTTACATTTATTTTTAAAAGCATGCTTTTTGTTAAAACGTTTATTTTATTTTTTATTAACATTTTATAGTGGGTGGATATGTTTTTTTGTCTAAATAGATTTATATATTGTGAATATATATATATATATAAATATATATTATTTTCAAATTGTAAAAAAAATAATGAGGGGTGAACAACTGCCATGGGTGAGTTTAAAGCCTTATTATTTAAACGTTTTTCTAACATTTATTTAAAACATTTTTTACATTTATTTTTTTAAATTATTTATTATTTTTTAAGCCTTTGTTAATATTTATTATTTAAACATTTTTATTTAAACCGGTTTTTGACATCTGTTTAAAATGTTTTTTAACATTTAGTTTTAAATGATTAATTTAAAACATTTTTAAATTTTTTTAAATGCATGCTTTTTACAAGTATTTTTTTAAAACATTTAACTTTTTTTCATATTTTAATGTAAAAAGTAATTTTTAAGTGTTTTTTTAAATAAATTAATTTAAATGTTTGTTTTAAAAACTTTCTTAATCATTTTTATTTAAACCATTTTTTAACACTTGTTTAAAACGTTTTTTTACATTTATTTTTAGATGTTTAATTTAAATTTTTTTTGAAGGCATATTTTTTACATGTACTTTTTTAAACATTTAACATGTTTTATGTAAAAACATTTTACAGTGGGTGGATATGTTATTTTTTTCTAAATAGATTTATACATGTTTGTGAATTTATATATATTATGTACAAATTAAAAAAATCAATGAGTAATTTGGGGGTGCGCAGTAGTGGGTGGTGGGTTTAATGTGTTGTTATTTAAATGTTTTTTTATTATTTATTTAAAACGTTTTTTACATTAATTTTTTTAACTTATTTATGAAAATTGTTTTTAAGCATTTGTTTAATTTAAAACATTTTTTTAAACGTTTTTTAATTTTTTTGCAGGGCAGGCCCGACCCGGCCCTGAAATTACACCCTTAGTGGGAGAGCAGTAGTGAGTGAGTTTTTTTTCTAAATAGATTTATATATGTATATATAGTATATATAATATATGCAAGTTTTATCATATTTTAAAAAAAATTAATGAGGTTGGGGGTGTACGAATATCATTTGGTGAGTAGTTATTTTTTTGTTAATATATAATAAGTTATTATATATATATATATATAATATGAGAAAATTTTAAAAAAATAATTAGGGGTTGGGGGATGCGCTGCAGTGGGCGGGTTAATTTTTTTCTAAATAAATTTATATATAATATATGCAAGTTTCTACATATTTAAAAAAATTAATGAGGTTGAGGACGTTCACGAACATCATTAGTTGAGTGTGTTATTTTTTTAGTCAATATAAAATAATTTATTACATAATATTAAATCATTGACACACACACATATATATTATTAATTGATTTTTAAAAGCCACACTTAATTGACATATATTATTAATAGTTTTATATATAATATTAATGGCTTTGTTTATATATATATATATTATCATATCATTGATATATATATATATATATATATATATATTATTAGTAGATTTGTTTTTATATATACATATATATAATATGCAAGTTTCATCATATTTAAATAAAATTAGTGAGGTTGGGGGTGTGCGTGAATATCATTGGGTGAGTGTGTTATTTTTTTATTAATATATAATAAGTTATTATATATATATATAATGTTAAATGATTGATATATATATATATATATAATATGAGAAAATTATAAAAATAATAATAAGGGGTTGGGGGGGTTGCAGTGGGTGAGTTAATTTTTTTTCTAAATAGATTTATATATGTATATTATATATAATATATGCATGTTGCAACATACTTAAAAAAATTAATGAAGTTGAGGGATTTGCATGAACATTATTAGGAGACTGTGTTATTTTTTCTTAATATACAACAAGTTATTATATATATATATATAATATTAGATTATTGATATATATATTAATAGGTTTGTTTATATATATATATTATTAATGGATTTTTAAAAGCCACACTTAATTGATATATTTTATTAATAGATTTATATATAATATTAAAGGCTTTTGTTTATATATATATTATCATATCATTGATATACATATATATATATATATTATTAGTAGATTTTTTTTATATATAAATATATATAATATGCATGTTTCATCATATTTAAAAAAAATTGTGAGGTTGGGGGTGTGTGCGAACATCATTGGGTCAGTGTGTTATTTTTTTATTAATATATAACAAGATATTATATATATATAATGTTAAATGATTGATATATCAAAATATATATATTTAATATGAGAAAATTATAAAAATAATAATTAGGGGTTGGGGGGTGTGTCGTAGTGGGTGAGTTAATTTTATTTTCTAAATATATTTATATATGTATAGTATATATAATATATGCATGTTGCAACATATATAAAAATATTTATGAAGTTGAGGGACTTGCACGAACATCATTAGGTGAGTGTGTTATTTTTTTTATTAATATACAACAAGTTATTATATATATATATATATAATATTAAATCATTGATATATATATATTAATAGCTTTGTTTATTTATATATTATATTAAATCATATACATATACATATATATATATATATTATTAATGGTTTTTTAAAATCTACACTTAATTGATATATATTATCAATGGATTTGTTTATATATATACACTATTATATATATAATTATATATTGTTATATATATATATTTATACACACATTACAATTATATATAATAATAATTATATGTATATATATAATATTATTTTTTGTTAATATATAATGATATATGAACATATATATAGAAATATACACACACACACACACACACACATATATATATAGAAACATATATAGATAAATATATATGTATACATATACATGTATATATATAGGTATATATATATGTCTGTATATATGTATATATACAGATATATATATATATATATATATATATATAGATATATATACATAGATATATATATTTATATACATAAATATAGATATATCTATATATATATATAGGCTGGTGATTAGTTTACAGGCACATCCATGGGAGCTCGTGGTAGGGGAATCAAATCCCCCTACCCGCAGTTTCCCCATTAAATTTTTTATAGAAGGCGGGCTTCGCACGGGCTGGGCTTCGAAAAGGGCAAGGAGCCGGGTTTTTTCGGGACAGCCTGGCCTGGCCCGTGGGCCTTCTTGGAAAGGCCCATGCCCGACCTGCTGAACCTACGGCCCAAGCCCGGCCTGGCCCGATACGGGCTTTGCCAGGTCGGGTCGCTCTGGCTTTCGGGCCAGGCCTGTCGGGCCGCCGGGCCAAAATTACACCCTTAGACCAACCTAGCGATCCTACATAGTACATGTGTTCCAAGAACAACATATTTCATTGGGACCATTGTAATCTATTTTTGTACCAACACTGGTGTATGATGAGAATAAACCTCATAAGTACAAATCATTCTCCTGTAAACATTTATTAAGATGTTCTCCCTCTCAAGGAATATGTCTTTTCTAGCAATAATCACTTTATGTTATGAGGGGTTGTATAAGTAATATTACTTTGATTCCATAGGATATCATATAATGATAAACATTATTCCCTGAGGTTCTAGCATGTTACTTGATACTGCCTTAATAGACTCCTTGTAACCCCATACGTTTTTATTTCAAAATACATGCTTTCATTAACTCCATAACCAAATGATAGTTCCATTTTATTCCTTAGTTCATAATCAAATTAATGTATATGTTATAGTATTTATTTCATGTCCCCAAAAGGATAATAGAGGTTATGAATAACTCATCATAGGCCATACTGTGTCTGAAAAATTCAATTCCTCCATTCACTTACATCATTCCAATATGGTGTGTAAGGTGGAGTAGGTTTTGATATAATCTCAAACTCCCATAAAATGTTGATAAAATATTGTTTAATATATTCACCACCTCGATCTGATCAAGTCATCATTATCTCCTAAAAAATTTGATAATATAAATCATTTTTAAATTCGTTGAATTTAATAACTGACCTAAACTTGTACCTCAACAAGTATACAAAACCATATCTACTTAATTAATCATAAATAGTAATGAAGTACTAATACCCACCTCTAGGTTCTATTTTATATCAACAACACACATCAGTGCGTATTAACACTAGAATCTCAGTGGCCCTTTCTCCCTTTCCACTGAATTGCTATTAAGTAATATTGAATTTTATAAATCATGACATATTTACAACGATTTTAGCTCATAATAGTCTAAATAATCATATCGATCATCCTTTTTCAAATGATTATTGTTTTTGTGAGTAATATGGTGATATCATAGATGTGTGTTATATGTGTCATGTGTATATGATTTTTTATCTATTACTAATACCATGATTTCTTAAATTAATTCATAAATTCCATTATTTAATTATTCCAAACCATAACATATTTATCATTATAAATGAACCATATTTTATATCCAAATATGAAAAAAAAATTCATCAAGGAATGATATATAAATTATGTTCTTGGAAACTATTGGTACATAACATCAATTCATAAAAAGAAATATCATTATTGTTGTACTGAAAAATGGTAGTCACATCTGTCTAGAGCATCCATTATTTCACCATTAGAATCTCCAAAATCGACGTCTCATCGTGAAATCTTTTAGAATATAATTTGTTCTTGCATTTGGACACATATATGACAACCAAAACCCATATCTAATATATAATGTGTAGATATTGAATGACTGAGCTCAATAACAAATACCCCATTAGCTTCCCCTAGTGTACGAGTTCATTTATTCTTCTATTATAATTTCTTACCACATGAAAAACATACTGCTTCCATTCAAATTCCATACCTTTGGATCCACCTATTATTTAACGGAGGTTTCTCAAGAGAATTAAGCTTTTGATAAGTCATATGACCATTTCTCTTATTATTACTTTCACGAACCAACCCGGGTCAACCCTGAAATGTTCACCCGAGTCGATCTGTAATAAGTCCCAAAGGGGATTCCAAATCCCCATGATCTATAAACTAGTGAAAAGCAACAAAATAAACCTGTTGGTAATGATTTTCCCAATTACACAAGATAGATAAATAAAAATAAACTGAAAAAATAAACAAAAGAAAAGAAACTGAACAAACTGGTAGCTGAAAAAGGAATAAACTATGAAGTGAGATATACATAAAGTGAAATTGTGGGTCACCATGAAACATAAAACAAACACTATCCAAGAGTGATCCAAAACTTGAGGAACATGAAACTGAAAAAAATAGGTGTGAGCCCCGAGATTCTTAGTAGGAATGCCAAAGAATAATAATTCACAAAGATCGTACCATTAAAAAGAAACCCAAATCATGCTAGTTTGAAAATAAAAACACATAAAATTAATATTTACCATTCTTACAATTTTATGAAATCCATTTTCAAGAAAAAAACTGTCCCTATTAATCACATTTCCAAAATAGTTTAAAAACATGCATAGTTATTTAAAAATGAATGATGAGTATTTTAATAATGAAACCATGTAGTTTTTTAGAAAGGTGGAAACTGGATTTATGAAACTATAATGAAAATAATTTCACAAAAACCTTTCCACAAGTGAGCACCAAGGTCAATATATTTAGGTAACTAGCACAAATGGGACCATAGAAACATAGTACCTCGGTGTAATATGGTATAGAAACAATGACCAATTGCGTTCTTGTGCATGAGCCACTAGTGTAGGACATCCACATAACCCTAGTGTGTAAATACTGATAAATTCCATGGAAATATTTTTTCTTAAATACATGGGAATTTTACGAGTCCGCGAAAATTGACGGCGCGTGATTCCGAGGCCCGGTGTGCCCAGAATAAATTCCTGAAGTTTTGTTCGGGTACGTTCCGTAAACGTACAAGCGGGTTTTAATAACTTTTAAACTGGTGCTCAAACTTGAAATCTGAGGGCACCGTTGAACTCGCAGCGCCGATATTCACTTAATAATACTTTCACCTCGATGATATATAGTCATAAATAAAAGTTAGTTTTTGGGTTTTTAGTGAATGAATTAAATAAAAAGAAGGTTGTGTAAACTTTATTTTTATTATTTGGTTAAAAACTCCATGTGGAGGTTGGAGGTGGGACCACCACACCTTAACCTCCCATGAGAGGTTATGTAGGTGGGTCCCACCTGAGGTCTAAACCTCATCTTCTTGTTTATTGTGGTGGGGACCACCCGGGGTTAAACCCCCTGGAAACTCACGTTTAATAGGGAGAAACCCTCCACCTTCCATTAAGTGTAGGGGAGCCTCTTCAACTCCCCCAACACTTAAGGTTCCAAATACTTCACATTTAATTAATACAGCCATTTTGAATTTAGTTCCAACAATTAAATAATATATTAACTTAATCCATTATTTAAGGTTGGCATTTGCCTTTTGGGGGAGCTTGGGAGAAAGGATAAAAGCTCTTGCCAACGAAGAACGAAGAACGCGTTCTTCCAACGAAGAAAGCCGGTGTGGAGCATCTTTGACTTTCTTCCTCGGAACCCCCTTCAACATTGGACGTCTTTGACCGATCTTCCCTTATTATCTTCGTCAACAAACCGACGCACGATCTTGGATTGGAAGTGCATGGAGGACACGCCGAATGATGACAACACCGTCTTCTTCCCCCCGACTTCGTCAATGAACAACGAAAAAAGTTAGGGGTTCGAACATTGTTTTGTTTCTCATTCTTCATTTTCCGTCGAGGATTATAAGTCGAAGCCGCATGCTATCACCCTAACGCAGAGGGTGCGGGCTGAACAAACACGGCCCGACCCCTCTGCCTTACTTTGTGGATTTTGACGCTAAAGGCGGCATGAGTCCGAGATGAGATATTGTCATCAACAATTGTTTTGGAACAAAGGAGACATCCCAAGGAGTACACGGCTACTTTCGGAACGAGAATCGGGCCACCAGAACTCATCCGAGGACCTACGGAAGATTCGACTGAAATCGGAACCGGCGAACGACACCGGTGGAACGAAGGAAGGGTGGTCGACACTCTAGCCGACCGCGTGGATAGCAGCGGCGCAACCACGCCGTCAGATGAGTGGGCCGCAGAGGTACAGTGGTGGCCGGTGCAAGGCCGTCCGCGAGAAGATACGGCGGCCCGTGCCGCCTGGTCGCTGGAGGAGGCGAGGCCCAAATGCGCCGCGTGGGAGGAGGCTAGCCGCTCGGGCAACCGGGAGGAGCGGGACCCGCCGCGTGGGTCATGCGTGACACGGACCGGCACCACATGGTGCCGGTTTTGAATCCTCCCGAATGGATAAGCTATTCGGGATTTCAGGGGGCACAGCCTCCTCCCCTAGATGCTGCTAGGGCGAACCCCACAGGCCGCCAGCTGCGGGCCTCGCGCGGGCTGAGCCCAGTGCATGCCGGACCCAGCATAGGCCAGACCCAGCACGGGCTGGGCCGCCCCTGCTTGTCAGGCCTCCCTTGTGGTCTGGGCCGCCCCCATGGACCAGGTCAGACCCACGGACCAGGTCAAACTTAAGTCCAGACCCGGGTCGGGTCGGGTCGGTCCGACTAGGCCGGACCGGACCCAGACCCATTCAACCTGTTTCCATTCTTTTGCCTGTAACTTGAGCTACGTGCATCCGATTGACGAACCTTCTACGGAAACAAAATCCTTGGAAGGATAAGGTTCTTTTGGGATACCCCACTCTAGGTTTGGTCATTGTTTGGGTATTGCCGGGTTGGATCGAATGTAAATCCAACCGGGCCCTCAGAACGGAAATGCCAATAACTCTTAGATCGAGCGTTCGATTGATACACCTTCTGTATTGTTGGGTTTCTTTTAGTCAAACAGATGTTTTGGATACATCAACATGGGACATTGTGGAAGTTGATTTATCGACACTTGGCTTGAGAAGTGGACCCTCCCGGAATCAAGCGTGCTATGTGCGGAACCCTGTAGCTGGCTGCGCTCTGACTACTGTTCCTGCATCCTACGTGGGTTCGACAGCTCGGACTACTGTTCTATGATCCTACGTGGGTTCGATAGCTCTGACTACTGTTCCAAGATCCTATGTGGGTTCGATAGCTCTGACTACTATTCCTAGATCCTGTGTGTGTTTGACAGCTCTGTCTACTATTCCTGGATCCTATGTGGGTTTGACAGCTATGATACTGTTCCTGGATCCTGTGTGGGTTCGACAACTATGATACTGTTCCTGGATCCTATGTGGGTTCGACGGTTCTGATTTTTGTTTTTGGATCCTATGTGGGTTCGACAGAATATATGATTTAGTGGATACATCTAATCATATCTAACTCTCTACAAAAGTTGTATAACTATGTGATCTGAGTTAGTAACTTTGTGTTTTCCTCATTATTGAGATGGATTCCTTGATAACGTAGGTATATGTATGGGCATATACCTAAGTGGGGTTATCTTTAGATTTCATACCTTGTGGTTTATCGTTGTTTGATTTTGTGAGACCTTGAGGGTCTCGAGGTCCCTACTGATATCATTATACTCACCCCTACACAGGCTATGCCCGCACCTCGTTGTGTTGGATGCAGACGATGGACGGTGCTGACCGAGGCTGAGAGTACCAGGACTGGATAGTACCCATAGGTGGACCTTGCAGCGTGACAGTACATGGAGGAGACGGAAGGACGTGGAGTGCTGAGGAGGAAATCTATACCTACCCTTTAGGTAGGAACCTCGAAGGACGACTCAGTGGCTGTTTTTCCTTTTTCCTCAGTTGTACTTGTACCTTCAGTTTCTTGTACTTTCCATTTGGGATTGTATTCTGGACCCTTTCCACTTACTGTACTCACTTATTGGTTATTCAGTTTACTCATGATCGTATCTGTTGCATGTGTCTATAGGTTATAAAGGCAATGCCTTCTCAGTTTTAGGGATTTGCACCTTTGGTGCTAGTCACCAGCCCCTGGCCTATAGAAGGTGGGCTAGGGGTAGTCACAGCACGGACCCCAGGGGACGGGTCATGAAAAATTGGTATCAGAGGAGTCAGTTCTACTACAGAACTTAGGACTCTGATCTTTTCTGTGAAGCAATAGTGTTAAGGGTACTGAGTGTGGTTCTCAGTTCAGGGAGTCCAGTGTTGGTGCGATTGCCAATGAATCCATACACCAGGACCTTGAATTCAGATTTCCGACTCAGTGAATCAAAAAATTAATTTAATTTTTGTTTTGAAGAGTTTTCTTTGTGATCTCTTTGAGTCATCTCACCAGGTAAAACTTTTTGACAGTGGAACACCTATTTTTTTTCAAGATGCCTCCACACAGAAAGCCGACCAGGGTTTCCATCTTTGTATGAGATGGTAGCCCACCGAGTGACTAGGCCTCGGTGCAGGGCCTTATCGTAGTGGAGGTACCAACAATACCACTACCCGTTGGGCCACCGATGCCACCATCCCCAACAGCAGAGAGTGCATGCTGCCTGAGCGCGTTGGATGAGTTCCAGTGCCAGAGGCCGCCCAGGTATAGGGGCGAGACGAACCCGCAGACAGCTGAGGATTGGCTGGAGGTTGTGGTAAGAGTATTCAGACTAGTAGGGACACCAACCGAACTTATCGTGATCCTTGGTGAGAGTCTCCTACAGGAAGTAGCAGGCAGTTGGTGGATCCTGATGCTCTAGATGCATGATGAGGCGACACTACTCTGGGCAGACTTCGAGAGGACGTTTTGGGCAGAGTTTGTCCCAGCCACTCTATGTGCAGTGCGAATAGAGGATCTACTTCATCTATAGTAGTGTATCATGATGGTAGCACAGTACTCAGTGAGGTTCACCTGCCTCTCGCGCTACTCCACAGATATGGTGCGAGACCAATTTTTCAGGGCTTGGACCTTTGAGCAGGGGGTCAGGTGAGAGATCATGGCTTTGATGATCTCTCTCAGCATCCCGACACAGGAAGAAGTTTTAGAGCGAGCCCTCTTAGTAGAGAGTTTCCTTGCTGAGAAGTCACCAGCAGCGAGGCCCGACCCCAAGTGTCATGTAGCGGAGTCTTCTACAGCAGGCAGAAGACAGATGTCTTAGAGATCCAAGTGGACCAGACCATCCGGTGGATGACCTTAGGACTCGGGTTCAGTTGTGCGAGGCACATGAGACAGAACCCGTCATATGAGGAACATGCAGTGTTTCACATGCGGCGGGCAGGGTCACATGGATTGTGAATATCCGACCCGCTATTCAGATGATCAACTAACAATTGAGAGACCTCCCAGGCAGAGGCAGAGGTTTGATCGAGGCGATCCGCAGGGCGTAGGCGGATGTGGACGAGGAGCTGGAGCTGGTGGTGGATGACGTTACGAGGTGTTACCACCACCACCACCAGGAGGTACACCCCGACTGCATGGAGTATGTGGACAAGGGAGAGCTCAACTCAAAGATACTGAGGCATACGATCATGGTGCTCCGGAGATGATTCTAGGTATGATCTGTGTTGAATCCACCATAGCTGCAGTACTTATAGACACAATATCTAGCCACTCTTTTATTGTCACCACCCTTGTTCAGATCTAGGAGATTCATACGAAGCCGTTGGATCGATCCTTACGGCTAGAGACTCCTACGGGAGCAGATTCGATGATTACGCACTGGTGCCAGCAGTCTGAGCTTACTCTAGGAGGCGAGAGCTTCGGTTGAGATCTCCTAGTAGCACCGTCGAGGCCTTAAGACATCATATTGGGTATGAACTAGTTATCTATAGTCCATGCTTAGATTGACTGTATTAGGTGTGAAGTGCGGTGTGTCTGCACAGATGGGACCAGGATTACCTTCACCGGCAAGAAGGGAGCCTTTGTTGCATAGGACAAACTTACTCAGAGGGGGGTTCAGTCGATAACTCATCAGTTGGCCTGCCTTACCCTCGAAGTAGTTGATGTGGAGAGTCCAATCTATCCTGTAGTGGTGGACCAATATGTGGATGTTTTCCCTGATGATGTCCCAGGTCTACCTCCTCGCAGAGAGGTGTAATTATACATTTACCTGTACCCCAGGACGACACCGATATCTACACCAGCGTATCGTATGGATCCTATGAAGCTTCACGAGCTGCAGGTACAACTAGAGGACTTACAGGCGAAGGGATTTATATGACCCAATGTTTCTCCCTTGGCATCCCCGATTCTTTTTTCCAAAGAAGGTGGATGGAAACTTGAGGCTTTGTGTCGACTACCGCCACCTGAATCAGGTGACCGTGAATAATAAGTACTCACTCTCAAGGATTGACAAACTCTTTGATTAATTGAAGGGAGCACGGTGGTTCTCTAAGATAGGCCTCACGTCAGGCTATCACCAGCTTAGAGTTTGAGATGAGGATGGGTAGAAGACAACCTTCAAGTGTCGCTATGGTCATTATGAGTTCTTGGTTATTCCATTCAGCATAACCAATGCTCCATTAGTGTTCATGGGACTCATGAATGAGATCTTCTATCCATACCTCAATCTCTTTGTCATAGTCTTCATCGACGACATTCTGATCTACTCAACTACTGAGGAGGAGCGTACCTACCATTTGTAGGTAGAACTAGACTCGCTCCGAGAGAACCAGCTTTATGTTAAGATCTCAGAGTGCCAATTTTGGATTTGAGAGGTTCACTTTTTGGGACATGTCATCTCGGAGGATGGAGTTGTAGTTGATCCAACGAATATTGAGGTGGTACTTGGTTGGGAGACACCCAGGAGAGTGATGGATTTACGGAGTTTCCTGGGTTTGGCTGGGAATTATCGAAGGTTCATACTAGACTTTTCTAGATTTTCATCACCACTATCAACCTTGACAATGAAGGGGAAACCCTTCATGTGGTCGGAGAAATTCCAGTAGAACTTTCAAGAGTTGAGGCAGAGGATAACTAGTGCCCCCCATCTTGAGACTTCCAGAGGAAGGCGTTGGGTACGTAGTCTACTGCGACACATCAGGGACCAGACTCAGATGTGTCTTGATGTAGGAATGAGTAGTGATAACTTATGGTTTATAACAGGCGAGAAAACATGATAAGAACTACGCTACACATGACCTAGAGTTAGAAGTAGTGGCCTTCGCCTTGAAGATGTGGCGACACTACCTGATGGGCGAGCGTTTTACCATGTAATCTGATCA
Source organism: Viscum album (assembly GCA_963277665.1). Classification (NCBI taxonomy): domain Eukaryota; kingdom Viridiplantae; phylum Streptophyta; class Magnoliopsida; order Santalales; family Viscaceae; genus Viscum; species Viscum album. The sequence continues at coordinate 1,211,639,013 of OY728143.1, read as the reverse complement.
CAAGAGACTTAGGTATATCTTCTCTCAGAAGGACCTGAACCTAAGATAGTGACATTGTCTTGAGTAACTCCAAGACTATGACTTTGAGATAGTCTATACTCCTGGGAAGGGGAGCATTGTTGCCGATTCACTCAATAGAACATCTGGTATATCGCTTCCACTAGTAGAAAAATCATTTTTAATGTCGTCAATTTTACATCAGTTTCTAATAAACTGACGTAAAATATTTTTTCAAAGGCTTTTTAGCGTTGGTTTTTTAAAAAATGAATCCAAAAGATATAAAAAAAATTATTTTTTGTGTTGGTTTTAAAACAAATCAACGCAAAAAAATAAAAATAAAATTGTTTTGGCCCCGATTTTTTAAAAACAAACGCGGAAAAAGAAATAAAATATTTTTACGTCAGTTTTTATGAAAACCAACGCCAACAATTTTAAAAAAATTACAGTGTTATAGGGAATTCCCTAAGATTTTATTTGATTAGTCGTGGAGAAAAAATGGAGTTACGGATTAGAAGTTATGGATGTTGGAATTTGATCTTCTCTAAAAGAAGTCTTAAAGAATTCCAACTTTCAAAGGCCATAATGTTTAATACTTAACTCTGTTTTAGCTCCACTACCAAACAAATTGAAGCTTAAGGAATTGTCTAAAATATGGTAAATTATTTTTTAAAATTTTGTAGTTTATTTTCATAAAAACTGATGCCAAAACCTTTTTTTCTGGTTTTTCGTGTATATTTTAAAAAAAACCGACACCAAAGATAATTTTTTTAACTTTTTTGCTTTGGTTTTCATAAAAACCAACGCTAAAACTATTTTTTTATTTCGCGTCATTATTAAAAAAAACCGACGCCAATTTTTTTTTACTTTTTGTGCCGGTTTTTAAAAAAACAGACACAAAATGTATTTTTTTTAACTTTTTAGCATATGTTTATTTAAAAATCGACGAAAAACATGATATCGATTGGAATTTTTGGCATCGGTTTTCATAAAAAATTGATGCCAAAAGACCAACATATATTCTCTTTTGCATCAGTTTCAAACAAAACCGATGCCAAATAGTATTCACCAATATGCAGGATCGGAATTTCAATTCTTTTCACAACGCGCGTTTAACTTTTTAAAATCTCGCCTCCATTTTCATACAACTCAATCAAAAATATTTTCATTTACTATATATAAATCCATTTCTCATTAGTTCATCATTTTCAACAGCTTTGATTCAATCAAGTTTTCAACATGGCATCAATCGTTAATTTGAGTACGGTACCTATTCTATTCTTTTATTTTCTTTATTATTAATTTCCTTTATTTATAAGCTACTCGATTAAATTTCATAAAATGATGATTTAATTTTATTATCAAGTTAAAAATATAAAACATTCGGATGAGATTTACCAACCATGCTATAAATTTAATTATCGATCATTGTTTTCATTATCAAATGAGTTCTACACTAAATATAAGAGATATGATGATAAAAAAAATTTCATTTGAATGAAAGCTCCAAAAACCATTGAAATATGTTTGAAGTATTATGTATATTTTATATCATTTGGTGTATGTGATTTTAATTCATGTTTATCTTGTTTTCTTTAAAATGAGTTGTATAAATAGAAACTTTGATAGGTTCAACTTTCGATGACCATAACATTTGATCTATAACCCTGTTTTAGCTTTACGACCAGTCAAATAGAAGATTAGGAAATTCTCTAAAACATATAAGAAAAAATTTACTTTTTGGGGTCGGTTTTTGTATAAACTGATGCCAAAAATAAAATTTTTCCATTTATGGTGTCGGTTGTTTTCAAGAATCGACACTGAAACCATTTGTTCAAATTTTTGGCTTCGATATTTAAGGAAATCGACCCCAAAAATGATGCGAATGAGTTTATTTGGCCTCTTTTTTTACAAAATCGATGATAGAAAAAAAATTAAATTCATTTTTGGCATCGGTTTACAAAAAACAACATAAAAAGTCATATTTTTTACTTCGATGACTTCAACGTCGGTTAAAAACCGACGTAAAAAATAAAAAAAACCAATGTTAAAGACCTTTTTTCTACTAGTGTGCTAGGCGAGGCGACAAATCAGCTGGCTGCTACACAGATATCATTGTGGATAAAACTGAATCTGCCTTGATTTAGTCTCTTATAGTCACTCCCCTAATTCTTCAGCAAGTTAGGGAGGCACAGCGTGGAGATGCTGACTAAGAGACACGACGTGCACAGATATCTACAGGGTAGGCACCTAATGAATTTTCTAAAGGTGGGGAGCACGTCATCCTCTTTAGAGGGCATACCTTGGTACCAGTGGCACTTCATGAGGAAGTGTTGAGAGAGTTCCACACTTCCCCTCTAGCGGTACATCCAGGAGTGGAGAAGATGTATTAGGATCTCAGATGACAGCACTGGTGGACAGGTATGAAGAAGGCAGTAGCGGAGTTTGTCTCTTTATGCCTCACTTGTCAGCAAGTGAAGGTGGAGCACCAGGTACCAACAGGCTTGGTGCAGCCTTTAGAGGTCCCATAGTGGAAGTGGGATTGAATATCCATGGACTTCATGACAGGACTTCCACATACATCCATGGGGCATGACTCTATCTAGGTGATCATCGACAGACTCACCAAGTCGGCCCACTTCCTACCGATCAAAGAGTAGGGTACAGTAGAGAGTTTGGGATGCCTCTATGTGTGGGTGATTATGTGTTTACATGGTATAACCTTGATTATTATCTCCGATCATGACACACGATTTACTTCCCAGCTATGGAAGGGGTTGTAGGAGGCTTTCGGGACACAACTTCATTTGAGCACCTCCATCCATCCTCAGACGGATGGTTAGACTGAGCAGATAATTCATACCCTCAAGGGAATGCTCTATGCATGTGTTCTCGGCTTTGGTCACAGCTGGGAGGACCACTCTCCTTTGGTGGAGTTTTGCTATAATAACAGCTATCACTCCAGCATAGGGATGGCACCTTTTGAGACATTGTACAGGAGACCTTGTAGATCTCCTTTGAGCTGGACTGACCTAGGGGAGTTAGCACTAGTGGGACCATAGATGGTACATGCTACCACAAATAAGGTTCAGATCATCCAGGAGCAGATGAAGACTGCACAGAGCAGGCAGAAGTCATATACTGATAGGAGAGGGAGACCTCAGGATTTTGAGGATGGTGACCATGTCTTTCTATGGGTCTCACCCCGACAAGGTCTATAGAGATTTGGTTGAGGCGGCAAGTTATCTCTGCATTTCATCAGACCTTTTCAGGTCCTCATTATATTTGTTGAGGTGGCATACTTCTTAACTCTTCCACCTCAATTGAACCGGGTGAACGACGTCTTCCATGTATCCCAGCTGAGGAGATACGTGCACGACCCTTCTCACATCATCGACCATGGAGATCTAGACATCAATAATGGGGAGAATTTTACGGAGTTCCTAGTGGAGATTAATGATTGACAAGAGTGGGCCCTTCATGGATTATCGATACCTCTGGTGTGTGTTTACAGGAAACACGAGAACCTCTAGGAGAGCACCTGAGAGCAGGAAGCTCAGATGCATGCTCAGTACCCCCACTTGTTCAATTAGTTCGACTTGTAGCTTAAGGGGATGTAAAGCCCTGAGGTGGGGAGAATGTAAAGACTCGTAGATTCTCTGTAATTTTTTTTCCTTAAATACATGGGAATTTTACGAGTCCGTGAAAATTGACGGTGCGTGATTTCGAGGCCTGGTGTGCCCAGAATCAATTTCTGAAGTTTTGTTCAGGTACATTCTGTAAATGTACAAATGGGTTTTTATAACTTTTGAACAGGTTCTCGGAATTGAAATATGAGGGCACCGTTGAACTCGCAGCGCCGATATTCGCATAAGAAGACTTTCACCTCGACGACAGATGGTCGGAAATAAACATTATTTTTTGGGTTTTTTGTGAATGAATTAAATAAAAATAAGGTTGTGTAAACATTATTTTTATTATTTGGTTAAAACCTCCAGGTGGAGGTTAAAGTTGGGACCACCACACTTTAACCTCCCATGAGAGGTTATAGAGGTGGGGCCCACCCTAGGTCTAAACCTCCTCTTCTTGTTTATTGTGGTGGGGACCACCAAGGGTTAAACCCCCTTGAAACTCCCCTTTAATGGGGAGAAACCCTCCACCTTCCATTATGTGCATGGGAGCCTCTTCAAATCCCCTAACACTAAATGTGCCAAATCCTTCACATTTAATTAATCCACCCATTTTGAATTTAGTGCCAACAATTAAATAATAGATTAACTTAATCCGTTATTTGGGGTTGGTATTTGTCTTTTAGTGGAGCTTGGGAGAAAGAAGAGAAGAAATTTCCAATGAAGAATGAATAACACGTTCTTCCAATGAAGAACTCCGGTGTGGAGCGTCTTCGACTTTCTTCCTCAGAACCCCCATTTGACGTGGTACGTCTTCAACCGATCTTCCCTCCTCATCGTCGTCAATGAAATTTGCACGATCTTATATTGGAAGTGCATGGCGGATGCGATGAATGATGAAAACACCGTATTCTTCCCATCGACTCCATAAACAAACAACGAACAAAGGTAGGGGTTCAAACTTTGTTTTGTTTCTTGTTCTTCGTTTTCCTTTGAGGATTATAATTTGAAGTCGCATGCTATCACCCTAACACGAGGGGCACGGGCCGAAAAAAAACAGCCTGACCCCTCCGCCTTACTTTGTACATTTTGACGCTAAACACGACAGAAGTCTGGGATGAGCGATTCTCATCAACAATGGTTGCAGAATGAAGGCGACATCCCATGGAGTGTGCAGCTACTTTCAGAATGAGAATCGGGGAACCAGAACTCGTTCGGTGACCCGCAGAAGATTCTCTGGCGATCAGAACCGGCGAACGACACCGGTGGAACGAAGGAAGGGTGGTCAAAACTCCGGCCGACCGTGTGGACAACGGTGGCACAACCACGCCACTGGAGGAGTGGGCCGTAAACGACTGTCCACGATGGTGCAGTGGCGGCTAGCCGCAAGAAGGACCGGCGGCCCGAGCCTCCAGGTCGCCAGAGGAGGCGCGACGCAACTGTGCCGCACGACCAATCGAGAGGAGCGGGACCCATTGCGTGGGTCTCAGGTGGCACGGACCGACACCACGTGGTTCCGGTTTTGAACCCACCCGAATGGCTAAGCCGTTCAGGATTCTAGGGGGTGCGGCCTCCCCCCTGGATGTGGCTAGGGTAGACCCCACGGACCTCCAGCCGTGGGCCTCACGCGGGCCGGGCCTCCCTCGCAGGCCAGGCCACCCCCATGGACCGGGTCGGACCCACGGACCGGGTCAGACCCATGGATCGGGTCAGTCCGACTGGGCAGAACCGGACCCAGACCCGTTCGACCAGTTTCCATTATTTTTCCCGTAACATGAGCTACGGGAATCCAATTGTTGAACCGTATGTGGAAACAAAAACCTTGGAAGGATACAGTTCTTTTGGTATACCACACTCGAGGTTTGGACACATTTGGGGTATGACCGGGTTGGATCGAACGTAAATCGAACCGGGCCCTTAGAACAGAAATCCCAACAACTCTCAGACCGGGCGTCTGATTGACGCACCGTCTGTCGTGTTGGGTTTCTTTTGGAAGGATAGAACTTTTGGATACATCAACTTGAAAATTTGTGGTAGTTGATTTATCTAAACTTGGTTTGAGGATTGAACCCTCCCAGAATCAAGCATGCTATATGTGGAACCCTGTGGCTGGGTGCGCTCTGACTACTATTACTGGATCCTACGTGGGTTCGACAACTCTAAATAATGTTCCTGGATCCTACCTGGGTTCGACAGCTCTGACTAATGTTCCTGGATCCTACATTGGTTAGACAGCTCTGACTAATATTCCTGGATACTGTGTGGGTTCGACAGCTCTGTCTACTGTTCCTGGATCATGTGTGGGTTTGATAGCTCTGATACGGTTCCTGGATCTTGTGTGCGTTCAATAGTTTTGATTTCTCTTCCTGGATCCTATGTGGGTTCGACAGAATAGATGATTTAGTGGATACATCTAATCATCTCTAACTCTATACAAAAGTTGTATACATGTGTGAGCTGAGTTAGTGACTTTGTGTTTTCCTCATGATTGAGATGGATTACTTGATAACTTAGTTATATGTATGGGCATATACCTATGTGGGGTTATCTATTGATTTCATACCTTGTGGTTTATCCTTGTTGGATTTTGTGAGACCTTGAGGGTCTTAAGGTCCCTACTGAGTATCGTTATACTAATCCCAACACAGGCTATGCTCGCACCTCGTTGTGTTGGATGTAGACGAAGGACAATACTGACCGAGGCAGAGAGTACCCGGACTAGACGATACCCGAAGGTGGACCATGCAACATGATGGTACATGAAGGAGACAAACAGATGTGGAGGGATGAGGAGGTGATCTGTGCCTACCCTTCAGGTAGGAACCTCGGAGGACGACTTAGTGGCTATTTTTTCCTTTTTCCTCAATTGCACTTGTACCTTCAGTTTCTTGTAATTTCCTACTGGGCTTGTATTCTGGCCCCTTTCCACTTACTGTACTCACTTGTTGGTTATTCAGTTTACTAGTGATCATATCTTCTGCGTGTGTTTACTAGTTATAAAGGAAATGCATTCCCAGTTTTTGGGAATTAAGCCTTTGGTGCTAGCCGCCAGCCACTGGCCTATGGAAGGCGGGCTTGGGGAATTCATGGTATGGGCCCTGGGGGACAGGTCATGACATAGTGTTCTCCAATCATCATCATTTTTAGTTATATTTTTTAGTTTCGATCCAACTAAAAGAAACTGGGATGAACCACTTTTGAACGATCTAGTGTACTAGTCCCAGTCCGCCCACCTAAATACCCCAGGTTTCCCATAATCTCTATTTCAAGTGGTGGTGAGTTTTCATTAAACTAAAATAAATTAATACAATAATCTCTTTATTCAAATCCACATTAACCCTCTCACCACTAATCTCTCTCCTAGAGTACATCCCCTTTTTTCCATAACAAAAAAATGACAAGTATCTTTACTAGGTACATGTCACAATTCATATATTCAATAACATCATTTTCTAAAACAAGGGTCATGCCTCAATAAGGGATTTAATTTTACACAAATCATTCTTCATGTTCCAAAAGGGATTAATTATCTACAGGGAATATATATTATTTTACAACACATAATCAACAAACACCATTGAGTTCCAAAATCATTTAAAAACTCAATTGAACTATCAATGTACTACACATTTAAAAATAAACTTGAGATCATGCATACAACAATGCAATTCTTCAAAGAAATTCAAAAAACCATTTGATCTCAAGTTCACACAAAAACAAATTTTTGGAAATCACATTTGGGATTTTTGGAAAAGCCAAAACATGTCATTACACTTTCATAACTATGCCAGCTGAAAGACCAAACACCCTTTGACATATTCATTACCAATTCAAAAACACATATGAAATATTTTTTCATGTTTATTCACTTAAGACCATAAGGGAGTAATAAATTTATTTTATTTTCCAAAACAAATCCATAATCATTTCTATAAACCTCAACTATTTTTCATAGCATGTGTAAATTTCATAAATATAAAACATGCATTTAAAACAAGAAAGAAATCATGGGATTAAAATTAAAGGTATAGGAATAAGGGACCTACCTCAAACATGCATATCTTTAATGTCTATCACCTGAACTGAAACATCACACTAACACAAACCTGAATTTATATATATATATGCAAATAACCATAGCTGCATTGAAAACATTCCCCGTACCATTAGATAATATGTACAAATTGGGAAATTATATATATATATATATATATATATATGCCTTACCCTATTCATGCAGATGTAGGTATTATTGTCACCCACTACTCAAAACTGAATCAACAAGACCCAACAAACTCTAAAAAAATTACCAACAACTAAAAAATCACAGAACTTATAATTACAATTATTCCTCAATAAAGAAATTAAAAAACCCTTACCCAATAACCATGGTGAATCTACTATATTTGACGGTAGTGTCTAGAACTAGCCTCGATAGGAACCAATAAACCCTAATCATCAATATTCAACAATTAAAACCCTAAAAAATAAATTTAGGGGTTTTCCAAGTTGTGTCAATCCCATTAAATCAATGAAAATTAAAAAACAGGGGAATGTGAAGAGAGAAGAGGCTCACTGAAGAAGATGAGACACCAAACCAGTGGAAGAAATGGTTGCTGGAGGGAGGGAAGTGGCTCACTAGGGGGCTTGACCATTGGGGGTATCACAATAGTGAGGGGCTTGGTTGATGGTTTCACACGAGTAGATAAAGGGAGTGGGGAGGGTTTCAGGCAAGAAGGCGGCCGACGGAGAGGCGGTGGCATGTCGGAGGGGGAGGAGGTGCACCGTAGGGTTCCAATTAGTGGGAATCACGTGAGCTGCAAAGGGAAGGGGGAGGGGTGTGCATCACGTGGGGGTAAGGGGGAAGGGTTTTGGGTTTTTTTTTGTTAAAACTATAATAATAGTAATAATAATACTAACTTAATAATAATATTGTCATTATTAATATGAATAATAATAATAATCCCACTAATATTTCATTATTATTAATATAATTGCAATACATTAGATTTTATTTTACCTTTTTCGTATTTTCATTTCTTTTCATTTTAACTCTATTTTATTGTTATTTGAATTTATTATTTTTTTCGAATACTAAGCATGCTTCATGGTGACACGAGTAAAGCAAAACCATTTTCTAACCAATCTCTTCCTGTGCGTCGGATACCGACAGGCCCATAAAATCTCATTTTTTAATAAAAAAATGAAAATACAAACCAAGCTTCAACCCGAACTTCACCATAAATATCCAAATCCAATAAAATAATTGGATGAAATAATCAGATGTGTTTGGGTGTGACAGTTCTCTCCACCATAAACACTTTCTGCCCCCAGAAAGTCACCCAACCAAATGAGGAATCAAACTCAAGTTTGAAACATAATGTGGCCAATGAAATCATGAACCAGATTCAACTTTTCACTCCAATAGTCACACCTGACCAGTTCTAAGGGAAAATGAAATGAGAAGAGACATCAGGAAATGAGGAGTGTACTCACCACCATAAGAACCTAGCTATCACAACCAACATAGAGACTCTTGTTAATGGATAACTCTAGAACTACTAACATGAACCAATATGGAAACCACCAACAAATACTAAAACTCCCACATATAATTACTCTTGAAGAATCCATAATAAGATCCTTGTTGGGTTTCCCCACCATTTATGAATCGGCCAACTTAGGCCATCCAGCAAAAAAAGATACAGGAGCTTCTAACCCATACTAGAAACCCCTGACACCCGGTAAAACCCACAGAAAGTGTTCAAACCAAACAACAAACTAAACCACGATTCATAATTTCTAAAAGATGTTAGTATCTCCAAGATGAACATGTTGTAAAAGGAAAATGATCCAAAAGGGGCTAACCACATAAGAGAAACAACCATTAAAAGACTCACATTGGAGGCGGAATAACAACTTGAATTAAAATAAAAAAATATCACAAATCCTTCTAGAACCCAAAGAGGAACTTTCAAAAACAAAGACCATAATGAGGAAAATAGGACTCTAAAACTTTTACAAAAAAAGGAACCTTTATAAATAATGAAAATTGCAATAGAGAACCTTAAAACATCCCCATTGAAGCACCAGAGACAAAATCCATACCATGGTCGTCCACACCCAATGATTTACTAACAGTGTGAAAAGATTCACTCTGAGACCTATGGATGGATCAATGATGTCTTGAAGGATCTTTTCACCATAGTCCATATGTGAATATCTCAACTAAAGCCTCTCTTAAAATAGTTCAACTAATAGAAACCCTCTAAATAAATCAAGGAACCATGCCTGAAAAACCCCCTTTTCATAATCCTCTACAAATTAGACATTAATCAGTTTTTCAGGTAACAAAAGTGGGAAAAAACCATGAATATGAAGGTGTGGTAAATAATTAGGAAAGGTTCCAACTCCAACACTCAAATCAGGGTCTATTTTGAGTCATCAATGAGAATACTAATAGAGACACTCATTGAATGTTTCCTAAAAACTGTAACCACCTCATTTTTAACAATTTCAATCCACTAAATCACGACCAAATCCAATAGAAATCTTACATAGGATGATGACATGGAGACTTAATATACTCAAAACAACCACAAAAGTTGAAAATAGGAGAGTGGACCAACTATTAAATTATGTAACTGATAAGAAAACTTGTTAGAAACAGGTTCCACTGGTTCTCTCTCCTCCTTGGATCGGGAAACTTCTGAAACGCCAAAAATTTATCAGTCCTTTAACCTTGGATAGAGACCCCACATAAGAGAAACATTAGAATATTATGTGATGCTAACTCTATAGAAAGGGTAACAACCCACTTGAAATTCTTGATGTAGGAATTTACAATTTGTTGACCTTACTGGAACTCATGATCTTTGATACATTCCTCACATTCACTTCCTCATGTATAAACCATCAGATGAGAGTAGACTCAAACACATTCCAAGTCATCCCATCGTGCAAAGATGCTAGGATCACCTTATTACATCAATCCAAAGATGAACCTTAAAATGAACAAGAACACGGACTCCCATAGATTTGGGGGTTTCAAATAACCTAAAACACCAAAAATTTTACCAAGTCAGTCATCTGCCTTCAATAGATCATGATCACCATGGAAGACAAACAACAACAAAAAATAAATCAATTCCACCACTCCACTAAGATTTTGGGTATAACCAATAACTAGAAGAGACTGACTAGAAACTCTAGGATTTTCTTGTTGGTATACTCAATAAAAGAGGAACAATTTCGGATAAAAACTCATCAAAAACTAAAATACCACACTTTAATCAAAAACTAAAACTCATACTCAAATCGCCATTACGACCACAATTTTGGGTGTCAAAACTAAAAGCACATGAAAAAGAATACCAAACCCAAAATGAGAATACTAAACAATTTCTCTATGACTTTTGAAAATATTGAAATCACCCATTTTGAAAACTATTTTTCAATAAGAAAAACAACTTAAATATTGAACATTGTTATTCCATGACGTCTCACTTATATATATCTTTGTGCTAGCTCAAGCACCGATCAAAAAATACAACTAATTATCCATGTGACACAAATGCACATTCATATATGTGATCCTTTGTATAAATACCAAAGTTCAGTTAAAAACATTTCTAATTTCCCAAATAGATCATTCAATGTAAAGAACAAATTCCTAACTAAATTGATAAGGTTACTTATCATTAAAGCAAAACATTTCCAAATTAAAATACATTTTCCATTTCAAATTCCAAAAACTATTTCCATGATCCCAAAATAATTTCCAAAACACAACTCATTTTTTCCTTTGAAACCACATATTCTACTAAATGAAAATAATTTCAACATCAAAAACCAATTTTCCTCCCAAAAACTAAATCCCATTTTGAAAACCCATTTTCAATGAAACATTTTAATTTTTTAAATCCACTCATGTCAACCCAAAACTATGCCCAAACTTAACTAACATCAAATTATCCATAAATAAGGGGCTATTGGCTATGCTAACTCGAAAACATGGCTTATCACACCATGATATGAGCGGGAATCAGACACATGAAGTATCTGTAACTGGGAAATCAGATTGTACAAGGTTCGCTACTCCATGAAAGATCGTCACGTAACACTGTCTCACTTCCTTTTTCACACCTTATCCACATATATAAATAAAATTAAACATTAAAATCATAGACTACCATCGGAAACATGAGTTTTGGGATAGACAATGGTTCATGAATTCCATCCAACACCTACCTCTCAAGTCCCAAAAATCCAAATCACCAAGCAACCTGAAACCCCAAATAACATAACCTTGCCTATGATACCATTTTTTCATGAACCAACCCAGTTCAAACCTGAACCGGTCAGCTGAGTCGATCTGTGACAAAGCCGGAAGGGCATTCCCAATCCAAAAAGGCTAGAAACTAGTGTTCGACATCAAAATAAACCAATTGAAAATGATTTAGACCATACCAAAAGAATGATAAATAAACATAAGTTTAAGAAAACAGAAAAATAAAAGAAAATAAACTGAACAAACTAGTAGTTGAAATAGGAATAAAATAATAAACAAGACATATATCATGTGACCTCATGGGTCACCACAGAACATAAAACAAACTTTCTCCAAGAGCGATCCAAAACTAGAGGAACCTGAATCTGAAAAAATAAATTAGGTTTGAGCACCGAGATACTCAGTAAGAATGCCAAAGAGTAACCAAACCCTATTTCCTTACCATTAAAAAGAAACTATTATCATGGTAGATTGAAAATAAAACCACATAAGAATAATATTTACTAATATTAAAAATTTATGAAAAATATTTTGAATAAAAACCATTCCATTTTTATCACATTTCCAAAATAGTTTACACACATGCATAATAATTTTAAAATGAAAGAAAAAGAGTTTAAAATTGAAAACATATAATTTTTTAAAAATGGGGAAAAACACTTGAAGAAATATAAAGCGAAATAATTTCACAAAAAACCTATCATAAGTGATCACCATGGTCAATCCTTGTAGGCAACTAGCACAAATGACGCTCTAGTAACATCATACCTCATTCAAATGTGGTATAGAAACCATGAACAACTATGTTCTCATGCACAAGCGACTAGTAGAGAGCATCCCCACAACCCCAGCAGTCTCCAATCATCAACCATATTTAGTTAGAGTTTTAGTGTCTATAATATTAGAATAAATTGTGATGAACTACTTATGAATCGTCTAACGTACTAGTTTTAGTCCACCCACCTAGATACCATGGGCTTCTCATGTGCTATATTTTAAGTGGTGTTAAATTTTCATCAAACTAACATACATGAATACATCATTCAATTTATTTAAAACCGCACTCACCCTATCACCACAGATCTTCCTCTTTGAGTACATCCCCCTTTTTCCATCACAAAAAAATTAAGCACAAGTCTCATTACTAGGCACGTATCACAATTCATACATTTAGTAAATCGTTCTATAAAAAAGGGGCATGCTTCAAGAGGGGTTTTCATTATGAACAAATCATTCTTCAAGTTACAAAAGGGATTAATTATCTACAAGAAATACTTTTCATTTTAGAACACATATTCATCAAACGATTTTATGTTCAAAAATAATTTAAAAATCAATTGAACAACCAATGTATTACATATTTAAAAACAAACATGAACCCATTATTACAATGATTCAATTATTCCATGAAATTCATCACATCATTTAACCTCATGTTCTCAACAAAGCCCATTTTTTGAAATCAAATTGTAGATTTTTTGAAAAAAAAAACATGTAATTACACTTTTATAACTAAACCAGAAAAAAGGAAAAATTCCTTTAGAAATATTAATTACTAATTCAAAACCACTTAAGAAATCACTTTTCATAAAAATTCACCTAAGACCAAATGGGTGTTATAAATACATTTCATTTTCCCAATTAAAAGATTAATCATTTCTAGAAACCACAACCAGATTTCATAGAATCTATATATTTTATAAATATAAAACAATTGTTTAAAACAAGAAAGAAATCATGGGATTCAAATTAAAGGTGCCTAAATATAGGACCTACCTCAGACATGGATCTATTTGAAAAATATCACCCAAATTGACACTTCACACTAACACGCACATGCATTTATACGTCTATATATATATATATATGTAAATAACCATAGATTAATTGCACATATTCCCCATTACACGAAAGAATATATACAAATAGGAAATATATATATATATATATATGTGTGTGTGAGTGTGTCTTATGCTATGCATGAACATGTAGGTGTCCTTGACACCTGTAACTTCAAACCACGTCAACAAGACACACTACACTATTTAAAAATTACCAACAATTGCAAAATTCTAGAAATCATAATTATAATTAATACACAATAATGAAATTGAAAAAACCTTACCTGAAAACCATGGTGAATCCACTGGCCTTGACAGGAACCAATGAACCCTAATCATCAATATCTAACAATTAAAACCCCAAAAAATAAATTTAGGGTTCATCCAAGGTGTGTTCCCCCATGAAATCAATGAAAAATGGAGAATATGGTAAGGGGAAGAGAGAAGAGGATCACCATAGGAGGCCACACACCATATCAGTGGAAGAAATGGTTGTTGCAAGGAGGGATGTGGATCAGGGGAGGGCCTCAATAAGTAGGGGTCGCAAAAGAGGGAGGTGCACGATCAAGGGTGTCGCGTGAGCAGAGAAATTGAGAGGGCAGGGCATCACACAAGATGGTAGTCAATAGAGAGGATGGGTCAAGAGGAGGCGGATGAGGTGCATTATAGGGTTCCGGCTAATAGGGGTCTCACGAGCTGCATAGGGAAGGCGCAGGGTTGTGTGTCATGTGGGGGTAAGGGGGAGGGGTTTTGAGGGGTTTTTTATTAAAACCCAAATAGGAATAATAATATTATTAAATTAATAAAATCAATAATAATACAAATAGTATTATCATTATCATTATTTTTATTATTAATACAATCTTTATATTTTATTCTACCATTTTATTATTTTATTTTTTGTTCATTTTAACTCTATTTTAATATTCCTTACATTTATTATATGTTTCAGGTACCGATCATACTATACGTCGACCCGGGAGAGGACTCATGGTTTTCAAACCATGCTCTTCCCATTCGTCACATGCTGCAAAGCCTAAAGAAACTCATTTTTCCATAAAAACATGAAAATTCCCACCAGGTTTCAAATTGATCCCCTAAGAAAAAATCCAAATCAAAAAATAAAATAAAATGAAATATTTACCAATTGAGGGTTGTGAAAATTACTTTTCTTATTCAAAATAAGAACCATATGTTTGACCCTCCCCATGTCCTTATCCCCATGGTGAATCAATGTATGGTTGTTTTAAAGGAAATTCTCATTATTTTTCAAGATCTTTTACTAATGGTTATTTTATCTAGTTAATGATAAACTAAATATTTTCTTATGGGGAAACACCTTGAACAATTTATGGTTCGTGTTTCATTTATCCACCCATCCACTTATATATCTCTATCAAATTGGTTTTTCTTTGGCTCTAATCTATGACACCTCCACTATCTTGGGAGCTACATCCATTACATATGATTTCACTCACATGCATGTGAGTGGATATGGTTTACATAAAGAATCCATGGTCATGCATTCCCTTACATAATAAGAGGAGAGAGTCAAAAATTCTAAAAATTTAATTTTATAAAACAATATATTAATCTAGTCACAAAAAAGGTTCAGGTGTTAGCTAATGAACATTCATATGCATGCATCGATTTGAAAAAGTAAAAAAACCGTTATTCAATTCATAATAATTTTTATTTATGATAAATAATGATCAAATAATTTAATTATCTTCTTTAATTAATCAATTCTTATATTTTTAATTAACATATTAGTTTCTTTGAGATTATCACCAATCTGAATTTTAAGAAAATTAAATAAATTTATTTAAAATTAACATAGTACATAAATATACAATGGAAGTAACATATTGAGTACCCATCCGAACTACCCATCATGTATTATACTCATATACTTGTTTTCATATGTGATTTATTACATACTTTTATGAATTTTACTATAAACATAATGATTACACAGAATACGTGATTTTTTTTAATCTGTGATGCTTCAATGCGTGTAGAGTAATAATTGTAATATGACTCAAATACGCTATCCATATCAAAAAATTACATGTAAATTAATTAAAATTTTGTGTATATTAAAACCAGTCACATTGAATGTCATATGAACTTAATTACAACACAAAATTTCATGTTGAATATGTTTTCACAGTATAATAAATTAAATTTAACTAATACTAATAATTACATGACATGTACATTCGAGATACACAATGTGTATTCTTTTTCAAAGTCTATCCATGATACATGCCATGGGACTCGACATGTTTTATTGAAACATCCCAGGAAAATAAATAATATAACATTTCCATATTTATTGATATTTTTGAATTAAATATCAATTTTACTTTAAAGGTGTTGCTAAGTTCGATGGCGTACCCAAAATGCAACAACAACTTTCTTTTAAATCTTACGTTGAACACTAATAATATAATAATATTATTTTAAGTGGTAGTTAACATCTAACAGTTGTATTGGTAGAAATGAATAGAACTAACTAAAATATGTTAATTTATGTTTTTTAAATGTTTTTACATTTATCCAATAAAAGGTAGAGTATTAAAATGTTAATGAATCTAATTTTAGGCATAATTTACTTTAAAAGGTTGATTTACCACCTATTGATGGAGAACCCTCATTAAATCTATTTTTGGACACTTTTATATGTTCTATTTGAAAAAATAAAATTCTTCTTTGCAATCAGGACATCAAAATTAATTTTGGGTAAATTTTTGTATTTTTCTGATAAAATTCATTTTTTGATGAATAGTGTAAAATACTGTATTATAATTCAAAAAATCATTTTAATATAATTTATTTATATGGTTATATTATCTTTTTTAATTGGTTTTAGTGTGTAATTAGATTATATTTTTACTATTTAATCCAATATTGGTTATTGGAAGTAATTTCACTTTGAAATTGGATAAAAATAACTATCAATATTTTGATAGTTATTATTTCTTAAAACACATGCTTTTTGTTTTAATAGTGGGAATTAATTTTAAATTAATTTCTGCCACTTCTGGGTTTTGAATTTGGAAAAATTGATTCCATATTTGGAATCATTAGCTCCAAATTGTGTAAATATGTGACTTTAAATTTTATACATTTTAAATATTTACTTCAATAAATATTTTTTTTACCATGGTTAAAGGGTAAATGTGGTAAATAATGTTAAAAATAATAATAATATAATAATCTAAAATTACCCTATCAAGTTTCCTATTCTTATTGGTTGATACATGTCCGACCATGGGCATCCTTGGGTCGATTTTGGGACTCCATGGATCCACTTAATAGTGATAATGAAACTTTATATTAATTAATTTAAAGTAAAGACAAAAAAGACATAAACATATATCTTTTAGTAAATAATTTTTTACATGGAGTTATATAAGTTATATTTTTGAATATAAATATTAATTAGAAAGGTAAAATGATTTACTACATTATGATATTATTTTTATAATTTTTAGACATCAAATAAATTAAATTATTTATGGCATAATAATGATGTAGTGTTTACCTCATTAATAAATAATTTATATAAATAAAATTATAATGATTAAAAAAATATCCAAAACCTATTAAATTATTATTTTATGATCTTATTTTGACCATGAATAATTTTATTTTCTACGTTAATGATTTTTGGACCTTTTGAAACTGAGGATAATTTTATAATAAAATAATTGTTTCAAACTTTCCTAAAGAGCCCCTCCTCCCCCTTATAAAATGCCCTCACATCTAACCCATTCATCACACTTCTGAAGCCCCTTGGCTCATCAAACCTCTGCCTAATTAATCTATAAAAATCCTTCCCTTACTCCTATAAGCATTAACATAGTAGAAGGCACCTCAATAATTCCTTTTCGTTCAATCTAAAGGGATTTACCCGAATTAAAGGAGATTAAAGAATTAACAGGTCAAGTCAGACACAAGGTAAAGGAACTTCTTAACCCAATATCTATTATTTGGGTTGACCTTATTCTTATTGTTTATTTCATGCTATGATTCTATGAGAAATGAATTTTGATATCCTATCTTGTATTTATACTTCATTTTTTTATACTTATCGTGAATACACATAATCCATCAATTTTCTTAACAAAATTATCTTCGTAAGGGACTTCGTCTCAATCTCATTTCATTGAGGTATATTTTGTTTTAATACACAACGTTCTTTTATAAAATATATAAACACCTTTGAATTTTCATTTCATTCAAAGGGAATATTTTTCTATGAAGTGTTTTATTAAATGAAAAAAAGGAATGTTTCTTTTTAACATATGCGGTGACAATGACCTTTCCTCCACCGTGAGTAATATTTGATCTTTGGCTTCCTTAACAAGCTGAAATGTTTTTTTAAAGAAAAATAAATACCATATACTCTTTTTATGTATTTTTTTATTGAAAATGGTTTTGATAATGGATTTGTAATGTCAATATATTTAAATGAAATATTGTGATTGAAATGTGGAAATGTTATCTTTATTTTATATTTTTTATGTGTTTTGAATATGTTATGGTTCTTGGGAATTATTTACGTATACGGGTGGTTCCATGATAAAAATAGGGCGAGTGAGCCCGATAAATCTCTATAATGAATTGGGTAATGTGAATGAGGTAAGCATGAATATTTCTCCTAATAGATTTAGGGAGTATACTATGATGAGTATTCCAAATGTAACTCCCTACGTAGATGTGATAGCTACAATGTATGTATGATATGGATGCCATAAGTTACCTTTTTGATTTATGTTTTCTATGTGTTATTCATGAATCTTATGATTTCATGAGTTATGTTAAAGAGATTATGTTTTGTATGTAATGATGAATTAATGTTTACATTATTTGTTTTATAACCCTTACTAAGATTTTATGCTCATCCCATGTTTTGAAATGTTTTCCATAGTACTTAAAGAAGAATAGGGTCGTGGATGGGATCAAGGAAAATACATGCAGTCTAAAACTTGGAACTAGACATGACTCTTTTTTTCAAGAGTTTTTATTTTTTGAAAAAAATGGAAACTGAGTAGAAGTGTCTACTTTGAATCTTTTGAGATTTAATGTAATAGTTATGTCCTAATTCTCTAAAACTCTAAACCTGAAAAGATCCCCAATTTGAATTCTTCATTTAATTCAAGATTATGTAATGTTTTATGGCTGAGTACTTGTACTTGGTATGAAAGGTTGGTTTAGATAACTTCAGGAGTTAGGGTATTGTTAAATTAATATCTACAAATTAATTTATGTTAATGATATAGCATTTAGAGATTACCATGTTGCTTAGCCTAAGATATATCTTGGTCCAAAATTGTTTTCTGCAAAGTAAACATGGTAGCTATGTTGGGACAACATCATGAGGAAGACAAACTTCTAAATCGGAAACATGAGATGGTTAGAATCAGAACTGAATAGTTTGTTGCAGTGATGGAACAATTGAATCAGGATATAAATGGTGGTGATGCATGAGATCATCCAGATCAACCACAGAGGAACATGTCATTAGTGGATCATTTCATAAGGCAACATCCCCCATCTTTCAGAGGATCATCTGCCCCTATTCTAGTGGAAATGTGGATTAAATTACTAAAGAAGATTTTTGATTTTATGGGGTGTTCAGAACATCAAATGGTTATTCTTGTTGTTTACCGTTTTGAAGGTGAAGCTGATCAGTGGTGATCGATGGTGAAAAATATCTGTGATAGTGAAGAGATTGATGCTCTTGATTGGGATGAATTCAAAGGTACGTTTCTAGAGAAATATTTTCCTATGGTGTTTCGTCTTAGTATGAAAAAACAATTCCAAGAATTGAGGTAAGAGGATGACCCAATGGATACTTATGAAGTAAAATTAACTCGAATGGAAAGGTATGCTAAAAATTTCATACAAGATCTTGATAGTAAAATCAACTGTTTTTACTCAATATTAAAGCCAATGTATCGAAGGGATTTATCTTCTCGTGAGTTAAAAAGTTATGAAAAACTTGTTCGATGTGAAAAGAAGGTGGAAATGGAGTGTTCCGATGAGCAGGTGTTCTTTGAAAATCAACAGAATAAGAGGTCAAGGTGGTAGACAAAAGGGAAGAACTCTTCAAAAAAGTCTGATGGTAAGAAACTTAAGTTTACAATTTGTGAAAATTGTTGTAAAAGGAATTATGGTGAATGTCATTGGATTTCTTTTAAGTGCTACCAATGTGGTAAAATGGGACATAAGGATCGTAATTACACTAAAAAAGATCAGGGTAATGGTAAGACAAAATCTGATTTGCAGTCAGTAAAATTTTGTAAGTGAAATAAAATGGGTAATTATAAAAATGAGTTTCCAACGAAGAACTCAACTGAGGGAAAGATACCATACTACAAGCAGAAAGGGGTGGTGATATCCTTTGCAACTACTTCAGCTGGTGTTGGGCCATCAAAAGAAGTAGTATCAGGTACACAGTTTGTTTATTCAGATTAGTCCATTGTGTTGTTTGATTCAGGGTCTGCACACTCTTTTATTTATGAGACTTTTTCTAGTAAATTGGGAATTCTATCTCAAGATATGAATCCTAAGCATATGGTAAAAACACTTGGAGGAAATGTTGTGAAAAAAAGAAATTATAAGAACATCTTGTCCTTATGTGCAGAAAGAATCTACCTGAAAACCTTATTGTTTTTAATGTTACCTTGCACATATTGTTGAAAATAAAGGAACTATTCAGATTAATGACGTGCCAGTGGTAAATGTGTAAAATTATGTTTTTCCTGATGAGTTTCTTGGTATTATACTTGACCAGGAAGTTAAATTTACTGTTGACTTAGTTCCTGATGCTAAGTCAATTTCAAAAACCCCTTATCGAATGGCTCAAATTTAACTTTTAGTGGTAAAGAAGCAATTACAGGAGTTATCAGATAAAGGTTCCATTCGACCTAGAACATCACCATGGGGTGCTCTGGTCTTGTTTGTTAAAAATAATGATATATAGTTCAATGATAATTTTCATTGATTATGGAGCATTGAATAACATCATTGTTAAAAACAAGTATCATTTTCCTCATATCAATGATTTGTTTGATCAGCTCCATGGAGCTCAGTATCTTTAAAAGAATGATTTGAGGTCGGGGTACCATCAGTTGAAAGTAAAGGAAGTAGACATTCCAAAGACTACATTTCATACTAGGTATGGCTATTATAAATTTTTAGTTATGCCTTTTGGTTTAACCAATGCACCTGTTTTATTCATGGATCTTATGAATAGAATTTTCTATGAGTTCTTGGATAAGTTTTTGGTTGTGTTCAATGATGATATTTTGGTCAATTCTAAAATTCAAGAGGAGTATTAAAGTCATTTAAGGGTTGTCTTGAAAATCCTAAAAGAAAAATAAACTATTTGAGAAATTTAGAAAGTGTGAGTTTTGGTTACAATAAATTTCTTTCCTTTGTTACATTGTTTCAAAAGATAGATTAACTGTTGATCCTTCTAAACCAAAAGTTGTTGAATAATGGCCAAGACCTACAAATATAACCGAGATCCGTATTTTTCTTGGTTTGGTAGGTCATTACCAGAGGTTTGTTGAGAATATTTCATGGTTATCTATCCCACTGACTAAGTTAGCTCGAAAAGGTGTTAAGTTCATTTGGACAAAAGAATGGGATGATTGTTTTCAGAAATTGATAAGAATATTGGTGAATGATCCAGTTTTGGCACTACATTCCTAAAATGGTGAGTTTTTTATTTATAGTGATGCTTTGTTGAAAGGACTTGGTTTTTTCCTAATATAGAATGATCAGGTAATTTCTTATGCATCACATCAGTTGAAACCTCATGAGTTAAATTACCCTACACATGATTTGGAATTAGCTACTGTTATTTTTTGCTTTAAAAATTTGGAGGAATCATCTGTATGGAGTAAAATGTGAAATATATACTGACCACAAAAGTTTAAATTATATATTCACTCAGAAATAATTGAACATGAGACAGATGATATTGCTAGAATTAATCAAGAATTATGATTGCACGGTCCATTACCATCTGGGAAAATAAAATAATGTGGCTGATGCTTTGAGTCGAAAAAGTAATGCTTTATTAACCGTGCTACATTTGAAATGAGATCCTTTGGTTTTTTATTTGATGAACTTTGGAATAGAAGTTGTCAGTGCGGGAAATTATTCTATTTTGTTTCAGGTGTTAGTGAAATCATCTCTATAAGACAGAATAAAGCAAGCACATAAGGAAGACAGTGAGTTGCAAAAAAAGTTATAATTGGTTCAGAAGGGTAAGTTACCTAATTTTAATGTTGATAATGATTGTGTTTTGAGGTTTGGGAAAATATTATGTGTGCCTTGTGATTCACAGTTGAAGAATGAGTTGTTATGTGAAGATCATAGTTCCCCGTTTTCAGTTCATCCTGGTAGTACTATGATGTATAGAGAACTTCAGGAGTATTACTGGTGGGATGGAATGAAAAGAGATATTTCATATTTTACTGTGAAGTGTTTGACTTGTCATCAGGTTAGATAAGAGCAACAATTACCGAAAGAGATGCTTCAGTCTTTAATAGTGCAAGAGTTGAAATGGGAAAATATATCTATGGACATCGTTGTGGGATTATCAAAGACATCTTGAGGTAATAACGCAATCTGGGTTATTGTTGATCAATTGACTAAATCTACTCATTTCCTTCCAATTCGAGATACTTTGTCTCTAGATTAAAATTATCGGTTGTGTGTTAAATAGATATTTAGGTTGCATGGTGTTCCCCACTCCATTGTATCTGATCGTGATCCCAGGTTTTCTTCTATCTTTTAGAAAGGTCTTCTGAGGTCGTTGGGTACAGAATTAAATTTTCGTACATTTTTTCATCTGCAATTAGATGGGCAGTCAGAATGAAAAATTCAGACCTTGGAGGATATACTACATGGTTGTTAAATGGATTACTATGGAATTTAGGACCAACATATTTCTTTGGTTGAATTTTCTTATAATAACAGTTTTCATTCCATTGTACAGATGGCTCTATTTGAGGCATTATATGGGAAGCGGTGTTAAACTCCAGATTTTTGGGATAAAGTAGGTGAAAGGAAGTTGATAGGACTAGAATTGGTAGAACCGATGGAAAATAAAATTCAGTTGATTCAAAAGAACATGAAAACAGCTCAGAGTAGGCAGAAAAGTTATGTAGATAATTTATGGAAGGATCTTTCATTTGAGGTAGGTGATCATGTATTTCTAAAAGTTTCTCCATGGAAAAGTGTGGTGTGTTTTGGTAAGATTGGAAAGTTGAGTCTGAGGTTCATTGGACCTTATGAAATTCTGGAGAAATTTGGATCAGTTGTGTACAGAGTGGCTTTAACTCCATGTTTATCCTAGGTACACAATGTTTTTCATGTTTCAATGTTGAGAAAGTATATGATGGATCTGTGTCGTGTTTTAAGTCTAGAGGTAGTTCAGTTGGAAGAGTATCTCTCTTATAAGGATCAACCAGTCAAGATTCTTGACTATAGGGAGAAGGTGTTGCAGAATAATGTAATTCACCAAGTAATGTTTTTATGGAAAAACCATATGGTTGAAGAGGAAATGTGGGAATCTGAAAATTCTATGAGGGATAAATACCCAGATTTATTTGATAAGTGAATAAAATTACGAGGACACAATTTAAAAAGAGGGAAAGGATGTAACATCCCTAGTAAATAAAGAATGTAACATTTTCATATTTATTAATATTTGTGAATTAAATATTAATTTTACTTTAAAGGGGTTTCTATGTGTGATGGAGTACCTGATACGCAACAACGAGTTTCATTGAAATCTTACGTTGCACACTAATAATATAATATTATTATTTTAAGTGGTAGTTAACACCTAGTTATTATATTGGAAGGAATGAATAGAACTAACTAAAATATATTAATATATGTTTGTTAAATTTTTTTCCATTTATCCAACAAAATTTAGAGGCTTAAAATGTGAATGAACTTAATTTTAAGCATAATTTACTTTAAAAGGTTGATTTACCGCCTTTTGATGGAGAAAGCTCATTAAATATAGTTTTGGTAACTTTTATATGTTCTATTTGACAAAATAAAATTCTTCTTTACAATCGGGATATCAAAATTCATTTTGAGTAAAAATTTGGTATTTTTCTGATAAAATTCATTTTTTGATGAATAGTTAAAAATACTGTATTTTAATTCAAAAGTGCATTTTAATCTAATTTATTTATGTGGTTAGATTATATTTTTAATTTATTTTAATGTTTAATTAGATTATATTTTTTCCTTTTAATCCATTATTTGTCATTGGATGTAATTTCAATTTAAAATTGGAAAAAAACAACTATCAATCTTTTGATAGTTTTTATTTCTTAAAAAACATGCTTTTTTGTTTTGATAGCGGGAATTAATTTTAAATTAATTTCTACCACTTCTGTGTTTTGAATTTGAAAAAATGGATTCCATATTTATAATAAATAGTTCTAAATTGTGTAAATAGATAACTTTTAGTTTTAGAAATTATAAATATTTACATCAGTAAATATTTTATTACCATGGTTAAAGGTTAAATCTGGTAAATAAGGGTAAAAAATAATATTATAATAATCTTAAATTACCCTAACATGTGTCTTATT
This sequence comes from Viscum album, assembly GCA_963277665.1. Classification (NCBI taxonomy): domain Eukaryota; kingdom Viridiplantae; phylum Streptophyta; class Magnoliopsida; order Santalales; family Viscaceae; genus Viscum; species Viscum album. The sequence goes on along the minus strand of OY728143.1, from coordinate 1,211,614,613 downwards.
TCAATTTTTTGATACATGTCTGACCATGGGCATCATTGGATCTATTTTGAGATCCAATGGAGACACTTAAGAGTAATAATGACACTTTATATTAATTAATTTAAAGTAAAGACAAAAATGGCATAAATATATATCATTTAGTAAATAAATTTTTCACATGGGGTTATATAAGTTATCTTTTTGACTATAAATATTAATTAGAAAGGTAAAATGATTTCCAACATCATGATATTCTTTTTATAATTTTTAGACATCAACTAAATTAAATAATTTACGACACACTAATGATGCAGTGTTTACCTCATTAATAAATGATTTAAATAAATAAGATTATAATGATTAAAAAAATATCCAAAACATGTCCAATTCCTATTGGATGATTTTATTTCGACCATGAGTCATCTTATCTTCTACTGTAATGATTTTTGGACCTTTTTAAATCGAAGATAACTTTATAATAAAATAATTGTTTCAAAATTTCTTAAAGAGACCCTCCTCCCCTTATAAAAAGCCCTCACTTATAACCCATTACTCACACTTCTCAAGCTCCTTGTCTCATCCGATCTCTTCCCAATTAAGCTCCTTACATCCCTTTCCTCCACTTATAAGACTTAACATATGCATAAGGTACCACAAGAAGTCTTTTTGGTTCATACCAAAGGGAGTTACCCGAATTAAAGGAGATTAAAGAACGAACGGGTCAAGTCGGAGACGAGGTAAGGAAACTTCTAAAATAAATTTTCATTCTTTGGGTTGATGTTCTTCTTCTTGATGTTTATGTTATTCTATGATTATATGAGAAATGAATTTTGATTTCCTATCTTGTATTTATACTTGATTTATGTTTACTTATAGTGAATACACATAATCGATCTATTTTGTTTAAAAAATTATCTTTGTAAGGGACTTCGTATCAATCTCCATTAATTGAGGCATATTTTGTTTTGATACATGACTCACTTTTATAAGATTTATAAACAGCTTTGAATTTTCATTTCATTCAAAGGGGATATTTTTGTATGAAGCATTTTACTAAATAACAAAAAGGGAATGTTTCATTTTAACGTAAGCGGTGACAATGACCTTTCCGCCGCCATGAGTATTATTTGATCTCTGGATTCCTTAACAAGCCAAAATGTTTTTTAACAAAGAAAAATAAACACCGTATACTAGTTTTACATATTTTGGTATTGAAAATGGTTTTTATAATGGATTTTTATGTCTATATATTTAAATGATATATTTTGATTGAAATGTGGAAATGTTATCTTTCCTTTATATTTGATTTATGTGTTATAAATATGTTATGGTTCTTGGGAATTTTTTACATATATGGGTGGTTCTATGATAAACCTATGGCGGGTGAGCCCGAGATAGCTCTCCAATGTATTGGGTAATGTGACGGAGGTAAACGTGAATATTTCTTCTAATAGATTTAGGTAATATACTGTGATGAGTATTCCAAATGTAACTTCCTACGTAGCTATTATAGCTACAATGTATGTATGATATGGATGCCAAAAGTTACCTTTATGATTTACGTTTTCTTTGTGTTATTTATGAATCTTATGATTTTATGAGGTATGTTAAAGAGCTTATGTTATGTATGTAATGATGAACTAATGTTTTATTTATTTGTTTTATAACCCTTACTGATCTTTTTTATTTTCATCCCAAGTTTTGAAATGTTTTTCATAGGATATAAAGAACAATAAGGTCAAGGATGGGATCAAGGAAAAGTAATGTTGTTTAAAACTTGGAACTATACATGACTCTTTTTTTCAAGAGTTTTTATTTTGTAAAAAAAAATCAAAACTGAGTAGAAGTGTCTACTTTGTAACTTTTGAGATGTAATCTAATAGTTAGGGCCTAATTCTCTAAAACTCCAAGCCATAAAAGATCCTCAATTTGAATTATTCATTTAATTCAATATTATGTAATGTTTTAAGGCCAAGTCCTTATATTTAATGCCACATATTTCATGGGAGTAGACGATATGTACCTGGGATACATGTCATTTGGTCCCTAAGTTACATGGTCAATAGTCAAATTGGACATGTGACAATATACAAGGTTCATTTATATATAAAGGGATAAACACCATGTTTTCCAATTACACAATATATACACTGAATGAATGTGTACCATGTTATACCAATATAAATGTAGTGTATATTTTATGGCACCATTTTTAATTAATTTTCATTCCTTGACTTAATTATAAATTAACTCTTGGTGTATTTAACAACAGTAAACAATATGTACTTCGGAGTTACGTGGCGTGTACTCTAATGTTGTCCAGCGAGATACCATGACACCACAATATGAGATCTTTGATTTTATTTCATTCCAAAAATTCAATTGATTCAATTATATTTGTTATAAATGAAGTGGAAGAAGAAGATCTCAAAATTAGGATTAATGAATGATAAATATGATATTGAAAACAAATTACATATGTTTAAATCAATCAAGGATATTTTACTAATTATAATTTTTTGTGACCCACTTTGATACCACTTGAGGGTCCCGTTCATAGTGGAAGCATGTGATTATTCATTCCCAACATTTCCTTTTTTCATGACTCATGTTCAATCATAGATTTACAAAATGGTAATAACTATGATCAAAATATTTTTTTCAAGTAATAAATTAAATTGATAAAATATGGATCTAAGTTCATGATGATCACATTTATTTGTAATTAATTTAAGAAACAAGATAATTAAAATGCTAGAATTATTCCATTGCTAATAGATCTAACAAAATATCTATGTTATACCATAATTTTTCTTGGAATCATGGGTAGATTCTATCTATCAATGATCCACATGTGTTACAAAAATATTTAAACATCACCATTGGAATCTCTAATCACTATCCCAAAGGATCATAATGATCATGTTGTTTTCTATTGATCAATTGGATAATCAATTAAAAAATTATTATTGATGTATAGATACTAGAGAGTTGAATGTGGAGGAAGATCACATTTAATTCTTGGGAGAATTCATAAAGAACATATCTCTCTTGGATACAATAAGATTCTTTAGATGTCATTGTGCACAATATAAATTATCTAGATTCCTTGAAAATTATATTATTGTGTTTATATACTAGTAGGGCTTCTAATATATAAATATATAATCGTAATATTTTTTTTATAAAACCTACGAAACCCCATCTCAATAATTATAATATTTTTTTTTTATTTTTTACATGCATGAAACTCATGAATTAAAATTAAATATTATTTAGTAAAATAATATTCAATATAGATTATTTAGTCAATTAATATTAAATATATTTTATTTCTCACTGAACCTATAAAAATGGTCTTCCATTCCTCCCAAATATATATTGGCCCATGAATAATGAAAATTTATTCATTAAATAAAAATCACAACATTATTCACCAATAAGAAAAAAATATCTATTCACTATATGGAAAATCAATATTTATTAGATATTCTGCTCACTTATTATTCTCTCAAATAACTACTGAAAAATTATATGTGATAACATAATCCTATAAAATTATTAAAACACAAATAAGAATAATATTTATTCAACATGATAAGTAATAAAAAATAATATATTATTTAACATTGATCCTTGATACACTTAGTTTATGACACTCTCGGCCTATTTCCTAGTGGTATTAAGTGAAGCAGCATAATGCCCAAGTTTATCATCTTGAAACATTCCAAGGAACCCATAAAAAGTTAATTTAAGGATGGAATGACATAATACCTCATGCAAACGCTTAAATGGTAATATAATACCATTATCATAATATCTATAATCATTCGGGTTTCATACTAGCGCAATCAACATATGTTCTTGATGTCCCATTTTTTGAATTTTTAGATATCAATCTTATAAGTCCCTAGCCATAAAAATTACTCAATCTTGAGTTAAGTCAATAATTTGAAATTCATTCACATTGAGGATATTTTCAGGTTTAGATCATTAGATAATTAGGCCACAACACATAAATAACAACTCAAATATTACGAATTATACATTTCTACTCATTATCCATTTATTTCATAAAACAGAAATTGTTTAAAACAAAACATGGTTTCATTTCATTATTATACTTCATACGTCTTCCTTGATCCCATACTTGACACTATTATTCCTTAAATCCTATGAAAAACATTTCAAAACATGGGATGAGCATAAAAATCTCATTAAGGGATACACAAAGAGGTAAAACTATTAGTCTTTGTGAAAACATGTAAACCATGGATACTTTATCATAAAGTAATACTTTTCACATTTTAGAAGTAGTAAATACACACCACTAATTATAAAATCATTACTCACCCTTTTTTAATCAAAATACTACCTTAAAATTCATAGAATAAAATATATAATATTTTTTTTTATTTAGGACATAATCATACATAAATGGAATAATCATACGGTCGATTTCCACACATATAACTCTTAAAAATGCAATATCTAAACGGTTGAATTCCACACCCAATGCATCGGAGGTTATAACATAACCAGTAGTTATTGGTTTATCATAGAACCACCCATATTTGGTTTATAATGTAACTACCCATTGTTGGATTATAACATAACAACCTATCAAAGGCCCATGTACCATTAAATAATCATAACACATAAAAGATTGCAATTATCAAAGTTTCACGCATAAAAATTCATTTGGAATCACCAGGAATAATTTCAAGATATTGATATAATCAAAATGTTATTAAAACCACTTAAAATTCTAACACACCTAAAAATGGAAGATGGTATTTATTTTTATTTTAAAAACATTTTGTCTTGTAGAGGAAGCCAAATATAAAATAATGGTCATGGCGACTAAAAGGTTGTTCCCACCATGTATGTTAAAAAACACCTTTTATCATTTAGTAAAAATATTCGTATAAAAATATTTATTTTGAAATGTGTTAATTATACACCGTATAAAAAAATGTGGTGTATAACATCAAAATATGCCTAAATGAATAGAGATTGAGATGAAATCCCTTACCATGAGTCCGACTCGTCTCGTACATTATTTATCTTTTAGAATAATAAACTTAGGTAAATTTATACCTTATTTAGAACTTTTTTCAAGCTCATTATTCATTTAATATGTCTTATTACCATGTTATAATAATTACATAATGATTTAAGTTCACATCAGACGTTTTGTTGATATACGGTACTTGAGTCGAAAATGAACTTGTTATGATATCAATAGTACATGAACTCATTAAGTCCATCATATCAATAATTAAAATCATGAAATAATTACAACATTAATAAGTTAATTATACTTTATAAATCAAACCTTTCATTTATGGTATTAAAAATGAAAAAAGTTATAATCTTTGAGACGACAAGCTGTACGTAAGAAGAAGTAACATTTCCATTTTTCATTGATCATTATAGAAATATGTTGATTTTTAATTTCTCTATGTAGAATGATTATAATATAATTAACATCATAAAAATCATTTAAATATACTTATATATATCATAAAATTGAGGTGATAAATAAAAAAATTCATATCTCTTCATGGAGGTTATAGTTCACACGTACTTGTGAATGCCATTATCATTTTTTTGCACATGAAAAGCAAGAAAATAATTGATATATCATTATAATATAATTATTAATATGTCATTAATATAAAATATTAACATTAATTATATATTTATAACCAATCCTGAGATATGGCTATAGAAATCAAATTATATCGGTTTTTGTAAGTTATAGTTCACACGTACGCATGAATGATTAATTACATTCCCATTTAATGGAAATGGATATAGATTTTGGTGAGGATATTAACATAATAACATTTCAGTGTATTTAGGATATTGGATTTAGTATTTCATAATTTTTGGTGGAGATTATAATGAATTGCAAGAAGAAATAAAATAGAAATACTTAAAGAAAACGATAACTCTTCTTCAGTTGATCACCTTTTAAAGAACACCTTAACACCTATAAAGAGGGTGTTCTGCCTAAAATAACGAATAATTAATGTGGGGAGGGATTATAGGAATTATTTTGGGTATATATTGTATGAACAAAAATGTTATGGAGGTGTGAGTAATAGAGAAGAGTGGGGACATTTTTATTCGAGAGGGGAGGGGAACACTTGGAATTATTAAAAGGATTAAATTAATATAAATTCAATTTTTATTACTAATGAATCCAAACACATATAATTAAAATTTAGGATGAGTATAAGACAAAATATAATCATTCAATATGAATTTGAAAAGTTATGGATTTTTTTAATCCATATATTTTTGTTTTGACCCCTTTTAACTCTGACTGTTTTATCAAGTAATTTACCTTTTGTGAGTTAAAATAATTACCAAATCAGGAAAAAAGACCAATGTATGAATCATTGATGAAATTTTAAGATTATATAAACCAATTTTCAGAATATTATATTTTTTAAATTATCATTTAACTAAATATTTTATATTTTAAAATATAAATTATTTCAATTTTGACAGTATTCCTTAGATGACTATTTTAAAATTTCATAACAACTTTATTTCTTCCAAAAAAATAGATTAACTAAAAACTAACATGTAATATTGATCCATAAAATTATTTAATGTCATATAATATTTCAAGTTATATTTGTTTTGAAGTTATTAATATCATTTATTTGATTCATTTATTAATAAATCTATTATTATGTCATCTTTATATCGTAGTTTCATTTGATTATATAATTCTTAAATTATAAATAAATTACCACGATATAGGTAATATATTTATCTTTCTATATAATATTTATAGTTGAAGATATCACATTTATAAACCCATATTAATTTTTTAGTTTTAATAGACATGATTATGACATATTTTCTTTACAATAAATTAAAGGTTATAAATGTCATAATCACACCCAAGTGGCTTCCAAAGGCCAAATTTTTTACCCAAGGATTTACTTGGTAAAAAATAACACATCTAATAAGTTTATTATAAGTTTTAGGGTAGTTTTATAATATTATAATATTATTTTTACCATTAATTAACCTATTTACCATTAACTATGGTAAATAAAATAGTAAAGTTATTATTCACGAAACTTTATTTTGATACTATTGGGTAAAATTTCCATAATTTTTACAACCATGTATGTTAGTTTATATAAATTCAATTCATAGAAGTGGTAAAATTAAATTTATAATTAATCACGCTATCAGAATGAGAAAAATGGGTTTTAATTAAAACGTTCAAAAGATAACATGGTTTTTCTATTAAATTAAAATATTAAATTTCTTAAAATAAACTAAATTGGATTAAATGATAAAAACATAATCTATGTAAACTGTAAACCCAATTAAAATGATAATATAACTATATAAATAAATTAGAAAAAAACAATTTCTGAATTATAATTTACTGTTTTTCATTATTCATTTAAAATTGAATTTAATGAGAAATCAACCAAAAATCAACCAATATAAATTTGTATGTACCTTTTTCAAATAAGAAATTTATTTTTTAAAATTTACCTTATTAATGTTTTAAACCCCTTATTTAAAATGGATTCTCCATGAAAAGGTTGAAAAACTGCATTTATTGAAAAATACTTCTTTTATAGGAATATTTGAGTTTTTTTATCATGTCTAGAAAACATATAAGATGCTTTTTAAACACTAAATATAATACACTATGTATATATTTCATTAATTAAATTAATCAAGAGTGATTTTATTATTTTATAAACCAACTAATTTTCATCTGAATAGTTTTTTTAGAAAAACACATCCTTTTTTTTCAATTGGTTTTCATTTATTTTATTTATTTGTTTTTTAACCAATTAATCTTTATATAAAAATGTGTAAACCCTATTTTTATAATTTCGATAATATCATTCATTCCCTCCATTATAATGGTTATGTGATAAATATAACTTAAAATAATATTGTTAATAATATATTGTTTTTTGGCATAACTCAGTCTTGTGTGTAATGAAATATTTAGAAGATACCCATTGTTGTGTGTCGGGTATGCTATTAGAAAGAGCATAAGTAAAATTAAAATCTAATTCATGAATATTAATAAATATGAAAATGTCTTGTTCTATAATTTCATAGGTTGTTATATCCATCCCCCTTTTGGAAATTGTGTCCTTGTAATTTTAAATTTGGACTTGATAACTAGGGTTTTACATTTCATTATTACTTCATTGAAATCCCACATCAAAAAAAAGTCAATAAAAGTTCAACTTAAAAGAAAGAATATGAAGTAAAAAGGTCACCTGAGATAACACATACTTGGATTCAATGTATCAAAAACATGGATAAGGATGAAAAAATTTGTCACATCCATGACTTATTATAAGGTTAAATTTCATTTAATTTCCATTCATGCTTTTTTGGGGGATTCCCATGCTTTGTTTTTGGAGGAAAGGGTGAGTTTTCATGATTTGGGCCAAACTGTGGGCCCATTCCAAAATTAAAAACCAACTTTGTTTCGTTTATAACTATTTATTTTTTTTAATATTTTGTGACCATTCCAATTTCTAAATGTCCTCCAATGACCTATTAACTCCAAAATTTAAATTTGGACCCTTTATGAATCCATAATAATGGTGGATTTGTGGTTTTATTTAAGGAATTGGTCCAGTCCGAAAGCCCATTTCATGTTTTAATAAAAATTGTTTAATTAATAAAATATTATATTTTAAGGATTTTTCAGTGATTCCAAGTGTCACCCAAGCCCACAGAACCCAGATGCACACCCATCCTCTTTCCCCCCTCTTTGGAGCTCGTATTCATCGCGAATTAGTGCAGAACTTCATAGGGTTTATCAAATCTTTTAGATTTGAAGAGGTAACTTATTTCCTTCATAAATATCTCAATTATTAATCTTTTTCTCCATTCCAATTCCTAATTAGACCCTTAATCCTCCTATTCTAACCTAACATCCATTTCATCCCTCTAAGTCAATCAAAATCACTTTGGAACCCCATTTTGAAGGGGGATTTGGTGGAGAAACTTCAAATAATCTCAAGTAAGTGTCTCTCATATTTAGTTCCTCCCCTTTCCATAAAGTTTATTTCAATTTCCTTGAAGTCTCAAATTACCTTGGATAGGGTTTAGAACCAAGGGTTTAAAATTGGGTTTTCTTTGTCAATTCTTGTGGTTTTATGTTTGATCTAAGTCCCTCTCGGCGTGGCGGTGGGGCGACTTGATTTTCGCATGGTGATAATAGGGTTTCCATTGATTTGGTAGGTGATTCCTTTTGGTATGAAATATTTGTGACCTATCTATTTTTTATTATATTTTAATTTTTATTTCATTTTAATTTTTCTGCAAAAAATTGGTTTTATTGTCAATTATAAATCAAATGAATTTTAAGTGCCAATTTTTGGTGAAATTGGGGGTTTTTCATATAAATCATTTACAGGTTCATTAAGTGCATCCCTATAACTATTTAGCTGATTTTATTGAACACTATTAAGGCTGAAAATAATTTTTTTAAATGTTAATATCCTTTTTTTGTTTTTGTGAAATTGGTTTTGGCTAACGTTTGTTAAGTAAATGATTTTTTGAGTACCAATTTGGTGTCAAATTGGGTGTTTTACATGAATATTCTATGTGATGCTTATTGGGGTTGTTTTATAACTCATGTAATGGGTTTATATAAATCTTTTGGGTGTTAAAAATTCTTATTTCGAAAATATTATTATGTACACAGTGTTAAAAGTGGGATTTTAAATGGGATTTTTGTGTGAAAAGCATTGTTAGTTTTTGTGAAGTTGTTTGTAAAAAAAATTAAAATGTTTTGTTGTGTGATTTAAGTGTTATAATGTGTGTAGAGCTAATATACTATTTTTATGTGACCATTAGTGATTTTATATATTAAAAGGGATATATATATCTCTCTTAAATTGTTTGAGAACAAAGGGGGATGCCCGGGTACCTGTGTGGGTGGATTTGTACTAGTACAACAACTGAATCAGATGGGTTTTGTCCATGTTTCACATATAATTTGGAAAAAGAAAATTCTAACTAAACTATATGTATTATGATTGTGGACCACTAGGTTATGGGTATGTTACCTAATAGTGGCTCAGGCACAAGAACAAATGTTTCTATGGTTACTTTACACCGAGGTACAAGGTACATAGGGCCTAAGACAATCAAGTTCCTAGGGGTGTTCCCAATTTTGTTGATCATTGGATTTGTAGTATTTTACATAGTATTAGGGTTTTTTTGGATGTGAATTACTCTATCTAGCATCTATTATTTAAATTTTTTAATATTCTGAATGTTTTAGTTTGAAAAATGTTTTCAATTGAAAGTTACGTTTCTTGGAATTTATCACTTATTTTCTCTGCATATTTAAACTACTTGCATTTTCACCTTGTATTGCATGAACTTTGGAATCATTGGGTGGTATCCTATTGGGATTATTCTCACACCCTACTTACACCCCTTGGGTGTTTGTATACTTGGTTATGTTTGACTTAGGTAAAGGAAAGGCTTTGGGTGGTGGCGGTTCGGGGTGTTAGTTCTCATCCTTGGTGCAGAGTTGTGGAGACAGCTTGTGGGTGATGACCCCTTGTCATGTGGAGTCCTTGAGGATGTCTTTATTCTATCATTACTTGTATTTGGACCACTTGAATTGTCTTAAAACCAATGTATTCAGTTCTTGTTTTTTCATAAGACTTGTTTGGCTTGAAAATTTCAGATTTATATTATGTATTGTTTTTAATGTTTTATGCTTTTATACTTGGATAAATCATTCCCAAACCTAAATTAATGATACCTGGACACTTGTGCCAGCCCGTGGGGATAGGTAACTCTCTTTGGGCCTTTCCACGGTCTGGGTTTGGTGCCTGTATTGGTGAAGACCAGATTCGGTTCGTGACAGAATGATATCACAGGAGGTTAATGTTTTTGGTTTATATTTCTATTTTAGGATGAGTAGGGATAGATAGAAGCTAGGACTATCAAGGCTTATGGTTTTGGTTTTGAGTAGGGTGCATTTCCCGCACCTATCATGGCAGACCTTGAGTCACTAGGGGATGTTGTAATTTACGAATTGACTTCACTTTTAGGTGAGACGTGTGGGCTGCAGACCACTCGTGGACATCGGGCGAAGGTGGAGTAGTTGTTTATTTTATTACTAGAATGTGTATAGATTATTTTATATTTTATGTATTTGATTAAAATTTTCAGAATTTTGGTATTTATTATTATTTTATTACTATTGCATTTTGTAGCAATATGCCACCCTGGAAAGCTCCCACGCACCCAAGGGAGGAAGCCAGAGAGAGTTCTCCCACACCGATTGATCAGAGGATAGTCAAGGATGTGGTTTGGGCTGTTCAAGATCTAGGGAAGGAACCGAATCCTTTTTTATTCCTTCTAGGGATGAAGATTTGGGTCCTAGAAAATATAAAGCTGGGGAGTTTCTAAAAAACAAGCCTCCTACCTTCCGAGGCAGCTCGGAACCCCAAGAAGCAAAGGAATGGATCGAGAAGATCGAGCATATGGTTGAGTTTCTGGAAACACCTGAGGAGCATAGGGTGAAGTGTGCCTCCTTTCTGTTGGAGGGTCCCAGCCATAAGTGTTGGGAGTTAGTGCTTCAGACTAGGAAGAATGAGCAGATTCACTGGGGAGATTTCAGGGCTGCCTTCAATGAACCGTACTACCCTGTGGTCTTGGAATATGCCTAGTCTAGAGAGTTCATGGACACTATTTAGGAGAATTTTTCTGTGATGGAGTATGAAAACCATTTTGATGAGTTGGTTCGGTATCCCCTTGAAGTCGTTTCGAATGAACAATTGAAGGCCCAGAGGTTCAAGAAAGGCTTGCGACAAGAGATATACTCCACAGTTTTCTTGTTCAAGTGGAGGACCTATGCTGAGGCCGTTGACCGGGAATTTATGTTAGAGATTCACAGGAAAGGAAGGGATGGTTTCTCAGGTTAAATATTAGTAGTAGGCAATGGAAAATCCTCATAGAAGAAAAGGAAGATGGAGGAACTTGTGAAGAAAGGAGGTGGCAGTTCAAGACACTCTTCGCGTTTGTTTTCATCTGCGTATTCTGATGAGAGATCTGTCATGTGCCACTGGTGTGGGAAGCCCGGGCACATCCAACTAGCATGCCTACTTCCTCCAAGGCCTTGTTACTAATGTGGAGGCATGGGGAATTTATGGTGCTTCTACAGGGTGTCACATCCACTTTTGAGTGGGGCATGGTCAGTGGCATCAAGAGGAGTGCCAGTATAGTCCGAGGCATGGAGGATTATGGGATCTTGAATTGGAGGCCATGGTGGTCGGGATGGGTCATCTTTTGGGAAGATCCAGTTTAGGGAAAAACCATATACTATATGTCGTCCTCAGGCAAAGACCAGACATCTCTATGTGGTGGATCAGACACCAGTAGGATCAGATTCGGGACCATCGATAGTTCGAAGTACCATTCTAGTCGAATCCTCTATTGATGCTATTTTTTTTGATATTGGTACCTCGGTTTCCTTAATTTTTTCCCATTTTTTGGATATAATGATCTGTCCAACTGATTTTTTATCTTTTGCGATGGATTTGGTTTTGCTGCTGGGAAATAAGAAGGAGCAGGGTCTCAAATCCCCATCATGTGTGATTTCCATGTTAGTGGTCGAGATGGAGTGGGACCTCTTTGTCTTATACATGGATATTTTTGACACCATATTCATAATGGATTTTCTATTACACTTATAGTCACACATTGGTTTCTATAGGAAGTGTGCGAGTTTCACGAAACCTAATGGGAGTCGTTAGGTTTTTCGTGGAGAATGGGATCCTCGGTCAGGTCATGCAAGACCTCCACACTCAGAGTTGGGAATTTTTATCTTCCACTTGTTGTTGCTTTCTCTAGAGGATGCTGGTCTTACCCTATGAGGGTTCATTAACTCATACAGTGAATGAGTTTCCATAGGTATTCCCATATTATTTTTCATGTTGGCCACCGGACCGGGATGTGGAGTTTTTGATTGATTTGGCGTCGGGAACAGAACCGACATCTCTTCCCTCATATCATATGGCCCCTACCGAGCTGAGGGAATTAAAGATACAGCTGGACGACTTAGAATACAAAGGATGCTTTCACCCGAACATCTCTCTTTGGGTATCTCCTGTGTTGTTTGCGAAAAAGGATGTTGGATCTCTCCGGTTGTGCATTGACTAATGGAAGCTGAATAAGGTAACAATTAAGAACAAATACCCTTCGCCAAGAATAGATGTTTTGTTTGATCAGTTGAAAGGGGAAAAGTGTTTCTCAAAGATAGAATTGAATTCAGGATATCATCAACTCAGTGTAAAGGAGTCATATATCCAAAAATAGCCTTCCAAAGCAGGTACAACCGCTTTGAGTATTTGGTCATGTATTTCAGATTGACCAATGCTCCAGTGGTCTTTATGGAACTCATGAATATGGTGTTCCATCAGTATCTTTATTCCTTCATTGTTGTGTTAATGGATGACATTCTAGTATACTATGGATCTAAGATGGAACACAAAAATTACATGAGGATCATCTTGGGCACTTTTCGGGATCACCGCCTCTATGTAAAGTTGTCAAAGTGCACTTTCTGGATCAGGGAAGTGAGATTTATGGGGCATGTGATCTTTGAGCAGTGGGTTTTCGTGGACCCTGAGAATATTAGTGCAGTTATTTCATGGGATCAGTCGATGAATGTGTTTGAGATATGGAGTTTCCTTGACCTTTCTGGTTATTACAGGTGATTCGTTCGGGATTTCTCTTGGATTTCTTCACCGATGTCCGTACTCACTTGGAAAGGGGTGAAGTTTTAATGGGCCCAAAATATTAGGAATCATTCAAGGAACTAAATATGTGGTTGACTAACACCCCTGTAATGATTTTTCTATAGTCTAGAAAGGGATATGTGGTCTATTATGATGCTTCAGGTATGGGTCTTGGGTGTGTGCTTATGCCGGATGATCATGTGGTGGCGTATGGATCTTTCCAACTCCAACCACACAAAACAATTCCCAACCCATGACTCGGATTTGGCAGGGGTGATTCATGCTTTAAAGACTTGGCATCACTTCCACTTTGGGGAGAAGTTTGTGGTCTACTCTGATCACAAAAGCTTGGAATATATCTTCTCGTAGAAGGACCTAAACTTGAGGAAACATCATTTGATCGAGTACTTGCAGGGGTTTGACTTTGACATTAAATATACCCTAGTAAGGGTAATTTGGTGGCTGATGCTTCGATCATCATTCTTTTAATGTAGGCTTTTAGGAATTCCAGTGATGAGTGAACTTTTATGGGGCTTTTTTCTCAAATGCATGTCGAGACCAGGGAACAAACTAGATGTGCATTCTTGGAGAGAGTCCATTGACTCCATCTCTATTGGAGTTTATTCAGCAGGAAATGCCCAATGATTATCTTTGTCAGTAGCTAAAGAAGTTTCTTCATGGTGTGGAGAAATTCTATGATTGGTCATCTTCTCCCGGGGGGCATCTTGCGCTTCAAGGGCCGTTCAGTAGTGCAGTTTTCTCGGTGGATGGTGGAGATGGAGGACATCCACAAGTCTGAGTGGGATGTCCATCTAGGTTCCACCAAGGTGTATTATGATGTGCGATGATAGTTTTGGTGTCTAGGTATGAGACGGGACATAGAAAACTTTGTGTTGAGATATTATACATGTTAGCAGGTGAAAGCAGAGCATCAAAGGACCTCTTCTTTGCTCAAGTGATTACCCACTACTACTTGGAAGTGGGATGAGTAATCCATGGACTTCATTATTGTCTTACCTCATACACCTCAGGGTAAGAATTCCATTTGGGTGGTGATTGATCATTTGACCAAATCATCCCACTTCATTCCGAACTGAGATACAACTAAAGCGGATGAGTTGGGATGTTTGTATCTTCAGGATGTGGTGGGACTCCATGGAATGCCATCAACATTTGTCTTAGATAGAGACCCTAATATCACTTCTTGGTTCTGGGAAGGCCTTTAGAAGGCCTTGGGGTCTCAGATTAAGATGAGAACTTTATACCATCCCCATACAGATGGTCAGACAGAGTGGGAGAATCAGATTTTGGAGGACATGCTCAGTGCATATGTTCTAGACTTTGGAGGTTCCTGAGATATCAATTTGGGGTTATTTGAGTTTTTTTATAAAAATATTTACTAATACTCTATTATAATGGATCCTTTTTAGGATCTCTATGGTCAGAATTGTCGATCCCCCCTCTGTTGGGATGAGGTAGGTGAGACCTCCCGGTTAGGGTCGAGTCTGGTGCAGGAGACGTCTGAGAAGGTCAAGTTGATTAGGAAACATTTATTGACAGTTTATATTCTCCATAAATCATTTACTAATTATAGGCGTTGAGATATAGAGTTTTCTATGGGTGATAGGGTATTCTAGAAAGTGGCCCCTCATTTGGGCCATCGTCGATTGGGGAAGTAAGGGAAGATGACGCTGTGGTATGTCGAGCCCTTTGAGATCAATGAGCATATTGGAAAGGTGTCATACATGTTGGATTTACCTTCTCAGGTGACATCCATCCATGATGTCTTCCATGTCTCTCGGTTAAATAAATACTACCCGGATCCATCCCATGTGCTCAGTTGGGAAAAAATGAGATTGATCCTGACATGTCTATTGTTGAGCGGCCAGTGCAAATAGTTGACTCACAAGAGAAGTTACATTGAGGAAAGTCCATTCTGTTGGTCCGGGTTCATTGGAAGCATGATAATGATGCACATGATACATGGGAGTGGAAGTCATGTGTCGAGGAAGAGTACACGTTCTTGTTTTCCAATCAAGCTTCAGGTAGAATTTTTGGGGTGGAAAGTATTTCATGGTGGGGAGAATTATCACATCCATGACTTATTTTAAAGTAACATTTAATTTAATTTCCATTAATTCTTTGTTATGGTGGTTTCCCAAGCTTTTTTTGGAGGAAAGGGTGAGTTTTCATTATTTGGGACAAACCGTGAGCCCATTTCTTGATTTAAAAACCATTTTTTTCTTTTATAACTATTTCATTTTTTAATATTTTGAACCCATTCTAATTCATAAATGGTTCCCACTGACCTATTAACACCACCATTTAAATTTGGACCCTTTGGAAATCCATAATAATGGTGGATTTAGGTTTTTATTAAAGGAATTGGTCCATCCCGAATGCTCATTTACAGATTTTAAAAAAAATTTATTAATTAATAAAATATTCAATTTTAAAGAATTTTCATTGATTCCAAGTGATACCAAAGCCCACTGAACCCAGTTGAGTTCCCATTCTCTTTCATCCCCACTTTGGAGCTCGTATTTAGCGTGAATTAGTGCAGAACTTCTTAGGGTTTCTCAAATCGTCCATATTTGAAGAGGTAAATTCTTTCCTTCATAACTCTCTCAATTCATACTATTTTTCCTCCATTACAATTCCTAATTAGACCCTTACTCCTCCTCTTCGAACCTAACATCCATTTCATCCCACCAAGTTTCTCAAAAAATATTTGGAACCCCAT
The DNA here is from genome assembly GCA_963277665.1 of Viscum album. Lineage (NCBI taxonomy): Eukaryota > Viridiplantae > Streptophyta > Magnoliopsida > Santalales > Viscaceae > Viscum > Viscum album. Next base: position 1,211,598,107 of record OY728143.1, on the reverse strand, counting down.
TTTGAAGGGGGATTTTTGGAGAAACTTCAAAGAATATCAAGTAAGTGTCTCTCCTATTAAGTTCCCCCCCTTCCCATAGAGTTTCATTTAATTTACTCGAAGTCACAAATGACTAGGGGGTATGGTTTCAAACCTCGGGTTTAAAATTAAGTTTTCTTGGTCAATTATTGTGGATTTAGGTTTGATCTAAGTCACTCTTAGTGCGGTGGTGGTGCGACTTGATTTTCGCATGGTGATTCAAGGGTTTCCTTTGATTTGGTAGGTGATTCCTTTTGGTATGAAATATTTTTTACCAAGATTTTGTTTTTATGGTATTTTCATGTCTATTTCATTTTAAATTTTCTGCAAAAAATTGTTTATGGGAAATTATAAATCAAATGAATTTTAAGTGCCATTTTTTGGTGAAATTTTATGTTTTTCATATAAATCTTTTATTGGTTCATTAAGAGAAACCCTATAATTATTTAGTTGATATTATTGAACTTTATTACTGATGAAAATAATTTTTTTCAATGTTTTTATCCTTTGTTTGTTGTTGAGAAATTGGTTTTGGTAGAAGTTTGTTAGGTAAAATATTTTTTGAGTACCAATTTGGTGTCAAATTGGGTGTTTTATGTGACTATTAGTGATGTTTAGTGATGTTTTATATGAAAATGGATACATTTATCTTTCTAAAATTCTTTGAGCACAAAGGGGGAAGCTCAGGTACCTAGGTGGGTGTATTTTTACTAGTACGGCTAGTGAACCGGATAGGTTTTGTCCATGTTTCCCTTAGAATTTGGATTAATAAAACTCTAAATAAACTATATGGATGATTATTGGTTACCAATAAGTTATGGGTATGTTCCATACTAGTTTCTCATGCATGATAAGGGATTTTTCTATGGTTAATTTACACCGAGGTACGAGGTACATAGGGCCTGAGACAATCTAATGCCTAGGGGTGTTCCCGATTTTGTTACTCATTGGATTTGTAGTATTTTCTATAGTATTAGGGAATTTTTGGATGTGAATTATAGTATATAACATTTATTATTAAATTTTTTTAACATTCTGAAAGTTTTAGTTTGAAAATAGTTTTCAATTGAAAGTTATGTTTCGTGGAATTTATCACTCATTTTCATTGCATATTAAAACTGCTTACTTTTTCACCTTGTATGGCATGCACTTTGGAATCATTGTGTGGTATCATATTAGTATTAGTATAAAAACCTACTTAATTCCTTTGGGATTATGTATACTTGGTTATGTTTGACTCAGGTAAAGTAAAGGCTTTGGGTGGTGGCGGTTCGGGGTGTTAGTTCCCTTCCTTGGAGCGGAGTTGTGGAGACAACATGTGGGTGATGACCCCTTGTCATGTGGAGTCCTTGGGGATCTCTTTATAGTATCATTATTTGTATTTGAACCATTTTTATTGTATTTAATCCAATTTATTCAGTTCTGGTTAATTCTTAAGACTTACTTGGCTCGAAAATTTCAGATTTATATTATTGGTTGTTTGTAATGTTTTATGCTTTCACACTCAGGTAAATCATTACCAAACCTAAATTAATAATTCCCTAGAACTTGCGCCAGACCATGAGGATTGGGAATAAACTTTTTACCTTTCCACGGGCGAGGTTTGGTGTCGGTATTGGTGATCTCCAGATTCAGTTCGTGACAGACTAACCATCATGTTCTAATGGAGAGTGATAGAAAACATGATCCGGATAGAGTTTACAATTAAAAAACCACAAAATTGTGATGGGTTAATTCTTATTTACTATATAGTTAGAAAATTAAATAGGATCTTTTGTTATTTTATGATCCATTTCATAGAGTTGTGGAACTCTTTTACTACTTAGAATAAGACTATTTGGAAATGTTATTACTTGACAAGTAGAGTTTCATCAAATAATTGAATTCCACCACAATCAAATCCCTTTGTCCAAATGATGAGTATTTAAGAGGAATATTTTTCATTCTTAAAACACTATAATCAATAAACATAGAATCACATAATCCACAAAATATAACTATATATTCATGTTGTCTTGAAACATTTACCAAAACAAAAAGAATAGGACAAAATAATATAATTTCCCAAATATAATAAACTATAAATGATGAAATACTAATTTTAATCAGAAAATGTAAACTATAGTACCTAAAGTTCAACATAGACCATTAAACAAATAATTTTCCTTAAAATATCACAAAATAATCCAAACTGAGTCTGAAAACCAAACGATATAATAATGTGATTGCATAGTCTTTTATCTCTATATAAAATCGATCACTCTTCATGTCTCGTTCCAAAAATTAATTTTAAAAATCACATATTCTCCAGGATATGTTAATAATTCCATAAATAACATTGATCTCCATAATTTTACAATAATAAGATTGATTATTAAAAAATTAAAAACAACCATTAATCTTCAAATAAATTCCCATAGTATTATATTATTCTTAGACATATAGATTTCAAAAATAATGAACATCTTCCAAAATAATATTTACCACTTAATCCCCAAATAATTTTATTATGCCATGGATATCCATTTGGTAAAACATAAGTCCCAAAAATAAACTTATTATTATTCCACCTAGTCATTTAAATAAAAATAAAAGGAAATACTAACCATGGACTTCTCGTTGGCCAGTGGTAGGTAATAAAGCATTGTTTCACTTCAATTGTGGGTTCGATTTCCACAGCCTTGTCTAACATGATGGGTCTTCACCCTTCCTATGGTTTTTTCTTTTCCTAAAATTATATAATTTTATAACATTCTCGAAATGACATAAAATCCTAAAAAATAACCATAACAATGTTTATACTCAATGTTTATCGGATACTATTCATTTTGAAAACCAAAATGTAATAACCCATAATTATCTCAAAATCAAAGATCATATAAACCCTAATGGTTATAAATACCATTGTAATTATTTTGAAATAAGAATTGAAAAATCTTTGTCAAATAAAATTTCCACATAATAAACATCAGGGTTACACATAATAGAAAAATTCTTCCAAAGTAATCCCATCATCGAAAGGGAATTAGTTATTTTAATCATTTCATTATCATAAATTCTATCATAACTCTTGAATCATTTATATGTAGAATTTTTAATAATTAAAAATTCACTGTGATCCTTTAACCATGATTCTCCAGATTATTTCTTAATACTTATTTCCTAAAAACAATAACATGAATCGTATCCTGAGATTTAATCATGTCAAAACCTGAGACAAGAAATAATCCAAACCTTTCATATGTTATTTTCATTTTCCTTATATTCAATTAAAATGGAATTAGTTATTGGTAACATATATTTTTATGGTCCTACTAATCCCATTTTTTAAACTTCTTCTCAGGAAATTTATTCACAAAAGGACAATACTCCCCACATTTAAAAAAATCAATTGATAACTCGGAAAGAAATTCATTCCCATTCTCAGAGTCAACTAAATTATTCCTTTTAACTTGGTAGGTTATAACTTTATTACCTTCATTACCATATCTATAACATATTCTATACATTTTAAAACATTTTCCAATGTGTTTATTTCTACATCCTCAACACATTTGTCTTTGAATACACATAACTTTATGATTATTACCTTAACATCCATAGGTATTTGTTTATATCATATAATATGCATTATAAAACTAACCAAGGTTCCTATGGTAAATCCCGAATCATTATAGTTTGTTTAGAATAACCACAAAATTTTTCATTATAGCTCCCATTTTATTTGGTTTCATATCCAGAGATCCACCACATTTTCCTTCACATCCATTGTTACTTTGGTTCAGGCATGATCTATCCATTTACTAAAACCAAAAAAGGTTATTATGAGTATATCAATAAAATCATGTTTTCTCAAACACTAAGATATAACTATTATTGATTTCTCAAAATCATTCAAATATCTCTAAAATAACTATGACTCATTATATTTTACTAACCATTTTGGGTATATATAACTTGTATCTTATGCTTAAATATCACCCAAACCTCTAAATTTATCTTTATCTACCTTTGATACAAACTATAATCCCCTAAAAATAAACATTACATAATCTTGAGTTAAGTAATTAATTGGACGTTCAATCACATTTAGGATCTTTTCAAGATTTTATTTTAAGAAAATTATGATATAACTAATATACAATAACTCAAATATTAAAAATTATAAACTTATACTCACTATCCATTTTTTTCATAAAAAAATGATAATAAAATATGATTTCATTTCATGTTTAAAATTCATAAATTTTCCATAATCCCATCCCTAAATATATTCTTCTTTAAATCTAGTGAAAAACATTTGAAAATTAATATGTTCATAAAAATATTTATAAGGGATTCACAAGGAGTTAAAACTGTTAGTCTTTGCGAAAACATATAAACCATGATTAAATTATGATAAAGAAATACTTTTCACCTTTATGATGTAGTAAAAATTCTTCACTAAATATAAGATCATTTATCATCTATTTTATTGTCAAAATATTAAATTAAAACCCGTATAAAGTAATATATATCTTATAAAGGTTACTTGGTACATAATCAGACTTAAATGGAATAACCATATGGTAAAATTCCACACATGTAACTCTTATAAATGGAATAGACATACAACCCACTTCCATACCCAATGAATTAGTGGTTATAATATAACAACATGTACTTGGTTTATCATGTAACCACCCAACAAATTTCCAAGTACCATTATATAATGATAACACATAAAATATTTCAATTATCAATATTTCACTCATAAAATTTCATTTGAAATCACATGGAATAATATCAAGATACTGATATAATAAAACCATTATTAAAACCATTTTCAATAATAAAATACCTAAAATGGAATATGGTTTTTATTTTTCTTTTAAATACATTTTGTCTTATACAGGAATCCAAATAGAAAATAATGGTCATAGTGGCAGAAAAGTTGTTGTCACCTTGTACGTTAAAAAACATTCATTTTTTTGTTTAGTAAAATGATTCATAGAAAAATATTCTATTCAAAAACCAACGAGTTAAATTAAATTTCAATGGGGTTAGAAAATAACCATATAGAAGATGGTATTTTATAACATCAAAATATGCCTAAATGAAAGGACATTGAGAAGAAGTCCCTTACCTTGAGTCCAACTCATCAGGTACGTTACTTATCTTCATGAATAATAAACATAGGTTGATTTATACATTATTTAGAACCCATTTCATGTTAATTATTCTTTTTATATCACTTATTACCATGTTATAACAATTATAAAATGATTTAAGTTCACGTTGAATGTTTTGTCGATATTTGGTACATGAGTAAAAAAAGAACATGTTATGATATTAATAGTCCATGTGTTCATTAAGATAATGATCTATAGAGTAAAATTAATGTCATAATAATCAATTTTATACATAAATTATAATTTTGAAATCAATCCATCCATTTATGGTATAAAAAATGAACAATGTTATACTCATAGAGACAGTAGGTCGAACGTATGCATGAGTAATGTTTCAATTTTTATTTGATCATTATGGAAATATGGTAAATATTATTTTATTTTTCAATAATTATAATAATATAATTAACATCATAATAATAATTTAAGTATACTTATATATTATATGATTGATGTAATGAATATAATGCAGTTACATCACTCAGTGGAGGTGATAGTTCACAAGTACACAGGAACGAAATTATCATTTTAATTCTAATGAAAAGTTAGAACGTAAATGTTATATTATTATCATATAATGATTAATATGTAATTAATATAAAATATTAACTTTTATTCTATCTTTATAACCATTCATGAGAGATTTGTATGGAAAATGAATTATATTGGTTCGTGGACGTGATATTTTACACATATGCACAAAAAATTAATTCCACACCCATTTAATGGAAGTGGAGATGGATTTAGGTGATGATATGAACATAATAACATCTCATTATATTTAGTATACATGAGTTAATATTTCATAATAGTTGGAGGAGATTTTAAGGAATTTTAAGAAGAAATAAAATATAAATACTTAAAGAAAACGATATATCTTCTTCGGTTGATCAACTTTTGAAGAACACCTTAACACCTCTAAGGATGATTTTCTGGCTAAACTAATTCCTCAAGAATATGGGGAGGGATTATTGGAAGGGGTTTGGACATATATTTTCTAAACCAAAAAGTTATGTAAGTGTAATAAATAGAGATGAGTGGGTACCTTTTAATAGGATAGGGGTGGGGCACCTTGGAATTATTAACCCCTTATAACTCTTACTGTTTTATCAACTAATTTACCATTTGAGAGTTAAAATAACTTAAAATTCATTCTAAACAACCAATTAATGAGTCATTAATGTCCATTTCAGATTTATCACAACTTGGATTCAGAACCCCATATTTTTAGAAATTTTATATCATTTAATTATATATTTTATATTTTTAAATATTAATTATGTCAATTTTGACAATATTCATTACATGACATTTTTAAAATATCCTAAATAATTTATTCCTTATGAAAAAAATACATTAACTCAATTATAACATGACATATAAATCCATAAAATTCTTGGATAGAATTAAATATTTGAAATTATATTTATTTTAATATTGTTAATATCATCTATCTGATTCACTCTTTAATAAATCCATTACTACATCATGTTTGTGTCATAATTAATTTTAAATAGTGAATCCCTAAAAATTATAAATAAATTTCCATGAAGTAGGTAATCATTTTATATTTTTATATACTTTTTATATTTGAGGATATAACTTATATATTACCGTATTAATTTTTTTGTAATAAGAGACATGATTATGGCATATTTTTCTTTAGTTCAAATTTAATGTTATATATGTAATAATCACTCCCAAGTGGAAAAAATATCAACCCATGGATTTTGTAGGTCAAAAATAACTCATCCAATAGTATTAGGATAACTGTTAGGGTATTTTAATATTATTATAATATTGCCTTTACCTTTAATTACCCTATTTACCTTTAAATATGGTAAATAAAATACTAAAGTTATTATTCACCAATTAATATTTTGATCACATTGGGAAAAAAATTTCACACTGATTAAAACCATGTATGTTATCTTTTGAAAATTTAATTCATAAAAGTGGAAAATTTTAATTTAAAATTAATCCCCTTGTCAGAATGAGAAAATGAGAATTTTAAGTAAATGTTCAGAAGTTCACATAGTTTTTTCTATTCAAATTTAATATAAAATTTATTCCAATGAACTATATTGGATTAAATTATAAAAACATAATCTAATTAAAATTTAAAACCAATTAAAAGGATAGTCTAAATATTTAAATAAATTATTAGAAAATGTTGTTTTGAATTAAAATACAGGATTTTTCACAATTCAATAAAAATTAATTTAATCATAAAATTTCCCAAAGTAGAACAATGTAAATTCTTATGTCCATCTTTAAAATAATAAGTTAATTTTATCAAAATAAGTAATAAAAGTTTCAAAAAATAGATTTAAAATGGGTTCACCAATAGAATTTTAAAAAACAACATTTTTTTCGAGAAAAAAAATTCTTTTATCCAAAAAATTGATTTTTTTTAATGTATAGAAAACATAAAAAAAGAATTTTATACACAATATTTAATATATTACATATATATTTAATTAATAAAATCCATAAAGAGTGATTTTATTATTTTTTAAAATAACATATTTTTATTTAAATAGTTTTTCCATAAAAATCATCTTTTTATATTCAATTAGTTTTTATTTAATCTACTTATTAATTGGGTGATCAATGACACCTTATATAAACATGTTTAAACCCTATTTTCATAATCTAGTTAATATTGTTCACTCCCACTATTCTAATAGTTATGCTAAAACAACAACTTAGAATAATAATATTAATAATATAATATTTTCTAGTATAACATAGACTTGCGTGCAACATAAGATTTCAGATAAACCCATTATTGTGTTTCAGGTAATCTATCAGACATAGAATCCATTTAAAAGTAAAACTAATTTCTAATTAATAAATTAAAAAATTCCTTAGTCTATAATTTCATGGGAGGTTACAGATTGTTCTTATAAAACACCATTTATATGGATTTATTTAGGATAAATCATTTTTATAAAAGGGAAAAAGATATCAAAAATTATTAAATAAAATAAGAGATAAATCCTTTCTATAATTATTAATGAATGAAATATTACCGGTGACACACACAAATTATACTACCTCTCTACAAACACATACAATTATAGTATTCATCAATACATCAATGTACACACATTATAAAAATAATTAGTAATAAATATAAAGTAAATGTATCAATAAGAACTTTAATATATAAGAATATCTAATAGAACATAAAAATGATGATTTTTTACTAAAATGTATCATTATCATAATATCTTACTTTGGATATTACAAATGTCCTACACCATGATAACATGCATTACTTATCTATGAGTTTTCATCACTTATAGCATGAATCATTCGTGTCCCACAAATGATTTCAACTGTATATATAACATATATTGCAAAAATAATATCTTGTAACTTATGGTATTTCATTATAGAAGTTAATTACTATGACCTTTTAGTGTTACAGATACTCTTTGGACATTATCACATATTATGAAACATATAATAACAATAATGATCTTATAAAGAGTTTATTAATGTTCAAAAATATTGATGTGGGCTATCATAAATTACACAGAAGTCGGTTCATGGGTACCAACTCCATGATAATTACTATATTCCCCAAATCCAAATAATTTTTTTTTGTATCGTATAACACATTCCACACTAACCATGAAATCATGTTTTCTAGTTGTAGGAGTTTTAGCCTTATCTCACTTCAATTTTTGGTTTAAGATCCATGATTTCTCTAGATGTGATAGGTTTTCCTTTTTAATGAATATATTTTAATATAATTCTTATATTATCCACATAAATAATCTAAACATACTTTCATCAATGCTCACTAAAACTTGAATTTTATCATTATATTTCAACATTTGAATTGATCAGTCTTCCTCAAGTAATTCTTCACGTTGAACCTAAAATTTACATAGATATTATTATAATTAAAGATCTATGAAAGTTTAATTAATTTCATTAAATTTCCATCACAAAGACCATCAAATGTATGACCCAATAATTTGATAATATGAGCATACTTATACTTATAAACACTAAATTCTCTTTCATATTTTTTGTTTACAATATTTATCTTAGTTCCAACCACTATCAAAATCCCAAAAAATTGTTGGAAACAAAAATCATAGTCAATAACCACATAATCATAAAATATCAATTATAGGATGCCCAATTCATGACATCTTCTATTCAATAGGTGACAAGATAACTTTTTACTTAGTCATTCCTTTTCATTATTCAAATCCGTTTTGATGGTTTATTTGTTTTTTCTGAATTTGAAATGTGTAACACTTGGGATTTCCAAACTATGTTTGTAAAAATCCTCTTTGTTTTGGAAATGGTGACGATAGAGTAAAATACAAATGTTAACTTTCATGGGTTACTAATACTAGGTTAAACTTTTCAAGATCATCATATAATTTTTTTATGAAGATAATGTTTTAATTATAATAAAAACAATCACTCTATTCTTCAACAAAATTCCTGGTTATTTTCTAATACGTATACTTATCATAACGGTTCTCACCAATATTTTTCATCTAATTATAAAATGGATAAATAAACATATCCTATAATACAAATTATAATAACCATGTTTACTCATCAATAGATATAATAAGTTAAGAAATGACATTTTATTTTATTTTAAAAAAACAAACCTATTGTCTATATAATGTTACTGTATTTAGAATCTTGGATTCATAAATCACTTGTTCATAAGTGATCCACATCATCTTCAACTATTTTTTTCAAAATAAGAATAGGTAGCAGAAATATCTTATATTGTAAAATTCATCATAACTTGTGTTAATAAAAAATTAAAAAAAAATTCTTAGATAAAATATAAGGGTAAAAAGGGATATATTGATGATTGAGTAAGGATGAATTTTTTATAAGGGTATGAGAACATGATCCTAACATTTGGCAGCCAAGCCTCCTATATCTGTGATCATAGTCTTAATACATTGTATAATTGTAGAAACCTAACCCAAAAAAACTTGGAATCAGTGTCATACCAAAATTACATTTTCATAATATACAAGTGAATTTCATCCCAGTGGACTGAATAGTTTTGTTGTATTGATAATATAGATACATACATGTGTCTTATTTTAAAAATAAAAACACATATTACAACATAAGTATTTTTGGATAATTTAATTCCATGTAGTGTATCCATGTATATCATTCTTACTAAACATCATTGAATCCTTGGGAAAGGAAAAAATAAGGGTGAAACCAAATTCCAATTAAGGTTAATGTATAATGGAATAAATAATGAGTCAATGAGAATAATTTATATATATAGGATTCTAAATTAGATCACATTCCATGTAATCAATAAATAAGAATGAAGTGAGTCAATAATATATAATGGAAAATGACTACATACACATGGTATTTAAAGAACTAGGTCAGGAATAATTCATATGAAATCATAAATAACAAAAAAAATCCATTTAAAAAGTAATATGGGATTATAATGGATCCATAGAGTTTTTTATAGTTAAAATATCATGGATAACTAATAATGAATCTGAATGAAGGAAATGGCTAACTATTAGACGTCACATTTCCTATGAACATGATATCTTTACCATTAAGACCATTCACAATATTTGTTAGCACACTTCTATCAAAACATTTCACAGGACAATTTAAATCTCCATGTTGAAACCCATCTTTTCTACTTGGAAACAAACCTGAAAGGTTTTTCCGATTTAATTTTATCTCATGAGACTATTGATTCATCAAGGGGATTACTTTAAATAGTCCCCAATACATGACATTCCTGTCCAAACAATTCCTCATATATTGAATAATCTATTCAATTAAAAAAAACATCCCTTATCAAATATTTTTTTGATTAAATGATATATATTAATAAATATTTTCCCATTAAATAGAAAACCCTTCAATGAAAATAACTTGTGTAAAATTTTTTATCATTTACCAAATTAAAATATCATAGAAAAATTATTTCTATAGTAAGGGGAAATTCAATGTTCAATGGTCCTCAAAAATTTAATATTTCCAGGGGACTACAAAATAAATCAAGGAACTGAATTTCAATACCACCATTCGCCAAATCAATCAAAAACCATTTAGATGAAGAATAAATATGGTATTAATAAATCATATACCATGTAAAATAAAAAAAGTGTTTAGTCATTGATGAATGGAAATATTAAAAAAAATAAATTTTAAAGTCATTCTTGAGGAAAAATCCATTTTATTTTGAATAATATTTTTTAAATACTTTTCATTGAAAATCACATTATAAAAACATTTTCGTTAATAAATATCATTTTAAACATGAAATGGAATCTTTTATGTAATTATAAAGGGTACGTATTTAAAGGCCATGAAAGTTAAAAAACATTCCTTTTTTATTGAAAAATGATGGAAAAATAATATGTTCGAAAAGTTACTAAAATATTCATTTGAAAACATTTCTAAAAGAAAAAATGTTTACACTTTCCATTAATAAATAATTTTTTAATTGTTAAAATATTTTTGAAAAAACATTCAGAAAATATGTTTTTTAGAAAATAGGTTCTCCAACTAAAGAGAGAATTGATGTATTATATTATTAAAAAAATTTTAATAAATCATTTTGATTACCAAGAGTGAAAAAATTGTAATATTAACTGAAAAAATTAATCAATAATAATATGAAAATAAAAATAATTGATTTATTAAACAATGATAAAATAATTTCTTTTATTGAAAATTCAAGTTTAAATAATCCCAAACCAAATGTGTTTGTTAAGTATACCATTTATAAGACTATAATGTCTATGTGAGAATAAATAAGTGAATTGATTATTTGATTCAAATTTAAATATGTGATAATCAATTAGAAGTAAAAAAATATATTAATGTGTGATTTCATGCATAATCTTACTATATTAATGATGTAGAAGATATAATATATCCCAGTGAAAAGGAATAAGTTAATGAAATTATTTATCACTTGGTAACATTTAATTCATATCCTATTAGAATAAATAATTCAAATTGAAGCTCAAAAGAATAGGAATATAGAATAATTGATGATATAATATATTATAATTTTTAGTAGATTCACCTCACAAAATAATTATGTGGAAAATTTGTCATTTTTTCAAAGATGTAAAAAAGGTGATATTAATTACGCATACCTTGGGTTTCCCTTTCAGTAAACATCCATTAAATTACTATATAATGGTTATAAACATATCAATAACTTCTTCCATAAAAATAATAATATTTATAATATCACATATGATCTTATTAAAACATCATTATTACCCATTTGTTACTAACTATTCATTTTTTTTTTACTTTTTCAGGTGTTAATTTTCTAGTTTCTCGAGTATGTTTGGACTTTTTATATTTGTTAATATTAAATAGAAACTGATTTTATTATATCCATAATGAAACCCATTATTTAAATGTTATATATATTCATTATATATGTATTCAGATTACTTGATAATATTTGGAGATAGGAAATTATATGCACCATTCATGGAGACGGTATGTCAAATGTATGCATGAACACTACTTCAATTTTTATTCATATTTGAATGAATGAATTGTAAATGATATAACTGTATATAATAATTATATCATTACTATAATTTCATATTTCTCACATAGGATTTTTAAATCCATTTTTTATACATTACATGTATAGTTTGAACGAGTCACATCACTTTGTAGAGGCAGTAGTACACACTTCGACACACGATGTTATCATATTTACACAATATAAAAAGCATGAAGTTATCTGTTGTATAAAAATTCAATAAGTATGAATAAAAAATAAATATCAATGATATAATTTAAAAAAATTGTGTATAACATAATTCTAATCCATTTGAGGTGGTAATGGATAACATGAAATTATTAATTTCATGAGGTGGTATTTCACCGTACAAAAATGGTATGTTCGTTAAAAATTTTATTGATGTGTGTGTAGGTGCAGCTAAAACCCTTAAAATACCAAACTATATGTATATTTTGGATGTTATTTTTATTATATAATATATATAGAAAAGTAATAGAAGTTGTGGAGAAATAAATGAATGAAAAGTGATCATTGAATGATGTTACCAATAATTCAAGTAACTCCTTTTGGGTTAAAAAGAAGATATCATTAGATTTACATCGTCCCAAAGTGGGGCATCTAGGACTAGGGTATGGTATTTCGGAGATTATTTGGGCATATTTCTTTAAAGACATAGGACATTAGAGTTATGAATAAGATTAAGGGTAGTGTGCCTTTTTAGAGTGATGTAGTAGTGGAATTCTGTAAAATTTCTGAAAATGAAATTCCACCTACGTTTTTTCCATGTAAAGAGTTTAAAATAATGAATAAATTATTAGTAAAATGACTAAATTCTATACATGGGAACTTAAAATGGATTTTTGAAAAGTTTATATGTCATTTTAGGCCATATGTTTAATGTTATTATTTTTCTAAGATATCTTTTCTCCTAATTGCTTTAATAAATTTTAATCAAATTCATAATTGTTTTTATTAAAAAACCATGTTAAAATTATTAGAAATTTTAAATTTTTCTTGTTTAAATTATAGAATTAATTTTTAAAAATTCCAATGAAAAAAATTTCCAAAATTACTTTAAACTTAATATTATAGAAGGGACAACAAAGGAGGGTTTTAAAGTAAAATGTTCACAAGTTTTCTATATTGTTATATTAAATTAAAAAGTAAAATTTCTTCAAATATCACAAATTTTTTAATTGAAATATAATATATCTAATTAATAATTAAAATAAATAATAAATATAATTGAACCTTATTTATAAATTAGGTGAAGAAACAGTTTTTGAATCAAAATTCATTATTTACCACTTTTCATCAAAAATTAAACATCAGGAGAAAATACAATAAATTTACCCTAAGATAATATTAATGTTAATATTTCAAAAAAAATTATTTTGACATATCAAATTCATAAATTTTCCAAAATTTGGATTTAAAATGGGTTCTCCATTAAATGTTTTCAAAATAATCTCTTTATAAAAATACAATTTATCAGCATAAAAATGTATTTTTGATTATCTTATGCAAATAGAACATGTTGTAGGAATATAAAAAATAGTTGATTGATTATATAATTTATATATTTAATTATTATAATTAAAAAATATTTATTAATTTAATATATTACGAAAAATTGTCTTTGGGATCATAAATATAAAAATATCACATTTGTATAAATTTGTTTATATTTTCATTTCAAATTAGTCGGTGTCTAATTATTTCATCATAGATTTTTATAAAAAAATAGAATTATATAAGCACATTAATATTATTCATAATAATTAATTTAAAATATAAGTTATATTATATTAAATAATATTGGTTTAATAATATATTTTTTCGGTTAAAATTTAGTCTTATGTGTAAAACTGGTTATTGAAGAAAGTATTTGTTTCATGTGATGCATGCTAACTCGGTATTATGTGGATTTCATGCTATAGAATATATCAAATTTTAATAATTTATTATACAAAGCATAAATTCTATAGAAGTTATATTATATCAAATTTTGGTTATCTTTTTGATGTTTTGGGGTGTTATATTCTCCCCATCATTATTAAATTACATCCTCGCAATGTAATATTGATATGGGTAATATATTTTTTTAAATATCATATGTTTAATACCAAATCATTTGAAACATAATCTAGAAAACATAGAATGGGATGTAAAAAGGAATCATGGAATAATATAGAAATAGTTCATTATGTATGAGAATATTAGTGGAACGTTTATATACATATACAGAGGAAAAGTATATATATTTATAGGGAGTTATTGAGGTGGTCAGTAACTGACATATGAATTATTGATGGATTATTGAGGTCCTCATATCCCCAAATCATTGATAATTTAAAATATTATAGGTTCAATAAAAATTAAGGTATTAGGATAACATTTTTGTTTTAAGATACTTTTCATAATATTGAGGAATTCATTTATTGACCAAGAATATATGGAAATATAATTTCTTGTAAAATTTCAATTTCATATAAAAAATTACGCGTTTGGATTATGATTTTATTAAATTATAATTCAACACTTTTATCTATGAAATGAATATCCAAAAATTAATTTTTATTCTTAAATCACTAAATTTTTTTATACGGATTATAGGATCCAAAAAAATCATTATATATGTTTGTAACTATTTTCTAGGACCAATATGTTTAATACATTAATAAATAAACCTAAATTGTAACACTTCTCCTTCATTATTTTTATTTAACAATAAATTATTAAAAATAATAACAGTTACTTCTTGAGGAGGACATATCATAGTCTAGTTATAGGCATGAATCCCTTGACACCCTTTATCATGGGTTCTAGACCTGCCACCTTATTGTTGTTCCATTTTCCAAACCACATAATTTACATGTAACAATTATGTACATCCATTAAATAAATTTGATCACTAAATAGTCTTCAAACTTAGGTTTTCAATACAACCTCAATAAATAAGTATTATATCTGTTTAATTTCAACATGGGTCCATCCTTCGTATAAGGTTTAACCTTGGTCAATTATTTTCATTTCCTATTGAAATCATTAATAATGGGGTTTAATGAAAATTCGAATTATCCTAAGAATATACCCCAGGGGTGTAAAACTAGGTGCACAATAAGGGACATTTTCAAGTACAAGGATAAACTCAAGTTTGGATTGATGGACTTTTTCACATTTGTTAGCCCTAGTAATATGTGATTGAACCACATCCACGTGTAGTATACACACTGTGATGTATTTTTAGGAAAACCACAAAATCTCTATCTAAAAAAAAATATTTGGTTTCTCTTCTATAATTATCCTTAAATTATACCTTAGTGATATATTCTATAATCAATGTTTTTTTTAATTCTTATGCTCAATGATTCGAATATACTTTCTCTGATACCAACTGTAGTGACCCACCCAAAGAAATCTCGGATCTAGTGTCTTGATACTACTAAATTAGTATAATATATAAATTAACCATATCCCAAAGTACATAATAGTTTAGTATTATTGGTAAAATAGATACATACACGTGACTTTTCTTATAAATGAAGAAACAAATTAAAACAAAATTTTTTTAAGGAAAACATTATTTCATCTACTATATCATTGAATATCATTATTAGTAAACATCATTGAATCATGTGGAATATAAAAAAGGGAATGTTCAAATTATTAGAAAGTATAATTTACAATAGAAGAAATAATTAATGGATGAGAATAATTAATATCACAAGGTAAATAAATAAGAATGAATTCCATGAAATCAATACCTAAAAAGGAATTGAGTAAATAATATGGATGGATAAATAACTGAAAAAATAAGTAATTTAAATAAATTGGAATGGAATAATAAATATGGAAAGTTAATTAAATGAAAACAAATTCCATTTATTAAAAAAATGAGAATGAAATGAATCAATATAACTTTTCATTGTGAAAATGTGATGGATAATAAATATTGAATGAGGATGTATAAATTTGTTTAATTATTAGAATTAATGTTTCCTAGGAACATGATATAATTAATATCATGACCATTTAGAAGATATTTTAATTTTTGGGTAGAAACCCATCTATTTTTCTTTTAATAAAACTTAAAGTTTGATTCACCAAATAATTTCATCTAATGAGACTACTAACACATAACGGGATTACATTAAATAGACCCCAAACTATTCTATTCATTTATAAATCATTTCTCATATATTTAATAATTGACTCAGTTCAAAAACAATCTACCTTATCAAATATCTATATTGAGTAAAGAATGCAAATTTATCAATATTTCCCCTTTAAATCAAAGAAATTTAAAATTAAACATAATATGTATAAATGTTATATATGATAGGAAATTAAAATACCCCTTATAAATGATATGGATTATTAGTGGATTTTAATTGTTCAATTATCATATAAAATTTAATATTTCATGTGGATTATAAAATTAATAAAGAAAGTTAATGTAAATACTATCCTTTTTCAAAACAATAAAATACCATACAGAGGAAGAATAATGATATAATAAAAATATCATATCCCATTTGGATTAAAAATAATGTCTCTTGGTCATTGATGATTGTAAATATTATAAATATGGATTTTAAAAACATTTTTTTTGGAAAATATACTTTTTATTTTGAAAAAAATTGAAAAGAAATTTCTTTGAAAATAAATCTTATATAATAATTTTCAATTAATAGTAACATTTTTAATAAATAAATGGATAATTTATGAAATGAATATTGATAAATCATCACTGGCCATAAAAGGTGATAAATTCCTTTTCCATGGTAAAAATGATGGCAAAATAAAGTAACAAAAATAGTCCTAAAAAAAATTTAAAATAAAAAGGGTAAAATTGTATTTAATAAATGATTTTGGAATGGATAAAAAAATTTTTGATAACCATTTTATAAAACAATATTTTTTTAAAGAAAATAGGGTCATGACTAAACAAAGAAATGATGTTGGGTATTCATAGAAACGTTTTTTAAAATTTTCAAGTAAAAAATAGTGGAAAATTGTATTATTTCTTGAAAACGTCATGAATAACTATAAGTAAATAATATGAAAGTATATATTCAAAATTTATCAAATAATTTACTATAATTTAAATTCAAGGGTAAATAATCATGAAAAACATGATGTTTTTATGTAGACCCTTGAAAATATGATAAAATTGATGAGAGAATAAATCAATTAATAGATTATATTTTGAATCTTTAAGTCCTTATAAAATAGGTGGAAGTAAAAGGATATATAGGTATGGTAATTAGACAAAGTGTCATAGATTATTATTAAAAAATAGGATGTAATATAACCGAATGAACATGATTCTTATTATAAAACTCATTTCCTCTTAGTATTTTTTACATAAAATCATCCCAAATGAAATAATTCAAATTATAACTCAAAATAACATGAAAATAAAACAAATCATCATATAATATTTCATAATGGGTAGTGGATACACCACCCAAAAGTATTAAGTGGTCAATATGACATTTATCTCACAATTGTAAAAACATGAGATTGAAAACCCTTAAGTTGTGTTTTCTATTCAGATGGACGTCTGTTAAATTCTTGTACACTGGTTTTTAAAAATTCACTAGATTATAAAAAACAATTATAATATATATAATATCACATATGATCTTATTATCACATATTATTACAAATTTCTTGAAACCTTTCATTATTTTAACTGGTTCTGGTGTAAATTGTCTAGATTTTCAAGTATGCCTTCCCCTGTTATCATTCTTTCTATTAATTAGATCATGATTTCATAATATCAAAAATTTAAACCATATTTTAAATTCTATAGATATATTAATTATAAATTTATTAATGGTAATCCATAATATTTGGAGATGTAAATGAAATGGACCATTCATGGAGATGATAGGTTGTACATATACTTGAATGATACTTCCATTTCTTTGTCATATATAGAAGAAATTAAACTATATCATATTTATGTATATTATAATTACAATATCATTTTAATGTAATATATTTCTCATTTTATTTTTAAAACCAACTTTATGTGTTCAATTTATTTTGTGAACGAGTCACATCGCTTTGAGGAGGTGGTAGTCCACACTTTCAAAAACGATGTTATCGTATTTAAACAAAATGGAATTCGTGAATGTATTTTTATATAATAATTTTAGAACTATTAATAAAACATAGATTTAATATATATAACAAAAAAATATCATTTCCATCACAATTTCAAACCAAGATATGTGGTAACGGAAAAATAAACGCCATCATTTCGAGAGGTTGTAGTTTCTTATATACCAAAGAGAAGTTCATTACACATTTGATGGAAGTGTGTAATGGTGTATATAAAAACCCTAACATAAAAAAATATATGTATATTTAGGAAACATATTTTATTATATAATAATTATATAAAATAATTTAATGGTGGAGGATAAAATTAATGAAAAGTGATCCTTGAAGAACGTTACCTATTATTCAGGTAACTACTTTTGGTTTAAACCAACAGACTTCCAGGGATTGAATTCTACCCAAGGCAATGATTCTAGGTTTAGTGGATGTATTTATGTAGATTATTTGGGTATATTTTGGCTGATTAAAAATTCTTGAGATGTGGGAATAAGTGAGAGGGATGTGGGCATTTTTATAATGTTGGAGGGGTTGCATTCATGTAAATTTTTGAAAATAGAATTTCACCCATGTTATTCTATGTTACGTGGTTATAATAATAAAAATAACAACAAAATGAGCCCGATGTTTATGATTTAGTCAATGGCTAAGCAAATTTTTCTCTTAATCGCTGTAATAAATTTTTGTCACATTCACTCATATTATTGGTAAGAAACTATGTTTAACATATTATAAATTATATATTCATCATATTTCATATATTTAATCCTTTTTTTTTAAATTAAATTCACAACATTTTCAAAAAATAATTTAAATTTAATCCCATAGATGGGACGACAAAGCATGTTTTTGACGTAAAATGTTCAAAATTTTATTATGTATTATTTTGAATTTCAAAGTTGTATAAATAATAATGTAATAAATATGATTAATTAGTTTATAATATAACTAAATAAACATTAAAAAAAATTAAATATAGTTTTACCTCATATATAAATTAGATGAAAAATTATTTTTGAATTAAAATTTAGTATATATCAATATTCATCAAAAAAAGAAGCTTCACAGAAAAATATCAAAAATTAAAACTAAGAAATTTTTTATGTTCTAAATTCAAAAATTATATTTATTTTGACATATAATATATATTAATGTTTCAAAATTTGATTTTAAATAGGTTATCCATTAAAATGCGGTTACATTTCCTTTTTATAAAAATACTATTTTACACTTAAGTATAGATTTATTCTTATATTATTATAATAAAATATATTTTATGAATTTAAAAAATATTTTATGAATATAATATATATATATATATATAATTAATATCATTGAAAAATATTAATTAATTAAATTTATTAAGAAATAATTAATTTGGGAGAAACAAAATAAAAATATAACATTTATATTTAATAGGTTTATTTTTTCATTTCTAATTTATTACTAACTAATGAATTTATGATAGATTTATATAAAACATATATTTTCATATGCTTATAATACTATTCATAACCACATATTTTATAACTTTGTTATATTTTATTAAATAATAATGGTTTAATAATATATAGTTGATTGGTAAAACTAGGTCTACTGTATAACACAAGTTATCAAAGAAAAGTATTTGTTACTTGAAACGCCAGATAACTCAGTCTTGGGTGAATTTAAATCTATATAAAAGATTAAATTTATTTTAAATATTAAATATACTATAAGGTCTCTAGAGTTTATAATCTCTCAAATAAATGTTACTCTTTTTCAATTTTTGGGGTGTTACATCCTCCCCACCTTAAATAAAATATGTCATCAAAATTTAAACATGATATTGTAAACAAATTGTTTTATATTTCCTATAATTAATCCCACATCATGGTAAGGGTGTCTAAAGAATCATCTAAAAAATAGATAGTTGGAATTATAAAGGTAACATGGACTAATATATTACCAGGTCTCAGAGTAGGAGATTAGTTGTGGAAAGTTAACATATGTATATCAAGGAAAAGAATAAATATTTACAGGGAGTGATTGAAATCATCGATTAGAAACAAGTGAACGATCAAGGGAATGTTGAAGGAGTAAAATCAATAAATCCTTGACAATTTAGAAGACCATATGTTCAAAAAAATATTATGGATTATAATAACATTTTTTTTAAAATAATTTTCCTAATGATGAGGAATTATTTTATTGAAAATGAATATAATGAAATATACATACTAGATAAGTGTCAATTTCATATAAAAAATTACATATTTTTATATGATTATATAACATTATAATTAATCCAATTAATGTAAGAAGTTAATTTCCAAAAAATAATTTCTATTTTTAAATAACTAAAAACTCATGTTAATGGGTTATAAGATCCATAAAATAAGTATTTATATATTTATCTACATATTTTCAAAAAAAATATGTTTAATATAATAATATATAAACCTAATATGTTATACTTGTGGTTTATTAATAGTATTTATTCATTATTTTGTGTAACTAAAAATAATTACACCTTAACCATGACCCCATATTGGCCAGTGGTAGGCATGAAACCCTTATCATTCATCGATCATGGGTTCAATCCCTACCTCCTTACTAGTTTTCCTTTTTTTAAAACCATATAATTTCCAAAATAAATATGATGGACATCCATGGATTAATTTTTTTAAATAAATATCCTTATAACTAAGGTTTTTAATACAACATCAATAAATAATTACTTCATCTATTTTATTTAAACATATGACCCACCATTGTTTAATTTTTAACCATGGTCATTATTTTTCATTATCTATTAATATCTATCCTAATGGTTTTTAATTAAAATGTGAATTATCCTAAGAATATCCCTCAGGAGTGCCAACCATTTTATGAAAAAGTTCCATTTTCATGTACAATGTTGCACATGATTCAATCCCGAATCAAATTTTCAAAGTTGTTACCTCTAGGTAAATCTGTTCAAGAACCACATCCACTTGCAGTATCCACACATTTATGTATTATTAGAAAAAAACACCTAATCTCTATCTAACCAAAACAATATGATGTTATTCTATATTTATACATTAATTATACCATATATCTTTAATATCAAATATATGTTTTCCAAAATCAAGTTCTCTAAGTTTCTACTAAACATGCTATGAGAAAAACTATAGAGACCCAACCCTAGAAATCCTATAGCCAGTGTCATGATATCATTGAATTTCATTAATATTCAATTGAATATCAACCCAAAGGACTGAATAGTGTTTATGTCTTTGTAAACTAGATATATATAAGATTCTTGTTTTATAAATGTAAACACAAATTGAAAACATAATTTTTTAAGGACAAATTTGGTCCTTCTACTATATATTTTCATATGATTCATAATAAACTTTATGGAATCCTATGGAAAGGAAAAAGATAATGGTACCCTCAAATTCTTAGTAAAGTTAAAGTACAATTCAATAAATAATAAATTAATGATAATTATTAATATAGAAATGTTAATAACTGACAATACTTTCCATGTAATCAGCAACTGATAACGAAGTGAGTAAATAATATGGCCTATTGAATAACCGAATACACATTCATTTTAAATAAATGGAAATGGAATAATCAATATTCAGTGGTAAATAAATAAAAACACATACCATTTAATATTTAAATGGAGAATGAAATTCAACCATAAGTATTTTCATTGTGAAAATCTCATGGATAATAAATAATGAAAATGAAAAGAATGAAATTTGTAAAAATCATATATCATGTTTCCTAGGAACATAATACCATTAATATCATGACCTTTCACAAGAAAGTTTAGTTCAATGGGTAAAACCCATTTTTTTAGTTTGGAAATAATGTTGAAGGGTTTTTTGTAACATAATTTCATATCATGAGACTTTTGATGCATTGAATGAAATGGTCCCCAACCCACGTGTTTCATGTCCATATTATTATAAAAATATCAAATAATCAATTTAGTTCAAAATAATGTTCCTTTTCAAATATCCGTATTGATTTTAGGTTATATATTTATCAATATTTCCCCTCTAAATTAACAAAAATTAAACTTGGTATGTATAAATGGTTTATGTTTTAGGAAATGCACAGATACTTGATAAATGATATGGATAATTATGGAAAATTCAATGTTCAATGATCATATAAATTGATTATTTCAAGGGGATAACTAAATGAATCATGGAATTAAATTTCCATACTATCATTGGTTAAATCATTCAAAAAACATCCACAGTAAGAATATGAACGGTATCAATACAATATATCCCATGTGTAGTAAAAATAAATTATTGTAGTTGGTGGTGAATGGAAAATTATAAAAATATATTTTAATAACATTTTTTAGGAAAATATCATTTTTATTTTGTATATCATTTTGAAAATGATTTCCTTTAAAAAAACAATTAAAAATTATTTTTTCTTAAACATTTACATTTTAAACAAGTAAAGGGAGATTCAATGATATAATGATGGGTACATATATACAATCTGTACATGAAAGAAAGAAAATTTCTTCTTTATGGTGAAAAGTATGAAAAAATTACTCCTTTGGAAACTGCTAATGAGATTCTATTGAAAACATTTGTTAAAGAAATTTTTTTACAAATGTACTTAATAAACTATTTTGGAAAGTTTAAAAAAATTTTGAATTATTTTTTGAAAATATATTTTTGATGAAAATAAGTTCTCTTACTAAATATATAAATGAAGATAGGTTTTCTTAAAATGATTTTCCAAAACTTTTATAGTACCAAATTGAAAAAATGGAACTATTACTTGAAAAATATAATTATTGACCACATGAGAAGTAAATTAAATAATTTATTAAATAATGATCCGATAATTCTCTCTATTATAAATTCATGAATAAATAATTCTGAACAAAATGAGATTTTGAAGTAAACCCTTGAAAAGAACATAGCATTTACGTGATAATAAATCAATGAACAAATTAATTTTTTAAAATTTAAATACTCATAAAAAAGTGTAAATAAAATAATATATATTAAAATTATATTACAAACATAATATTAGAATACTAACAACAATAATGAAGTAATATTATCCATTAAAAAATGAATCAGGTTATGAAGTTCATTTCCACATGATAAAATTTTTCCTAAAATCAATTTATAATAAATAATTCAAAACAGAACACAAAATAAAATGAATATAAAATAATTAAGTATATAATATATCTAATTGGATATTATATACCACACAAAAAATTAGAAATGTAAAGCCCCATAATTTCATGTAATATTTTTGAAAATTAAATTGGATTATTTCGAGACCAGGCTCTGAGATGACACTTGATTCTAAAGGATGGAGTGGCTAGATTGTATTTTCAAACTATTTTTATATTTTTATTATATAATCATGAGAGTGTACTTTTATAAATATTAAACAGGTTAGAGAATCAAAAATATGAGGGCACCGTTGAACTCAGAGTGTCTGGATTCACCTTAGAAGAGCCTAACATTGACCGGCATGGGTTGACCAAATAAGATAGTTTTTAGGGTGTTGAGAAGAAAAATAAAATAACTTACAGAAAGTTATTTTATTATTTCATCTTTATCATTACTTATCTACTCATCTTCACTATGTTACAGTGAGTATGCGACAATGAATATATTAATGAACCTCATTAATAAATCAGTGTTGTGATGCTGCAACACACAACGTGTATTCCTTCTTTAATTAAACAGAGATTCAGGGTTGATGAACAATCATGGAATTCCCCTAATGAATGATGAAGGGAACCTCTCCAACGATGAATGTTGGTGAATCGGAAAGTGACGATGACACCCTTGGATAGAGGATTCAAGATCGGAGATCGATAGATGATCATCCTCGACCAATCTCTTTTTTCCCATAAAGAGGATTAAATCTGAGTGACTGTTTTTCCCATGTTCTTCCCTTCTAATCGAAAACGTAGATAAAATCACTAACTAATTTATCCAAGAATTATTTCATCTTATTAGATTGAAAAATATTATGGAGGATTTGATATCAGGAAGTAAATCTTGTTGATTTGAATTATGTTTCGTGATCCCACTAACAATAACAATTCTGATCCAACAGAAAAAAGGTGGATTTGTTCATTGGGAGTTCTCTATGATCCCCTATCTCTCTCTCTAATTGTTCTTCACTGGTGGACCAATGAGTTCATGTCAGATCTTTGTAGAGGGGGATTCCAAATGAGACTGAACCCTTGAAGCGATGGAAAATCTACGAGGAGTATGTGGCAGTGACAGTGACTCCCCAAGAATCATAGAAGCACATACGGATCGGGAAACATACCACATGAGAATATTCGGTGGCCCAAGGAGGAGGAAAAAGGTGCACTGACACTGGTGGTGGCCCACATTGGTGGTCATGTGAATGAGGTGGCGCGTTGAGGATGAGACTAGTAGGGGTCACGACGATGCAAGGTGGCGGCGCTGGTCGGGTGCAACGATAGGTGGAGCGGCCCACAAGGCAGGCCGCTGCGTGTGCGGGCACACGGTCCATGTTGGACCACATGTTGAGGGAGGAGACCGACATTTGTCAGCCGTGTGGCTAGGAGAATGGGACAATAGAGGGAATCCGAGTTATACCCAATCCAGAAAGTGTATGTGGGCGGTCCGGTGGAGTAAACTGTGACACTGGGCAGCCCAGTATGGAGAAGAATCATCCCACCAAACTATGGGCTGGTCTAGATGGGATATCAGGCCTCTCGGTGGCACATCTTCTCAGAACTGGTTCAACTAAGATGGACTGAACCAGATGAGAACTAGGTCAATGGGAGACCCAGTGGGCTAGACCCACAACCAAACCGGGCTGATTCCTACATGGCCTAATGGTCCTGAACACTAAGCCAAGCTGGACCTGGTCAGCCCAGACCCAATCAGGGTGGGCCAGGGTGGCTGAATCGAGGTGGGTCACGTGGGACCCCCAGGCTGGTTTGGTCAGGTCAATCCGACCAAGAAGGACTGGGCCCATATAGAACCATCCACTATTTACTAAAACATCAATATCTTTCAGACCGAGGGTCCGATTGACACACCGTATGTGGTTTTCATACCCCTTCAAAAAGACAACCATTTGGGTATACTCTAAGTGAGTTTTAATGGTAGTCGATATATGACCAATGGATTGAAATTTATATTTTACCATAATAGAGTGAAATGGAGAGCAGGAATCCTACTTCTAGCTGTTACATGAAGGATATGATGAGTGGGACCTTAGTGGCCCATTAGCAGAGCAGACTGTGGTGGTCAGGTAGCCAAACGGGCCCCATTGGTCAAGTAGATTAGCAGACCTCAGTGGTCCAGTAGCCGAACGGACCTCACCGGTCCAGTCGCTCAGCGGACCTCAGTGGTCCAGTAGCCGAGCGGACCTTAGTGGTCTAGTTGATGAGTAGACCTTAGTGGTCTAGTAACCCAGCGGACCTTAGTTGTCTAATAGCGGTGTAGATCTTAGTGGTCCATTATCCAAGTGAACCTTAGTGACTAATCATGGATGATTCCCTTAGTAGTACCAGATGGTTCATATTTATGACTGAAAATATTATTTTCTATAATTTGAGTTATTCCTAGTGTGATTTGTCTTTGTTGTGTAGTCTGGTTGTGTGGTATTTCATTTGTGGTTTGGGGCCCCTACTGAGTATTGTGTTTTTCACCCCTACACAGGATTCGCCTGCATGTGTCATGTATCGTTCAGGTGATTGATGCTTCGACGGATACCTTGGTGGTTTGGGACTAGGTTGTGCTTAGTGAGATGGGACAGATGGACATAATTATACATCTAGAGGTGGAAAAACTTCTCCTACCCTTCATGTAGGGTCTCAAGTAGATGGACCATAGCAGTTGTATATTCCTTTGTGGTTTTGCGCTTGTACTCTGGACCCTTTTTAAATTTAGTTTTAATATTCTTTTAATAGTTTCTCAGTGAGTTTTATGGTTTACTCTAGGATTACTTTCCATAGTTTGAGTTATTTTTTTGTATATAGGTTTAAAGGTAATGCCTTCCATTTTGTGGGATATTCCTACTCTGTGCTAGTCAGCATCCCCCAGCCTATAGAAGGCGGGCTTGGGGTAGTCACGTCACGGGCCCTAGGGGATGGGTCTAGATAAAGTGGTATCAATGTTGGTTGGTTCTACAATAAGAACTAAGAGTCTATAAATTTTTATGTGGAAATAGTGTTAAGTGTTTGGAGTTCGACTATCAGGACAAGGAGTCCATTTTTTTGGTGACGGTGGACATATCCATAAACCAGGACCCTTAATTCTGTTTTCCAACATGATACATGAAAACAAAGGTTTCATGCGTCTTTGAATATTTTCTGATGATGTATCTGAGTCAGAGTCAACTCACTAGGTATAATCTATTAATCGGGATTTATCTTGATCTCTTTCAGGATTCCTCTACACAGACTGCTAACCAGGATTCCAGTGTGTACCATGAGGATGGTCTACATAGTAATGAGGCTTTAGTAGAGGGATCATTTCCTGAGATGGATCCTTCAGATAGTGTCCTAGCTTTACCATTACCCATTAGTGAGTAGTTACTACCAGCACTACAAGTAGAGGATGCACGTATGCTCAGTGCCTTACACGAGTTCCAAAGATAGATACCTCCCAGGATCAGGGGAGAGACAGATCCTCAGGTCAATTAGGATTGTCTAGAGGCAGTGACGTGAGTCTTATACTTCGTGAGGATGCCACTTCACAAGATGGAATTTATATCTGTGAGCCTTTTTCATGGATCATTAGGGAGATAGTGGATTTGGATGATCCAGATGCTGAGAAGGAAACCCTCACCTGGTCTGACTTCGACCAACTTTTTAGGGAGGAGTTTTTCCCCATGACTTTGTGCTCAGTGCACATACAAAAGTTGCTTCACTTATATCAGCAAATCTTGACATTGGTTGAGTCCTCTGTGATGTTCACAAACCTCTCCCATTAATATACAGATATGGTACGTGACCCTTTATTTAGGGCCCAGACCAGTGAGAAGGGACTCGAATAAGAGATATGGGAATCAGTGATTTCATTCAGCATCCCTATGCATGATCGAGTTATAGAGAGAGTTTTACAAGTGGAGAGCATCCTCATAGAGCATGAACCGATGGTGGGAGATACCACCGGGAGACTGTTGGATGAGTCATCTCTGGCGGGTAGCGACAGATGACGCAAAGTCCCAATGGGGACAAAAAATTCAGAGGATAACCCCATGACTCTGGGTCGGTGGTACAAGGATCCCACGGTAGAGGGAGTCATCAGAGGAGTAGAGTATGCTATGCATATGGTGGGCAGGGGAACATGGATCAGGATTGCCTGATTCACCACGAAGAGTACCAAAAGATGGTCTAGGGACCGCCGAGGAAGCGGTAGAGTGAGGAACATGGTGGTCTGCCAGGCGGCAGACATGGAAGATGGGTGGACGAGTGGAAAGAGGTGGGATTAGGTATGAGGTACTACCACCACATCCCACATGTGGCCCACTATGGGCTCTATGAGAAGGTAGATAGGGGCGGCCTCAGCTTCAGGAAATCGAGGCCTACGGGCTTGACGTCCTAGAGATGATATGGGGTACGATCTGTGTCATATATACTTTAGATGTTGTTCTTATAGAAATAGGTTCTAGTCACTCTTTCTTTAATGTGGACCTTGTTTAGATCTCAAATATTCCGATCGAGATGTTGGCTAGATCCTTACCATTAGAGACTCCTACGAGTGGGGATACAGTGATCCCACACTGATGCCAACAGTGTGAGCATACTCTTGGTGGAGAGAGATTCGATTGGTACCTACTAGTAGTAGTGTTTATGCCTTAGGATTTCATTCTAGGTATGGACTGACTATCATCAGTTCATGCTTAGATCAACTGTTTTAGATGCATAGTGTTGTGTGTCTGTGGAGATGGGAACTAGTTTTCTTTTGTGGTGAAGAAGGAAAACAGAGCATCATGGGATAGAATCACACTTAAGAGGGTGAAGCCAATCACTCATCAATTGGCTAGAGTGACCCTCAGTGTAGTGGATGAGACATGTCCACAGTTTCCTATAGTGGTGGATGATTGTGAGGAAGTCCTTCCAGAGGATGTTCCAGGACTACCTCCTCACAAAGATATAGAATTTTCAATTGATCTTTTCCCCAGGAAAACATTGATATCTACATATTCATCTCATATGGATCCCACAAAGCTTTGGGATCTAAGGGTATAGTTGGAGGACTCACAAATTAAGTATGGCCCAGTGTTGTTTGCCCAGAATTCTGAAAAAATCTTGAGGTTATGCGTGTACTTATGGAACCTGAACCAGGTGACCATGAAGAATAAGTATCCTTTATTGAGGATTGATGACCTCTACAGTCAGCTAAAGTGAGTGAGATGGTTCTTGAAGATAGACCTCATATTTGGCTATCAACAGCTTCGAGTACAAGACAAGGACATCTCAAAAAATACTTTCAAATGTCTCTATGTCCACAATGAACACTTAGTGGTGCTATTTGGTGTGACAAATTCCCCGTAATTGTTCATGGGACTCAAGAACATGATATTCCATCCATACAAAGACAGGTTCATAGTGGTCTTCATTGATGACATTTTATTGTATTCAGTGTCCAAGGAGGAGCATGCGATAAAGCTGAGGATGGTTCAAGACACGCTTTAAGAGCACCATATTTATAATAAATCTCTCTAAGTGTGAGTGTTGGATATGAAGGGTCCACTTACTATGACATGTCATCTCATAGGATGGATTTGAGGTGGTTCAAGAGAAGATCGATGTGGTGCTTTCTTGGGAGACACCTAGGAGCATTACTGAGGTGCAGATTTTACATGGGGTGGTTGGGTACTATTGAAGGTTTGTACCAGACTTTTATAGAGTGGAAGAACCCATCAAAATATTGGAGAAGTAGGGAGAACCCATCATGTATACAGAAAGATTCCAGTAGATCTTTCAGCAGTTGAGGCAGATCTTGACAAGTGCTCTTATCTAGAGGCTACTAGAGGAGGGCACCGACAACGTGTTCATCTATAAAACATCAAGAAATAGGCTTGTTTATGTTATGATGAAGGGGGAAACCGTGATTTCTTATGTATCATGACAATTGAGACTTCATGAGAAGAACTATGTGACTAAGGACCTTGAGTTTCCAGTTCTAGTCTTCACAGAGAAGATGTGGCGATACTACCTTATGGGTGAAAGGTTCATTGTCTACTCTAACCACAAGAGGCTCAAGTATATCTTTTCTTAGAGGGATCTGAATCTGGGATAGCGATGTAGGATAGAGTTCCTCTAGGATATGACATTGATAAATTCTATACTCCTAGGAAGGGGAACATGGTCGAAGATTCTCCCGGTAGGAGATCGACTTCACAACTACTGAATAAGGCCTTAGGGAAGTTATCCTCGCATTAGATATCATTCATGGATATTGAGGATATATATTTTCTTCAATAGATGGTATTTTCCCCTCCACTATTATAGAGAGTCAGGGAGGTGCAACTCAGAGATGCTAGCTGTCAAACTACACGTGCCCAGATGACCACAAGACACGCCCCTCATAGATATTCAAAAGCTGGGTAGAATGTCATTCATTTTAGAGGACACAATGTAGTACTGGTGGTATTGCAGGAGGAGGTGTTGAGGGAGTTCCATACATCCCATTTTGTGCTACATCCATTTGTGGATAGTATGTACCAGGACCTCTGACGTTAGTACTAGTGGAAGTGGATGAAGAAGGTAGTAGCAGAGTTTGTCTCCAAATGCCGCACTTGTCAGCAAGTGAAGGCCAAGCATCAGGTTATAGAAGGTTTGACACAACCCCTCAAGGTACCAGAGTGGAAGTGGGATGGGATATCGATGGAATTCATGATGGGATTACCAAGTACATCCAGGTGGCACGATATCGTATGGGTGATCGTAGTCCAACACACCATGTCGGCCCCTTCCTACCCATTTGAGAGTAGTGTTTAGTAGAGATCTTGGGAAGCCTCTACATACAATAGATAGTTAAAATTAATGGATTACCATTTAGAATAGTCTCAGATCGTGATGCACACTTTAAATCCTTGTTGTGGAAGGGAGTATAGGAGGCATTTCAGACTTAGGAGTGATTGAACATAGTCTTTCACCCATAGATGGATGGTCCGACGAAGCGGACCATACAAAGCTTGGAGGACTTGATTTGTGCTTGCGTTCTTGATTTTGGTCATAGTTGGGAGGACCACCTACCACTGGTGGAGTTTTTTTTACAACAAGAGCTACCACTCTACCATCAGTATGGCACCATTCGAGGCCATGTATGGATGGCCATGGTGATCACTATTATGATGGATAGACCAAAGGGAGTCTTCACTCATGGGTCTAGATATTCTACAACATACCACTAAGAAGGTGCAGGTCATATGAGAGTGGATGAAGAATTCATAGATCCAATAGAAGTCCTAAGCTGATAGGTAACGAAGACCCTTGTAGTTTGAGGAGGGGGACCACGTATTCCTACAAGTATCTCCCCGACGATGGGTACATAGATTTTTCTATGGAAGAATGTTATATATGAGGTTTATCTAACCTTTTTTGATACTGTGTAGAGTGGGTGAGGTGTCGTACCACTTATCACTACTTCCACTATTAGAGAGGATGCATGGCATCTTCTACATATCCCAGCTGAGGAGATACCTGGATGACCCTTCCCACATCATCAACCATGAAGAGATGGAGATTGATGACATAGTGACTTTCGTGGTCTACCTAGTGGAGATAGAGGATCAAAAGTTAAGGATCCTTCATGGATGGTCAATTCATCTGGTGATTTTTTTGGAAGCATGAGAATCTCCAGGAGTACACCTAGGAGTGGGAGGATCAGATTCATGCTCAGTACCCTCACTTTTTAAGCCCTTGTTTTGGATTAAGAGTACATAAATCCCTAAAGGTGGGGGTGATGTAATTCCCAAGAATTTCATGTAATTTTTGTTAAAATTAAATGGGATTATTTGGAGACCAGGATTTGAGACGACACATGATTCCAAGGCCTAGAGTGGTCATAATGTATTTGAAAACAATATTTTAATGTTCATATCATGCGAGCGGGTTTTAATAACTTTTAAACCGGTTCCCAGATCAAAAATATGAGGGCACCATTGAACTCAGAGCATTGGGATTCTTCTTAGAAGGTCCTAACATAGACTGGCATAGCCTGACCGAAAAAGATTGTTTTCGGGACATTGAGAAGAAAAGTAAACGGATTAAAGAAAGTTATTTTATTATTTCCTCTTCATCATTAAGTAGTGACTCATCAATGATGTGGTAAATTGATGTGGCGACACTGAATCCATTAATATACCTCATTAATGATGTAGCATTGGGATTCTACAACATGAAATGTGTCTTCCTTCTTTAATTAAACACATATTCAGGGTTGACGAACAACCCTGGAATTCCCCTGACGGACAATGAAGGAAACCAATTCAATGACGAATGTTAGCAAATCAGAGAGTGGAAACAACACCCATGGAGAGTGGATTTGAGACCAGAGATCAAAGAACGATGACAGATGAACATCCTCAACCAATATCATTTTTCCAAGTTGGTGGTGTAAATCATAGAGATTTTTCCCTTGTTCTTCCATTATAATTGAAGAATGGGGATCAAATCATTAATAGTTGATCCGTGAATGAATTATTCTTACAGTATTCAGAAATATTATTGCAGGGTTGATATCAAGAATTAAATCTTGGTGATTAGAATTATTCATTGTGAGCCCACAAATAAGACTAATTCTGTCCAGACACAATCAAAGGTTTATTTTTTCATTGGGTGTTCTATATGATCTCCTCTCTCTCTATCTCCTTTTTCTTCACCAACACACTGATGAGGTCGTGTCAGATCATTTTTGGGGGGATTCCAACTAAGGCTGGGCTCCTAGAGTAATGGAAATTTTTTGATGAGTATGCGACAGTGACGGTGGAGCCCCAAGAAGCTCGGAAGCACATACAGATCAGGAAACAGACCACGAGAGCAAGTTTGGTGGCATACGGAGGAGACTGTCGGGGAACACTGGTGGAGTGCCGAATCAGAGGAGGCCGCATAAAGTAGGGGCCATGACGGTTCATGGTGGAGGCACCGGTCGAGCGTGGCGTCAGGTGGAGAGTCCCACTGGGCGGGTTGCGACGTCCACTGGAACACGGTCCATGATAGACCATGTGTGGAGGGAGGTACAAAGCATCAGCCAACTACATGGCTATATTAATAGGATGTTAGCGGGCATCCAGTAAGGACCCAAGTTGACCCACTGATGCATGCAGGTGGAGTAAATCGGGCTGATGGGCAGACCGGGATGAAGGAGAACCATCTCGCCAAACTGAGGGCTGTGCCGAATGGGAAACAAGGCCAATGGGTGGACCGACTAGTTAGAAATGGTATGACTATGTCCAACCAGACCAGATGAGAACTGGGATGTTGGGAGACCCTACGGGCTGGACCCACAAACGAACTGTGCTGGGTCCAATAACACACAATGGGCCTGGCCACTGGGCCAAGCCAGACCAGGACAGCCAAGACCAAACTAGGTCAGGACGAGACGGCCGAATCGGGGTGGGTCATGTGGGACCCCTGGTCCGGGTTGGTAGGGTCAACCCCACCAATTCGGACCAGGTCCAGATGCAACCATCCATTATTTACTAAAATTCTAATATATTTTAGACTAGGTTTTTAATGCATGCACCGTCTATATTGTTGGGACCGTTGTGATGAGATGGTCTTTTAGGTATACTCTAAGCGATTTTTCATGGAAATCAAGATATGACTGATGGATTGAGGTGTGTATTCTCATGAAATCAAGTGCACTAGAGAGCGATGATCCTATGGTTGAATATAAAAAGAAGGATATAATGAGTAGGGGCTTGGTGACCTAGTAGTAAAGTGTACCTCGGTTGTCCAGTAGCACAACAAACCTCTATGGTCTAGTAGTAGAGTGGACCAACAATGGTCCACTAGCTGAGCATACCTCAGTGGTCCAATAGCCAAGCAGACCACACTAGTCCAGTAGCTCAGCATACCTCTGTGGTCCAGTAGCCGAGCAGACATCAGTGGTCCAGTAACCGAGTAGACCTCAGTGGTCCAGTAACCTAGTGGTCCTAAATGGTCCAGTTGTGGTGGGGACATCAGGGGTCCAATAGTTGAGAAAACCTCAGTTACTCATCAGGGATAAGTCTTTTTTTTAGTAAAAGATGATTCAACTTTACGACTAAAAATATTACTTTCTATTCTTTGTTTTATACCTTGTTTTAGCTATATTTACTTTTTCATCTTGCTTTATGGTCTATCCTTTATGGTTTGGGGTCCCTATTAAGTATTGTGTTACTCACCCCTAAATGGTCTTCGCCTATATGTGTTGTATCTCGTTAAGGTTATCAATGCTTCAATGGAGACCATAGTGTTCTGGGGAAAGGTTGTGCTCAGTGAGACGGGATGAACAAGAGTACTACTATGGCTATAGGCGGTTACCCTTCACTTACCATTCAAGTAGGGTCTCGAGTGGATGGACCATGGAATTTTTACTTTCCTTATTGGTTTTGGTCTTGTATTCTGTCCCCTTTGTACTTTCATTTTATACTTTACTCTAAGTAGTTGTCTTGGGGACATTTATGGTTTACTCTTTGTTTACTTTCTACAGTTTGAGCTTTGTGCATGTGTACAGGTTTAAAGGAAATGTCTTCCCTTTTTTCGGATATGCCTACTCTATAGCCCTTGGCCTATGGAATGTGGGATTGGGGTATTAATGGAACGGTCCCTGGGGGGATGTGTCATGAAAAGTAAATGATGAATATTTCATTTCTCTCATAATTTTAAAAAAAGTGATATGAAAATACCTTACCATGAATTTATTTTCACATTGAATCCCATTAAATTGAATTATAATTGGTTTAAAAATGTCAATAACTAATAACAAAACCACGATAATTTTATAATATATCATATTATCTTATCATGACATCTTATTTCCCATTATTTTACAATCATTGTTTATTTATACTATTTTGGGGTGTTAATTTCATATTCTGTCGAGTATGTTTTAACATGTTATCTTTATACCTATTACATAGTTAATGATTTCATAATATCCTAAAATTAAAACATGTTTTAAATGTTATATATTTTCAGTATATATGTATTTAAAATAATCCATAATATTATTTTATATTAAAGGAAATGCATACTTTATAGAGATGGTAGGTCATATATACGCATGAAAGCTACATACACTTCATTATAATACTTAAAAAATGAAAATTTAATGATATATAAGAAAATTATAATTACAATATAATTCTTATATCAGTTTTTATTCATGGGATTTTAAAACCCATCATTTTAACATTCCATTTATTTTTTGAATGAGTCACATCGCTCCAAAGAGGTGATACACTCCCATTCCACAAAAGATGTTATCATATTTACTAAAAAATGGAAAGCAAGAAGGAATGTTTGATATAAAAATTAAAGAATCAAGAATACAACATAACTATCATAAATATCATATAATAATATTGTTTCTATCAAAATTCCCATCCATGATAAGTTATAACAGAAAAATGAATGTCATCATTTCGTGAGGTGGTAATTCGCCCTAGATGAACAATAAGTTCATTTCCCATTTGAGGTAAGTGTGTGAAGGTGTATGTATAACCCTTAAGATATACAATTATCAGTATTTTTAGGATACATATGATATTATATATTAATTAAAAAAAATTGACTGTGTGATTTAGTAAAAGAAATAAAAGTGATCGTCGAAAAATGTTACCTCTTATTCAGAAAACTCCTTTTCGATTAAACCAAAATACCTCCATAGAATTTAATATTTCAAAAAATTTATTATATTATTAGGTTAGGTATGTTGAAATATTATTTGGATGTATTTTGGGGAATCCAATGGGCTTCAGTGGTGTGAACAAGTGAGATAGGTTAGTTTATTTTTATAGTGGATGAGGATTTGCATTCTTGAAAAAAATTTGAATGGGAATCCCACCCATGTTATTTAACTTTCATGTCACACAAATAATGAACCAAATTATATAAAATTATTGATTGGTTCTAAATAGGAACATAAAATGTATTTTGTAAGTGTTTCTAGGTTATTATGGTCCTTAAGATTAGGGTTTAGTCTGTTGTTAAACTAAATTTTTCTCTTAATCAGTATAAATTTTTTTTATCACATTCACTAATATTTTTTGAAAAATACTTGGGTGACCATATTATAATATATAAATTATTATTATTAAAGATAGGTAATCCATTTTTTAAAATTTCAATAAAAAATTAGAAGAAGATATGTTTAATTTATCCCTACAGAAAGGAAGACAGGACGGGTTTTTAAAGTAAAACGTTCAAAAGTTTGCTATGTTTTCTATTCAACTTCATGTGAAATTGATTACAACGAACTAAATTGTTTTATTTGATGTCTAATTTATCTAATTAAATTTTAATACCATAAAATAACATAAATTATACATATAAATAAATTAGGGAAAATTACTTTTTAATAAAATTTTAGTATTTATCACTATTAATAAAAAATTGAGTCGCCATTGAAAAATTCCAGAAATTCACCCTAAGAAATTTATTATCTTCCTATTTAAATTTTTTTGATTAATTTGACATATAAATTTTTTAAAATTTCAAAATATTGGATTTAATATATTTTCTTCTTTAATAGAAAGTAAATTTGGATTTTTATAAAATTACATGTTTTATGCATAAAACTAGTTTATTCTTATCTCATTCTTATCAAAAATATGGTATGAATATAAAAAATATTTAACTGAATATAATAAATATATAGCGTTAATAATATTCACTAATATTATTTACTATAGTTCATTTTGAAAAAATGTCTTTGGGAGAATAAAAAAATATCCTTTATATTCTATTGGTTTTTATCTTCATTTCGAATTAATTTTTAGCCAATGGATTTATCTTAGATATTAATGAAAAATATATTTTAATAAGATTGATAATATTATTTTTAACCAAAAATTTAAGGGGTAGTTTATGTTATATTATATAATTTTTTTAATAATATATTTTTGTGTTGGAAAAACTAGGTCTTGCGTGTGATGTAAGTTAACAAATAAATACATTGCAGATTGTGAGGAAAGATAAATAAACATTTCATGCATTGAAATATATATAATATATTACATTTATTTAAAATATTAAATATAGAATGAGGTCTCATGTGGTTATACACTATAAAAAAAGTAACACTTTTAGAAATTTCAGGGTGATATAATAATGCATACAATATCATAAGAAATTACTCATAATGGAATCAGAGAACATAAAAGATGAAATATAAATACAGAAATAAGTCCAAAATTTTTGGAATAAAATTTTTCAATGAAAATCTTTTGTCATGGATTCCCAAAAAGACATTCATAAAATGATAAACTTGGGATAAAAACTCATTTACCATCTTCATCCATGAAATATAGCATCAGTACCCTCTTTTAGGATTCAGATAAACTCCCAAATACACTACTGTTTTGGTCATGGGATAAACTCTTATGCATTAACTTTTCTATGCTTTAGAAAACCTCCACCTTACCCTCTATTTTAGAATATTAATAACTACCCATGTACCCTTTACGCCCATG
Organism: Viscum album; assembly: GCA_963277665.1. NCBI lineage: Eukaryota > Viridiplantae > Streptophyta > Magnoliopsida > Santalales > Viscaceae > Viscum > Viscum album. Next base: position 1,211,560,580 of record OY728143.1, on the reverse strand, counting down.
GAAAATTAATAATCACCCAATTCCTTGGCGGGAGATATAGGTCCCACTAAGAACATAATTAAAATAATGTATTTTTATTCCATAATACCATAAATCACGAATAATATCAGAAACCATAAATGGAATTGGTTTCATAATCATTTAATGAAATTATAACCCTAGGAAAATTAATGGGTTACACAAACATTACATATTATCACCATTTCATACCCTATAGAAAAAGAACTATACTTCAAAAACATCTATTAACCATAAAATTAGAGAATTTACAGAATGAATAAGGTTGGTATCCTTGGATACTCTCCCCAAAAATTCATACCTAAAAACAAGGTTTTTAGTCCTTGCTGAATTGAAACACCAATAAAAGATCAATGAAAATATTCCTAAATAAAATCCTCATTTCACATTGAAAAAAAAATCAAAATATAAATTTTCTCCAAGTATTAAAGAGAATATTTTATTTAAAAAAAATATTCAACCATGTTAATGGAATTATTAAATTAATTATTAGTCAGAGGTGTTCGAAATAATTTCCATTTCATTAACATTAAATTGGAGAGTCCTTTCGCATATTTGGTATGAAGTCAAAAGTGACTCATTCAAAAAATGAAAAGAATATTACTTTAAAATTGTTTTATAAAAATTAAAGATTAATAATGATTCCTTCAATCTATAATTTTAGTATAAAATCATGTTTTAAAACAATTTTAGAAAACCCAAAAATGGATGACAAACTATTTTCAACGGAAGGGAGAAATACATTCGATTATTCACAAATTTTTTTTGTCCTTATTACTTAATAATGATAGTGAAAATAAAATAAAACATGTATTAAAAATAAATAAACATTAGAGAAGAAAATTAATGAGTTCATTGGGGGATATATTATATGATTTCATTATCAAATATTTAATTATAAACAAACTCGATACATAATGAGATTATAACATAAAATCATACCATTTTGGTACCTTTTTAATCATAATCCCCTTGAAATAAATAACCTTATATTGATATGTAAATCATATAATATTCTACATAATAATGATGAAAAATTATTAGGAATTATATAGTCCATGAAAAAGGAAATAAGTTGTGATTATGGAATGTTTCCGATGAAAATACATGTGACAAAAAATCCATTACCATAAGTATATATAGCCTTCATAAAAATTATAAAATAATATATAACAAATATTATGTTTTAATTAATCTATTATTGAACCATAAATATAGATATAAGACCATATTCTATTTATTTATGACCTTTTATTACCCTTTTATTAAAAATTCATTTTTTAATTCATATTTCTTGCAATAAATATATCATATTATTTCATGTATGTGTATGTTTGATATATCGATCCTTTTACATTAATAATGATTCCATCATATCTAGAGTTTAAAACATTGTAAAATTATTATATATAGTAATTATAAATGTATTTATATTAATTATTTGATGTTATAGATATAAAATGAAATACACAGTTCATGGAGACGGTAGGTCGTACGTATGGAATAATGCCGTTACCATTTTCATGAAATATGGAACAAAAGAAAGGTCAATAATATTTTCATATATATAAAATATATTAAATAAATATATCCTTATTGCATTCTATTTCACAATAAAATGAGAAACATATCACATCTCTTTTGTGGAGGTGGTAGTCCACACCTACACACGAGTGCCATTATCACTTTCAATTTATTATAATGTGAGATGTTTTATGTGATATTTTCATTCTATATGTTTATTTATGTTATTAATGTTTCATAAATATGATAAATCATTCATTATGTCCTATCATCTTAGTATGTTGTGGAAATAAAATTACAACAGTTCGTGAGATGGTAGTACATCATACAACGAATCAAAGGTTTTGCTTCCCATTTGTTGGAAGAGGTGGTGGTTATTATAACATCCTTAAACCATCACATTAATATAAAATTATAAAAGAAAAACACTATTTTTTGTGTATTTATATTGATGAATTTGAAATAATTTATTCTATCCAAAATGTATATCATCAAAAACCATATATTGGATCACATACATACCCAATGAACTTTTAGGTTTACAGTTATAGAGAATGATTAAAAAAAACTACACATGGAATCATGATTTAATGTGGCCCAATATACCTTGGAATTCATATTCTTAATAATTATTTAATCATGTACCATAAAACTATTCCTATAAGAAAAATTTATATAAAAATATCATTTAATGTTATTTTTCATAACATAGTGAATATGAAATATAATAAACTTGAGATAAAATTATCTGTTAGGGTAACTAATACAATTAATAATGGAATTTCATCAGTGAGAATAAGATGATAATATGTGTTTGAGGACATAATAAATTATCATGATAAGAATATATGATAATTTATATCCATAAATACTTAGATCATAAAAAAATGAATCATGTAATAATGATTTATCAATGGAAATAGTCATATGAATCCAAAATAATGTTCAGTGTCATATATGTCTGGATCAAAGGAATCATAAATAACCCATAACTATATAATGTAAATATTATTTTTATCTTTAACCATTATCTTCATAAAAAATGATAATTACATGTCATAAATAATTAGAGCTCAGTTTTACCAATAAGAAAAACCCTCTACTAATCACATCCTTGATTACTATAATTACACGGATATCATCAAATGCATTAGAGAGATATAATTGGGCTCACTAGTCACATAATATATATTGGGATCATCTGATGATACTATTTAATCTCCCCAAATGATAATTGAAAAATCAATAAATGATGAAATTATAGAATATTGGTATTATTTACCCCTAAAGAAAAGGAAGAAATGGTGGTTAGGCTCACAGATCTCATAACCTGTAATATGAAAGGTGATCACATGTCCTTTATAAGGTCATAAAGGAAACTCAATCACAACTGATAACATTATATAAGATCACATAGATCCCCTTTGACAATCCATCATTGTTTTTGTGAATAAATCTTAAGACCTTTTCTGATCATTTGATGACTCCTAAATGAATTCGTCTAGATCATGAGACCATTAAATTGGTAGAAACATGAAAACTATCATAAAAATACTTGTAAAATAAGGATATTAATATCAAATATATGGTATCTTCTTTCTTTCATATAATATCATGTGACACACCCAATCGGTTTAAATGACACCCCAGTGACACATGAAACCATGTATTCCTTATCATGTAAGGGCCCATAGGCATGTCACACCCATCATGTGAAGTTACATGGTTATATATTGGAGGTCATTCACTCCCCATCCAGATCTAAATACAATTAGTATTGTTTTCTATGATAAAGGTCGCACATCACCAAATGAAACATTATTGGTTATTCAACACATCACTGATTATTAGATTGATTTCCAACGACAACACTCATGGAAACTTGTGAGATCCCCAAAATTTGTTACATTAACATTTATATAAAAAGGAAAATTATGTGAGCATCTTATGTGGGGAATATATTTTTATCTCATGAAAATGGGGACATGAACCCCAGGAAACCGTTTTTGATCATGCACGCTAACCTCAAAAAGTCATATCAATCTTGTAAAGACCCCCTAGAAAGCCACCGATGCCATGACGATTATCCCATAAAATCATCCTAGATCACATGGAGGCCTTTTAATAGACATATTGATCTTATTAAGGACCTGATACTTATTGATATGACATTTTAAAATCCCCTTGACATGTAAACAGAAATAGGAAAGGCACTTGTGATTGGGAAAATCTAATTACTAGGACATTAAGGGGATGATATTTTGGTCATTGAAAATAATGTGACCCCTACTCCTAGATTTAACAATGTATGTGAACCAAAATACCTCCACCAACTTCATCCAAGATTTCACAATGTAGTGTGCATAAAGTGGAATATAATTGGGGTGGCATGGACTATTAACCACCAAACCATCACGAAAAAATCATTGGATCCTCACATTAGATCACCCAAGTATCATAGATGTCATTTAGAAGTGGAAAATCTCATGAATGCAATGGTTTCCCACCTATATAAATTTTTTTGAAACCCATCGAAATCATGAAGCATTCATGGTCCCTTCCCATGATCACTTGAGATAAAAAAAGGATATTTGTTTAGTTATTTGACGAACATCACTCATATATGAATTATCACGGAAGACCTAAAAAATATAACCTTTAATAAATATAAGGAAAATATGAAATAAAACTATAATAAAAACTAAATACTAGATACTGATTCAAAGATATATCTCTCATCTTCTTCAAATTACTCATTCAGAAAATGATTCAGCACTGGGGCATGTCAGTCAATTCATGTGATGTCCCCTTGATATAAAATATGTATCATGAGATGTCCCCCAGACATGTAAAGAACGTCACATAACACCCTTCGAGTATGCCAACCAAACTCTCATGATTTCCTCTGGGCTCCCCATACATGTCTTGTGATTTCATCTATAAATCACTCACATGATATGAGACAAAACCAGTACATGTCGTTAGTGTCTCGTGGAGCCCTATGGGCCTTCCATTCATATCTTTTGGAACCCACAATTTGTCATATATGTCTCTTCATTGAACCCTAAAATGACATCTAGGTTGTGGGATTCACACTGAACATGCCACTTAAGTCTCATGAAACCCTAAAAAACATGTAATATAAGATCATTTGATGACCTATGGGACATGTAATCTAGGTATCAAAATGTCCTCTGAGCATGTCATCTCTGATCAGACAATTGTATTTAGATATCCCTTTCCAGGTCTTGTAAATTCCTATAGACATGTAAACCTGGATTATGAGATTTTCAATAGGACATGTTAGGTATATAACAAAACATGTTAGATAGAAAACTATATATTTGAGTCACACAACCAATATATTTAATGAATATGTCTCACAAATTAATTCTTTTCCCCATTTTCATAAAAGGATAACCTCTGTTTATAAATCGTGATCAAACTAAACTATGAGAAATCAGATTCCATCAATAACTAGGATATATATGATTCCTTTCTATGGTCTGATCTCCCAACTAAACATCCTATGTGACAATCCCAATACATAAATATGAAATATATATTAAATAATAATGATTAATTATTATACCATGTTTCTCTTCAGGAACACACCTCACATAAAATTAGGTATTTCAAATTATCACATCATTTTCATCATAATCCTCTACTAAGATAGGGAAACCTCATTTTGTAAGCTAAAATAATCAGTATCATATGATATTCCCCACATACTAGGGAAACCATAGTGTGTATTCCACAGTCAACTGCATAATATCTTATGTCCCACATACTAGAGAAACATTAGAGTGTAAGTCATGATCAGTATCATAATTTTACATGTACCGCATACTTGGGAAACCGATGTGCATAAGAACTTATCAAATAAACTATGAGTACTATGATTACTACTCTTACCAATATACATAGGACACATTCCTAGATCCTATGATCCATATTAATGATATAAATGGTTATCCCATAACATAATTACCACATCCAGATGAGGTTATTCTATTTACAAACAATCCCTTATTTATCACATATATAATAGTTCACGTGGTCTTAGAGAGTTCCAATGTGGAAAACATTGGAATCATCAATCTCCACCCACTAGTGAAACCTAAATTTGTAATACTCGTTTAGTGGAATTATATTACCACCCCCATATAAGGGTATATACCTTGGGAAAATTCCCCAGGGAGTAAATGAACAATGAGATCTTTAATTCTGGATATTACTATAACAATTAGGATGTAATATCAATGTTTGATATTAGCTATCTCATTCCCATGTTCACCCATATTTATCCATTTACTATGAAACTATATTCCATTGGTTAAAGAACTAGGTATGTTTTGATTCTAGTTAAAAAACATGATTTTTAGAATGCTACTTCCTAGATCAATACCATCCTCAAAATATTAACACATCCCTAGATAAAAAAACAATCCTAGACTGGATGGATATATGGATTCAACATATAGGAATCTGTCATCCAATGTTAAATTGATGAAGAACCATACATATATACATATGGATTCACCAATAATATCATCCCTTTTCATAGAGAAGGATTTAACCAATGCTCATTTTTTAGGGAAAATTTTCCTATATCAGGATTAGGAAGATATTATTAAACATATATTAAATCAATAAGAGTGTCCCATACAAGGAAAAAAATTCCCCCAAAAGGGTGGGATAATCCCACACTCATATTCTCTTTACAATTGGGATTTCTTAATCTTATTTGGGTCTGAAACCACTAAGGACCACCAAACCTTGGAAGGTAGATCTATACCTAGATATAGATGTAGAATCCATTGAGAGATTCCATTGGGGAAACAAATGGTATGCCCAAACTAAATTATTATAAAAATACATTGGACCCCCACCCGAAAAAAATAAAACCATTGGGCCTAGAAATACACATTAATATAGTGAAAAAAGTGGTTAAATTGATGGGAAATTCTTTTAATATGACTTATCATTCGCAAGATAAAATTTATAGGTTTTTTAGTTCATATTGGACCATTTATTTCTTGTAACATGGGTAATCCATGATCAATTCGTGTGAAACAAACATGTTGAAACTAACATGAATCTCTCAAAAAAAAATGATCAATTAACCATGAATTATGACACTTGTTTTTCATATACTACATAGAAAAAAGTGGGAGATGTGAAATGGATATTATAACTAGTCCTATTTAGATAGGGTCTCATGAAATATGTCCACCCCCCCTTTGACCAGTCTATGAGAGATAAATGGTTGGAATAGGAATAAGAAAGGTCAATTAGGTTACCCATGCATATCTGAATGAGAACATATCATTTCTAAAATGATGAATATAATAGTGACCCATTACCTTTTCCCTTCATGGATGCAAACACTTATCTCAGAAAAAAATACCTCAATCCGATATGTCTTTATCCAACAACCATTCTAGGCTAAGGATATATCCCATATGGGACACAGAATGAGAACAATTTCTCGACACTTTCAATGCTAGGTAGAAAACGAAATAGTCCAAAAAAACAATCTATATATTACAATGAAAACCTTTGAGGCTCCCTATGAGTGTCTTTAAATAATAAAACCAAAGAACCCACTCCATCTAAATAAATCAGTCGTCAAGTTAGTGGCAGTCATCACCACATCCAACAACTTCATAAGCTTATACCAAGATATCCCAAATCACCTAATTTAATATATGATAAAGATGGAATGTGGATCCAAATATGGCCACCTTCTGGTCTAGGGACCACTAAATGGGGCTCTTGTTAACCATCATCATCAACGCCTTCCTATATGTAACCTTTAGTCGCCTACTGAGGGTACCACATGATACACCTCCACCCATCACACCCATTCATGGGTAACAATGAATAAAAATTGGTTGCATAAGGCTCTAAATAACATTTATTGGGAAAAAATCAACTTTATGTTGATAATATCTATATGAATATTCTAGTTGTAGCTAGAGATAAGGATCTTATCTTAGTACACTCAGAACTAGTACATAGAAATATCCTTGCAATAGACATTGGGGAGGTGCCTATCCCCACCCATGTGCATGAATTCCATCGACATATTCTAGTGGTACAAAGTGAAAAAAGTGGGATCATATCCCTACTTTAATTTATGATATATTTAGTATATAGTGGATACACAAAAATTACACTTATATTCATCCACACACTTTTCTAAAATGCCACTACATCTTAGAAACAACTGAAAACTACACTTAATAATTTCATCACTGGTACAAAAACATGGAAATGAACATTTTAAAATACATAAAACCACTGCATCACAACACTCTGATCATTATGAATAAGTGGTGTCTCTAGAACATTCACATCATCTTACTCCCACACAGATTTTCATCATATTCCAGTAAATGATAAGGCCCCAAACGAGGATCATATTATCATTGCATATAAGCCTCACCAAGTGAGAGAAAAACATTCCTCAGGATAGGATCATATCCCCTTCTAAAAATCCTAGAAGCATATTCCAAATATTTGGGTCTACCTTATATCCCCATTAATCCAAAGTATTACCCAGTTATAGAAGATCCTACCTTGGGATAGGCTCATGTTCGATTTGATGAAAACCAATGACATTCTAAAAGGGATCAATATCTGGTAAATATCCCCATTTTTTGTTTAATGAAGTTATAATGGCACATGAATTGGGACACTATCATATTCTTATCAATGAATATTCATATAATATCCCAATAGATAATGCAATCTAGGTGAATATTACTTTTTATACATATTAAAAAATACAAGAAACATTTTTTTGAGGCCATGTAGGAGGAGTGTCATATCCCTTATCCAATTCTATAGATACATTGACTTATTTTGACTTAAAATGTATATTTAGACTAGGATAATATTCAATATCAAATTGGGGATCACCAAGTGATAGATACACATGCCTTTACATAAGATCTTACCCATATACTAAAAGACCTATGACATACTCTAAAAGATCAGAAATATGATCATATTATTATTCTGAATGAGGCTCAGCATGTGATAAAGGAACATGACTCGAGATATGCTCATATTTTTTTAACAATAAAGATGATAATTTGAATACTTTAGAAGCATCTCCTAAATATTCTCATACATTAATCGAATAAAGTGGTCATCACAAAACTCTGGAAGCCATAAAACCACTAGCTTATATAACTTACAATTTTAGAATGTAAGTCTGCATATTCCTTCCATTACATAGAATGAGGTTCATAGCCCGAATCTACTCAATTCAAGTATAGTTGATTTTTTTCGAGCCACATTCTCAACACCCTAAGGTTCCTTCAACTCATCAACCAAAGAAGAAATGTTCATTACCATAATAATCATCTTCATGGTTTTGTAGGAATGGATCACTGTGACCCTACCCCTAACATTATACCTAGGAGACCTCCCCATATTGATATCTCCCATAGACAAGAAAATCACCCCCTTCCTAGTAACCTCTATATAAAGAGGTGTCAAATTATAAGAAACATTCACATAGATAGGTGATAAAAACAATGGGGTCAACCATATATCATTCCCCATCAACATCGAGCTACATTCCACTCTGGTCAGTAGGTGAACCCATGAAGAACCTTCTATAGTATGAATGGATAGAGTCATGTAAGTATAACAAAGAGGAATCCAACATTAACATACAGAGAAAGGTAGATGGAAATAACCTCACCACCATGTTCTGTCCCTTGTACACATATGACTTTAAGATCCTAGATTAGATAGAAATGGAGTGCATTCCATATCTAAATATAAATATGTGGGAAATACATCAGTGGATAAAGGCTTGAAACCTACATTATCGAGGAAAAATGGTCATATTTTGACCATCAGGATATAATATTGTCAGATAGACCTAGCTGCTGCCTCCATGGACCTTTAACCAAAACCATAATAGTAAAAACCAAATCTACATCTTTAATTATACCATTGGATAAAAATATTTTATAATAGAAATCTGATTACACAACATCTTTTCATATTTGATGATGGTGAAATTATGGCGTGTAACACCTCACTAAACCCATGGAATAACAGAAACCCTCAGATTTAGAATTGTACTGTGTCATATCCTATAAAAAAATTAGGGATCTATTAATGCTTGACCCAAATATTCACCACTATTAAATCCCCACACATCAAAAAATTTGACACTTGATGATGGAAAACCAATAGATATTTGAACTGGGCCACTCAAAGAAATAGAAAAAAATTTCATACAAGTAAGGAATAGCTGAAATCAAAATGATAACATCCCATAGATACTAACTACCATCATGGGCTAGCATTCCACCCAACTCTTACACAAGAGCAATTGTAACACATCAAACATTCTATAGTAGTAGCAATCATAACAGTTGTCTATGAGTGATCTCATCCCACCAAGTTAGGGGAATATCTACCACTTCCACCACCGATTGGATTATCAATTCTTGAGATGATTCGAGATATATCGGAAACAGAACAAAAAAACTATACCCCACTTGGCTGGGGGAATTAATATCTCAATCATCAACACTTGTTCTATCATCCTGCGAGATGGTCATATGGAAATCAATGATAGTTACAGATTATCCCCATCCTACTAGGAAAGTGTAATTTATATATCCATTTTCATTCCTATATTCATCCAATCCATGACCGGAAGCATCATCTCCTTAATAACATGATCAATCAATGATAATTTTGGCCCCAAAAGACAACATTCCACTGGGCTAGGGGAATTTTAACTGTCATCTGCACTATAGAGGTAATCAATTTTCTCTAGATTGGGAGGTAAATATTCATGGTCTACATCCAATATGTTTGTCCCATCGAAACATAAAAATCTACTATATAGTTCTTGTTTGAAAATTGGGATTGGAAAATCCCTCAAGGTCACTACTCACAGGCCGAGATGGGAGGATTTTATGTCAAAGGAAATCAAACAACATGGGTTCACAAGCCAAAAAGGAACAATATGTAAAATGGATCGGAAAACAAACCTAATGAAATTTGTGTAGTATCATCCTCTTATATTAAATATAAAGAGACTACATTCATTTCCAAATACACCACTGGTAATGTTTTCACCATCAACACAACAGATGATGTTGTTCAATATGTAGATGCATAGGTACAAAATGTGAAAAATATTCACTTTGATGAGGATCTAGATACACCATATGAGTACTCATTCAAACAAAATGTATGGAGTAACCAAAACCTATAACTTTGGTATATTGTGTTCCCACCTATATGGTGTAACAATTCCAATGAAAATGGTTAATATGTGGATAAATCCCAATCCCCACCATGTAGAGTATATGTTCCTTCTAGAAAGGAAATAACGGAATAAAATGTGAATGAGAAACAAAATATCAAACAACTCAATGGGGAGAAAACCGTGGGAAACATTACCAAATGAAATCATCTCTAGATAGTTGTGAATAATCCTCCTACCATTAATCTATAAGTACAAGATTCATCTCCAATGGTGGAATATAACAGTCATACAACCTCTAAATTTAAGAATACAGTACATGTATATGAGTATATCAAAAATGATCATTAATTACCCAATTATGATGAAATCCTCTTCCTCACCATGGAAATCATTATGTCTACTCCCAAATTGATAATCAAAAATAGATGAAAATATGGCCACCTCATCAGGCCCTACTTACTCTATGAATATGGGAGGAATCTCAAATAGTAGTACCTCTAGAAATATTCAACACCATCAATTCCTGTACTAATCAAATGGAATGCATGGAAGGGTGACACTCACCTACATAGCCTATGAAAAATAAATATTTTGATTGGGTGGATGAAACTTTTCTCCCACACGTTTTGGTAATTATATATTCTCTAACCTTGATGGATATAGAGACAACATACAACATCTCACTCATTTAATATCTCCATGTGGTCCAATTATGGGCCCTCTAGATTAGCATGAGGTGACCAAATTGATGTGTTTTGTACAAACTATGATAGGGCCAACCATTGTTTGACATAACATCCTTATAGTAGGTTCTTTTGGAGGATGGGAAGACCGTCTTCATCTATTCAATTACCAGTTATGATCCATGATGAGGAGACAACAATATTAAACATATAAAACTTCAAGGAACATGAAAATGATTTATTTTATGACTATATGAAAGATGGAAGGGTTTCGCCTACTCTCCCATATTCCCTCACTCGATGTAAAAATTACTGAAAATATACTCATAATGTCTTTGAAATGAGATCCAGACACATCTAATACCAATGATGTATCGACATGTGGTCCAAAATTTCACAGAAACAAACCAATGGTTGGAAGACACCATTCAGTGAACCAAAGATAAATCTCATCGCATGCCTTCAGCATAGGGTAAAATGCACAGCAACATAGAGAATGTCACTATTACTCTCATACATGAAGTAGTTCCTGTCTAAGAACTGAAGTAGTTCAAAAAAATACCAAACCTCTCCAATTTATTGGAAAAAACTAGAAAATATATGTTTTCATGCTGCATATAGAAATTAATGTCTCTGAAGATTTTTGGAATGGTTGAATAAATCTAGCTCCTTCCAAAATGAACAATTCATTGGTTATTTTCTTACATTAATAGAAAATTTCTTAATCAAGATACCACATCCTAGAAATCCAAATGAGTTCAACCTCACTAATCACATAGACTACATCCAATTCTATGTAATTTTGGGTCATATTATCATGAATTTACTTGCATTAAAAGACATCCTCTAAATCATGGCCAATTCCTTACAAGTGATCTTGGATAACTCCACGATGTATGTGACTTACATAACTATTTCCCAGTCAGAAGAAGAGGGTGATTAGTTGATTGCTAAGGCCATGTGTAATGCCCCAAACCTAGTTACCCAGAGTTTATTAATTATTACATATCATTGGCATGATCACAAGAGATTAAGTCTAGAATGATTGATTAGTTAAGTCGCCTTGGAAGTACTAGATACATATATAAGTTTTACAATACATCATGAAATAAAGAAAAACAACAGTGTGTCCCATTCAAACACAATCATATCCCTTAGAATATTCTTGCAGGTTAATCATGATATAATTATTCACATCCTGAGAATATAAAACATAGAAAGATTTGAGATCATATTCTCAGTAAGGATAACAATATAGATGAAAACTTTCATAAATAAGAATAAATATTCAAGGCAATTTATAAGACTAGAACACAAGCCTTCTAAACATAAACTTCAGCATAATATGGAAAAAATAAATCAAATAATTCCATTTACTTGTTCACAAGGATATTATACTCATAGAATCATCACATGTAATATAAATAGCTAATTTCATAATGATGGAATGCAGAATGACGGACATCATAACCACATAGTTAGGGCCTCATACCAAGACTACAAATAAAGATTTTGTCAAGGCCTTGTATCAACACACTAGTTTGTCTAATAAGACCTACCGATGCATCGATGTGATATAGTAGGCTCCAAACATCTCTTACTAAGTCCAATGTATTCCTCATATGAAAATGGTGAAACATAATCTAAACATTTGTATTAAAACTATCATACAACATGTCAATATTTTTACCACAAACCAAGAATGGTATAAAAATAGCACATCCATAGTCAAACATAACTCATTAAATAAAATATAGAATATTGTATTATAATAAATCATCCTCAATCAAGAATAATGAAGAATATTAACAAAGATAAAAATAATCATTAAAACTATTTGAGAGAAATATCCCATTTTTCTTGAAAACATTAAAAAGTATCCCTATTTATCAAGAAGCCATTAAAAATATATTTTTACATCAAAGTGTACCATACCACTTTGAGACTTTTAAAAGTAATTTTAATTTTAAAATATTCATTTCCATATAAATAAATCTATAAAACCATTTTTTAAACATGGAAATTAATGAGAAATATTTAGAAGAATAAATCTTTAAATCATTTAAAATGTTATTTTAGTTAGAGTTCCCAACCAAATTAGAGATGCTTGAATAAAAATAATTAAGGTAATAAAAACATAATAATATCATGATAATAAAGGGATTAATGATATACTTTGTCAAAGTATAGTATATATATCATATAAATGTTAATTGGTGCATAACAACAAAGAAGTCTCAATGGAATGAAAATTGAAATGAAATCCCTTATAAAGACTGTATCCTTAGGTTAAGGATAAATCAATGACATAATTATTTATGAAAAATATAAATAAACTCAATATATATGATTTAATATTCAGTGTAAATCAATCAGAGTAAATTCACACATATTCTTTCTAAAACACAACCAATGACTTGGATGGTTAACTCGATGAATGTAAATTGAGTTAAGATTTCTCTTATCAAGTTCATATCGATGTATTGAGAATTTATCAATAGATTGATTATGTGTAACAAAATTATATCCAAACTGTGGGGAGTGTATATTACTACATAAATAAATAAATAATTATTTCACACATAATCTTGGAGTAAAATAATCAATGAAGTATGTGTAAGACCCAATGAGTGGATATCAAAATTAGAAATTCCATTACCAATTTGGTAAATTATGAAACATACACCCCATGAAGGAAGTATAATACTATTAAGATATAAATAACCATAAATTAAATTATATTACACAAATAATACAATCATGGTAAGTACAAACACCACACAAAAAGAAATAGTTGCAATATAGCATGAATCTCACGGAAATAGGAAGTGAGATGAAAACCCATTAACTTGTACTTTTACTTAGTTGAGGGTATGTTTACCTCCTGTATAATGGTGAAATAATTGTTATTAAATTCTAAAAGAACCATATACATAAATATCATATCATATATGATCTTTTAATATTGCTTTGTTAATAATATTTCAGTAGTATCATTTTTTCAGGTGTTAACTGATTCAGTTTTATTTATATGTTTTGTTAATTAAGTCATGTTTTTTATGGATAGGATGTATTTTATTTTTATAAAAAATGATATTATGTTCCTTAAAATTATTTTTTAATCATAAAATGATATTTATTCTTGAATGGTTATGATGGATAGTGAATCTCATCGCGTTTGTGGAGACGGTAATCCGTACGTACATACGAGCAATAATTCCATTCTATTGATGGTGAAATCATATGTAATTAAAAGTTATATCATATATACAGAATAATTAACATATTTTATTTTTTATTTACATAAATTTTACTCATTATTATACTCATCCAAATAATTGAGTGTTGAATAACAAACTACACCACGACGTAGAGACGATAAGTTGCACGTACACACGTATGGTATCTTTGTCATTCATAGGATCAATAGAATAATGAATATAGTTGTAAAATATTTATAATAACATCCTACTATGTATTAGGTACTTTATTTATTATTTTGGTATGGAAAAAATAAATAATGAAGAAGTCGAAGAAGAAAATAACATTGAAAGAGGTGATAAAATAATTACTTCTTCTTCGGGTGCTTCCTTTTGATTTGATCAAAAGGGCTCATTAGGTTGGCATTATGATCAAAGTAAGGCCTCAAGGTTTAAGTGAGGGTAGTTGGGAAGATATTTCAGTAGGGGTTGGCCGAGCCAAATGGCATTGGAGATGTGATTTTGTGAGAAGGGGAAGTACCCTTTTTTAAGATAGGAGAGGGTCACTTTAGGAAAACCTTGAAATATTATTTTATTATACAATCATATTCAGTTTATAATGGATCTAAAAGAATTAATTTTGAGGCTAAGGTGGGGATGGGTCAGAAAAATCTCAACTAATTGGTTTTATACGAGTTTAGTTCACCATATTAACCTTATATTTTAGATTTAACTCTTGGTTAAATAGTTTAAAATTTACCATGTCTCCTCGTATTTATATATTATATGTTTAATAAACATACTATAAAATTCCAAGAGAACTCCAAGTTGTTCATTAATGACCTAAATATTTTTATATAAGTCCTTTGGAAAAACCTTAGTGATTTAGGACTATTATATCATTTAATAATATAGTATTTGTTTTAGAAACTCATTTATGTCAATTTTGACATTATTTAGAATTTGGTTTTTGTGAAAGTAATAAAAATATTATTTCTTTGACAAAAATACATTGAATAAACCCTATAATATAATACTAACCAATAAAATTTGTGTAATGCTTCAAAATTCTCAATTTACATTTATTTAAATTTTTATAATATAAATTATTTTAATCTTTCATTAATAAGGTAATCACTGCATCGTCATTGTGTCATAAATAAATTTATTTATTTAATGTATAAAAATTATAAATAAAATACCATGATATATTAAATCTTATTAGATTTATAATTAATATTTATAGTCGCCTTTATCTTATGTATAACCTTATATTAAAAATGTTTTAGTTATTAAAATGTGAATTTAACACTTTTAACTATTCTATAAATAAAATAATAATAATTGTCCTAATCTAAACCAAGTGGACCAAAAGGATCATATTTTGTTCCTAAGGTTTATTTTGGTCGAAATACACTTATCCAAATGAAATATTACATGTGTTAGGGTAATTATAATATCATTTTTACCATTAATTACCCTATTTACTTTTAACCGTGGTAAATAAAATTCAAATGTTATTATTCACCAAAAATTATTTTCATCTTATTGGACAAAATTTTACGTACTAATGTAAACCGCGTCTCTCAGATTTTTGAAATTCAATTCATAGAAGCAGTAAAATTACGTTTTATGCAAATTTTCTAACGTGCCTAGTATGTCGGTAAAAGACATTAAAAAATTAAATAAAATTTTATACATATATTTTTATTATAAAATGACTTCAATGAATTACATTAAACTAATATAATTATTATGTAACTATTTTTACTTAAAATTAATTTAAATAAAATAAATAACTATTTAAATAAAAAGCTGGTTTTCAAACAATAACGCAATGTTTTTCACTATTCCTAAAAAATTCAATGTTTTCAGAAAAATACCAAAATTTCACCCTATGATATTTTTGATTTTTAGAATCCAAAAATGATGTTTATTTTAAAAAAATTAAAACATATAAGTTTCATTAATTAATTTAAAATTAAATCTCATTGTCAAAACCCGAAAGTGAGTTTTTAAGAAGCAAAAACTATCAAAAGATTGATATGTGTTTATGTCCGGTATAAAAGTGAGATTACTTCCAATGAACATCATTGGATTAAATGATAAAAATATAATCTAATTATAATTGACACCATTAAAATGTATAATTTAACACTGTAAATTATTTTTATTCAAAAAGTTGTTTTCAATTGAAATTTAGAATCTTTCAATATTCATCAAAATATGAAAGTTATCCGAAAAACACCAAAAAATTATCCAAACTAAATTTTTATGTCCCAATTCTAAAGAATAATTTAACTTCATAAAATGGAATATATAAAAGTGTCAAATATTGGATTTATAAGGGTTCACCATTAAAAGGTTGGAAAACTACATTTTTGAAAAAATACTTATTTTATCTGAAAAATTGAATTTGTCCATATATTATGTCTAATAAACACAAAAGATAAATGTTAAAATTATATGTGATATATATAAAATTCAAAATGTGGTTACAAATAGTCATAACCTGTAATGCCCCAACCCAAGTTACCCAGAGACGGTGCATTATCACATAACATTGTCATGATACAGGGAATCATGTCCCGAAAGACCGATCAGTTTAGTACTCTTATAAATACTAGATACATTCATATGTTTTACCTTACATCATGAAATAAAAACATCAAAAACATTTTGTACCATTTTTTAACACACTTATATCTATATCCTATCCCTTCAGTTCAGCCATAACATACTTCTTCACATCCTGGGAAAAATAAAATATAGAAAGGGGTGAGCTCAGATGCTAAGTAAGCATAACAATATAGTAGAAACATTCATAATTATGCATAAACATTAAAAGTAATGTATAGGACTAAAATAAAATCCTTTACAACTTAAACTTCAGCATAATATAGAAAATATAAAATCAAATAATGTCATTTACTTATTCACATGGATATTCTACTAGTTAAATAATCACATGCAACATCAATAGCCACTTTCATAAGGATGGAATGCATAATGCCAGACTTCATAACCACATAGTAAAGGCCTTGTTCCCAGACTAAAAATAATATTTTGGCAAGGCCTTATGCCAAGACACTAGTTTGTCTTATGAGACCTACCAATGCATCGAGGATCTATAGTGGGCTCCACCCATCACTTACTAAGTCCAATGCATTCCTATGAAAAGGATTAAACATAACATAAACATTCATATTAAAACTAGCTTACGAAATGTCAATAATTAATCCATAGACCATGAATGGTACAAAATAACACATCACATTAAAACATATCACAAAACCTTAAATTCAATATGGGAGATTTGTATCATAATAAATCAACTTCTAACAAGTTTAAAATCCATCAAAGGATGTTGACATAGATGAAATGAAAACAATTTGAAAGAAATACCTCTTTATATTTAGAAACCATTGAAAATAAAACATTTATTTTGGAAATATTCTAATAATAATGTAAGGAAAGCTTAGAAGGTGTTATAATGGAGGAAAATATCCACACCTGTCTTATAAGTTAAAAAACATTCTTTACTTAATTTTTTCGAAAAGGTCTTAAAGTACCTTGTTTGGAAAACGACGGAAAGATTCATTTATAAACATCTTATAAAAAGTCAAGCAATGGTATAAATGAATTTAACCCATAGTCTAGTAAATATTAAAAATGTTTTGAAATACGTTTTAAGAAACATGGATGTGGATGATAAAGAGGTCCCAATATATAATTACTTATAAATAACCTTGGATAATGAAGAGGTTGTAGAATTAACCCTTATCTTGTAATTTTCCTTGGTCAAGGGTATGCTAACCTCTTGTATAATAGATAAACCATTGTTATTAAATTATACAAGAACCATATACATAAATATGATATCATATATGATCTTCTAATATTTATTTTTTAATAATATTTTAGTATTATCGTCATTTCGGGTGTCAACTGATTCGTTTTCCTTTATATGATTTGTTACATAAGTCATGTTTGTTATGGATGGGATGTATCATATTCATATCCAGAATGATATCAAGTTTTTAAACATTATTTTTAATCATCAAATGAAAATTATTCTTGAATGGTTATTATGGGAAATGAATCTCATCACTTTTGTGGAGACAGTAATCCCTACGTACGCACGAGCGTCAATATCATTCTTTTGATTTAAAATCATATGTAAATAGATGGTATATAATATATACCAAATCATTAACATGTTATATTTATTATTTACATCAATTATAAATCATTATTATACCCATCCAAATAATAATGTGTTGAATAACAACTACACCACGACGTGGAGATGGTAAGTTGTACGTACGCACGTATGGTGACATGTCATTCATAGGATGGATAGTATAATGAATATGGTTGTAACATATTTATAATAAAATATTAGTATATATAATATACTGGAGTTATTATTTTAGAATGGAAACAACAAACAAATAGGAAGTGGAAGAAGAAAATAATTTCAAAGAGATGATGAAATATTTACCTCTTCTCTGGGTTCTTCCTTTTGATTTGATCAAAAGGGATCCATAGGTTGGCTTTCTGACTAAAGGAAGGCCTCTAGATTGAAGGTATGATAGTTGGGAGGATATTTGGTCAGGTTTTGGCCAATCCAAATGGCTTTGGAGGAGTGAAATTAAGAGAAGGAGAAGTTCCCTTTTATAAGAGAGGTGAGGTTCACTTTAGGAAAAGATTGAAATGTTATTTTATAATAAAATCATTTTCGGTTTCTAATTGCTACAAAAAGATTTATGTCGAGGATAAGGTGGGTATGGGTCGAAAACCACTCAAACAATAGATTTTAGTCAATTTTGGGTCACCATATTAACCTTATCTTTTAGATTTATCTCTTAGTTAAATAGTATACCATTTACCATGTCTCTTTTTATTTTTATATTATATGGTTAATAAACTTACTATATACTTCTAAGATAACCACAAGTGGTTAATTAATGATACAATTATCATTATATAATTCTTTTTGATGAGCTTTAGATTTTTAGGAATATTATATCAATTAATAATATAATATTTGTTCTAAAAACTCTTTTATGTCAATTTTGACACTCTTTGGTATTTAGTTTTTGTTAGAGTCATAACAGCATTATTACATCGAACAAAATCCATTTAATCAACCCTAACATTTAATAATAACCAAGAAAATTAGTGGAATTTATCAAAATTATCAAATTAGATTTATTTGGATATTTATAATATCAATTATTTTAATTTTTCATTAATGAGGTAATTACTACATCATCATTGTCTAATAAATAACTTTAGTTATTTAGTGTCTACAAATTAAAAAAATACTATTATATATGAAATCGTTTTAGATTTATAATGAATATTTATAGTCGAATTTATATTATGTATAACCCAATATTAAAAATTGTTTAGTTATTAATCTTTGATATTAACACTTTTAACTATTCTTCAAATAAAATAATAAAATTCCTAATTTAATCAAAGTGGACATAAAGGATCATAATTTATTCCTAAGGTTGTTTTTGGTCTAAATACACTTATCCTATAGAATTATGACACGTTTTAGTGTAATAATAATATCATTTTTACCTTTAATTACCATATTTACTTTTAACCATGGTAAACTATTCACAAAAAAATTATTTTCGTCTTTTTGAACTACATTTTACTTAATGATATCAACCGTGTCTCTCAGATTTTTGAAATTCAACCCAAAAAAGTGGTAAAATTACATTTTATTCAAATTTGTTAATTCTCCTAGGAGGTGGGTAAAATATGGTAAAAAGTTCAATAAAATTTTTATATATATAAACTTATTGTAAAATTACTCCAATAAATTATATTGAACATATATAGGTATTATGTACCTATTTTTGACCTAAAATAAATTTAAACAAAACAAATAATTATTTAAATAAAAAGTCAGTTTTAACCAATAACGTAGTGTTTTCCTGTATTCATAAAAAATCTAAAGTTTTCATAAAAATACCAAAAATTCAACCTCAGCTTATTTCAAAATTATGAACTCAAAAATGAAGTCCATTTTGAAAAATAGAATTTATAAAGTTTCAAAAAGTTGGTATTACCATTCATA
Source organism: Viscum album (assembly GCA_963277665.1). NCBI lineage: Eukaryota > Viridiplantae > Streptophyta > Magnoliopsida > Santalales > Viscaceae > Viscum > Viscum album. Next base: position 1,211,539,799 of record OY728143.1, on the reverse strand, counting down.
ATAGCTAGTTTATTTTGTTGTAGTGTGTCAGAATCTCAAAGTTGCAAACATTGCAAGATATTTCATTATTAAAAGGGAAACGTACCGTGGAAGCTTGGGGTGTTACATTCTATCCTTAATTACATCCTCTAAATTTTTAGAATATTACTGAATAAAAGGATTCAGCTGGTTCTTCATCATAAGTTCCTTAGGTTCCCATGTTACCTCTTCCATCTTATGATTTCTCCATAGAAATTTTACCAGGAGAGTCATCCGGTTTCTCAACACTTGTTCTCTTGTATCCAGAATCTTGACAGACTCTTCACAATAAGATAGATCGGGTTCTAGTTCTATTTCTTCATAGGTGAGTACATACGTTGGGTCTAGCATGTATTTTCTCAGCAGTGATATGTGGAACACATCATGAACTTTGGAGAGACTTGGCGACATATCCAAATGGTAAGCTACAACTCCAATTCATTCTAGAATTTCAAAAGGTCCAATGTACCTGGGACTCAATTTACCCTTCTTACCAAAACATATAACTCTCTTCCATTGAGTTACCTTCAAGAAAACATGATCTCCTACCTGAAATTCCAAATCCTTCCTTCAGTTATCGGCATAGATTTTGTGCCTACTTTGAGCTGCATTGATGTGGGTTTCGATAACTTTCACCTTTTTCATCATTTCCTCAACAATTTTTGGTCCTATGAGTTTTCTTTCAGCAACATAATCCCAACAAGTTGGTGTGCGACATCTCTTTCCATATAACACTTCATATGGTGCCATATGAATACTTGAATGGAAGCTATTATTATAGAAAAATTCTACTAGAGGTAAATATTGATCCCACATACCTTCAACGTCAAGTGAGAAAGATCTCAACATGTATTCTAAGGTTTGAATAGTTTCTTCGGATTGTCCATTAGTTTGAGGGTGGTAGGCAGTGCTCAAACAAAGTTCAGTATCCAGGACCTTCTGAATAATTTTACAGAATCTTTCTGTAAAATGGGGATCACAATCCAAAACAATCGATAGGGGTACTCTATGAAGTCTTAAAACATAATTAATATGTAGTCTTTCTAGACATTCAAGTGGTAAATCTTCTCTTATAGCAAGAAAATAAGCTGACTTGGTAAGACGATCAACAATGATCCATATTGCATCATTCCTTCTTGGATTCTTTGGTAGTCCCATGAAAAAGTCCATTGTAATATCATCAAATTTCCACTCAGGTATGGGAGGAGGATGCATGACTCCTCTAGGATATTGTCTTCCAGCTTTCACTTATTGAAAAACCATACATCTTGACACAAAATAGGCAATCTCCCTCTTCATGTTGTCCCATAAAAAATGTTCCTTCAAATATTTATACATCTTGGTGCCCCCGGGGTTTATAGATAAATTGGAGCTATGTGCATCATCTAAAAATTATTTTTTTAGATTAGGTATATTGGGAACACAAAGACTCTCCCCAAATTTCAAAATCCCATCTTCATATATGAAGTCGATCAATCTTCCAGCATTCAATGCTTTAATTTTATTTTGAAATTCCTCATCATCAGTATGAGAACTTTTGATCCTTTCTAGTAAAGATAGTTTGGAAACCATTTGTAAAATAATTTATGTTTCACCTTCCATGGTTATTCCCATATCTATCTTTTCTAGATCCATGAAAATAGGATCCCTTTCAATTCTCATCTTGTTCAAAACTCCATGATCCATTCTACTCAAAGCTTCTTCCACCTTATTTAGCTTCCCCGGGTGGTAGTGTATAGTGCAATCATAATCCTTGAGTAGTTAAAGCCATCACATTTTCCTCATGTTGAGTTCTTTTTGTGAGAAAATGTACTTCAAACTCTTGTGATCCGTATATATCTCACATTTTTCACCATAGAGGTAGTGTCTCCATATCTTCAAAGCAAATATTATAGCTTCTAACTCAAGATCAAGAGTAGGATGGGTTTGTTCTTGAATTTTTAGATGTCGAGATGCATAGAAAATAACTCTATAATTATGCATAAGGACACATCCAAGTCCTTTCTTTGAAGCATCTCTATAAATAACAAACCCATCATTCTCTGATGGTTGAGTCAATATAGAAGCATTCAATAATTTTCTCTTCAATTCTTCAAAAAATTATTCACACTATTTTTCCAAACAAATTTAACCCCTTCACGTGTGATCTTGGTTAATGGGATAGCCAATCAAGAAAAATTCTGGAAAAAACACCGATAATAACATGCAAAACGAATAAAACTTCGTACCTCAGGTATACTTGCTGGTGCTGGCCATTCTTGGATTGCCTTGGTCTTTGATGGATCAACAGAGATTCCATACTTAGAGGCAATATGTCCAAGAAAATAAATCTCTTGAAACCAAAATTCACACTTGCTAAATTTCTCATACAATTAATTTCTTCTAAGAGTCTTTAGGATAATGTGCAAGTGATTTTCATGATCTTCATAGATTTTGTAGAATACCAAGATATCATCAATAAATATCACTAAAAAATTAATCAATATATTACTGGAAAACATTGTTCGTTAGATCCATGAAAATATAGGGTGCATTAGTCAGCCCAAAAGGCATTACTGTAAACTCATAATGCCCGTACCTGGTTCAAAATACTATTTTCGGAATGTCTTCCTTCTTCACACACAACTGATGATTTCCAAATCGAAGGTAAGTCTTTGAAAAATATTGAGCTCCATGAATTTTGTCGAATAATTCATCAATGCGAGGTAGGGGATACTTGTTCTTTATTGTTATAGCATTGATCTCCATGTAGTCAATGCACAACCTCATAGATCCATCTTTTTTTTACAAAAAGAACAGGGGATCCCCATGGAGAAACACTAGGGATAATAAATCCCTTATTACTCAATTCCTCTAGTTGTTTCTTTAGTTCCACTAATTCCACATTGGCCATTCTATAAGGGGACTTCAATATGGGCCTTGAACCAGGAATTAAATCAATGGAAAACTCAATTTCACGTTCTGGAGGATGTCCATGTAAATCCTTTGGAAACACATCAGCATATTCATGTATAATAGGTACATCATCTATTCGATCATTCCTTTCCTCACCCATAGTTATTTCATTCTCCTCCTCCCCAATAATTGAATTTAGTTGAGCTACTGGGGGTGGATCTAGATAAGAATCAGGTGGTGACATTTCTGCTATAATGATAAGGTACTCTTCATCATCATTGAGAATTTTAACCTCCTTCTTCTTACAATAAATTTTTTCATCATGGTCTAAAAGCCAATCCATTCTGAGGATTATATCAAATTAAATCATGGGTATGACGATGAGATCAGCAGATAAAGAACATTTATATGTCCTAATGGGGACTGATTCACAAAAACATTGTTTCAATGACACATCCCTTAGGATTTTTTATAGACTACTCCCTTGTTAAGTCAAATTGAAAATATCAAATATTGATAGAAAACTGGGAAGATATGAAACAATGCGACGGTCCAGAATAAAATAAAGTATTGGCTAAACTTGAGGAAACCATTAAATTACCTGCCACCACATCTTTCGAAGCTTCATCCTCTGCAGTAGTTATCTCATAAGCTTTTCCTTGATCCATTGGAATTTTTTGAGGTATGTTTCATTGACGCTTAGGACATTCATTTTCATATTTTCCTCTTTATCTACAATTGTAGCATTCAACATTGATCGTCTCTTTCTTCCCTTTGCAATCACAAGTTTGGTGGCCTTTTTCACCACACTTTTAACAGACACTCATTCCATCCAAGAAAGTACCAGGGTGTTTCTTCCCACATTTACTACAGGATGGATATTCAACTTTTCTTTTCTTCCCCTTATTTCTATTTCCAGAGTGTTCAACAGATCTCTTCTTCTCCTACTTTGATTTAAAGGCATAAGACATAAGGAATTCCTTTTCTATCTTGATAGCACATGAAACAATATCTTCGTATGAGGAGAAGGACTGTGAGACTAATTCTCTATGGATAAATGGTTTTAACCCTTCAAAGAATCGATCAACATTACTCCTTGGGTTACGTATATAATCTACTGCATGCCTTGCTAACCTTGTAAAGTTAGCCTCATATTTTGTGACATTATCAACGTCCTTTTTCCTCATAATCGTAAATTTACTTTCCATATCTACTTGAGGGCCATGAGGAAAGTATTTTTCTAATAAAATATCTTTAAACATCCTCCATTACATATTTGATACTTCTTCATATTCCTTTGTGTTTTGGATTAATGACCACAATTGATCTGCAACTCCCATGAGGCGATAAACAACCATGTCAAATTTTTCCCTTTTTCTACTCCCCAAAGCATGAAATATATTCTCTAAGGAACATATCCATTTCTATGATACAAATGGATTTTTAGTCCCATTTAATATTGGTGGTTGTTACCTCATGAAGAGGTCTGACATTGATCCTCCACGTTGTGGATCAGGGTGCTTCATACAGGTAGGTTATTATTCATAACTGGAGTGAGTTGTCCTAGTATGATGATAAGATGATCAGCACCAGTTGCATCACCATCCCCACTATAATTATCTTGAGTAGGAAGGAAATCCCTACATGGATTATGTGTGTCGATACAGTTTCCATTCCTTCCACTAGGCACCATTTCTAAACAATGTCATAAAGTAGATTAGTTTATGAATCGAAGTACATAATTCCAAACTTGTAAAACACTAAAAATAAATTGAACAGTTTATGGATATAATACATAATCATAAAAATGTTTTCTTTGAGGATTTATATACTCATAAATCCTTCATAATTCTTTTAAAAGAAAATGAGAATTATCCTAAACATATCCCCCAAGAGTGTCCTAACCAAGAGTGCAGTAAGACCCATTATCATGCACCAGTTCCCGTTCAAGTCTAGTTCAAAGCGGTGTTTTTGGGTTTTACCCCAAGGTACATATGTGCCAGAGACACCTCTACCTGCTTGTATCTAGATAGGGATGAATTTCTTGGAAAACTCACAAAATCTTTACATTACCAAAATTTTATGAAGTTCTTTTATACTAATCCTCAAAGTCTATCTTAGGGTAATGTGCTCTAATCAGAGTTCATCTAAATTTAGATTCCAAGGTTTTTACTAAACTTCCTCTGATACCAAATGTAACGCCCCGACCCCAGTTACCCAGATTCAATGCCTTATTACATAAAATTATCATGATACAAGGAATCCTGTCCCGAAAGACCAATCAGTTTTGTAGCATTGGAAATACTAGATACATTCATAAGTTTTACATTACATCATGAAATAAAAACATCAAGAACATTTTAACCCCTTTTTTAACACAGTTATATCCTCATCCTATCCCATGATGGTAAACCATGAAATACTTCTTCACATCCTGGGAAAAATAAAACATAGAAATGGGTGATCTCAAATGCTCATTAAGGATAAAAATATAGCAGAAACTATCATAATTAAGAATAAACATTTAAGGAAATGTGTAAGACTAAAACAAAAGCATGTTCAACTTAAACTTTGGCATAATATGGAAAATATAAAATAAAATAATTCCATTTACTTATTAACATGGATATTCTACTAGTCAAATAATCTCATTTGATATCAATATCCACTTTCATAATGATGGAATTAATAATGTCGGACTTCATAACCACATAGTCAAGGCCTTATGCCAAGACTAAAAATAATATTTGGTCAAGGCCTTATGCCAAGAAACTAGTTTGTCTCATGAGACCTACTGATTCATCGAGGGGCTATAGCGGGCTCCACCCATCACTTACTAAGTCCAACGAATTCTTCATGTGAAAAGGTTTAAACATAACCTAAACATTCATATTAAAACTGTTGGAACCGGGCATACAGTGGAAGCCCCAAACATGTGGGTTTTTAAATTTTTTTTCCACCGACGGTCGACATAAACTTGTCGATGTCGGATAAGAGTAGCCCGATCATAGCCAAGGACCACACATGGAGGATTTTAAGCACAAAAATAAATCATAAAATACCTGTTTTAGATCCAAAGCCGCACAAACGTCTGATCATTGTAGGCGATCACTGCTCGAAGAATCCGAAGCCTAATTCCTCTAGATCGTCCACACGTGCTTCAAGGAATCCGCGGGAGTGTCGTTCGTCGTAGTCCAGGTGCTAGAACAGAACACCAATGATGCCTTCGATGTTCCAAAGATCACCGCATCACTTCTCTAGTGATGCCCGAGAGAGAGCTCCATCCGAACTCTTTGGATCCAAAGCATCTCTATCTAGAGTGTGGGAGAGAGGAGAGGAGAGAGAAGCTCTATAAAAATAGTGTTTGGAAAATTCCCCTCCTCTTCTATTTATAGTGCTCAATTAAAATACCTGGTATCCCCTCGCTAACCCCGAATACTTAACGCACTATCAACGAAATTTTATGACTACTAAACTAATCCATAAATATTATTATCATTTACTTGTAATATATTAAAATATATTACATGATAATAATTAAGTCATTAACCTTACTCATCGCTCCCATAAATATTAATTGAACCTTGAATAATTTAATATTCTTCAATTAATCTTTTTTCATCTATTTACATAAAACTCATAAATACATTTAATAAATAAATTCAATATTCATTATTCTAAACTCGAATAATATGAATTTATTTATTGCATTGGGGATCATTTCACTTTGGACAAATCCCGGACCCTTGTGGTGGGGCCTGCCATGTCCAAAACTTCTATTCAACTGAATAGGGCTTATTCTTGAATATGCTATTGTGTGTGACCCTCTAGGACCTTATTTCGACAGCTGTGAATAGTATTAACTGACCAAGAGCAGGATCTAGCAACCCATCATGACCCCTGAAGAAATAAGTATTGTCACAGTAGTGACAACCAACCTACAAACATGCACTGTGTAATATAATCTCTTTGTCTGTAATATCTCAAAAAGTTGGATGCACTCACGTGTCCTCGCCCTTTTCTTGCTTTATAGTTTGTTTATTTAACTGGACGGATTTACCCTTGAATGCCATGTCCATTGTCTTATAAAGGTACTGCCATCCATATCAACATGGCCTAATATATATTACTTCCATAACCCAGAAGCGACAAATCCTTTCTTGACCATTCAACAAATGTCATTCCATCAATGACACGCACGACACAAACTACCTCGCAACGACTTCATCACCATGGTTTTCATCCTGCATCAAAGTACGTAATCAAGTGTCATACATCGGTAATGATCTCAAGTTAGGAGACCATTACACATGATCGTAGATTGGAACATCCAATGACACCCGAAACATGCGTTGTTCATATTGGCAGGTCATTTCTCATGATCTCACTACTAGAGATCACCAAGTGTGAACTTCATGAGAAGAAGTCTCAATACTTATGAGCCCCCAGCACCTGGTAGTCAAACATCTACGATGTCCAATCAGTAAGATGTATTTAGACTATAGAACATGTATTTAAGATTAATGTCATAGTATCTAGATGTTCTCTTTATAGCCTGAGAACTACTATAACCTTTCGATAAGACAATTAATCTTTGGACATTACCATTTCATTGTGGACACATAAAAGTCTACACTATAATGGTAAGATGACATCATGCATAGCTTATTGTATACACGATATGGTAATAAAAATCACTGAATAGTTGGGTCTAGGGCACCCACTATTTCAACAAAAACTACCATACGAAATGTCAGTACTTAATCCATAAACCATGAATGGTATAAAATAACACATCCATAGTCAAAAATATCACAAAACCATCGATTCAATATGGAATATTTTTATCATAATAAATCAACTTCAAAAAAGTTTAAAATCAATCAAAGGATGCTGACATAGAAGAAATGATAACTATTTTAAAGAAATACCTCTTTATATTTTGAAACCATTGAAAAGAAAACATTTATTTTGTAAATATTCTTATAAGATTTTAAAGGAAGCTTCAAAGGTGTTATAACGATGGAAAATAGCTACACTCTCCGTATAAGTTAAAAAACATTCTTTTTTTTAATTTTGTTGAAAAGGTCATAAAGTACCATGTTTGGAAAATGAAGGAAATATTCCTTTATAAACATCTTATAAAAAGTAAAACAAGGGTATAAATTACATTAACCCATAGTATAGAAAATAGTAAAAATGTTTTGAAATAAATTTTAAGAAATATGGATGTGGATGATAAAGAGGTCGTAGTAGGTAATTACGTATAAACAAACTTGGATAATGAAGAGGTTATAGAATTAACCCTTACCTTGTAATTTTCCTTGGTTAAGGGTACATTGACCTCCTGTATAATAGTTAAATTATTGTTATTAACTTAGACAAGTACAATATACCTAAATATGATATCATATATGATCTTCTAATATTTCATTGCTAATAATATTTTAGTATTATCATCGTTTTAGGTGTCAACTGATTCGTTTTCCTTTATATTATTTCTTATGTAGGTCATGTTTTTTATGGATGGGTTGTATCAAATTCATATCTAGAATTATATAAGGTCTTTAAATATTATTTTTAATCATAAAATGAAAATTATTCTTGAATGGTTATGATTGGAAATGAATCTCATCACGTTCGTGGAGACGGTAATCCGTACATATGCACGAGCAACAATATCATTCTTTGGATTTAAAATCATATGTAAATAAATGTTATCATATATACAGACTCATTAACATGTTATATTTATTATTTATATAAATTATAAATAATTATTATACCAATCCAAATAATAATGTATTGAACAACAACTACACCACGACGTGGAGACGGTAATCCATACGTAAGCACGTATGGGGACATGTCATTCATAGGATGGATAGAATAATGAATATCATTGTTCCATATTTATAATAACATCATAGTATATAGAAGATACTAGAGTTATTATTTTAGAATGGAAACAACAAAGAAAGAGGAAGTGGAAGAAGAAAAGAACTTGAAAGAGGTGTTGAAATATTTACCTCTTCTTCGGGTTCTTCCTTTTTATTTGATTAAAAGGGCTCCTTAGGTTGGATTTCTGAATAAAGGAATTCCTATAGGATTAAGGGAGTATAGTTGGGAGGATATTTATGTAGGGTTCAGCCGAGAAAAATGGATTTGGAGGTGTGAAATTAAGACAAGGGGAAGTGCCCTTTTATAAGGGAGGTGAGGGTCACTTTAGGAAAAGCTTGAAATATTATTTTATAATAAAATATTTTTCTATTTCTAATGGCTCCAAAATGATTTAATTAAAGGATAAGGTGGGGATGGGTAGAAAAAAACTCAACCAATAGGTTTTTTATAGGTTTGGATCACCATATTAACCTTATATTTTAGATGTAACTCTTAGTTAAATAGTTTGACATTTACCATGTCTCTTTGTATTTTTATATTATATGGTAAATAAACATACTATAAATATCCAAGAGAACCCCAAGTGATTCATTAATGATACACCTATCATTATATAAGTCGTTTGGCCAATCCATATATTTTTAGGAATATTATATCAATTAATAATATAATATTTGTTTTAAAAACTGTTTTATGTCAATTTAGATACTATTTGGTATTTTTTTTGTTAAAGTCATAAAAACATTATTATTTCGAAAAAAATTCATTAAATCAACCCTAAAAAGTAATATTAACCTATAAAATTAGTTTAATTCAACAAAAGTGTAAAATTAGATTTATTTGGATATTTATAATATCAATTATTTTAATTTTTCATTAATAAGTTAATTGCTGCATCATCATTGTGTCATAAATAAATTTAATTATTTTATGTCTAAAAAGTATAAATAAAATACCATTATGTAGGAAATATTTTTAGTTTTCTAATTTATATTTATAATTAAATTTATATTATGTATAACCTTATATGAAAATAATTTTAGTTATGAAACTTTGAATTTAACACTTTTAACTCTTCTTTTAATAAAATAATAATAAATGTCCTAATCTAATCAAAGTGGACATAAAAGATCATATTTTATTCCTAAGGTTTTATTTGGTCAAAATAAACATATTCAAAAGAGTTAATACATGTGTTAGGGCAACCATAATATCATTTTTTACCTTTAATTACCATATTTACTTTTACCGTGGTAAATAAAAGTCAAAAGTTACTATTCAAAGAAAATTATTTTAATCTTATTGAAACACATTTTACTTACTGATATCAACAGTTTCTCTCAGATTTTTGAAATTCAACTCACAGAAGTGATTAAATTATGTTTTATACAAATTTTAAAATGCTCATAGGAGGTGGGTAAAAGATGGTAAAAAGTTCAACAAAAATTTTAAATATCTAAACTTATTATAAAATGACTCCAATGAATTACATTGAAATTATATAGCTATTATGTATCTATTTTAACCTAAAATAATTTTATTCAAAATAAATAATTGTTTAAATAAAAAGTTTGTTTTAACCAATAACGCAGTGTTTTCACTATTATTCAAAAATTGAAATTTTTCATAAAAATACCAAAAATTCCCCATAAGCTAATTTTGATATTCGGAATTCAAAAATGAAGTTCATTTTGAAAAATAGAATTTATAAGGTTTCAAAAAGTTGGTATTACTATAAAAAGTTGGTATTACTATCCATAACGGCTAGTTTGATTGGTCGTGGTGTGTTAGAATCTCGAAGTTGCGTATATTGCAAGCTATTACATTATTCAAAGGGAAACATATTGTGGAAGCTTGGGGTGTTACATAACCACTTTCTAAAAGGATAGTTTGATAGGTCGTGGTTTGCTTGAACTCAGTGTTGCATACATCACACACTATTGTATTATTCAAAGAGATGTGTACTATGGAAGCATGGGGTGTTACATTCTTCCCTCGTTCAATAAATTATGTCCTCGCAATTTGAAATTGTTATTCGGAAATAAAACATAAAAAAATAGAAAATAATTTTGTGGAAAACGCACATTAGAAATAGGGTTAATAAAATTTAGTCTTAATAAGAGGGAAATGGAAATGAAAAATTCACCACAAAATTAGGATTTGGAATAGGAGAACATTGGTGGAAATTATAATTGGAGGAAAAACGTAAATATTTATAGGGAGTGATTGAGGTCACCAATCACAAAAACGTGAATGGAAAATTGAGGGCAACAAAGCCATATATATATGATGAATAACACGAGGTATTAGGATAATACATTTTTTTTAATATCCTATTCCTAAGGTTTAACAATTAATTTCTTTATATAATAAGTAAAAAACTATTTGAAAAGTAGAGTACCTTCCTTTAACTAATTTCTACCACAAACTCATATTTCACTACAAACAATGAGTATTCAAGATAAATTGGTCACACTTGAAAAGCTAGAATCTAATTATAGAGAATCGGATAATCCATAAAGGATGAACTATATATTTTCCTTGTCTTTAGAGAATAACCCAAACCAAAATGGTTAGTACAAGATGAGATGATCCCCAAAAAGGATAATCTTTTAGAGAAATAAATACTAATCATAATTTTTAAAATTAAACCAACAATACCCAAAGATCAATAAATAAAATTTAATATACAATTGTCCTTAAAATCCTTCAATATAATCCAAACTAAGATTGAAACCCAAAAATGAGAAGAATTTGATTGCATAGTCTTCTATGTTAAATTGTAACTCCAAATAAGATCGACTACTCTTAAAGTCGCGTACGTAAAACTAATTAACCTAATCACATATTCACTTTGATAGGTTAACCATTTCCATAAATAACCCAAATTTCTATAATTCCACAATAAAAATATTGATAAAAATCAACCATTACTCCTCAAATTAAATCCCATAGTATTCTATTTTTCTTAGGAATACAATGTTCCAAATAGATAGAACGAATTCTAAAATAACATTTATCACTTAATCACCAAATCGTTTTCCTACACTAAGGATATCCATTTGATAAAACAAAATATCCCAAATAAACTTATTGTTTATCAATAAAATCTTTTAACTAAAAATAATTAGTCACACTAACTAGGGACTTCATATAGTCCAATGGAAGTTGATAAATCCCAGTCGCACTTTGGTTGTGGGTTCGATTCCCACATCTTTGTCTGATGTGATAGGTTGTCACATGGTCTGCATGTTGTATTTTTTCAAAAACTATATTTTATAACTTTCCAAAAATGAGGAAAATTCCTCAAAATAACCATAACATAATTTAACCAAAAATTTTATCTCATACCTCGCAATTTCATCCCAAAAATTAATAACCTATAATTTCCTCAAATTCAAGGATCATATAAACCCAAATGGTTATTTATAACTATATTAAAAAAATAAAATATAATTCTTCCTTGAATAGAATTTCCAAAAAAAAACTTGCAGGGTTACACATATAATAGAAAATTCTTCGAAAGTAATCACATCAACAAAGAGCACTAATACTTTTAAACACTTCACCATCCATTTATTTCCGCATTGGTTATTCCTTGACCAAGAGGTTATCCTATAGAATAGGTCATTGACTCAGGAGATTCTCAGGTCCCCTATATTTACAGAAAATGACTATAAATGGGTTCTTGGGATCATTTGTATTTTCTTCTGTAGTACTCTTCATTTTTTCTTGGAAATTATTTACTTTATGTCTTTCTTTCCCACACATAAAGCATTTTTTTGTTCCATTGATACACTTTCCTGGGTTTCTCCTTCCAAATTTCCTACATGATGGAAATAAATCACACTTTTATCCATGGTCTCCACTACTGGAGCTCTTATCATTCATCGTCTTTCTCTTATTTGTTGAGTCCAGGAGTTGGTTAATATATATGTTGTTGATCATATTTTGGGAAAACTGATTCAGCATGAACATGATATCTTTTATGCCTATCAACACTCCATTTCATTGCTCATTTCCACCACTGTTCCCATCTTGTACATCATGTTCAATGTTACCATGAATTCCTTGGAATCCAACCATTGACTAAAATTAGAGATCATTGTGTGAGTTACAATAGTTATAAAATCATTTAGAGAATATCATTACACATTATTTTCAATCTAAAACACCTTAGTATTAACCAAAGTTATTTATTCTTATCTTATATTAAAATCATTCAAATCAGTTTGTAAAGAAAATTTTAATTATCCTATGCATATCCCCCAGGAAGTGTCGTAACCAAGAGTGTAGCAAGGCTTGTTTTCATGCACCAATTCCCGTTCGAGTCTAGATCAAAGAGGTGTTTTCGGGTTTTACCCCTAGGTGCATCAGTGCAAGATCTGCCTCTACCTGCTCGTATTAATATAGGGATGTAGTTCTTGGGAAACCCATATAATATTTACATTAACATTTTTTTTATGTTCTTTTATATCAATCCCCAAAGTTTATCATGGGGTAATGTTCTCTAATCAGAGTGTTTCTAAAAATAGTTTCCAAGGTTTGTACTAAAATTACACTAATACCAACTGTAATTCCTCGACCCTAGTTACCCAGAGTTGGTGCACTATTAAATATAATTGGAATGATCACAAGAGATCAATTACTAAAATACCAATTAGTTTATTAGCCTTGGAAGTACTAGATACATACATAAGTTTTACATTACATCATGAAATAAAGTAAAACAACATTTTGTCCCCTTTGAACACACTCATATACCTTAGAATATTCATGTCGGTTAATCATGTTATAATTATTTACATCCTAGTAAAAATAAAACATAGAAAGGGGTGAGATCAGATGCTCAGTAAGGATAACAATATAGCAGAAACTTTCATAAATAAGAACAAACATTTAAGCAAATGTATAAGACAAAAACACAAGCCTTCTAAACTTAAACTTCATCATATTAAGGAAAATATAAATCAATTTATTCCATTTATTTATTGACTTGTATATTCTTCTAGTCAAATAATCACATGTAATATCAATTTCTAATGATGAAATGTAAAATTCCTCACATCATAACCACATAGTCAAGGACATGTGTTAAGATTACAAATAATGAATTTGTCAATGCCTTGTTCCAAGAAACTGGTTTTTCTCATGGGACCTACCGTTGCATTGAGGAGATATAGTGAGATCCACCCATCAAATACTAAGTCCAATGCATTCCTCATATGAAAAGGGTGAAACATAATATAAACATTTGTATTAAAAGTATCATACGAAATGTCAATATTTTACCCACAAACCATGAATGGTATAAAAATATCACATCCACAGTCAAACACAACTCATTCAATGAAATATGAATGATTGTATTATAATAAATCAACCTCAATCAAGAATAATGAAGGATATTAACAAAGATGAAAATAATCAGTAAAACTATTTGAGAGAATATCCCCTTTTTCTTGAAAACATTGAAAACTATTGCTATTTATCAAGAATCCATTTAAAATATATTTTTTAATCAAAGTGTCCCATACAAATTTTAACCTTTTAAAATAAATTTTAATACTAAAATATTCATTTCCATATAAATAAATCCTTAAAACCATTTTTAAAATATGGACATTAGTGAGAAAAATTTAGAAGAATAAATATTTAAAACATTTCAAATAATATTTTAGTTAGAGTTACTAAAAATGAGAGACGCTTGAATACAAATAATTAAGGTAATAAAAACATTATAATATCATTAGAATAAAGGGATCCATGATATACTTTGTCAAAGTATAGTATATACACCATATAAAAGTGAATTTGCGCATAACAACAAATAAGTCTCAATCGAATGTAAATTGAGATGAAATCCCTTATAAAGACTGTACACTTAGGTTAAGGATAAATCAATGAAATGATTATGTGTGAAAAATATAAATAAAAATAATATGATTGGATATTCAGTGTAAATAAATCAGAGGACATTCACTCATATTCTTGTAAAAACAACACCAATGACTTGGATGGTTAACTCAATGAATAGAAATTGAGTTAAGATTACTCTTATCATTTCATATCGATGACTTGAGAATTTAAAAATGGAGTGATTATGTGAATAAAAATTATATCCACACATTGGGGAGATTAAATTACTACTTAAATAAATAAATAGTGATTCCATACATCATCTTGGAGTAAAATAATCAATGAAGTTTGCGTAAGACCTAATGAGTGGAAATCAAAATTAGAAATTCTCTTACCGATTTGGAAAATTATGAAACAAACACACAATGAAGGAAGTATCATACATTGAAGATGTGAATACCCATAAATTAAATTATATTAATCAATGAATACAATCATGAGCAGTACATACACCACACAAAACGAAATAGTGGAAAATATAACAAGAATTTCATAGAAATAAGAAGTGAGATGAAAACCCCTTACCTTGTACGTTTACTTAGTTGAGCATATGTTAACCACCTTTATAATGGTGAAATAATTGTTATGAAATTATACAATAACCATATACACATATATTATATCCTATATGATCTTTTATTATTGATTTGTTAGCAACATTTCAAGGGTATCATTGTTTCGGGTGTTAACTTATTCATTTTTCTTTTTTTGATTTGTTACATACGTTAGGCGTGTTATGGATAAGATGTGTTTTATTTGTATAGATAATGATATTATGTTCATAAAAATTATTTTTTATTCATAAAATGATATTTATTCTTGAATGGTTATGATGGGGAATGAATGTCATCGCGTTCGTGGAGGTGGTAATCCATACGTATGAAGGAGCGACAATACCAATCTATGGATGGTGAAATCGTATGTAATTGGATGTTATATCATAGATAAATAATCATTAACATGTTATATTTATTATTTACATAAATTATACTCATTAATATACCCATCCAAATAATTAAGCATTGAATAACAAACTACAGCACGACGTGGAGATGGTAAGCCGTACGTACACAAGCTTGGTAACATTGTCATTCATAGGATGAATAGAATAATTAATATGGTTGTACCATATTTATAATAAAATAAAAATATGTATATGGTAATGGATTTTTTTCTTTTGGTATGGAATAAACAAAGAAAGAGGAAGTGGAAGAATAAAAAATCGTTGAACGATGTGATTAAATAATTACATCTTCTTTGGGTGCTTCCTTTTGATTTGATCAAAAGGGATCCTTAGATTAGCTTTCTGATCAAAGTAAGGATTATAAGTTGATGGGAGGATATTGGGAATTATATTTGTGTAGGTTTTGGCCAATCAAAATGGCTTTGGAGATGTGATTTTGAGAGAAGGGGAAAAACCCTTTTATAAGAGAGGTTTGGGTCACTTTAGGAAAACCATGAAATATTATTATATTATACAGTCATATTCAATTTATAATGTCTCAAAATGGATTTTTTTAGGCTAAAATGGGGCTGGGTCACAAAACTCTAAACCAATTGGTTTTAGACAGGTTTAGGTCACCATACTAACCTTATCTTTTAGATTTAACTCTTGGTTAAATAGTTTAACATTTACCATGTATCCTTGTAATTTTATATTATATGGATAATTAACTTACTATAAAATTCCAAGAGAACTCCAAGTGGTTTATTAATGACATATATATTATTATATAAGTCATTTTTCCAATTCATTGATTTTTGAGAATATTATATCATTTAATAATATAGTATTTGTTTTAAAAACTCATTTATGTCAATTTTATGTTTTTTAGTATTTTGTTTTTGTGAAAGTCATAAAAATATTATTTCTTCAAAAAGAAAAAAAATTTAATCAACCCTAACATGTAATATTAACCAATAAAATTTCTGAAATGCATCAAAAGTCTCAATTTATATTTATTTTAATTTTTATAATATCAATTATATTAATCTTTCATTAATAAGATAATTACTACATCATCATTATGTCATAAATAAATTTATTTATTTAGTGTCTAAAAATTTAATATAAAATAAAATGATGTATGAAATATTCCTAAATTTCTAATGAATATTTATAGTCCAAATTATCTTATGTATATCCCTTTATTAAAAATGTTTTAGTTATTAAAATGTTAATTTAACAATTTTAACTCTTCTCTAAATAAAATAATTATAAATGTCCTAATCTAACCCAAGTGGACCAAAATGATAATATTTTATTCCTAAGGTTTATTTTGGTGAAAATAAACTTATCCAATAGAATTATTACATGTGTTAGGGTAATTATAATATCATTTTTACCTTTAATTACCGTATTTACTTTTAACCGTGGTAAATAAAATTCAAAATGACTTCAATGAATTGAATTGAACTAATATAGGTATTATATATCTATTTTGACTTAAAATAAATTTAAATAAAATAAATAATTATTTTAATAAAAATTCGGTTTTTAATTAATAACGCAATGTTTTTCACTATTCATCAAAAATTGAATGTTTTCATAAAAGTACCAAAAATTAACCCTAATCCAATTTTGATATTAGGAATCAAAAAATGGTGTCTATTTTACCAAACTCAAAACATAGAAGTTGTATTAATTAATTTAAAATTAATTTCCATTGTCAAAACCAGAAAGCGGGTTTTTGAGAAGTAAAATTTATCAAAAGATTGATATGTGTTTATATGTAGTTTAAATGTGAAATTACATCCAATGACCAACATTGGATTAGATGATAAAAATTTAATCTAATTATATTGAAAAACCATTCAAATTTATAATTTATCACTATAAATTATTTTGATTAAAAAATTTGTTTTCAATTAAAATTTAGAATATTTCACTATTCATCAAAATGTGAAAGTTATCAGAAAAACCCCAAAAATGTATCGAAACTAAATTTTTATGTCCCAATTCTAAATAAGAATTTATTTTCATCAAAGTTAATATATAAAAGTGTCAAATATTGTATTTAGAAAAGGTTTTCCATTAAAATGTCAAAAAACTGTATTTTTTAAAAACTACTTCTTTTATATGAAAAATTGAATTTGTCATTATATTATGTCTAGGAAATGAAAAATATGAATGTTAAAATTATATGGGATATATATAAAATTAAAATTGTGGTTATTAATATTCATAACCACTTTCTAAACGGCTAGTTTGATAGGTCGTGGTGCGCTTAAACTCGGTGTTGTGTGCATCACACGCTATTGTACTATTCAAAGAGAAGCATACCGTGGAAGCTTGTGGTGTTACACCATGCCTGGATATAAGATAAAAAAACCTTATGAATCTAAATGTAGTTGAATGAACTTATCCCACCTTGAGATAACAATATTTTAGATCCACAATAGATCCACCACACCTAGAGGTGGCATCAGATATGTACCTTGAAACTGTATGTGACCATTGAAAGTTGGATGAGATAGAAGATAAGGATTCATATTCTAATCCAACACAATATTTGACTCTAGTATATTTCTTTAATGTAATGTTTGATGAATGAACACTACCACCACCAAAAAAACCCTCATCAGATGAGGTGATCATATATTGTTTTATAGAAATGATAGCCATGAAATATCCCTTCTTAGATAGTGAACATGCCTCTGAGTATGACTTACCCTCACCTAATAAATGAACATACTACCTCGTGCACATAAACCGAGGATAAAAGGGGAAACATGAGGGTGGACATACCCCATTTTTCGATCACATCCCCGTAGATGAAATATATGCAAAATGAGATTATTGGGAAAGAGTTGTATCAATCCCAACACATTCATGGTGGTGTCTCATAACTCTCCAGTGATCATCCACACTGAATTGTCTTCAATGAACACCTAGTGGGGAGTGATTACCTGATCAACCTAGGTAGCAAGGATGACCAATATGCCCCCTACCATGAGAATTATATATTCCCTCAACCTATAAACAATAACTAAGTATGTCTACCAAAAATGACTCCTCTCTTGAGCCATATAATCTATAAAACATTCCTCAGTAATAAAAAAATTGGTATAAGAGTGAGTAACACTTAAGTTGTTAAAGGTTATCATTTCCATAGACTCAATTCTATATTCTCTCTATCATTCAAAATAACTCCGGGTGGTACTCTATGAATCATGATAGAGTTTATACTAGTTTAAGTCAGAAGTCGTTGCACCCACGGTCTATCAAGTGGTGAACATCATAAACAAATCCCTATAACCATCTCATTCATAGTGTAAGATTTTTAATAATCCCTACATGGACACATCAGACCCCTATATATTTTATGAAGGCTTAATAATTTATATATCCAATGGGATCTAATTTTTAATGGTTTTGGTATCCTCTTCATCCTGACTTTAACCCTATGATGGATTCAGTTTTGAAAAACATAGTTCTATCTTACAAAGATGTTCATTAAAGGGAATAATAATCATGAGAAAATATCACTTTGGAAGATCATTTTTAAAGCTCAGTTTGGGGACCTCACAAATGAAATTGAATTTATTGTCATCTTGCAGGTTGACACAAACAATTTCTCACTCAGAAGGCTCTAGATCCAAAGTCACATGGTTGTACCTTCAATATTTAATAAATAATTTTAATACCCCAATGATGGAAACTATTGAATACTAAATGGTGATATTACCCCTTTAATACTTTTGATCCCTCATATTCTAGAGAATGTTCCTACAAATGGGAAGGAAAAAAAAGTAATGGTGGATGATTATACAAATCTTCCATCCCCTGACAGCTTTCCAACCCCTGAAAATCCATAGATTATTCTTGAAAAAATATATGCACTCCATATAACACTATATGAGGTAATATACATGAATATTAGTATTATTTTCCCCCAATTGAAAGTTTGAAAAGGTTTCCAAGACTCGCAGATCACATAAATTACAAACAGACACAAGATTGAATGAAAATAAAAAAGTCAGGCTGACACTTCTTGTGAAACACATTACCTATTAGAAGATTTTTTGCTTCCCCATTGGCATTCCATCATTTATATTGAGAAGGAATCTATAGAAAATCACTGATCATATGACAGATTCCATCTGAGTTCCTTCAATCATGTGACATATCAATCAGTTGAATTGTAACAAACCATAATAAATACTTGTAAAATAAGGAGATAAATTTAAAATATATGGGAGCCTTATATAGACATAATGCATCATGTGACACACCTATATATTTACCAATACACCGCGATGATCTTGGAAACATTTCCTCCTTATCATGAAAGATCACATTGGACCATCACTTTTGCCACACAAGTCAATTTGGACATGTTTAGGTCGTCTTCTAATCCCCCTTCCATATGTAATAAAAAAATAAGTGGTTTTCCACGATAATGATTTTGCATCATGGTAGGACCCTGCATTTTTTCACACAACACACCACTATTGGGAAGAGATATTTTCTTTGACAACACTCATGAACACTCACGATACACCCATCCATTGTGAAATAAAAAATAAATAAAAATGGAAATGGAAGGAGATTCTATTGTGGTGAAATTAAACTGCTCTCATGTGAACATAGTCATACACCCAAATAAATTATCCATGTTTAAACAAGGTACCCTTCGAAAATTCTACTCAAACTCATAAAGTCCCCATATAATGCCACCATTGCCATGCAGAATGTCTCGGAATTTCATCTGAGGTCATGTGATGTCCTTTCAACATGCATCATAATCTCAAAATATTACATCAACATGTCGGCCTAGATTGTGAAATCCCTCTGGATATCTACATAATTTGGATGTCCCATTTAATTGGCCAGAATATAATAAAGGGGATTTTGATGGGATAATATCGTTGTCATTGAAAATCATGGAAAACTAACAATAAAATATCTGAATGTTCGTGACACAAAATACCTCTGATGACTCTGGACTATGTTTTTACAACATACATCGCAAAAATTGGCATATAAATAGTTTTTTAGGCCTTTAAAACCTGCACTGGGGATAAAAAAATATATCTTTTTATTCTATCACTTGTATAACCAAGCATTGTAGTGGAATTTTTAGAGTGTACAATATTCTGGTCATAATGGTTTTCTACCTGGTAAAATCAGGGGAACGATATAGGTGATCAAGAATCATGTATGGGGACTTGGCGTGACATCTTTAGTTCATGTGAAGAACCACTATAATTTTTTGAAAAGAACATACCACATAACTGCGGGATCACTCGAGACCTAGACATGAAAACCATGAACAAATATACTGAACATAGAAATAAATAATGGGATAAATACAAAATATATAAAACTTATTAGAATTATGATTTGATGATCCCCATGTGCATCACATGATGATATTACAAAGAGATATTAGGAACATAACCAAATATTTCAAGAAAACAATTAGAGATTTTCTAAATACAACTAGGCTATTTCAAAGAGATGTCTTGAACATGATAGCCTTGTTGAATGGGATATATAGGATGCATTCCCAAGGCTTTATTACTAAATTAAACATCCCATGGGAATTACTAGTACATAAATCACATATCCATAAGCAACGAGATTGATTACATGATGTCACTTGTCTCTCACAACTATAATAGATAATGGGGTCCATGAGAGTTGCAATGATCACATTGATCTGGCCATAACCATATACCAAGATAGGGAAACCATAGTGTTTAATCCAATATTATAAGCATAGTATGATATGTCCTGTATAATAGGGATTCCTCGATGTGTAATACATAATTAGAAGCATAAATTGATTTTTCCCACATATTAGGGAAACCACAGTGTGTAATCCTCGATAAGTGGAATAATATTATCTGTGCCTCACACTAGGGTAGTCTCAATGTTCATGCCCTAATCAATTTAATTCTGATATATCTGATTCTTTCTATAACCATTATATGTAGGATTCCTTTCTAAGGATCAAGATCCATAATAATTATTTAGATAGATGTCCTAAAACATAATTCCCACAACAATAAGTAATGAGAATTGAAATATATAATCAATGGTTTCTCACAACGGTCATAGATCACGTAGGCATAGGGGGTTTCAATTTTCACATCATTTTCATAAAGAATCTCCACCATCCACAGAATTGTCAGAGTGTATTCCCCAATCAGTTCCATAATTTAACTGCCCCCATATAATGGTATTTACCTCTATTCAAGGACCGGGGGCGTTATTGAACTATGACCTCTTTGTTCATGTTATACCAAATTTATGTATGTTTCCTCTTACATGCCTGAGTTTAAATATTTAGATATCTAATTCCACCATATATGTCTTTTCCAAATGATTTTATACTACGTGAATTTCAAGAACTACATGGGTTTTGAATCCTATTATAAAAAATGTTATGTTGGACTACACAAAATAGCTCAATCCAATCCAAAACAATATATTTACTACCTCCATAGATAAAAAATATTATGAGCTTCTATTTATATGACATCAACATATAAGAAGATATCCACCAATGGGAAAATGGACGGAGTACATCAGATACATGAAGATAGATTCACCAATAAGATTCTCTATTTTTTATGTAAAAGTATTTAACCTATGTTAATTTTTTAGGGTAACTGATCTTGTATTTTGATTAGTAATATATTTGGAAATAGATCAAATATATATAATATAATCCTAGAGTAGGAAACAATTCCCCCCAAAAAGGGTGATATGAACCTTGACCTCCATCCTCTTGAAAAATGTGAGCTCTTAATCATTGTTGGGCATAAAACCTAAAAGGACTACCTTCCATTGGAAATCAGGTCCATAAGTAGTTATGGATGTGGGAGATGTTGGGAGAATCTATTACGGTTACACTAATTGTAACCCATCTTAAAAATTTATAAAAATATAGTGAAACCCGCCCCTACCAAATGAGCATGTCAGGAAAGGTTAGCCATATCTTTCTGATTAAACAAATGCGGGCAACCAGATATTAAATAATTTAACTATGAAATCTCCTTCACAAGAGAAAATTGATATATTACCCAATTCTCATGGAACCAATTATTTCCTATCATTTGGGATGTCTGTCTTCAATCGGTATGAACCTGCTATTTTGGAACACCCATCATATAATCTATATTGGTCTCTCTTGATGCTATATAGGTTCAATAATCATATTACATATATTTGGGTCACCCAAGTGATATAATTTGGTTCACTCCATTTCATATTCTATATCAATATCTCATGTATATTTATTTTAATGTTCATGAATAATAAATCTAAATGTTTTCACCTTTTAACATAACAATAATCACTATTCTTTAATTTATTAATTCACGCATGGAAAAAAATATGTTCAATGAAAATATCATAACACATATATTGAATTAACAACAAAGGAATCATTACCATATATCCCTAGTGCAATCTATGTAATATCACGTGTTGTTAAATTTTGTGAAATGAAATTTCATTAAAATATCAATAAAAAATTCATGAAGAGATTACCCTTTCTACCTTAAATATCACTATTAAAAACTAAACAATTACAATTTATTTTGATCGAAAATAATTTTTATATAAAATCAGAATCGTATAAAGGAATATAAAAAATATATAATTTTTATGTTTTGGGTAATATTTATTCATGTTTTATAGGTTTAAAATAAACATTGTTTTCAATAATTTGGTAAAAGGGTCAAAAGTATTACATTTGGAAAATTTTATGAAATTTCACTTTAAAAAATTAATAGAATGTTGAAATTCATGTAAAATATATTTAAGAAATAATTTATATTAATAAAAATATATTTTTGATTTTTTTATAAAACATGTATATAAATGAGAATGATTCTTTATCTAAAAAAATATATATGATTTGTATCACTTATAAATCACATTAATGACATTTAATTAATAAATATGGTAGGAAATGGAAAAAAAGTGGTAAATATTTCATAAATAGAGGAGATTAATGTGATGTGGTCCAATGAAATATGATATTACGATTTCCCATAATGTATCATTGAATATAAACAATTTTATAGGGAAGAATATTGTAACATTAATTCTTTTCCCACCTTTGTATCTTTTCAATCAGAAGACTCATTAATGAATAAAGAAAAATGAATCATTAAATATAATTTAAATATGGTTATTAATGATATATACTATCAATGATGTATTAGATACACATTATTAAATGTAGATATGTGCATATACTATATGTATGTTCAAAAAAAGTATTTGAGATGAATACCCTTAAAAATATCATATGGTTGAATTATGAATAAATCAATGTAATTATTGTGTGTAAAGAATCTGAATTGAAAAAAAGATACATTTTGAATAAATAATATTCATATCAATTCATGGATAATAGAGGAATAACATTTTCAATGTTGAAGAGTTAGAAACCAGTGAAAGGAAATATATTTAAGAAACTGGACTGAAATTTATTTTTTTGATTATCAGAAGCCGATTTATGGGATCCGGTTCCCACGTACAACCACAAGTCAAACAAACACAAACTCAAGGAAAACAAAAAACAAAGAATTACCCATTATAGAAGGAAAAATCATCTCCACGTCCCAAGATGGATTCATTTTCACCGGTAGCCGTAGCCGATTCCCATTCTGGTGATCTCCAATAGTTTGCACTTTTAACCCGACTCCTGGGAATTTCCAGAGCTACTTGATCTGAAGAAGTCACCTTGGTCAAGCTACCCTTCCTGAAGGCCACGTTCACCTCACTATTCCTCTTGGAGGAGGACCTAGTCTATAGCGGTCGAGGAAGACAAGAATAATCCCTCCTTGGCCGTCTTATAGGATTAGCAGAAACATGACCTTCTACTGAAACCCGAGGCTTCTTCCCTCCTTGAACAACATCGCTAAAAGATCGACCAATGTGGCCGCTCAATTTTCTTTACCTTCCCCAGATATCCCCTTTCCTTTACCGGACTGGACCCCCAAAGCCTTTACAGGGCTCCCACTATTTTCCTCCCTCTGCTGATCTGGAGAATTATTTTCCTTCAAAGGTAGGGAGTCACTCTTTGCAGGTTCCTTTTCCAAAGTCACTGCAGAAGCCTCTAACACACCACCACTAGTCTGAAGATCCAGATTCCTAACTGTTTCAACCATTGTAAAATTTTTGACCACTAAGAGGTTATCTTCCATTGCCAGACCGCCAACATCTAACCCCCTGTCTCCAGCCTGTGTAACCTTCACTGACTGGATCCCTGGAGCACCTGCAATCAGTCTGCCAACATCAAATGGCTGACTCACTAAAGGTCCCATGACACCACCGATTTCATCAACCAATCCTTCAATCAGCTGTCTCCCTGGAGCCTCCTCTGCATCCTTCTGTCTAGTCAGACCAGCCTCCTCCATACCCTCGGTTATCAAGTCAGACAAACTATCAAACCTATTACTCAATGACAGAAAAGGTTGTGCCAAAGGATCCAAACCTCTGGGTTCCTTGACACCAACCAAGCCTACCACATCCACAGGAACCAAGGTCCCACCATTCCCATCCTTCCCTGCACATTCACTGACCAGATAACTAGTAGAATCCCAAGTCTCCTGCCTTAACCTGTTAAAATCTCCACTGTCTTTTGTGTTAATCCTGTTTTCCCCCAAAATTCCAGAGTCATGGATATTTCACTAAAAAGACACCTTACCAGATCCAGCTTCCTTACCATTCTGGGTTGTACTAGACCCACCAGCACACCCATATCTGCCCACAGGACCTGTGGATCTTAGCTCAGGACCCCTCTCCAAACCAGCTTCCAAATGGGAGTCATCTTCCATGGGTAGAGCATAATTCCTTTTACGGTGGTTCTTCATCCATCGTATTGCATGTCCCCTTTGACATACCTCCGTTGTGTGACCCAGCCTCCTACAATAAGCACAAAACTCGATCCAATCTTCATAAATGACTCATTGATTACAACGATACTCTTCACCAATCGTAACCCAAACAAAGTCATACGGGGTGTGAGACACATCGATTTAAAAACACACCCGAGGGTTTACCGGATGGAAAACAACCTTAGTACGACTATCAGAGAAAATAAAACGACCAACCATGTTGCCTAGCATTCTAATAATCGAAGGATTTTGAAACGGAAATGGAAGTTTGGGAAAGCTTACCCAGACTACGATGGATGGAGAGTCGCAGTTCATATGAAGATCAAATGACCAGCGGAGCAGCAAAAAGTGAGTTCCCTGGAAGTAGCGTGGTTCTCTCGACCAAACCTGAATGAGATCAGCTTCTGACTTGAAACGGATCATTATCTGCTTACTGTCAAGAAGGACAACCACCGCGCTCTCTTGAAGATCCCACAAACAAAAAACAAATCGGTCGAAGTCATCCACAGAAGGCCTCCTGTTCTTAAACTGAGCCACCAGAGTTAGATTCAACAAGCTAGAGGAATCTGAGAACTCAGCAGAAGAGAGATGGAGATTCGGCACCCCGTCAACCAGATCTGGGACCTTGGGGAAAATAGACAATTTCGGGAAGGGAGGAAGAAAATCCGGGTTAGTGAAGGGTTGAAAGAACCTTGCCCTCTTGTAAACCGGTGTTTCCCCATCCCCCATCAAGGGGGAGGGGATGGTGCAGAGGCTGCCGTCGTCACCTTCCGAGGAGGAGTGTCAAGGGTTCGTGAGAGAAGCTCGCGAGCACTGATGGTGCAGTGTAATGGTATATTTAAGAAACATACTTCCACTAGGTAAACGTTCAAGTCAAATCCCTAAGAGTGAAATAATTAAAATTACATGATAAATTAGTTTTTTTGATGAATAAATAAATATATTACTTTTAAATAGTTCAGTATATACAAGATATAATTATATTTTATTAATAACAATAAAATGTTCCTCAATCAGTATGAATTTAGATGAAATCCCTTACATCGAGTCCAAAAATTTGATGTGTGTCCATTAACTACCTTATATTAAATTAATATAAATTATGTTATTTATTAAGAATAATTTTTTTTAATATCATTTCCTATATAAATTAATTTTATTAATTCTAATGGTATATTTACATACATATTAAGATTGGTCCATACTATATACTAGGAGAACGTTTTGTTTAAAATTCTAAAAATTACTATCATAGGTCGATCAAAGTCAAATAGGTCATTATTCTATCATATATAAAATAATATTCATGAAAAAATTGTCATCATTATATTTTCATTATAAATTTTCATCTAATAAATAAATATGGTAATGAAAAATTAATCATGTAACAATCATGGAGATAGTATAATGTACATATCCTTCAATAACATTTTCATTTATCAAAAATTATTATTGAAAGAATTCCAGTATTAATTTATAATTACATAATAATACTAATAAAATAAATAAATTAATATACCCTTAACTATAAGTAAATAAATCATCAATGTTTCTTTTGGATGAAAAATAAATAACATTGCTTTGTGGTTGTGGTAGTCCATACAAACACATGAACAAAGTTCTCATTTTTCAGTGAATGAAAAGGTAAGAAAATATATACTATATGATTTTAAAAAAATAATAAATATATAATTAATATCATATAATAACAATAAATCCATTAATAAAATAATTTATGAGTGGTTATGTTGGAAAATAAATCCCATCAGTTTGCGAGGTGGTAGTCTTCCGAACACATGAATGATGTATTACTTTACCACTTGATATATGCTTGAGACTTATACATGTTATGTAATTGTTATAATAACATATTATTATTTGGTGGATACTAATTGTATTTTATATTTGGGGTTATGGTTGTTTTTCATTGATTTTTAAGAATAAATGAATCTAAAAAAATAAGTTATGATTTAAAAATCTTCGTCGGACACCCTCTTTTTCATTACTTCTTAAATCTAATCTAGAAGGTATTATATCAAAAATAAGACCTCCATAAATTGGGGAGTGATTTTGGTAAGGGATTTGGAATGGTATTGTATGATCCAAATAGGGTTTGAAGGGTGATTAAATGAGGGGAAGATGTCCCCTTTTATAAGATAGGGGAGGACCACTTTTGGAATTTATTAAAATATTATATTAAATTAAAATAAATTTTATGTCCATATGTTTCCAAATTTATAATATTTTATGATAATATTATGATATTTTGAACTACCATTATCCAAAAATATTTTTAAATATTTATATATGTTTTTTACCCTTTTATTTTTATTTTAACCCTATATTAACATTATTTACAATAACTGTGATATCCATGTTTTTTACTCTAAAAGATATAATAATTACTTTAATATAAAGAACCCTTAAATGTTACATGGATGATTTCATTAATGGTATTATAATCACTTGGAATGAGATAAGGTATTTTTAATTTATATCATTAAAAAATATTATTATCTTAAAATATCAATATTGTAAATTTTATTACTATTCAATTATTGTGAAATTATTTAAATCAAGAAAAAAATATATTATGAAATAAATAGTTTAATTCATACATAAAAATATATTTAATTAGTTTAAACTCATAGATCAACATAATTATTTCACATTATACTTCATTATATATTTTTAATAGAATTTATTTTATTTATCAATTAACTGACTAATTATTGTGTGAGCCTGTGTATGTTATTAATGTAATTATTTATTAAATTAAAATTAAAAAAAATTAACATCAAGAATATAAGTGAATTATAATTCAAAACAAATATATCGATGGTTTATTATATGTTAAAAATAATATAATTCTAAAAATATAGAGTGAAATGTTTTCATTTTCATTAAATAAAATACTGTGACATTCAAAATCACATCCAAATTTAAATTAAATGTCATATTTAAAAAATATAGATCAGTATGGTTTATTTATAATTATATAATAAAATTTAGGCATGATTTAGGGTAATTTTTATCCATGATAATTTTATTTTTATCCTTAAATATCTTATTTACCCTTTAACGTGTGAACAAACAATTCTTGTATTTATTTTCATAATGTCCAAAAATAGAAGGTAACATTTTTCAGAATTTTTGTCTCATGGATCCAAATATGGAATCCATATTTAAAATTTCAAAACACTAAATTGTGAGTATATTATTTAAAGTAAAACTTTTCAAAATGTAATGGAATCCAGTTTTTGAAATTTATTTTTAAATAGAAATTTTTTTATTATAGTATTTTAAATATTAAAACTCATGTAAAAAAATTCAATTAGTTTAAATAATAAGTAACAAATTTATTTTTTTAATAATTTAAAATATAATTTTACAATGGAAATAAAATAAATGAAAATATTTTTTTATAAAAATATTTACATTTTACTATGAATTGGACAATTAAACATTTCATTAAAATACCAAAATTTCATGACTAGATAATTTTGATATGCTATTTTAAAAATTATGATATTTTTATAAATGAAATTTTATAAAATTTTAGGGAAATAATTACATCATTTCTTTATAAAAAGAAATAATAACCATTTTATTAATTTTTTTTTTCAATAACAAATTTACATTACTAAATTTTGAGTGATTATTTTCATTGACTTATTAAAACATCTATATTTAGTATGACCATTATATATATTTACTTTATCATTTATTATTAATCAAACACAAAAATTACTAGTCTAGGTCATAATATCCATACATTAAAATATTTTGGTGCCTATTTATTCTTTATGTCATATAGTTTGTACGTTATCAATGATAGTATTTAATTTTTAGAAAAAATATGATATTACATTCTCATACCTTAATAAATTTAATCCTTTAAATTTGAAAAAATTCTTTTAAACTGTGGTTTGAATTTTCAAAATACATTTTTAGAAATCCAACATCATAAAATTAGTCAATAAAACCTCCTCTTAAAAAGTGGTTAAGGAAAATAAGATGGTCATGTGAAAAAAACTATCACAAGGTTTCCAAATATGGGAATTTTAGTGGAATGTAAATACATGGATATGGTAGATAAAACTAAAATATTTGAACATTTTAAAGTAGAATAGAATCTTTTGAGAATAATTTTAACAACCAAAAAATAATAAATATATAATAGGTAGAGATAAAATAAATTCATTATAAATAAATGTAATATGAAAAAAAATTCATTTCATGGACCTTTTCCCTGTTTTTAGGAATTCCATTTCAATTAAGAATATTAATATAATTGAATATCTAAAATCAAATGTATAATTCCAAACATTAATTAATTTCCACAAAAATCCCATATTTTTCTCTAAATGATGATTACTTAAGATGAATTTTAAATTCCTAAATAACTAGAATGAAATTCATACTAATCACATAATCCATGAAACAATGAAAAGATATTCGACCAAACATTAAATATTAACCAAAACCAAAATAGATAGGAGAGGTTAAGATAATTACCTAAAATGAATATATATCCAAACCCATATAAACAACATTAATCTCAAAAATGCATCTTTACTACCCAAATATCAACATATATTATTTAATAAATGAGTACACATAAAATTCCTAAAATATATATATACAAAGATAGAAACCAAAAAATATTATTAATATATTCTTCCAAAATTTATCTCTAAATAATGAAAATATATCATAGATATATGAAATAAAAAAATATATTTCCTAAAAATATAATATCAATGATGTGATAAAAATTTATATGAATTACCTAAATTATAAAAAATATACATTATAATCATATATATATCTAAAAAACTATTCATCCCTTATTCTACAAATACAATATGATAATAATTTTGTTGACTTAATCACATAAAATCTTAAATTGAAATAACATATAATTAAATCTACATAAATGATATGATAAACCCTTGAATTTAGTAATATCATTAATATTATACCCAACAAATGAAAATAATAATAACTCAAATAATACTTATCAATAATTTGATGGGTTACATGTACCTAAAGTATATAAAAAACTCAAAAACAAATGTCATCAATATTATAAAAAATTCATTACTTATAACATCAGTGGGATATCTACGACATTAAACATATGATAAAAGATGAACTCATAAACACATTTTGGTATCTATACTACCTAAGATAGAATCTCATGAAAACATCATAATATCTAATGTTATTTTAACCCTGATATGATATCAATTATAATATTCCAAACCCATCGTATTCAATTTTTTTTCTGAATACTTAAAAATTATATTATTTGATTTGATACAATTGAACATGACCTAATTAATATAGTGTAAATAAATAAAAAATCAGAAATATATATTGGATCACTTATGTACACATGGTTATTTTTCATTTATAGTTGTATAGAATTCAAAAATCCATTACATAAATAGTGTACATGAAATCAAGCGATTATATTTCCAACAATAACTAGATTTTCATATTCCATAATATAACTATAACATATCTCAAAAAATTATTCACATATGAAAAAATTCTTGATGAAAATAATTCATCATCATTTAAAAAAACATGTTGAATACAAAATATGATATGGTTAACATAAAATTTATTGTATGGGTAAGAATATGTTTTAAAAAATATTTACCAACTCTGAGAGTATGATAAGAATATAGTTTTCATGAAATAGTCAATGTTCATGAGCATAACAGAATAGAATATAAAAAACCATTACCTGGATCATAAAACATGAATCATAGAATAAAGCATTATCAAACTAAATATTCATAAGAATCGTAATTCATGTTCCATGTGATTTTAATATTTATCAATAGATAAAATTTTAACCTAATTAAATAAAAAATAAAATTTGTTGGTTTGTAAGAGTTTTATCTTCATAATTTTTTTTAAATCCATAACCAAAATAACAGGATCCCAATTAAATCCATGGGATTATACTTATGGTAACTCCATTATTTATTACTATAAAGATAAGGGGAAACTTCAATTAAATTCAATATGTATAATGGGACTCAATCTTCAAATAACCTATATTACGTCCTTATTGAAATATATGGTCACACGTGTCATATATGTTTTTTTATATTACATTGTTCTATATATATAAAGCTAATAGAGAGGATATGTAGGTCTCATGTATGAGCTATAATGGGTCTCAAACAATCATATAAAATATATTGGTCTCAGAAGTAATATCCATGTACCATTCATGAATAAAACAATTATAATTATTTATGTTTCTATAAAAAATCATTTTCATTTATTGCAAGTTTCACCTCCATAAATAATATTGTTTATATTTCTTCCCCATAATCAATCCAAATAAATAATATGGAAGGAATAATTACCAATTTTTTCCAGTATAATGTATGATTTATTAATTTTTTTTGATGTCGATAAATGTAAATTCCATTAAAAGATTATTAAATAAATTAGTGAGGTAAATGGAATTTCAATATTAAATATAAATTTGAAAATCAATAAATATAAAAATTATTGTGAGGAAATATTTAATATTAAAGTAAAAATGTCAAAATATACTATAATCATCAAATTAGATAATCGTAATGTTGGTCGGATAATCTATTGATGTTGAAAATGATAAAACTAAACATTATTTCAAACATTTCCAAACATAAGCAATTTCTAAAATTCAATGAAATTTCCATGTAGAACCTTTTAAAATAAGGTAAATAGTCCTTTGAAATAGAAATAGGAAATAATTAAAATTTATTAATCAAAATTTCTAAAAAAATATAAATAATGTATATGATTGAGAAATAATCGTGATATAAAAGAATATGTAAAATCTATATCTCTTAAAAATGACTTTCATTCCATTGAATTAAATAATTAAAGCAGAAATAGAAATTTATCATTTAAAAAACATACAAAACATGAGGTGAATAAAACTAAACAATTAAAGAAAAATTGTAATATGAATTGCACTAATAAAAACATTAAATTATACAATCCCATAGATAAATGAGGTTGTAACTTAATTCTTTCTTCACATTGATAGCATTTCAATCATAGTCTCCAAGAAAGAATAACATCAAATAAAACATTA
Organism: Viscum album; assembly: GCA_963277665.1. Taxonomy (NCBI): domain Eukaryota; kingdom Viridiplantae; phylum Streptophyta; class Magnoliopsida; order Santalales; family Viscaceae; genus Viscum; species Viscum album. The sequence goes on along the minus strand of OY728143.1, from coordinate 1,211,507,089 downwards.
TATATCATGAACATTAATAGATTATAGATATTTCATTTAAATGGTGATGTATATACACCTCATAATATATGATATGTGTGTATCCAAAATGTAAGATCCAATTAAAGTTATTTTTACATGAATAAACCATAAAAATATCAAATCATGGAATTAAGAATTTCTCAACAGATTTATTAGGGGAAAAATTTTTGGTCCTGATAAAATAACATGAAATTGTGAACAAAACTATTTATATATGAATTAAAAAATAATAATGTAATATTAAATTCATATATTAAGATTTATTTCTAAATGAAATGAAATTTTATTAACAGACCTTTTTCCACATGGTAAACATTAAAATAAAATCTCATTCGATGAAATAAATCATGATGAAAAATAAAATTCCATGAATAATGAATTATCCATAATATTATTAGTAAAATGTGATTTATTTAATTGAACATAAAGAAATTATATTCATAACAATATAATTTTCATTAACAAATGTGAATGGAGTTGAAATTTGGTTACATTTGTCTAGAAATTCCATATTTGTCCCATAACATCTGAATAAAAAAATTTATGTAATTATTTGATTTCATAATAACTTTTTAAAATTTTAATATATTTTCATTGAACCATTAATTTAATTTTTTTAAAGGAATATATAATAATGTAATCAATTATGTCCATATTATGTACTTTTACAACATTATACTAAAATTTCAAAAATAACATTTGTAGGTTAACTGAATTCAAAGATTTCATTATTAAATCATATCCAAAATAATAGTAAATTTCATAATTATATATTTTATATATAGATTATTTTTAAAAATACAATTATGAAATATATTCAAGAAAAAGGTTACATGTTTCAATTTTAGAGATGGCAGTCCATGCGTACATGTGAGAAAAATGTCAATTTTTCAATGATCATTTTAGAAATAAGAAAAGAATTATTTTATTTTAAAAATGACCCTGATAAAAAAATAAATTATTAACACTTAAAATATAAATATTCATGTCATCCGTGTGATGTGGTTAAATAAATTAATAACATTTTTCTTGGAGGTGGGTTTCTATACGTATACACAACAGACGTTGTCATTTATCAACAAATGAAAATGTATGAAAATGTTTACTATATTATATTTTAAAAATGATAAATATTTCATTAATATCATATATTAAAAAAATTGGTCATAATGAGTATCTAATGCTAGAGTGAATTGGGTACCCAAAAAAATTTTCTATTAAAACTAGTTTAAATTAAATCCCTATAATAATTAAAACAGCTCAGTTAATCAATTTAGAAGACCTGTACAAATTATAATCATTTAAAATAATACTAAAGGATTTATAAAGAATCAGTTAAAAAATATATAAATTTTAAATAATATTTAAAAGAAATATGTAAATAAAAATATTATATAAATTATAATTATGACTAAATATCAAAGTAATTGTTTTGTTTAGATTTTAAAACTGGTTCAGTTTCAGTCATAGAAATAAAAAATCAAAAAAAAAAAAAACAAAACACACAGCGGAAGAACTATAAGAGGTTTAGTCTCAAGATGAAACATAATTTTATCAATATGTAAATCATATACTATCAATGATATTATATTAAATAATCATTGATCCAAAACCATGATCAGGTATAGAACATCTAACCAATTGTCCAAGGCACATTGGACCTCTTCTTAGATATTGCAGGAATAAAAAAAATAATGTCCACCCATAGAACTCTTCCATTCACATGGGAAAATAAAAGTATAACGGGTTGAGAATATATCTAGTATGTTCTAGTAATAGATAAAGAGACATTTTATGTGTTCAATATAAAGTGTAAAACACACAATGCTCTTAATGTAATGAACAAAAGATATAGAAAATAAAAAAGTGAATAAGATATTGTTACTTCATCTGATTTTATCTAAACATTATGACCCCCTGAGAATATCTTGAGAATAATATTGGGTTTCCTTTAAAAATATGGAAGTAGAAAAGAGTTTCATGAACTATTTTGTTTTGTCTGAGGAGAGGAACTCGATGTTCGATGATATTCAATCATCCAAAGTTAGTTGCAGGTATGAATTCATCATGTATGACCATAACAAGTGAATATATTATGGTTAATGTAATATGTTTAAATATCATATCACATGTATATGTATCTCTATATGTATCACTTATCTTACTTTTATCTACACAAGAGAGTCTGCTAATTCATTTAAAAAAATCATGCATGAAGAATCATCTGGATTCTTTGATGCTCATATAGGATAACTGACACACACTTTAATATATATCTACAATACATTATGAAGAGTGTTCAGAATAACTCTCAACATTTAATTATATAATATAGTAATTTGTGGTTTTTAATTCTGAATAAATATAAATAGTTCTAGTCACTCATTTGACCTATGAAACAAAACTAGAACTGGTAAAGGATGGAAGCGATTCTTGTCAATTATGATACTTCTCATTATAGATTCTTCATCATAGCAGTTCATGTCAACACTTTTCCAAATTTTGAGTTGATTATTTTTTGATAGTAAGGCATATTATAGTGCTGAGAATTTCCCATACTATTCCAAAAATCCATTCTCATGCAGAATCATTGATGAAAATAAGTATCTTTTATACTTAGCATAGTTTTCATAGGAAATATATGAATGTAGGATTTTTTCACACATATCCAAATTTATCATCCATAATGGGGATTTAGGTCTGGAAATGAGTGTTTCCAAAAATTAGTAAAACATACATGGATCAACATTGAGGATAGTTTTCTTCCAAATTTTTTAAAATTACCATTCAAACAGTGAGTCTTCTCTAGCAGTGAGTCATCTTCAATATTGATTCATTCTGGGTGGTGGGTATTTCCAAAACATATCCATATTATTTCCAATATTACTTATACTATGAAAATCTATAATTACAAATAAAACTTATTAATATAATATGAATCATGATTTTGTTATTATCAAAATAGGTGTGACTATAACATCACCCTTTTTTATAATCATAAACCATGCCTTTTTTATACACAGGTATCAATGGTAAGTAGATATAAACAAGTATCATATGTGACAAAAAAATATTGTATAAAATAAAATAATTACACATTCAAGATATTACAATGAATATTAATGAAGATATCAGATCAGTATTTCTTCTTGACCTGTAAATTCAGTTGTATAAAAAATTGAAAATAGAATAAATCGCGCTATCAAAGAGACATAACTATAAAATGAATAAATAAATTCCATAGATCCATTCTCACACTTTTGGGATTATCAATAACAGAGACTCATAATAGAAATATAAATAAAAAATAGGATTAATAAGAAAAATTCAATTGAAAATCAACTAAATTAAAGACAAAATGATACAACTCAATGTTATAATAAAAGATTCCCCATTAAAGACTTATACATAAAATATAATCACTTTTTGGGATGGGTAGATGAATCTTGTGGTGATTTTACCTTCCCTGATTCATTACTATAATATTTAGAAAATATTGTAGAGGTAAGTATGTGGATGGATATACAGATATCAGGTATAGAAGAAGTCTCCTTGATAATTATTTTCTTGAGATTTTGGACTTATTCACATTGATTAATATGAATTTTTTAAAATGAGAACACAATGTTGCATTTTGATCTATGGTTACACTAGGGCTTAAGTACTGGTGAATAAAAGATAAAGGGGACGTATGATAAGTAACTGGTGTGTAATCCTAATCCACCTCTACAGTTCTAGAAAATGGAGATATATTTTCATTGAATTTTTTATATCCATATTTATGTTTCCACATATTTACATAGCATTGATGAAATCCTTTTTCTCCTAAATGAATAAATTTAGTAGTAGAGTAATTACCTTCTTCTAATTCACTTTCTATTTAAAATCCAAAGAGAATGGATAAATTTATAAAATTGAATCATAATTTGAGATGAGAATTGAACTCTTATTTCTAATAAATATGAGGAAGCTAATAATATATGTATTTTTTAATGTATCTCAATAATCTTTCATATCATTCATGTAATCTCAAACCATAATACTGACATGATTACAATTATTTCATATTTTTGTCAAAATTTGTTATGGAAGGTCCAAAACATCTAAATAATCATCTTAAATTTCATCTCATCCAAATGTCCTAAAAACTCAATATAAAAGAACATGAGGTGGATCATTAAATCTAGAACCTATAGAATAATTATTCTCCAACTTCTCTAAAAGTTCATCAATAGAATATTCAATTGAATATCTAATATCATATATTTTGAATCTCATGGATTCCAACCCATAAATTAACCTTCTCTTTACAATTTCCACTACATGAATGTGATGCATCATTTTTTTTGTTATATAATGTATTACAATATCAAATAGATACCATGAATCTATTTAAATAAACATAGTGATATGAGGTTCGAAATTCCAAAAAATCAACCCAAAATAATAGAGAAGCAACAATTTGAACAAATCTATGTTAGATCTAGATTAATCATATATTGGAACTAATGCAACGGTAGTGCATGCATGCGTGAAGAAGAAATTGTAGGTATTATCACATCAGAATAAAACTTTTTCAATTCTCATGTAGCATCAATATTATCATAAAAAGATACCATATGACCCACATCATATCAAAAAATATATCTCTCGTTATATGAATCCATTTTTTTATTCCAATACTATCATTACATGGGTACATTTTCCATTCCTCATAAACTGGGACCCCTAAAATGGGATATAACCTATAATAGGTCTGTAGAACTAAGGGATCAGTAGCTATGGATTATAAAAAAGTTGGTACTACATCCAACTAATCATCATATCTCAATAAATTTTCTGTCTTCAAAAAATGTAGAATCAACCTCCAAATTCTCATTAATTGACTATTTAATTATTTTCCTCTCAAAAAACTCTACATATTAACTATGGTGAAAAAATCGTCTCCATCATTTGGGTTAATCTCTAGGATTGGAAATTATTCCCCCACAATTGATTATTCCTTTTCATCTCAAGGAACAATATCAATTACTTAAACTAAGCATGTCCTTTAATTAAACCAATAAAAAATGATAAACTTGTAGAAAATATAATATTTCAAGGCATCACAACATCTTTAGCTATAATATGACTAGAAAGACCATCATGTTTAGATCCTACATCATTTTCATCTCCAAATCCATCTTTATTTCTATAAATTATATCATCTTCCTCTCAATTTTCCTTATCTTCTCTTCCTTCTGCTTATTTTTCAACATTATCTCAATTTTTGATAAATTTCATAGAAGTATTCTTAAATTTCTATTCACTAAATATTTATCTTTATTCATCATCACTTTCTTATTTTAATAGATGCTCTTATGTAGGGATAGACCTAGGTGAAGATGGAGCACCATAAGATATAATAAGAGAACTTCAGGGCAAGTATGTGTCCCTATCTTCATCAACTAAAAAAACACCTCCTCATCTATTTTGGTAGTAGCCTACTCTAGTTACTCATATGAGTACTCATCCACCATATCTGGATCTAATCTATTGTCCACAAGATTACTTTTTCTAGTTGTATTATCAACTATATTAATGTCTTCATTAATACATTCACTACCAACAACCCCCTAATTCTTCAAAGGATTCCATCTAATCATAATCCTATTACAAATGAATATTTTAATAAAAAAACCTTCACAATTAAATACTATAACATCTACATAAAATATTCATCTCACCTCCATCATGGATTATATAAATATTGGATAAATTTGAGATTTTTACCATGAAGAAAGTATGTATAATTCAATCATATGATCCTTCAAACAATTACAATGATTTATCTTGTATCCTCTTTTCATCATAAAAAAATATAATCATATTTATAATTCATTGTCAAAAAATAACCTTTTCATGGGAACAACATATGTTATATAAACATGAATAGAAATGAACATTCAACATCAATATCAGTAGTAGCTAGTCTTCTTTAAATCCCATATCCAGTTATCTTTATTAAAGAATATTTCTAAATAGAATTTTCCTTATCACTGGGAATGGTTCCCGAATAGTCATTAGAAACTACATTGTGAGGAACTCTAATACATCTATCCTACATCGATGAATATAATTTTTCATTCATCCATTGATTTTTCTTCATATGTAGTATTCTTCACCTTCAAAACTGAACATGATAAATTTGTAGAACTAGTGAACTAACTAGGATATAAGGGTCTATCATTAGATGAAAACCATTCCACCCATACATTTTCATTAAAAAAAGGATCTCTAAATACGTGATTGACATTAACCATTTGGTGGGTAACTCAAATTATGGGTATGTTTTTTTCCTATGGTTGTAACTCCAATAATGTATTAAAATCAAAAGTGGGAAAAAATAAACTATGGGTAAAACTCTTGAGGATGGTTAAAATAAAAAAACATAGTAAAACTCAATGGTGAGAAAAACTATATATTTTTTCAAATCTAACAGTGGGTAATACTCAAGTGGTATCCCACATAAAATTATGATCAAACAGATTTAATCATACCGAATTCATGTTTTATGTAGTTCATTCTCTTAGAATCTAAATTCCTAGTGAAAGTGTCAGAAAGATGATTTTCATTACAAATTTATTATGGGGTAACTTAACCCTTTTGAATATGGTCTCTCAAAATGTTATTTCATACATCAATCTGTTTTTTATAGAGTGATATACAATATTTGTAGAAATTTTTATAGCATTTGTATTGTAACAATATAGGGACATGTCATAGTTGATATAGATACTCTATAATTTTTTGGTTCATCCACAAAATTTGTGCACAACAGATACCTACCACAATATATTTATCCTCAATAGTATACAATGTAGTATAAATTTTTTTCTTACTACACTAATAATCTAATGACTTTCCCTAATGATGACATGTTTTAGAGGTCTTTTTCTATCTAAATTCAACCACAAAAACCATAATCTAAATAACTAACTAAATCTAATTATTTTACTATCATGTATAAAAATACTAAATTTCCATTATACTTGAGGTATTTGAACATAATTTTTATTTCAATTATGTATGAATGTTTTGGGTTTTCCTAGAAGTGACCACACATACACACAGTAAAAATAATGTTAGTTAGGGTAGGAGTTATATAGATAAGAATTAAAATCATACATTTTTAAGTTGTTAGATCCACTAATATTCCAAGTTCACCATGATCCAAATTACGTGTGGTAATCATTGGATACTCAATAGTCTCTGTGATATCCAAACCAAAATGTTTGAAATGGTTTTTAATATTATAACATTGGTTTAAAATAATTCATTATTTATTCAAAAAAATATGAAAACCAGGAAATTATTTCAGTTCACCCAATTAACTCATTTCAATTTCATTTTGCATCATTTTTTAAAATTTATTACATAACAAATTTTTATAAGATCAAAAAATATTATTATCTAAATAAATTTTAACAACTAAAACACCATTTGAAATTATTTTTATACAAAGGTTAGGATTTTATATAACATTTGAAAATCCTTTTGAAATAAAAAATAGTTGATCCTATCATTCCAAGATCTTTGATATTGTTTTAAACCATATAGATATTTTTTTCAACTTTATTACCTAATTTTGAAATTGAGTATTTTTAAATATAAGGGGTTGTTCAACCAATATATCATCAACTATATACCCAATTAAGAATAAAAAATTGACATCAATTTCCTATATATTAAATATTTATATGTGGTATGCAGAAGGAAAGTATTATAATGACATAATTTATGGCATTAGGTGTAATTTATTATTCAAAGTCTACACTTTATTCTTGACTATACCCTTTTCAAACTTCTATAGACTTATTTTTTACTATTATTCAAGATTCATCAACATTGTTTCTAAGTACCCATTTAGTTATTATAGTCAAGGTGTGTTTATATTTATCAAAAATTTTCCAAAAATTATTTCATTAAAATTTATTATCCTCTTAATGCATTTCAATTACCTAGAATTTATCATTAATTTCATCATTGTTTTTATTTGATTCAAGCTATGACAATAAGGCTTGACATTTAACATGGATTCTTAGTGAATATATAGTTTTTGTACCTATAACAATGTATCCAGAATAATTATCTAAGTGACGATATTTAAAACTATTAAAAACTCTAGAAAAATAATGTAATGTCACCTTAGGGTCTCTGTAGGGTCCTGAAAATTCCGCAAGGGGGAAATCCAATTACCCCAAAACATGGAAAATGACCGAACCGGTCCGCTCACCGGCTCCCAGCAATAGTCCACGACTGGTTCGGTGAACTGCAATTCCGTGGACCAGCGTCGTCCGCAAAGCGGAGGCAGGAATCCTCCGCGGGCGTGAAGCATGATGGGCGCCAGGCCAATCCACCGCTGCGAACCGCACCAACCGGCCAATGTCGCGCACGTCCTAATTCGCGAAATGGTGGCAGAATCCATATGTGGCCGCAAACTCTGTTTCTCACGAAACTGAGAAGGAATCCATATGCCACAGCAAACCTCATCCTTCGCGGAATAGAGGCGGATTGGTGTGACACCGCGAAACAACCCCGCATGCCGCGACTCATCAAAAATCCTTGGTTGACCGAGTCATCCGCGGTTGGGGGATCCCTTCATGGGATTCCACAAAAATTGTCATGCGACTATAGATATATCCTCTTTGTGACTCTATAAATAGTCACCGAGGGGCACCACAAAAAGAGGAGGAAGGAAGGGTGAAATCTCGTGGGGAGATGCTGGAGAAATCGCTCCCAGCGGGAAAGTTCCGTGACCATCCACGGACCCCATATCATCCGCGGATGCACTCCTCCGCATAGGGGATAAACCAAACCACGAACCACATGAGTCCATCTCCTTCGCGGATGGACACCCCCTCCTCAAACATGTTTCGTTCGCCAAATGGGGCGGAAACCCCTCCGCGGGCGTGAAGTAGGACGGGCGCCAGCCCCTCTGCAGACGACCTTCGTGGCCATCCTTCGCGGCCATCCTTCGCGGCCTAATCCTTCACGGCCATCCTTCGCGGCCTACTCCTTCACGACCTTCTCCCTCACGACCATCCCTTCCATGGACACCCTTCACGGACAACCAAACCGCGAACCACATGCGGCCAGTCCCTCACGGCCAGTCCTTCGCGGACGACTCCTCCGCGGACAGTCCCTCGCAGCCGAGGGTTAATAGAGGAATTCTCCCCAGAACTAACATTGACATATATTCCATGGTCTCAGAACGCCCAGGCTGATGCATTAGCCAATGCGGCCACAGCCTTAGCTGACCCAGGCCGGGATGAAATGGTTATTAGTATTTCTCACCGTCGAATGGTATTCCCATTTGTTCAGACCAAGATGGAAGAAATCCACAAAGTCAGTCCTATCCCTGAGCTATCTGTTCCTGCCACTGGCTGGATGACCCCCTTTGCAAACTACCTTCAACAGGGAGAACTTCCATCATACAGGGCTGAACGAGAGAAAATACGGAGAAGGGCAATCAACTTTGTCCTATATGGCGACACGGGTGAGCAAGAGGTCCTCTACAAACGAGGCCTCGATGGAGTGCTTATCATATGTATTGATAGAGAGGAAACCGCCGTCGTCATGAGTGAAGTGCATGCCGGAGCATGTGGAGCACATCAAGCAGGGACCAATCTTTCCCATCAGGTTCAAAGTCTTGGGTACTACTGGCCCACAGTGGCACGAGACTGCGAGCGTTTTACCAAAAAATGCCACTCATGCCAGATTCATGCCAACTTCATACACCAACCACCGAAGTTAGTTCCTCAAGCCAAGTACTCATAGCCGTTTTCCATCTGGGGGATGGACGTCGTGGGACCATATCCTCCCACCACGGCCAAACAGCTGAAGTATATCCTCACGGCAACCGAATTCTTTTCCAAATGGGTAGAAGCCATACCCCTCAAGGAAGTCTGGGCAAGAAGTATTGTCAGATTTTTGAAGAATAATATCATCACCATATTTTTTGTCCCTCATACCATAATAACGGACAACGACACCAACTTCTGCTCTGCTGAATTGGAGAAAGTATACCGCGAGTATGGTATCAAGTCTAACCACTCATACTGCTACCATGCAACGACCAACGGATAGATAGAGGCTTTCAACAAAACCCTCTCCGACATTCTCCAAAAAATGGTGGACAAAGAAAAAAAGTCATGGAAGGATAAACTCCTCCATGAATTGTGGGATTATCGAAACACAATCCGCACCACTACTTAGGCAACCCCGTACTCAGTGGTGTACGGCACCGAGGCGGTCCTGCCCATTGAACTCCAACTTCCCTCACTCCGTGTTTCCATCTGTGATCAATTATCTGATGATGAGCAGTCATAAAAGCAGCTAGGTGAATTGGAACAGCTAGGTGAGAAGCGGTTGCACACCTTGCACCATCTGGAATTATACCAGAACCAGATCGCACGAGCCTTCAACAAAAAGGTTCGTCTTCAGTCTTTCTTGGAAGGAGAGCTAGTGTTGGTCCTCTGGACCCCAATGATACCTGGAAAGAAGCCTCCAAAGATGGAGCCCAAATGGGAGGGACCATACGTTGTACAAAAGGTCTACTCCAACAAAGCATATGCCCTGATCTCCATGGATGAGAATTCACCACGGCTTCTAAAAATGCGATATTCCTGAAAAAGTATTTCGCATGATAACTAAAGGTGTATTCTACGTCCGAGATACATGACATTAAACTGCCAAGAACCCAACGGTCCAAACTCTAAGACCATAAACTAGGAGTATCATGTCTTCACGGTATGATGTTAAACTGCATGGAGTTCGTCCTCACCACACGACGTTAAACTGCATAGAATCTAATAATACGCCTCATCCTAACCACATGATGTTAAACTGTATGGACCTCATTCTCACCGCATGACGTTAAATTGCACGGATTTTAGAGAACTACATACGACTTGATTTCTGCCCTAGCAGGATACGTAGCGATGCCGGGATCCCCTATCCCGACCCAGCCACCCCTGAATAAAAGTTAAAAATTCTTTCTTCCCCTGTGTACGGACCAAACATGCATGAGGTGTATCAATCGTCCTCATCGCATGATGTTAAACTGCACAGACAAGAAGTTTTAACAATGTCCCCTTTCCCCATGAACAGACCAGACCTGCATGAGGTGTACTCCTTTAAATCGTCCGAGCTGTATGACATTAAAGTACCAAGCACCCAACGGTCCAAACTCTATGACCTTAAACTAGGAGTATCACTTCCTCACCGCATGACGTTAAACTTCATGGATTTCATTCTCACCGCACGATGTTAAACTGCACAGAATCTAATAATACCCCTCGTCCTAACCACATGACGTTAAACTGTATGGGCCTCATCCTCACCGCATGACGTTAAACTGCACAGATTTCAGAGAACTACGTACGACTTGATTCCTGCCCTCGTAGGATACGTAGCGATGCTGGGACCCCCTATCCTGGCCCAACCACCCCTGAATAAATGTTAAAAATGCCTTATTCTCCCCTGCACGGACTAAACCTGCATGGGGTGTATCAATCATCCTCACTACATGACATTAAACTGCACGGACAAGAAGTTTTAACAATGTCCCCTTTCCCCGTGAATGGACCAGACCTGCACGGGGTGTACTCCTTTCAAACGTCCGAGCTATATGACATTAAACTGCCAAGCACCCAACGGTCCAAACTCTATGACCTTAATCTAGAAGTATCACGTCCTCACTGCATGATGTCAAACTGCATGGAGTTTGTCCTCACCGCACGATGTTAAAATGCACGAAATCTAATAATACCCCCCGTCCTGACCACATTATGTTAAACTGTATGGACCTCATCCTCACTGAATGACGTTAAACTGCACGGATTTCAGAGAACTACGTACGTCTTGATTCCTACCCTCGTAGGATACATAGAGACACTGGGATCCCCTATCCTGGCCCATCCATCCCTGAATAAAAGTTAAAAATACCTTCTTCCCCCCGTGTACGGACCAGACCTACACAGGGTGTATCCCTTTTCCTCACCACATGACGTTAAACTGCATGGACAAGAAGTTTTAACAATTCCCCTCTCCCCCCGTGTATGGACCAGACCTGCACGAGGTGTACTTCTTCCAGAGAACTATGTGCGGCTTGATTCCTATCCTTTCAGGATACGTAGTGACGCCAGGGTTCCCCGTCCTGACCTAGACCCCTGAATAAAAGATAAAAATGCCCTTCCCCCCCCCCCCCGTGTACGGACCAGACCAGCACGGGGTGTACTCCTCGTCCTTACTGCACGACGTAAAACTGCACGGATAGAAAGATTTAAAAAAAATGCTCCCTTTTCCCCGTGTATGGGCTAGACCTGCACGGGGTGTATTTTTTTGCGTCCTTTCCGAACGACGTTAAAATGCATGGACAATAATGTAAAGAATTCCCCCTTCCCTCGTATACGGACCAGACCTGCACGGGGTGTATACTTCGTCCTTACTGCATGACGCTAAACTGCATAGGCTTCGTCCTTACCACATGATGTTAAACTGCATAGAATTCATCCTCACCGCATGACGTTAAACTGCACGAACTTTGTCGCGACCCACCAAAGACGCATGGTGAAATGGGATGGAGATACTCCTTGCACATTTTGATGCATCCTCTCTATACATCAGACTCTAGGACCCAGATAATTATGGGTCTTCATAACCACTCATGGACATCAGAAGTGGAAAGTCATCGACCCGTGGACGCCTTTGCATGACTATACATACCATGCCCTCAGCGGCTCTGCATATTGATAGCCCCTGGCCCGTCTACCAAAGGCAAGATTTCCTCGGGCAACACTCTTCCTAGCTCCGTATGCCTACCGGCCTCAGATCCCCCGTATCACATCTCCCGATCCAAAAATTTATGGAGCAGTGGTTTACAAGTTAATTCCCCTTTTCACATCCAAATGTTTCCAGGGTACCCCTACCTGGCTAGCCTATGTGTCCGCCGGTGGTTCACATAGTGACCCACATCAACGGACATCATGCCAGGACTAGGCTACTTTGACTCAGCAGACAATTGCAGGGAAGATGTTTCTTGTATACTTGGACACCATTATCCCCACATGCCGAACTCTACACTGTAAGCAATCACTGATTCTCGCAACCATTCATGGACATTGGAAGTGGAAAGTTATCGACCCGAGGAAAACTTTGTACGACTATTCCTACTATGACCTCAGTGGCTCTGCATAATGATAGCCCCTGGCTCATCTATAAAAGGAAATATTTCCTCAGGCGATACTCTTCCAAGCTCTGTAAGCTTACCGGACTCAGAGCCCCCATGCCACACCTCCTGATCTGGGAAAACTCAAAGTTTCAGTTTAAAACCTTCATCCCCTACCTTGTTCCAAGTATATCAGAACATGTTGACTCAGTCATCCTTCAAGTGACCACATCAATAGTCACCCAATGGTATGAGCTCTATGACCTCTAAAATAGGATTACCTCGTCCTTACCGCACGACGTTAAATTGCATGGAGTAAAGGTACACCCCCACGTGAAAAATAAATCAGTGCAGGGAGCTCTCTAAGCTTTAATGGAAACCAGGGCCGAGTATGCCCAACATGTTCAAACATTTCCTTCCCCGATGACAGACTTCGTGGCCTGGACAATTTCGGATCTTCATAACCATTCATGGATATCGGAAGTGGAAATTTATCAACCCAGGGACACCTTTGTATGACTATGCATACCATACCCTCAGCGGCTCTGCATAATGATAGCCCCTGGCTCGTCCACCGAAGGCAAGATTTCCCCGGACGATAATTTTCCTAGCTCCGTACGCTTACTGGCCTCAGAGCCTCCGTGACATCTATCTTGATCCAAGAATCCCCAGAACCATTATTTACACCAACACCCCCTCCACGTCTTGGACATGCCAAGATACTCGGGCCCAGTTACATTCTAATCAAGAGCGGCCTTTTTAACTACGTCCTTACCACATGACGTTAAACTGCACGGTCAATCGTCCTTGTTGTACGACGTTAAACTACACAACATTGGAAAAGAAAAGAAAAATTCCTCTCGTCCTCACTGCATGACATTAAAATGCACAACATCCTTTAATAATTCTATTTGTCTTTACTGAATAATGCTAAACTTCACGGTCAAACCAGCCACGGGTTCAGTAAGGAATATAGGCTTTTCTCTATCATTCAGTGCACGGGTCAGACCGACACAAGTCACCGTCCCACACCCGCGTGAGAAGGGATTACTTCACCCATTCTCGGGAAGTTTAGTCTAGATGTTTCCCCCATATCTAGGCACTGTCTCATCATAAACCATACTCTGCATTTAGAAAAAGGTGAACTCTCATAAGCCACCCCCGGTGGTCCCAAATCTCAACTTCTCTGATGTTTCTTGGCTATTGGGGGAATACAATCATTGACCCAAGGACACCTTTTCATGACCATGCATACCATGCCCTCAAAGGCTCTATATATTGATCTACCCTAGCCCGTCTACCAAAGGCAAGATTACCTTAGCCAATGCTTCTCTCCGTACGCCTCTTGGCCCCTGAGCCCCCCATGTCTATCCCGGGATTCAGAAACCCTCTGAGCTACAGTTTACTAACCTATTTCACAACCCTGCCTGAATATGGTGGGACGTCTTTGAAAAGATTACCGAGGACCAGAAGAAGTAATTCCATTTTAAATGATGTCTCAGCTACATGACATTAAACTGCACCAAACCCCAACCGTCCATTATGCTAGATAAATGTGTTGGACAGGAACCTTGCTTCCACACTCTTAATTGATACAGATGTTCTCAAAACCTTTCAGACGTTACATAACCTTTCCGAGCCACCCCCAGTGGTTTTCATAATTCTCCAAGCAACCCATGGTGGTTTCCATAAGCCAGAATTTCATGAATTCCTATAGCCATCAGAAATGGAGAGTCATTTACTTAAGGACTCCTTTGCACAACTATGCATACCATTCCCTCAGTATCTCTGCATATTGATTTCCCCTGGCCTGTCTACCAAAGGCAATATTTACTTAGGCAATGCTCCTCCCATCTCTTCACGCCAATGCGCCTCCCATGCCTTGAGACATGCCCTGCATGTCGTTCAAGTTTAAACACACTCCCTCCAAATGCATCTGAAGGACACCGAGACATCTTTTAATCATCCAAACCCCATTGGGGCCCTTTACCTACCATATTTGGTCAAAGTTGCTCGACCTAAAACATCATTAATGATATTCTTATTAGCAGGACTTTAAACTGCCCAAGAAAAGAGGCACAAATCCTAATAGGCCGAAAACCTGAAAAGGGTGACCTAAGAAAAAGTCGGGCCATACCCACTGGGTCCACACCAATTGGGCCCAGGAAAAATTAGGGCATTAACAAGAAAAGACAAAAAGTTTGTGGGGTTATCCAATAAAACACTAGCAAAAGTAAAACTGTGGTCGCTGAGTCCCTTGGCTCAGGAAAAATTTAGAGCATTGTCCAATCACTCATTGATTTACAGGACCAATCTACATTAGAATGTCCTCCTCTTCATTCAGATCAGACCCCATTCCGATGGGGGGAATTTGTAGTGTCTTGAAAATTCCGCAAGGGGGAAATCCAATTACCCCAAAACACGGAAAAGGACTGAACCGGTCCGCGCACCGGCTCCCAACAAAAGTCCGCGGCCGGTTGGGCGAACCAAAATTCTGCGGTCCAACGTCTTCCGCGAAGCGGAGAAGGGGCTCCTCCGTGGGCGCGAAGCATGACAGGCACCAGGCCAATCCACCACCGCAAACTGCACCAACTGACCAATGTCGCACTTTCAGTCGTTTGTGAAATAGAGGCGGAAGCCGTATGCGGCCGAGAACTTTGTCGCTCGCGAAGCTAAGGCGTAAGCCATATTCCACCATGAAACTCATATTTTGCGGAATAGAGGCGGATTGGTGTGTCGCCGCGAAGCAACCCCACATGTCGCGACTCATAAAAACTCCTTGGTTGACCGAGTCATCTGCGGGTGGGGGATCCCTTCATGGGATTCCGCAAAAATTGCAGTGTGCCCATCGATATATCCTCTCCGTGACTCTATAAATAGTCACTGAGGGGCACCAAAAAAAGAGGAAGAAGGACGGGTGAAATCCCGTGGGGAGACGCTGAAGAAACCGCTCCCAGCGGTAAAGTTCTGCGACCATCCGCGGACCCCATATCGTACGCGGATGTACTCTTCCGCATAGGGGAGAAACCAAACCGCGGACCACATGTGGCCACCTCCTTCGTGGAGGGACACCCCCTCCGCGAACAAGTGTTTTTCATGAAATGGAGGCAGAAACCCCTCCACAGGCACGGAGTAGGACAGGTGCCAACTCCTCTGCAGATCACCTTTGCGACCATCCTTCACGGCCTAATCCTCCACGACCATCCTTTGCGGCCTACTCCTTCGCGGCCTGCTCCCTCAAGGCCTGCTCCTCCATGGACACCCTTCGCGGACAACCAAAACGTGAACCACATGCGGCCAGTCCCTCGAGGCTAGTCCCTCGCAGACGACTCCTCCACGGACAGTCCCTCGAGGCCGGCTCCTTGCGGACAGCTCCTACGCGGCCCACCCCATGTGGATAGCACCATAAACTCATTGGTCCATACTACGGGAGACGCACCCCCACACCCCCGCTCAGACTCAGTGCTAGGCTGTGGTCCCCACCCTCCGGGCTGGTCTCTTCGCTGACGTCACTGACCCCCATGAAAAATGGAGAGTCGCACCGCGAACTTTTCGGGTAGGGTCAACACTATTTTCCACTGCACCCTTATGCCGCCCCAACATCCGTCCTATACATGTCATGAGTCGAGCTACTCCTCATGACTCTCCTATAATTCCATTTCCTAGCTCCTTTTTCTTAGATCATCCAGAAAGGGCCACCCTTGCGTAAGTCCTACACCAACCCTTTCTAGGTATCTCCTACCTAGTCGTCCTAACCACATGACGTTAAACTGTATGGCCCTCGTCCTATCCATATGACATTAAAATATATGGAAACAGTCCTCTATACATGACTATAAACTGTAGCATTCCCTCTCATTAAATAATTGGATGCCCTTTGCTCCATGAAAGATATGCCTTATGCTCCAAGCATAAGATGCCTCATGCCATGTTTACAGTGGCGTAATTTCAAGAGCACTAGAATCCATTAAAACATTCCATCACTCCACCCCACAATTTGCATGTCCTTCATTCGGATCTCCATCCTCTTTCATGTCTGAAGGGACCCCCTAACGGCCTGGCCTCATTCCGCATCGGCTCACCTACCATCCTAGGCCAACGCCCCGGAAGAATTTGGACAACACTTCGAGACGGGTCCTATGTTTCGAACACGGTCAACAGTTGACCCTCATTTGTTTGTACCCATTTCAGGCTAACGTGATGTGAATGCTGTGTTTCGAACATGGTCAATAGTTATCCTCCATCATCATGACACCTTCATTTTGTTCCGAATGTCGGGCATGTAATTCACACTTTTCATCTCCCTTTGTTTGGACTGATTCCAACTCCCTTGGCGTTATCCCGCTTGTGCACTCCCACATAGGCATTGGCCCCCATTATATTCCTCATCCCACCAATGGGTTGGGATGCCCTCATGGCCAGACCTGAGGAAGATACCCATGGGAGTCCAACCCGGAGTAAGGCCCAACTTAATGGGCCGCCATCATGCGTAGTCCCCACTCTACTTCTCACGGAAACACCTCTCGCGACGTGATCCTCTAGTCCCTGCTGCATCTTGTTTCTCACACCGAGCAGGACTCACGTGGGATTAGAGTATGCATCGACCGTGACATCCTCTTATGGGCCTCCTCAGAGTGTAAGCCCCAATCCATCATTCCAGGCTGCCTCAGAGCATAAGTCCCAAGCCAATGCGAACTACGTGGACTTTGATCCTTGCCTCCTAGCCAGGGTACGTAGGAATCCTACAAGAGGTTCAAGACCACCACCTAGTTGTTCTGACAATCTTCACGTCTGTTTGCCTTTGTCCCGCATGAAGATAAACTATACATGAGAACTACATGTACTTTGATCCCTTTCCCCTAGTAAGGGTACGTTGGAAGCCTCTATGAGGTTCAATCCCAACAATTGGTTGATCCGATTATCTTCACAACAGTTCACCGTGCCACTCCTAGTGCCGCCTCAAGTGAGTTATGGCTATTTAGGGTCATTAATCCAATGAGGGATGGTAAACCTCAGGCATAAATGATTCTGAACCCCTACGTCCAGTTGACCATTGCCCACCAGGGTTAAATCCGTGGATACTATGTTTGGGTATAAATCAAAGATTTGCGAACATATGAATACGTCTTAAATATATAAGAGAGTCCCAGAACATGCAATAATTCCCCCCAAAAAGGGTGAAATGATCCTGACATCCCATCCTCTCGAGCAATGTGAGTTCTTAAGTGTCGTTGGTCAGACCATCTGGAGAACGCCTGCCTTTGGAAAGCAGGTCCACGCGTCATCAGATACGGAACTGTTGGGTATTTCGTGACAGAAACCCAAAACAAAAATGGTGAACCCGACGTGAATCTTTAAGCAATCATGACAGATTTAACTTAATCCCACTATGTTCCCCCTTTTACTCACAAGGAGGGCCAAGAAAGGTCATTTACTACGGATGGGATCATGATATGCTGCTTTGAAGGGTTTTTTGCTTGTATTTGTTAAATTTGTTTGTAGGTACTACCTTCAGAACTCCCTTCTATCCAATGGCATACCTAAAGAACTCACAAACACGTGCTTCCAAATAAGCAATGACAGGACTTCATCACCTACGGAGGACCCCATCACCCACCCAGCATCTTTAACACTGGGTCTTGGACGCGCTGATCCGAGAGTACCACGTGAACGATACTCTCCCAACGGTGGAGGCGGCCATGCACGCCCTCCAATCTGCCAGAACTCGCCGGTCGCCTGCCCAGCAGCGGCCAGAAAAGCAGATCCAGACGGCCCATGTTGCTGTCTCTAACCGTTTCGGGAGTCTATCCCCGGAACGGGACAATGCGTACCTCCCTTATCTTAGGGAGGCGGATGGCGTCGACGTTGAGGACTTTATCCCCACCGAGCGGGGGTTCCACTCCAAGGCCCCTTCCGGTAGACGTCATCATGGTCACGCCACGATTCAACTTCCTCGCACCAAGTAGGATGTCTCCCCGAGGATTCAGGCCCACGCTCCCCGAGCTCCATCCCCTCGGACCGCCCGACAAGGGCGGCAGACGTACAATTAGGGACCGGTCATCACCCTGGTCCATAATTAGGAGCTCCGCTACACATCCATGGAGACGTACCACGAACAAGAACCTACACTTGTTCGCTCCTCCCGAGCCCACCATCTAGACATGGCGGCATTATACAAGCCGATGTGCATCCCCGCCGAGCTCCATCAAGCCTGTCGCTCACACAGGATGACACTAACCCGACAGGTACCTCTCCCTGCCCAGGGTCGTGAATCCCACCAACCTGACGTGGTTGCCACCCAACACCTACATGACTAGCTCCTAGCAGTTTCTTATGACGACCCCATCCTGATATGGTAGCGATCAACAAAGTCTGCCACCCAGATGTGGCGGCAAATCATAGGCGGTCACGTCTCCCTGCCAACAAAGGACACCGACTCGATACGGTGGGAAACAAATATATGCAGGGATAGCTCCCTGCAGATGCAAGTAAAGTCCGCCATCCCAATGTGGCAGAAAACGAAGAGATAAACAAGCATATGCTGGTACTGGGGCAGATTCGTTCACCTGCCCCGACACAGAAGAATTGTCTGTACCCACTGAACACCAGAGTAACGGAGATGGATATTCCTACTCCGATATCAGAATGGGCCTTCATACCCGTTCCAGCCAAAGATGTCTCTCTACATATCCTTTCAATGATGGGGGAGCAGGTATCGATCCCAGATCATATCTTGCAGACTTTCCAGAATGTAATTTCATCAGCGGAAATAGCAAGGACTCAGGCTTGTGAGATCATCTCCCCAATTGAGGCGACTCATCTAATAGACAAGATAGCCACCTCAGAGCAGATATGCATCCCTGCTTCTGCCCATGAGGGTCATCGGCCATATTCCGCGACGCAAGGGCAACCGGATCGAGCAGCTTCACTCGTTCCAATAGGGGGACACCCTTCCATCATGGTGGATGCTCCAGAGCAGGCATATATCCCTGATAAAAGTCAATATGTTTGTCAGCGTATCCCGAAAACATCACGGGACCCAATTAGATAGGTACCCAAAGGTGAAGGTCGTTATCAACAGGAGACGGTCCTGGCTACCCACAAGAAAGTGCCCTAAATGTGATGAAGGCAGTCGGAAAATAAAGGGGGAGTTCATGACTCCGCTCTACTGGAAGCTGGGGTTCCCAACACCTCTAAACACACATCACAGGTTGAGAACCCTACCCACCCATTACTATATTATGGGAGTGGCAGTAGCAGTTGCGAAGGTCCTCCCCACAATGCCGCTACCAGTAGCTCTAAAGGTCCTCCCCAGAGAACCCGTGGGGGCCTCCCCCACGGGCATATAACGATCTATCATGATATCTCCTCTTTTGATGTGAGTCACAGAAACCCTCCACGTGACCAGAAGATCGGGTAGCACGAAGTTCTTTCACTTGTTGCGGTCCACCCCGAAGGTCCTCCCCGGGGTATACACTGCAATCACTCTCCATGCAGTGGGACCACAGATTATGATAATAGTCCTCGTTATCATAGTCGCAACTACGGAGGCCCTCCCCATAGTGAAATCTCATCACAACAAGAAGGTCCTCCCCTTTTCGTCGCCTTCCCTGAAGTTCCTCCCCAGGGGTTACACTGCAACGGCACTCCGCGCAGCCAGGGATCAGATCACAGTGGTAGTCCTCGCCACCCTGATAATGGAGGTCCTCCCCGTAGAGACTTCAAGCAATGAGAAGGCCCTCCCCTCGTTGCGGTACATTCTAGAGGCCCTCCCCAGGATGTATCCCGTAGATATTCTCCTTGCGGTAGCAGTAATGGTAGTCCTCTCCATTTTCGCAGCTATGGTGGTAGTCCTTGCCACTATGGCTGCCATTGCGAAGGTCCTCCCCACATTGGCCCCAAGCAACAAGAAGGTCCTCCCCTTGTCACAGTGTGTCCTGAAGGTCCTCCCTAGGATGCACATCGAACATCAATCCATGATGGTCATCCTCACCATGATGGCGGTTGTTGTGAAGGTCCTCCCCGTAATGACGCTATGCAGCCAGAATGTCCTCCCCTTACTACGACACGCATTGGAGGTCCTCCCCAGGGTGTGCACTACAAAATTCCTATAGGCAGTGAAGCATCAATAAGTAATGGTAGTCCTCACCATTACGGCCGCCATTGCGGAGGTCCTCCCCGCGATGACATATCATATCAATAGAAAGTTCCTCCTCCTGCCAGATCTAGCACAGAAAAGCCCTCGTATGGTGAGGCACTCAGAAGGATGGGATCAAGCATGTCAGATTCCCAGTTAGTCATCGGAGACATCCTTCTGCAATCAAAATACGGTCTAGGGCTGCGTTCATCCTATGAACCACCTTGGAATCACCCACATAATGATTCAGCACCTACCGGTCCCACTCCCTCCGACTACACTGACAGTGAGCGTCTCAATTGGGATGACTAGGTAGAGGAATCACTAGCAGAGGAGTATGCCGATATGCTGCACCTGAGGAAACGACTGGCCAGGGATGATATACCAGTTATGTTTTGGCCTACGGCCACCTCTCAATTCTATATACCCAGTGAGTTGTCGGAAGAATGTGTGCACGGCATCCGCCATAATATATGGACAACCCTCCACCGACTAAAATCCAGCTTTCTGCCCTACAATAGGTATGCAGACCACATCAAGACAATAGGAGACCTCCTACGTCACATCGACTTGGAAGCTCTTCCTTCAGCACGACAACAGCAACCCGAGAGGCGTAAAGGAAACATGGAGATAGCCATCCTCCGCGCGCTGTACCAACTGCACCGCCTCATCGGTGACACTCCAACGGGAGTCCATATCAGGGGATGGGGAGAACATGGAGCTCTGCATTTCACCCCACTCCCAACCTAGAAGAACCCATTCGGTATGGTTTCTTGCAACGTCATCACGTCAAGATGACAATCGAGTGGTCCCCCTGTTCAGGAAAGGCAACACACCCAACAGAGTCGGGCCTTGATTAAGTCCCAGAAGCGTCAGGCCTGACGGGAACAAGCCATTCAAGAACTCTTGAATCAGGCCACCGAGAGCATACAACATGCCTCTCGCCTAAGAGAGGCCAATCATCAATCTTTGCCTGCCTTCTGAGAAGGTATTGATCCACGGGTGAATTCAGTACCAAATCTGGTTCCACCCCAAATGGGGGCATGCAAGATTAGGCAGATAGCGATAGCAACAACCACTACCGCAATCCAGGGTCAACCCCAGCCTGTAGGGCTGGGGGAATTTTTAACAAAAAATTCCCCCATAAGACCAATAAATCCGGGAAGAGACTCGATGTCCAAGGAGCAGAGCCAACCCCAGCCCTCAGTGCTGGGGAAATTATTTCCCCCTCAACAACAACCTACCCCACGAGGGTCAGTATTCTCTCGTCTAGGGAGGAAAGTCAGAAGGGGAGGTTCCCATCCTATCCCATCATTGAATCATCATCCCCTATGAGAGGAA
Source organism: Viscum album (assembly GCA_963277665.1). Classification (NCBI taxonomy): domain Eukaryota; kingdom Viridiplantae; phylum Streptophyta; class Magnoliopsida; order Santalales; family Viscaceae; genus Viscum; species Viscum album. The sequence continues at coordinate 1,211,484,380 of OY728143.1, read as the reverse complement.
GGTGCACCATAAAGTCGCATCAAATAACTCTTCGCGTCACCCTTCATCAAGAAGTCCGAAGGCAATCCCAGGACACAAAAGGAAAGGCCATTAGAAGACACGGGAGATCCTCTTCCCATTTGGAAGATGACATCTTCTCCGGCCCGCGGTATTCATCTATCAACGTCATAGAGGTTAACCCCATGAGTGACACCAGAGATACTGCAAATACGGATTGATCGGGAGACGATGGTTCCGGTCAGGCTGTGACTCACAATGAACCACCAGGTGTGCACTCCCGATATCAGAGGGCCGCGCTAAATATGGACATCCTTCCAGCCAACCCTCCTCTGCCTACCCAGCGAGCTTCCAACAGGGATAATAATAACGGACTTATTACCCTTAACCCGCCTCTTTCTCTCAAGAAAGATGAGCCACTCATGCTCGAAGATAGATTTGCTCGACAGGAAGAGGAGATGAAAGAATTGAGGTGACTTAATGCCGAGCTACTCCACAGGAACCACCTTATTGAAAGTGACTCCAAGAAAGAACCAAATCATGCACTCCCAGCAAGTGCACCTCAAAGACTAAGGTTTGCCTTGGCAAATGAAACACGTCCAGGGCTCCTGTCCAACGAGGTGCACGACCCATCCAACTACCTAAACATAGATTTGGATGAATACCAAGAGTTCCCTCCACTCAGAAAGTGACCGGAGTGAGTACGCATGAACCCTCTGAAGGTGCCACAAATGGCACACACACCCCTAGTGCCGGCCAATCCGGATACTTAGGCAATGCCTCGGGCTACTCCTTCCCAAGACCGGGCCCAACAGGATGTAAACCAAGGTCTCACCAACACCATCGATACACTAATAGCTTGATTGGAAGCGATGGTAGGTCAACACTCTCCGATACAGCCAGAGCGGAAACCCTACCCGGATTGGGTGAGAAACATACCGCCTCCACCAACTTTTTGGAGCCCTGTATTCCCTATATTCAATGGGTCAGGTGATCCAGAGTAGCATTTGATGCACTACACATCCTATTGTGACCCTATGATGGGAACTCCAGAGCAACAAAAAGCAGTGAAACTCAGATGCTTCGTACGGACCTTGCAAGGATCTGCCTTCGTCTGGTATACAAGTCTGCCAGCCTAGCCAATAAAGAGTTGGGAAGACCTTCGGTAGCAGTTCCTGTTCCACTTCAGCTCAACGTTTCCTAAAACAATGGTCATCGATCTCATGAACTGCAAGCATAGGGAGAACGAGAGGGTATCAGATTTCATAGCCAGATGGAAAGGTATGACCTATTCCCTGAACATGCCAATTCCTCAAGATTAGATGCTAGCCATATGCATCAATAATCTTCGAGATGAGCTGCGAACACCGCTCATACCAGTGGAGTGAACCACTGGCTTCTGCCATCTCTCGGCCATTGCCCAGAGAATTGAGGACTCCCTGCAGCAGACTAATTCGAAGTCCCGAATAGCCTCATCGGCTCCTGTGAGAAGAGCCCCTAGAGCTAAATCGTCCACTGTCACACTCATGCCAGCCCCCGTGCCTGCTCCACCTCTCAGGCCTCCACCAAATTGTCAAGGGCCTCCTGCATATCAGCGGTTGCCTCCGCCTAAATGGGACGATCAGCGAGGAATGAAGCAGAATCAATTTGAGGAACGAAGACAAAGATTATACTTGTTCGGAGACAATCAAGTCCATGACTACTTTATTGCCTCCATGAACTGCAACTTGCTCCGCCTACCGGAGCCAAGGAAACCTAAAGAGGTCGGCCGAGATGACAAGCCAGATTACTGCCCCTACCATCGGATGTTAGGGCACAGTATCCGAGAATGCTTTGTATTTAAAGACCTCCTACATAGGATGGTATACTCCAGACAGGTCGAGCAGGGACCACGCCTAGCACACGTGACATGTATCTCTACCACCGACTCTGAAAAAGAGGAGGGGTGGTAGAAAGTCACCAGCAAGAAGGGGAAGAAATTTGACAACTGGATGACTCGTAAGAATATCAACCGAGCCTAGGGAATACTTCGAGCTCAACTACAGCAGCCGGTGTTTCCACCAACAGCCACGGAAGCCGCAGAGCCGATATTATTGACCTCACAACCCTCCATAAGCCGGTCATCCAGGAGTAATCGAAGAAGGAGGAAACAATCGCAAGAGGAGCAGCCCACGATGGGGCCAAAGTTAGTCTCGACCCTATCAAATTATATTCCCTCGAGTTTGGCGCCATGGGCACCAACCCACCAAACGGCACCATCAGGGATAACCAAACAGGTTGACCTGTCAGAAGATTTAGAGAAAATCTTTGGTTCTATTAACGTCATCCATCTTATGGAATCATTCCCTGGCGAAGGGCATGGTTACGAACCCGAGTTCCCTGCATGAGGAGCCGGGAGGAGGAATCGTAGTGGTAGGGGATACCAGGGGAGGTACAGCCGCGATCGAAACTAACCCTACGGTTGGACCTCGAACCAAACTGTTAGTATCGTGGAACCCATGGGAGAGCCCTTCAACGGACTCAGTAGGAGATAGAATGCCCCTCCACTTCCACAAGCAGCCACTCTGGCCCTGTTGTTTTGAGATACCCACCAGAGGAGGAGAAAGTGTCTGGCCACCTAGTGTGCAGAAACAGACCATCCGGGCCAAGTCCTCAAAATGAGGGAACACCATCGACATCCGACCCCACAGTTGGTCCCTCCTCGTCAAATGATTTAGCCCCAAAAGCACCCACTAAGACTCTCCCACCAACGGAGAAGCATCGGCCACTGGAGAAGAAATACGATATCCTTAAGCAGCTGGCATTAGTACCAGCCAAGCTGTCAATCTTGGATGCCCTGAGTTTGTCAGCAGACCTCAGGGAGGTGCTTATATAAGCTTTGATCAGCCCCCAGGAGTTTCAAGCCGAGGTAGCACCGCAGAGATTTACCGGACAGAGACTGACCCGACTGAATGCAATGCGGTGATTTCCTTAACCGATCAAGATGAAGATTCCATCATGAAAGGACACATCATACCACTATATGTGTTTGGAACATTGAATGGTATTGAGATCTAGAAAGTCTTTATAGACAATGGATCTGGAGTTAACCTCCTTCCCCTATGGACATTCCGTAAGTTGGGATACAGTGAGGACGACCTAATTCCCTCGGCCACAACTCTGTTGGGTTACGGAAAGAGTGAGTATAATCCAATGGGACAAATCAAGATAAAGACCCATTTTGGTGACCTGGTAGCCTACACAGAATTCCTGGTGGTCCGGCAGAGCACATCATTCAATGCCCTGCTGGGAAGGCCGTGGCTCCATAAGCACATGGTCGTTCCTTCATCCTACCGCCAATGTATCAAGTACTGCATCAATGGAAAAAGTGGAACATTTCATGCCAACAAGGCCACTTTTTAGCTCTCTGAGTCACATTACATTGACACCGGGTTCTATGAGCAAAAGAAAAAGAAGCCTTTGATCGATGGTGTCGACTGGACCCCCGCTCCAAATGGCCTAGAAATGGTTCCTGATGATCTAGTCAGGCAGCTTGGCAGAGATTATGTCCTTCCCATCAACCATGTTGAGAGTATGAGTTCAAGTCCGGGCAAGCCCTCAGATTTCCTCATGACTTCATCCATAACAGTCGAGCACGACAATGTGGGAACATCCGCCAACCCTCGATCTGGGGATGAATACTCGAGTAAGGACACCCACGAAACCTCGCCTCCAGACTCCCAAGAGCTTGTGTCAAGAGCTCTCTACTCATCGGATCAAGTAGATGATGACTTGGGAGAAGAATAGGGGGAAGATCTCAGGGATGCAGCTCCTGAATTTGAGGAGGGTATGTCCACCATGGTGGACGAGCTCAGGGAAATAAACCTGGGTACCGAGGAAGATCTGAGACCTACTCTCATTAGTGAAGCCATGTCCCCCAAGGAGCACGAGGTATATACCTATTTCCTGAAGCAACACCAGGATGTCTTTGCCTGGAATTACACAGAGATTTTGGGACTCGATCCAGAAGTAGCGACACATCACCTGGGTCTTCCAGAAGACCACCGGGGCTATAAACAGGCCGCCAGAAGGAAGCATCCCTCACATGCCGCCAAAATAGAGGCTGGAGTCGATAAGCTCATTAAATCAGGCTTAATTAGAGAGGTCCAGAACCCCATTTGGTTGGACAACATCGTCCCTGTCAAGAAAAAGAACGATAAAATCCGTGTCTGCATCGATTTCAGAGATCTTAATCAGCATTTCCCGAAAGATGACTTCCCGGTTCCAATCACCGAGTTGTTAATCGATGCAACGTCCAGGTATGAGGCTCTGTCCTTCATGGACGGATATTCCACCTATAACCAAATTAAGATTACCCAATAAGAAGAATAATACACTGCCTTCTGGGCCCATCAAGGGGTATTCTGTTACAGGGTCATGCCCTTTGGTCTCAAGAACACTGGTGCCACTTATCAGCATGCCATGCATCAGATCTTTAAACCGTTCATGGAAAAATTCATTGAATGTTACATGGATGACCTGGTGGTCAAGTACAGACATCGCTCATATCACCTGTCAGACCTTGAGACCGTCTTTAACAAACTTTGAAATCGTAGCTTGAAGATTAACCCCTTGAAATGCGCCTTCGGGGTCACCTCAGGGAAATTTCTTTGGCTTCGTCGTACGCCATCGTGGCATCGAAGTCGACCCTAAGAAGAAAAAGGCTATCCTTGGATTACCACCTCCCCGAAATCTCACTGAGTTAAGGGGATTACAAGGACACCTAGCCTATATTAGGCGGTTCATATCCAAATTAGCAGGAAAAGGTTTTCCCTTCACTAGGTTAATGAAAAAGGGGGTCACGTACCAATGGACGAATGACTTCCAAGAGGCGTTCGACAACTTGAAGAAGTACCTATTAATCCCAACGGTGCTCATGCCCCCGATTGAAGGAAGACCTCTCATATTGTACGTGACAACCTTAGAGTGGTCACTGGGAGCCTTCCTCGCACAAAAGAATGACGACGGCAGTGAAAACAGTCTCTATTACCTCAGTCGAACCAGGATTGATGCTGAGACTCGATACTGAAATATCGAGAAGAGATGTTTGGCCTTGGTCTTCACAGTTCAAAAGCTGAGACATTATCTGCAGCATCATGAAGTCCATTTGATCTCTTGGAGTAACCCGCTCAAGTACAACCTCAGCCACCCCATGTTAACCGGACGCCTATCCCAATGGGCGGTCATCCTGCAACAGTTCGACATCCGGTTCGTTCCTCAGAAAGCCATCAAGGGACAGGCATTAGCAGACTTTCTAGCATAGCACCCTTCGACAGGGACCACTACACCGGATGCCGAGCTGCTCGATGAAGACATCTTCCTGGTTCAAGAGGAGTTCCCAGCATGGGAAATGTACTTCGATGGTGCATCCCGAAGCCCAAGCGAGAAGAGGATGGAGGATCCCAAATTCAACAAAGTGGGTTTGGGGATAATAATCATGTCCCCAGAAAAGGCAGTCTTGCCATATTCCTTCATCCTATCAGAGGGATGTACGAACAATGAAGCGGAATATCAAGCCCTCATTGCAGGCCTGGAACTCACACTCTAGGCACAATTACAGAACCTTAAGGTAAAAGGTGACTCGGGGCTGGTCATCAAGAAAGTCAATGGTGACTATGCTATTAAAAAGGAGGATTTGATCCCCCTGTTTGACCATGTCCGAGGGTTAATGGTGGAATTATCCAAAAAACCAACATTTCCCTATATTCCCCGGTCTCAGAACGCCCAGGCTAATGCATTAGCCAATGCGGCCACAACCCTAGTTGACCTAGGCCGGGATGAAATGATTATCAGTATTGCTCACCGTCGAATGGTATTGCCATTTGTTCAGACCAAGATGGAAGAAATACACGAAGTCAGTCCTGTCCCTAAGACATGTTCTCCTGCCACTGGCTAGATGAACCCCATTGAAAACTACCATCAACGGGGAGAACTTCCATCAGACAGGGCTGAACGAGAGAAAATACGGAGAAGGGCAATCAACTTTGTCCTATATGGCGGCACGGGTCAGCAAGAGGTCCTCTACAAACAAGGCCTCGATGGAGTGCTCCTCATATGTATTGATGGAGAAGAAACTGCCACCTTCATGACTGAAGTGCATGCCAGAGCAAATGGATCACATCAACCAAGGACCAAGCTTTCCCATTAGGTTTGAAGGCTTGGGTACTACTGGCCCACATTGGCATGAGACTGCGAGCGTTTTACCACAAAATTCCACTTAGGCCAGATTCATTTCAACTTCATACACCAACCCCCAGAGTTACTTCATCAAGCCAAGTACTCCAGGATGTTTTCCATCTGGGGGATGGATGTGGTGGGACCATATCCTCCCACCATGGCCAAACAGCTGAAGTATATCCTCACGGCAACAGACTTCTTTTCCAAATGGGAAGAAGACATACCCCTCAAGGAAGTCGGGGCAATAAGTATTGTCAGCTTTGTGAAGATCAATATCATCACTATATTTGGTGTCCCTCATACCATATTGATGGAAAACGACACCAACTTATGCTCTGCTGAATTGGAGAAACTATACCGCAAGTATGGTATCAAGGCTAACCACTCATCCCGCTACCATGCAGCAGCCAACGGATAGATAGAGGATTTCAACAAGACCCTGTCTGACATTCTCCAGAAAATGGAGGAGAAAGATAGAAATTCATGTCCAGATAAATTCCTCCATGCGTTGTGGGCTTATCGAACCACAATCCGCACTGCTACTCATGCTACCCCGTACTCATTGTTGTACGACACCGAGGCGGTCCTACCCATTAAACTCCAACTTCCCTCACTCTGTGTTACCATCTGTGATTAATTATCCGATGATGAGAAGTCAGAAAAGAGGATAGGTGAATTGGAATAGCTAGACGAGAAGCGGTTTCACACCCTACACCATTTGGAAGTATACCAGAATCGGATCGCACGCGCCTTCAAAAAAAAGGTTCGTCTTCGGTCTTTCTTGGAAGGAGAGTTAGTGTTGGTCCTCCGGACCCCAATGATACCTAGAAAGAATCCTCCAAAGCTGAATCCCAAATGGGAGGGGCCATACGTTGTACACAAGGTCTACTCCAACGGAGCATATACCCTGATCTCCATGGATGGGCAATTCACCACGGCTCCTACAAATGCGAGATTCCTGAAGAAGTATTTCACATGATAACTAAAGGTGTTTTCTTCGTCCGAGCTGCATGACATTAAACTGACAAGCACCCAATGCTCCAAACTTTATAACCTTAAACTACGAGTATCACATCTTCACCGCATGACGTTAAACTACACGGAGTTCATCCTCACCACATGATGTTAAACTGCACAGAATTTAATAATACCCCTCGTCCTAACCACATGACGTTAAACTGTATGGACCTCATCCTCACCACATGACATTAAACTGCACAGATTTCAGAGAACTATGTACGGCTTGATTCCTGCCCTCGCAGGATACGTAGAGATGCCGAGATCCCCTATCCTGGCCCAGCCACCCCTGAATAAAAGTTAAAAATGCCTTCTTCCCCCCATGTACGGACCAGAACTGCACGAGGTGTATCAATCGTCCTCACTGCATGACGTTAAACTGCATGGACAAGAAGTTTTATCAATGTCCCCTTTCCCCGTGAACGCACCAGACCTACATGGGGTGTACTCCTTTCAATCGACTGAGCTGCATGACATTGAACTGCCAAGCACCCAACAGTCCAAACTCTATGAGCTTAAACTAGGAGTATCATGTCCTCACCGCATGACGTTAAACTGCATGGAGTTCGTCCTCATCGCACAACGTTAAACTGCATGGAATCTAATAATACCCCTCGTCCTAACCACATGACGTTAAACTATATGGACCTCGTCCTCACCGCATGACGTTAAACTGCACGGATTTCAGAGAACTACGTACGGCTTGATTATTTCCCTCGTAGGATACGTAGTGATGTCAGGATCCCCTATCTTGGCCTAGCCACCCCTGAATAAAAGTTAAAAATTCCTTCTTCCCCCCATGTACGGACCAGACCTGCGCGGGGTGTATCAATCATCCTCACCGCATGACATTAAAATGCATGGACAAGAAGTTTTAACATTGTCCCCCTTCCCCATGAACGGACCAGACCTGCATGGGGTGTACTCCTTTCAATAATCCGAGCTTCATGACATTAAACTGCCAAGAAACCAACGATCCAAACTCTATGACCTTAAACTAGGAGTATCACGTCCTCACAAAATGACGGTAAACTGCATGGAGTTTTTCCTCACTGCACAACGTTAAACTGCACGGAATCTAATAATACCCCTCGTCCTAACCACTTGACGTTAAATTGTATGGACCTCGTACTTACCACATGATGTTAAACTGCACGGATTTCAGAGAACTACGTACGGCTTGATTCCTGCCCTCGCAGGATACGTAGCGACGCCAGGATCCCCTATCCTGGCCCAGCCACCCCTGAATAAAAGTTAAAATTACCTTCTTACCCCATGTACAGACCAGAACTTCATGGGGTGTATCCCTCTTCCTCACCGCATGACGTTAAACTGCACGAACAAGAAGTTTTAACAATGCCCCTCTCCCCCCGTGTATGGACCAGACCTGCACGGGGTGTAATTCTTCTAGAGAACTATGTGCGGCTTGATTCCTTCTCTTCCAGGATACGTAGTGACGCCAGGGTTTCTCGTCCTAGCCCATCCCCCAGAATAAAAGATAAAAATTCCCTTTCCCCCAGTGTACGGACCAGACCGGCACGGGTTGTACTCCTCGTCCTTACCTCACGACGTAAAACTACACAGATAGCAAGATTTAAAAAATGCTCCCTTTTCCCCATGTATGGGCTAGACCTACACGAGGTGTATTTTTTTGCATCCTTTCCGCACGACGTTAAACTGCACGGACAATAGTGTTAAAAATGCCCCTTCCCTTGTGTACAAACCAAACCTACATGGGGTGTATACTTCTTCCTTACCGCATGACGCTAAACTTCACAGACTTCGTCCTGACCGCATGACGTTAAACTTCACGAACTTCGTCCTCACCGCATGATGTTAAACTGCACGGACTTCATCGTGACCCACCCAAGACGCATGGAGAAACAAGATGGAGATACTCCTTGCACATTTGGATGCATCCTCTCTATACATCAGACTCCACGACCCGGATAATTATGGATATTCATAACCACTCATGGCCATCGGAAGTGGAAAGTCATCGAACCGTGGACACCTTTGAGTGACTATGCATACCATGCCCTCAGCGGCTCTGCATATTGATATCCCCTGGCCCATCTACCAAAGTCAATATTTCCTCAGGCGACACGCTTCCTAGCTCCGTATGCCTACCGGCCTCAGAGCCCCCGTATAACATCTCCTGATCCAAAAATTTATGGAGCAGTGGTTTACAAGTTCATTCCCCTTTTCACATCCAATTTTTTCCAGGGTACCCCTACCTGGCTAGCCTATGTGTCCTCCGGTGTTTCACATAGTGACCCGCATCAACGATCATCAAGCCAGGACTAGGCTACCTTGACTCAAAGAACAATTGTAGTGAAGATGTTTCTTGTATACTTGGACACCATTATCCCCACATGCCAAACTCTGCACTGTGACCAATTGTGGATTCTAGAAACTATTCATGGCCATCAGAAGTGGAAAGTTATCGACCCGGGAACAACTTTGTACGACTATGCATACCATGCCCTCAGCAGCTCTGCATAATGATATCCCTTGGCTCGTCCATCAAAGGCAATATTTCCTCGGGCAGTACTATTCCTAGCTCCGTACACTTACTGGCCTTAGAGCCCCCATGCCACACCTTCTAATCCAGGGAAACTCAATGTTGAAGTTTAAAACCTTCATCCCCTACCTTTTTTTGAGTATATCAGAACATATTGACTCATTCATCCTTCGAGTGACCACAACAATAGTCACCCAATGGTCTGATCTCTATGACCACTAAACTAGGAGTACCTCATCCTTATGGCATGACGTTAAAATGCATGGGGTAAAGGTACACCCCTGCGCACAAAATAAATCAGCGCAAGGAGTTCTCTAAGCTTTAACGGAAACCAGGCCTGAGTATGCCCAACATGTTCAGACATTTCATTCCCCGATGACAGACTTTGTGGCCTGGACAATTGCGGATCTTCATAACCATTTATGTCCATCGGAAGTGGAAAGTTATCAACCTGGGGACACCTTTGTACGACTATTCATACCATTCCCTCTCCGGCTTTTCATAATGATATCCCCTGGCTTGTCCACCAAAGGAAATATTTCCCCGGGCGATACTTTTCCTAGCTCCATACGCTTACCGACCTGAGAGCCTCCGTGACATCTCTCATGATCCAAGAATCCCGTGAACTATGATTTAGTCCATCAACCCCCCTCCACGTCTTGGACATGCCAGGATACTCATGCCCAATTACATTCTAATCAAGAGAGGCCTTTTTTAACTACGTCCTTACCACACGATGTTAAACTGCACGGTCAATCGTCCTTGCTGCAAGACGTTAAACTACACAGCATTGGCAAAGGAAAGAAAAATGCCCCTCTTCCTCACTGCATGATGTTAAACTGCATAGAATCCTTTAATAATTCTCTTCGTCTTTACCAAATGATGCTAAACTTCACAGTCAAACACGCCACGGGTTCAGTAAGGAACATAGGCTTTTCTCTGTCCTTCAGTGCACGGGTCAGACCGGCATAAGTCACCGTCTCACACCAGAATGAGAAGGGATTACTTCAATCATTCTCGGGAAGTTTAGTCTAGATGTTTCCCCCATATCCAGGCACCCTCTCATCATAAACCATACTCTGCATTCAGAAAAATCTGAACTCTCATAAGCCACCCTAGGTGGTCCCAAATCTCAAATTCCCTGAAGTTGCTTGGATATCGGGGGAATAAAATCATTGACCTAAGGAAAACTTTGCATGACAATGCATACCATGCCCTCAGCGGCTCTGTATATTGATCTCCCCTAGCCCGTCTACCAAAGGCATGATTTCCTTAGGCAATGCTTCTCTCCGTACACCTCTTGGTCCTTGAGCCCCCCATGTCTATCTTGGGATTCGGAAACCCTCTGAGCTACAGTTTACCAACCTCCTTCATAACCATGCCTGAATATGGTGGGACATCTCTGAAAAGATTACCGAGGACCAGAATAAGTCGTTCCATTTTAAATGATGTCCCAGCTACATGACTTTAAACTGCTCCAAACCCCAACCATCCTTTATGCTAGATAAACGCGTAGGACATGAACCTTTCTTCCAAACTTCTGATTGATACATATGTTCTAAAAACCTTTTAGATGTTACATACCTTTTCCGATCCACCCCCGGTGGTTTTCATAATTCTCCAAGCCACCCATGGTGGTTTCCATAATCCAAACTTTCATGAAGTCCTATAGCCATCGGAAATGGAGAGTAATTGACTTAAGGACCCCTTTGCACGAATATGCATACCATGCCCTCAGCGGCTCTGCATATTGATTTCCCCTGGCCTGTCTTCCAAAGGCAAGATTTCCTTAGGCAAAGCTCCTCCCACCTCTGCACGCCAACGCGACTCCCATGCCTTGAGACATGCCCTGCATGTCGTTCAAGTTTAAATACACTCCCTCCAAATGTGTCTGAAGGACACCAAGACATATTTTAATCAGCCAAACCCCATTGGGGACCTTTCCCCACCATATTTGGTCAAAGCTACTCGACTTAAAACATCAGTAATGATAGTCTTTTCGGCAGTACTTTAAACCGCCCAAGAAAAGAGGCACAAAGCCTGTTAGGCCGAAAACCCGAAAAGGGTGACCTAAGAAAAAGTCGAGCCATACCCGTTGGGTCCACACCAACTGGGCCCAGGAAAAATTAGGTCATTAAAAAGAAAAGACAAAAAGTTTGTGGGGTTATCCTATAAAACCCTAGAAAAAGTCGAACTGTGCTCTCCGAGTCCCTTGGCTCAGGAAAATGTTTGAGCATTGTCCAATCACTCAATGATTTTCAGGAACACTCTACATCGGAATGGCCTCCTCTTCGTTCCGATCAGACCCCATTCTGATGGGGGTCATTTTTAGGGTCCTGAAAATTCCACAAGGGGGAAATACAATTACCCCAAAACATGAAAAAGGACCGAACTGGTCTGTGCATTAGCACCCAACAACTGTCTGCAGCCTATTCGGCGAACCGTAATTCCGCGGACCATCGTTGTCTGCGAAGCGGAGGCAGGGCTCCTACGTGGGTGCGAAGAATGACGGGCGCCAGGCCAATCCACCGCCGTGAACCGCGCCAACCGGCCAATGTCGCGTGCACCGTCGTTCACAAAATGGAGGCGGAAGCCATTTGCGGCCGCGAACTCCGTCGCTCGCGAAACTGAGGCTGAAGCCGTATGCCACCAAAAAACTCATCCTTCATGGAATAGAGGCGGATTGGTGTGCCAACTAAAAGCAACCCCGCGTTCTTCGACTCATCAAAAATCCTTGGTTGACTGAGCCATCTGCGGGTGGGGGATCCCTTCATGGGCTTCCGCAAAAATTGTTGTGCGCCCATCGTTATATCCTCTTCGTGACTCTATAAATAATCACCGAGGGGAACCCAAAAAAGAGGAGGAAGGATGGGTAAAATACAATGGGGAGACACTGGAGAAATAACTCCCAACAGTAAAGTTCCGCGACCATCCGCAGTCCCGATGAAAAATGGAGAGTCGCACCGCGAACTTTTCGGGCAGGATCAACACTATTTTCCACTACACCCTTATGCCGCCCCAACATCTGTCCTATACATGTCATGAGTTGAGATATTGATAAAACACTATTTTTTTGAATATTTTATTGATAATAAATGATATAATTTCCTCACATTGTGTTAAATATGTTTATTTATAAAATATTTGGGATTTGATCATTCATTTGAAAATTTGGTGAAAATTCCAGTTTTACCCTTTATAGTGCACTGTAGTATTTCAAAGATAAATATTTTTATATTTATTATTTGAATTTGAAATTTTTCAAAAGTGTTCATAACCTAATTTTATACAACTTTTATTCATAACACTAGAGCTAATAAGTGAATTTGTATGGAGTAAAGGAGACATTAAGACAATGGTGGGATGGACTCGGCAGAATGGACATGGGTTCTGTATTTGGGACATATCATCTTCATAAGGGCTTGTAGTGAGCCCAAATTTTGAAGAAATCTCGGGGAAATGATTTTGAACAAATAATAATTCTGGAAGGCCGATCAATTCACGCGTTTTGGAGGTAAACTAGGCGGTGAAACTTGGAATAAAATATTTGGCCAAGTTTTTCATTTCACACTTAAAAAGTTATGTAACCCTAGCCCTCAAAAACTCTATTTAAAGGGGGTTTTAACTCTTTTGGAGGTCTGGTAGTGGCTTTAGTAAGGTGTGGCAGAAAGGGTGTCTCTTGGGAGCCCCTCACAACTCTTGTAAGAAGTAATCCTATGTGAAAACCTCTCTTCCAAAAAGGCTCTCCTCTCCCACCTCTTCTTTGTATTTCTTTTATTTCATGTTTGTTTCTTGAATTTTTCTTCACATAATATTCTGTGTTATTCCCTTTTCTTCTTCTATTAATCTTCTTAATTGGTTTGGAATCAATAGTGGAGAAAATATTGGGTTCTACCCTTTAAATCCTTTGCTTATGCAAAACGTCTCCACGATAACTACACCGCCCATGGAAGAGTAGTTCTTTTTAGTAATCGATCGACCTATATCCTTATTCATTTAATTATTTGGAATCATTGAGCTACTGTAATTCAATTAATATGATCCATGAATTGTGTTTTTAAATTTTAAGAAACTAAGCAAGCAATTGAACAATTAACACAAAACACGTGAGGTCGGGAATTGTGTAAATTGTGAGAGCGCGATCTTAATCGGTAATACAAGACCATGCTGGATAAATTTGTAGAGTTCAAATATAATACCTAAACACAATTCATCCTCATTTCCCTCTAATTAACCACTTACCATAATCTAACCTTAGAATAATAATCAAAGCAGGGTGCTACGATTGCATGTTCTGAAGCTAGCCTAGGGTTTAAGTAATTTCATCTTTGTGGTTAAGTTAACTCTCGTAGGGTTTGAGGGATAAAAAATTAGGGGATCATAATTAAGTGGATATTTATTTAAATGATAATGATTAATAACTGAATGATGAGGTAAAGTTAGATTGATTACTCCTTTAAAAATATTTTCTAAAAAACATCTTTTTGTTTTGTCATTTTAATCGAACTTCATTTCAAAACTAAAAACAAAAAAAATACAATATTCTTCCAACAAACTTCTTCTAGATTCATAAACAATAACCAAACCCCATCCTTTCAGGTAGTGTTTTTATTCTCTCTTTTTTTTAGAATACCTTTAAAAAGTTGTTTTAAATCTACATCCTCCTTTGAGAGACAACCTTGGTTAGCCACTCTGCTTCACCTAAGTACCCCAAAATCACTAATCATTTGAGGGCACCCACGACAGCGCTCTTTCAAATTGGAACTGTTGCTGGGGAGGAAAGTAATTTATTCAACCATTTAGAGGTATTTCTTTTATTTTTCATTTTATTATTTCCTTCACCTCTCTCTTTCATCTTTACCCTTTCTCAAGTTTTCATTTTTTTTCATCCTCTTCTTTTCTTTTTGGACCATCAAGTCAATGTATAATTTTTATTTGACTATGGTCCACTCACTTTATTTTAATTTTTATTTGATATATGACACGAACTAATCGCGAAGATCTCTTAGATCTTGACCCTGAGATTGAATGTAGCCTTAGGGCTCGAATCAGACATTCTCAGTCTACGGGAAGTTTCAATATTCAACCAGTTGGTGAATGTCTCTCTTCTGGAAACATAGAAATTGGAAGCAATTCAATTTCAAATATAAAAGAGGAACCAATGGCTAGAAATAATGGAAATTAAATTAATAGAACCATTCGAGAATTGGCTTTACCGGATATTAACTATCAACCAAATTGTATTGCATACCCGAATCTCGAATCAGACTTTGAGTTAAAATATGGATGAATTCACCTTCTTCCAAAGTTTCATGGATTATCCGGTGAGGACCCCAACAAACACCTTAAGGAATTTAATGTGGTTTACTCAAACATAAAACCAAGAAATGTTTCTGAAGATCAAATCAAATTAAGAGAATTCCCATTCTCACTGGATGGAGCTACAAAGGATTGGATGTACTATTTACAACTTGAAGATGTAACATGTTAGAACGATTTGAAATGTCTATTATTGAAGAGATTTTTTCCAGTATCAAGGACCACTTCTATTCATAAGGAGATCTCGGGGATCAAGAAAGCACAAGGGGAGTTAATGTATGAGTACTAGGAGCGATTCAAGAAGTTGCGTGTAAGATGCCCACATCACCAAATCAGTGAGAAACTACTCATCCAGTACTTCTATGAAGGACTCACACCTATGGAGAGAAGCATGGTAGATGCTGTGGCTGGAGGAGCATTGGTGGACAAGACACTAGTAGCTGCACGTGCGTTGATCGACAAGATGGCCCAAAACTCCCAACAATTTGGTGATAGAGGTACACCACATGTCAGGGGAGTAAATCAGGTAAGTCCTTCTTCTCTTGAAAGTCATTTGATTGATACCATGTTGGAAGAATTGACCACTATGGTGAGACATATTTCTTTTGCACAAAATACATCTCTACCCCCTCCTTCAAGGCCTTGTGGTATTTGTACTGAGACAAGCCACCCAACTGACTGTTGCCCACAACTCCAAGAAACAAAACATTGTGCAGCAGTGTTCCCTGGGAGGCCATATTAGCAGCAACAACAACAATCATATCCCCAAAATAAGTTTGATTAAGCATACAACCAAGGGTGGAAAGATCAGTCGGACATGAGGTATGGCTCTAGACAACAACAAAGGCCCCCTTTTCAACCAAACTTCCAGCAGCCTCCACCTTACCAACAGGGTTTCCAACAATCCCAAAGGAGATTTGAAGCTCAAACATCAACGAGTCAGCAACAAGGGAATCTCAAACACAAGGTAGACTCTAACACTGATGATATTTTGAAACAAATTGTTATTAATCAACAGAATGAGCTTAAGAGTCAAGGCTCGGAGCTAAGAGAGTTGAAGACTCAAATTAGCCAGATTGCCACCACCCTCCATGAACATGTGAGTAAGAATTCTGGAAATCTACCTTCCCAACCCACTCCAAATCCAAAGGGGAATGTTAGTGCCATCACATTGAGAAGTGGGAAGAAAATTAACGATACATTTGTACCTACCATTCCACCGGGATTCACCTCTACTCCAGAGAAGCCACATTCCATACCAACTGATGAGCAATCTAAGGAGAAAGATAAAGGTAAGAAAAATATTGATGATCTTCCTCCTAAACCCCTTCCTTTTCCAAACAGGGTTGTTCAAACCAAGAATATGGCTGAAGAAGCAATGAAAAAGGAGGTTTTGGAAACATTCAAGCGTGTGGAGATCAACATTCCTCTACTTGAATCCATTAAGCAAATCCCAAGGTATGACAAATTCTTAAAAGAAATCTGCACCAATTGAAGAGGGCTCAAGGGAAATGAGAGGATGAACCTTGGAAGGAATGTCTCAACATTCATTACACCAACTCTAGCAATGCCAACAAAATGCAAGGATCCTGGGACATTCACCATTCCATGTACCATAGGGGAGTTTCACTTCTTTGATTCTATTTGTGATTTAAGAGCTTCAATAAATGTGATGCCTCACTCTGTATTCTCTTCCTTGCATGTTGGTGAGTTGAAGACAACAAGAGTTGCGGTGTAGTTAGAAAATAAAGCTACAACATATCCAGCGGGAGTCCTTGAGGATGTACTTTTCTAGGTAAGAGACATGATCTTCCCAGCAGATTTCTACGTGCTTAACATGGAGGACGATTAGGTAAGTTCTCATGCTCCCATAATCTTAGGTAGACCCTTCCTCAAAACTGCAAAAACTATCATAAATGTCAATGAAGGTACAATTTCCATGGAGTATGGAGATGAATTCGTGATATTTAATGTTATGGATTCCATGAAGTACCCCTCCGAGGATCACTCTGCATTTGTTATCTCCCATTTTGAACCACCAAATAAAAACTCCATGGAATTTCATTGTCCTATGATTAGGGATATTATGAGTATTGGTTCGAGTTTGATGTCTAAGAGCACTTCCAAACATGTTTCTGATACACAATCCTCTCTTCGATTTGATTTTAACGCGGATTCATATTCTGATTTTGATCATGTTCACTCTGATTATGACATGGATATTGAGTATTCTGATGGATTTGATGCTTTATTCTCTGATTTTGATGATGTCTATTCTGATACCGATGCTTTTTGTGCACATATTTCAGTTCCTTCAATGTCTCCATCCATACTACACTCTCCTTCATTAGAACTCAAGCCATTACCACCAAATCTGAAATACTCATACTTGTTGAGTGGTGATAGATTACCCATTATCATTGCTAACAATATCCCTTTTGAACATGAAGAAAAGCTTTTGAATATTTTGAGGGAGAACATCAAGGCGATTGGGTAGACCTTGGATGACATATCAGGTATTATCCCCTCTATTTGCATGCGTAGGATTCTCTTGGAGGATGGGGATAAACCGGTGAGACAGCCACAAAGGAGACTCAATCCCACCCTCCTAGAAGTTGTTAAAAAAGAAGTTGAGAAATTACTTGAGGCAGGTATAATCTATCCCATTTCAGATTATCAGTGGGTAAGTCCTATTCAGGTTGTGCCTAAGAAAAGTGGTGTTACTATTTTTAAAAATGAAAAAGATGAGTTAGTTCCAATGAGGGTGCAAAAAAGTTGGCGTCTGTGTATTGATTATAGGAAACTAAATCATTCCACGCGGAAGGACCATTTCCCCCTCCTGTTTATTGATCAGATGCTTGAGAGACTAGCTGGGAAGACACACTATTGTTTCTTGGATGGATTTTTTGGATATTTTTAGGTTCCTATAGCTCCATAAAATTAGGAGAAGACTACATTCACCTGTCCCTTTGGCACATTTTCCTACCGGAGGATTCCATTTTGACTTTGCAACACCCCAAGTACCTTCCAGAGATGCATGGTGAGTATTTTTTCTGATTTTATTGAGACCTGCATGGAGGTATTTATGGATGATTTTACAGTTTATGGATCCTTATTTGATGAATGTCTCTCTAGTTTGAGTGATGTGTTGCATCGTTGTATTGAGAAGAATCTGGTCTTAAATTTTGAAAAATGCCATTTCATGGTCCAAAAGGGAATTGTCTTAGGTCATATAGTCTCACAACATGGCATTGAAGTTGATAAATCTAAGGTATACATTATTTCATCTCTTCCATATCCTACATGTGTGCGTGATGTTCGATCATTCCTTGGACATGATGGATTTTATCGACGCTTCATCAGAGATTTTAGGTATCATTTGATGAGCTAAAGAAGTGTCTGACCACTCCACCGATCATACAGCCCCCACGGTGGGAGATTCCTTTTGAGCTTATGTGTGATGCCTCCAACTTTGCGGTTGAAGCTGTCTTATCTTAGAGGGCGGAGGGACGTTCACATGTGATCTCCTATGCATTGAGGACACTGGATTCAGCCCAATCAAATTACATAACCACCGAAAAGGATTTTCTTTCTATCATATTTGCTTTAGATAAATTCTGTTCATATTTATTGGGCTCTAAAGTATATGTTTTTTCTGAACATTCAGATTTGAGGTACCTCCTAAAGAAGCCAGATGCAAATCCACGACTTATCCTTTGGATGCTCCTTCTTTAGGAATTTGATATTGAGGTAAAGTACAAGAAGGGATCAGAGAATTTGGTGGCAGACCACATGAGTAGGCTTACTCACACACTACAGGATGACACCTTGGACCAGGTACCACTTCAGGACACTTTCCCCGATGAGCATCTCTATACCATCTCAGGTACGCATCCTTGGTATGCTGATTTAGTTAATTACATTGTCTCCTATGAAATACTAGAAAATTTGAATAAGCATCAAGTCCAAAAATTAAAAATTGTGTCTAGGTATTATGTGTTGGATGATCCTTACCTCTGGCGCATGTGTAGTGACCAAGTCATTAGGAGGTGTGTTCCCAATCATGAGTTTGAGTCTGTTTTTCATTTCTATCATACACTTTCTTGTGGTGGAAACTTTGGACCCCAAAAAATAGCTAGGAAGGTTTTGGACTCTGGATTATATTAGCCTAGCTTGTTCCATGATGCCTATGTGTTTTGTAAGTCATGCTCTCGTTGCCAACACACTGGGAATAATTCTAGGAGACATGGGATGCCCCAACAACCCATACTATTCTGTGAGATTTTTGATGTATGGGGCATCGAATTTATGGGTCCTTTTCCTAGTTCATTTGGTTTTTTGTATATTTTGGTTGCTGTTGATTATGTGAGTAAATGGGTGGAGGCCAAGGCCACCAGGGCTGATGATTCTCATGTTGTAG
The DNA here is from genome assembly GCA_963277665.1 of Viscum album. NCBI lineage: Eukaryota > Viridiplantae > Streptophyta > Magnoliopsida > Santalales > Viscaceae > Viscum > Viscum album. The sequence continues at coordinate 1,211,464,887 of OY728143.1, read as the reverse complement.
TGGATTTTGTCAAGACTCAAATTTTCTGCAGGTTTGGAGTACCAAAGGCCATCATCAGTGACCAAGATAAACACTTTTTCAATAGGAATTTTGCTTCACTCCTTCAGAAGTATGGGGTGACACAAAAAACATCAACACCATACCACCCCCAAACAAATGTCCTGGCTGAGGTTTCAAATCGTGAGCTGAAACAAATATTAGAGAAAACCGTGTAGCCAAATAGGAAGGATTGGAGAAAGTGCTTGGATGATGCATTGTGGGCTTATAGGACAACATACAAGACACCCAATTGTATGTACCCATTTCGGATTGTTTTTGGGAAAGCATTTTGTCTCCCAGTGGAAGTCGAGCATCAGGCATATTGGGCTATAAAGAAATGCAACATGGATTTGGCCCAAGCTGAAATTCAAAAGAAGTTGCAAATTCAAGAGCTTGAGGTGATTAGACTATCATCATATGAGAACTCAAGGCTCTACAAGGAAAGATCAAAAGAAGATAATGACAAAATGATCCAACAAAGGGAGTTTCATGTTGGAGAGAAAGTCCTTCTCTATAGTTCATGACTCAAGCTGATGCCTGGTAAGTTGCGTTCCAGATGGTTAGGTCCTTATATTGTGACTAATGTTTTTCCTTATGGTGCAGTGGAGATCACACAAGAGGACACTGGAAGGATATTTACAGTCAATGGGAAATGTTTGAGGAGATACATTGAGGGACTTCCTAATGATGTAGTGGATTTTATCACACTGCATGACCCCATCATCACTTGATCACATCAGGCTGTTCCTATCCCTTTCACTTTTATATTATTTTTCCTATTTAAAAATTCTGCATTTCATGTGCATATATCATCTCATGGGTTCAAATTGAGTACAATGAAATATTTTAAGTGTGGGGTAGGGAACCTTTTAGTTTAGTAATTTCAATTTTTTTCCCTGATTTAAAAGAAAACAAGCAAAAAAATTGTGTGTTTTTTCAAAATTTGGGTGTTATTTTTTCAATTTTATTTGTGTTTTTGAAATTTTTGAGCTAAAATGATTCTCATCACAATTTTGAAATGCATATCAATGAGTGACACAATTTATCCCTTGAAACTAAGCTTAAATGAATGCTGAAAATGACTTTGTTTCAAGTTCAAATATTTAGTAATTTCATGAAAAGTACACCGAATTTTGAATCCCATGCCACATCTCACTGTCTTTATATTTGAAATCACTTTCTTGTGAGGCTTCTGAACCATTATTTCCATATTATTTACATTCACCTCACTTCTTGAGAGAACCAAACCATGCTTGATTTAACCAGAATTTGATTTATTTCTGTCAAAACTTGAGGGTTTGAGGTACTTATGTTTAAATGATTGAGGAATTTGTTTGGTATTAAAGCCCCTAATTCAAAGAATTCTTTTTTTTATAATGGCCTACCATGAACATTTAATCTTTTTATCCCATATAATCCATGCACAACCTGTTAGTTTAGCAAAATTACAAGCCAATTTTCCCTATCCAACCAACTCTTGAAGTGAAATTACATAATCTAGTTGAGCTTAAGTGTGGGGGAAGCTATGTTGTGTTGTGATACCACATTCTGTGATACATTGGGTGGAAAATTAAATTCTTAAGAGATGTGTTTGCTGCTAAAGAAAGTCATTATATTGAAAGTTGTTCCTTTTCTGGAGCTTTCATGACAAGTGAAGATGTGCCTTTTCTGGAGCTTCTAATTGAGGTGGAAAGTTGTTCCTATCTGGAGCTTTCAAGAAAATCATGTTTGAGAAGATTGACATTTTTTATGCTGAAATGATGAATGGTGTAAACTTTTCATGACTTTTCATGATGATGGAGCTGAATTGATACTATGGGGATTGAGTATAAGACCATATTTAAGTGAAAATTAGATTAATGCAATTTTGCTTCAAAAAGAGTCAAGCGCTCCTTATTCAGCCTCAAAAATTTTCACATCTAAATCCTTCCAACCGAAAGCCACAGAACAACCCTGAAAATTCCTCATGATAAACATATGTACTTGATTCACATCGGGTGGAGATGTAGGTATTTATCAAGCCTATGGTGACCCTTTTATGAGTTTGGATGAGAAAGACATTGCAAAAAAAATGATATTTGAGTGATGAGAGAAAATTCAAGCGAGGTAAGTGTTTTGTGAATGGGAGGATAAATGAAGTGGAAATATATTGAATGATATTAATAGAGAACTTTAAATAAGATTTTTTATGAGGCATGATATCTTTTGATTCTTGGTGTGGAATTGATGGATCCCAATGATATATGTTTTAAAATTGGTTTTGATTTTATATTGATGTTTACTTGACATGAGGTTTTGCCCAGGAGTGCAAAAGGGTAAGTGTGGGGGAGTTGATAAAACACTATTTTGTTGAATATTTTATTGATAATAAATGATATAATTTCCTCACATTGTGTTAAATATGTTTATTTATAAAATATTTGGGATTTGATCATTCATTTGAAAATTTGGTGAAAATTCCAGTTTTACCCTTTATAGCGCACTGTAGTATTTAGAAGATAAATATTTTTATATTTATTATTTGAATTTGAAATTTTGTAACAGTGTTCCTAACTTAAATTTCTACAACTTTAATTCAGGACACGAGAGCTAATAAATAAATTTGGATGGAGTAAAGGGGCCATTCAGACAATGGTGGGATGAACTCGGCAGAATGGACATAGGTTCTGTATTTGGGCCATATCCTCCTCATCCGGGCTTGTATTGAGCCCAAAGTTTGAGGAAAGCTCGGGGAAATGATTTGGAACAAATAATCCTCATTGAAGGCCGGTCAATGCACGCATTTTGGAGGTCAACTAGGCGGTGAAACTTGGAATAAAATATTTGGACGATTTTTTCATTTCACATTAAAAAGTTATGTAACCATAGCCCTCACAAACTCTATTTAAAGGGGGTTTTAACTATTTGGGAGGGCTGTTAGAGACTTTGGAAAGGTTTGGACTAAAGGGTGTCTCTTGGGATCCCCTCACAACTCTTGGAAGAAGTAATCCTTTTTTCAAACCTCTCTTCCAAAAAGGCTCTCCTCTCCCACCTATTCTTTGTATTTCTTTTATTTCATGTTTGTTTCTTGAAATTTTCTTCAAATAATATTTTGTGTTATTCCCTTTTATTCTTATATTAATCTTCATAATTGGGTTGGAATCAAGAGTGGAGATAAGATCGGGTTCTACCCTTTCAATCCTTTGCTTATGCAAAACGTCTCCACGATGACTACACCGCCCATGGAAGAGTAGTTCTTTTTAGTAATCGATCGACCTCTATCCTTATTCATTTAATTATTTTTAATCATTGAGATAATGTAATTCACTTACTATGATCCATGAATTTTTTTTTAAATTTTAAGAAACTAAGCAACCAATTGAACAATTAACACAAAACACGTGAGGTCGGGAATTGTGTAAATTGTGAGAGCGCGATCTTAATCGGTAATACAAGACCATATGGGATACATTTATAGATTTCAAATGTAATCCCTAAACACAATTCATCCTCATTTTCAGAATGGATATGCGCTCTAATTAACCACTGACCATAAGCTAACCTTAGAACAATAATCAAAGTAGGGTGTTGCGATTGCATGTTCTGAAGCTAGCCTAGGGTTTAAGTAATTTCATCTTTGTGGTTAAGTTAACTCTCGTAGGGTTCGAGGGATAACAAATTAGGGGATCATAATTAAGTGAATATTGATTTAAATTATAATGATTAATAAGTTAATGAAGAGGTAGAGTTATATCGATTACGCATTTTAAAATATTTTCTAAAAAACATCCCTATGTTGTGTCATTTTAATCGAACTTCATTTCAAAACAAAAAACAAAAAATACAATCTTCTTCCAGTAAAATTCTTCTAGATTCATAAACTATAACCAACCCCCATCCTTTCAAGTAGTTTTTTTATTCTCTTTTATTTTATTTTTAGAATACCTTTAAAAAGTTGTTTTGAATCTACTTCCTCCTTTGAGAGACGACCTTGGTCAGCCACTCTGCTGCACCTAAGTACCCCAAAATCACTAATCATTTGAGGGAACCCATGACAGTGCTCTTTCAGATACTACTCATGACTCTCCTATAACCCCATTTCCTAGATCCTTTTGCTAGGATCATCCAGAAAGGGCTGCCCTTGTGTAAGTCCCACACCAACCCTTGTGAGGTATCTCCTACCTAGTTGCCCAGACCACATGAAGTTAAACTGTATGGCCCTCGTCCTATCCATATGATGTTAAACTATATGGAAATAGTCCTCTCTACATTACTATAAAATGTAGCATTCTCTCTCATTCAATAATTGGATGCCTCTTGCTCCATGAAATATAATCCTTATGCTCCATGGATAAGATGCCTCATGCCATGTTTACAGTGGCATAATTTCAAGAGAGCTGGAATCCATTCAAACATTCCATCACTCCACCCCACGCTTTGCGTGTCCTTCATTCAGATCTCCATACTCTTTCATGTCTGAAGGGACCCCCTAATGGCCTGTCCTCATGCTGCATCATCTCACTTACTGTCCTGGTCCAACACCCCTGAAGACTTTGGACAACACTTCGAGACAGGTCATGTGTTTCGAACATGGTCAGCAGTCGACCCTCATTTGTTTGTCCCCATTTCAGGCTAACGTGATGTGAATGCTGTGTTTAGAACATAGTCAATAGTTATCCTCCATCATCATGCCACCCTCATTTTGTTCCGAATGTCAGGCATTTAATTCACACTTTTCATCGCCCTTTATTCAGACTGATTCCAACGCCCTTGGCGTTATCTCGCTTGTGCACTCACGCATAGGCATTGACCCCCATTATATTCCTCAGCCCACCAATGGGTTGGGATGACCTCATGGCCATACATGAGGAAGATACCCATGGGCATCCAACCCGGAGTAAGGCCCGACTTAATGGGCCTCCCTCACGTGTAAGCCCTACTCTACTTCTCATGGACGCACCTCTCGAGACGTGATCCTCTTGTCCTTGCTGCCTCTTGTTTCTCACACCGAGCATGACTCACGTGGGATTAGAGTAAGCATCAACCATGACATCCTCTTATGGGCCTCCTCATAGTTTAAGCCCCAATCCATCATTCTGGGCCACCTCAGAGTGTAAGTCCCAAGACAATGCAAACTATGTGGACCTTGATCTCTGCCTCCAAGGTAGGGTACGTAGGAAGCCTCCAAGAGGTTCAATCCCACCACTCAGATGTTCCGACAATATTCACGTCAGTTTTCCTTTGTCCCGTATGATGATAAACTGTACATGCAAACTACATGGAATTTGATCCATGTCCCCTAGGCAGGGTATGTTGGAAGCCTCTATGAGGTTCAAGCCCAACAACCGGTCGATCTGATTATCTTCAAAACGGTTCACCGCACCACTCCTAGTGTTGCCTCAAGCGAGTTCCGACTCTTCGAGGTCCTTAATCCAATGAGGTATGGTAAACCTTGGGCATAAATGATTCTGAACCTCTGCGTCCAGTTGACCATTTCCCACCAAGGTTAAATATGTGGATACTATGTTTGGGTATAAACCAAAGATTCATGAACATATGAATACGTCTTAAATCTATAAGAGAGTCCCTAAACAGGCAATAATTCCCCCCAAAAAGGGTGCAATGATCCTGACTTCCCATCCTATCGACCAATGTGGGATTTTAAGTGTCGCTGGTCAGACCATCTGGCGAACGCCTGCCATTGGAAAGCAGTTCCACGTGTCATCGGATACAGAACCGTTGGGCGTTTCGAGACCAAAACCCGAAACAGTCTCCTAAATGTTTATGTTCTAGAAGCTCCCCAGAAATGGATGATTTTTATGCATGTATTACAGTAGAGTTAGAATATTTTGAATTTAGGTTCAAAAAGAATAAGTTATCATCTTTTTTTTATAAAGTGATATTAGGTCAATATGGATATATCTAAAAAAATATGTCTTGGATTGAACCTTCTACATTCATGGTTATTTTGTGAAAAACACTATTGGATTTACTAAAATATGAGTTACACACGAAAATTCCTTGACCTCTTTTTAAGTAAAACATTTCATGATTATCCTTAGTGTTTCGAATAAATACATTGAAACCAAAAACTATAAAGTAATTAACATTATAATTTATATTATTAAAATTTTCATAATGGAGATTTTTCATGATAGGTCTAATTGATACTCTTTTAAATATATAGGAAGGCATTTTCAAATCCTCTTCCCAAAAGTACACTAGTATGTCATAATAATTAAACATTGTTTGAGCTATATATCTATCTGTTCTATTTATTATTTATATGAATCCAATATGAGGATGTTTTGAATGATCATATAAGTTATTTCTATATCCATTTTCTAAGAAAAATTATTCAAATATTTTATTTTCAAACTCATGGCCATGGTCACTTTCTAAGGCCATCATTCTATTTCCACTAATGTTATATACATATTTATAATTCATGGTAAAATAATTAAAAGATTCTATTTTTTGAGTTAAGAATAATACCCAAATACACCTATAAAAGTAATTTACAAGTACATACAAAGTGATTCCTAGATAAAATAGAAACTTTGTATGTTCAAAAAATGTTAAATTGAACCAACAGAAGATTTTTGAAAGTTTAAAATCCATTCGTTAATTTGAATTAAATATTTTCAAATTTCCCTTTTTTATAGGGGTTATGGGTTTTTTTAATTTGGAATTAATGTTTAGGTAGACCATTCACTAAACCATTCCTAGAAAAATATCAATGTGATTGAATGTTATAGTGGCCTAGTATCGTGTTATGAATCCAATTTTCTCAATGAATGGAACTTTTCTAAGAAAATTTTTGTGAAATTAATGAATCAAGAGTAACATCATACACATTCAAATTTCTAAAATAATTAAATTCAAAATAATTTTATCAATAATTAACCATAAAAGAGTTTATTTCGCTTTTTATGTGAACGAAATCACCACATGATAGTGATATTTTAAGAATTTTTTTTTAAATCCTCAAAATATGTAATTGAAAAATTAAAACGTAGTTACTGTTACCAATTTGGACTAGGAAAATGAGATATCCATTATAATTTTCACTAAATGTGACATGAAAATTATCAATATTTATATGGTTCTTGAAGATATAGTAATATCCAATCATATTCTTGAAAAAATCACTTTCAATGTAGCACATGTTCTTATAGGATCACTTCAAGATGTTTTCCAATAAAAAAATTTATCCCAAGAATGATTTTGGTACGCAGATTTTCATGGGTCGTGATAAGAGAGTGATTATTACTTTTGGATCACATATTTTTTATATTGGTTTCCTATAATCAGATTGAAAACATTTTGAAATAAATACATTGTTTAGTTTAATTGAAAAAAAAACTAGAAGCGGAATATCAAGAATTAGGCTTATGAAAAAAAGTGCTCTTAATTATTCCTCGTTTTGTGTTGGCAACGTCGAACAGAAATATATTTAGGAGAGTTTTTTTCTAGAATAAATGTGATTTTTTATCATCATTTTTAAATTTCTATATGCCTTTATTTATTTTCTCATATGACAATTTTAGTACATTATTTTCCTAGAAAATTGATAGTTATTCTCTTTCTCTATAATGAGGTTAGTTCTAACACTAGAAGATAGTACATGCTGTTTATTAATAATTTTTTAATGTTTTTGAAGCTAATTAGAAGTATATTAATATATAACTAATTACTTAAACATTTCATCTTTTTTACATATCATTATTATGATCATTTTCAGAATGATTAGAATTAAGTACAGTAGATATATTAGGTACCTCAAATATAATTTTCATGGAGCACATGTTTTTTCGGTTACTATTTTCTTAATTAGGTAAGTCATAGGTAGTTGATATTTACTCAAATATACTCTATGTACATTTCATAGATTTTTTATATTTTATATCTTTATACTCATACTTCTTCCTGTAAAATATCTTTAGATAGTCAGCCTTAATATGTTCTTGTATTTTACAATCAAAACATGTAATATAATTTGATTTGTCATCACCTTTCCAATCATTTTTATTATTACATCTGTTATAAAAAATTATCAAGTTTGTTGGTTTCCTTAATAAATTTGTATACTAGTAAAATTTTGTAAAACTTCATGTCTGATGTAACATTTCCTCAAAACATTCTCCTGGTGATTACTCATCACTGGAGTTTTCAGATTGAGTTATTAGTTATCTTTCTATTTTGAATAATTAGTCAAGTAAACTAAAATTCTTTTTTAGGTTCATCATTATCATCATGATTATCTATTCAATCTTCCACATAGATAATAAACTTCCAGATCAATTACTTGATATGTAGTTTACCGATGTCACATGATTCACTTATTAACACATGTTTCCCTCTCTATCTCTTTGAAAGACATATTAGTAGTCGCATAATTTGATTTTTGAATGACACTAGATCCCCCAAGGAGATCACAGTGTTTACTATTTCATTGACCATGAGATACATATCTGAAACCATTTCATCAAGTTTCATCTTAAGCATATCATCCTAAATTATATATGTGTTCATTCTCATTTCTTTAACATTAGTAGTCCCTTCATGAGAAATAGTTAATGTATCCAAAATTTCATAAGTAGTTATATATGTAGATATCCTATTAAATTAATTATATCCTAACTCATATTAATGAAAATTGATGCCTTTGAAATTGTTCTATAAGTGGGTTTGTTAGAATTATCCAATACAACTCTACTTATCTTTGGTAATTCATATTTATCCTATATAGAAGACCATATTTCAAAACCCATTTTTTCAATGTGAATGTTAATATTTATATTACACAGATAATTGATATTTAAATTAAATAAAAGACATTTTTTGGTAAAAGAACTTTATTTTATATTATAAATTCAAAGAAATAAATTTAAAAATGACATAAACCTATGAAAATTAACACTAAGAAAAATCATATATGAAATGATTTTGAATCTCTCTTTGATACCAAATGTTGTTTGGAGTGAGTATCTTAAGAGGAGTGAATTGAGTAGCCAATAAAACATTTGGTTAAAAATTTATTAATAAATCAAAAAACTAATTAAAACAACCCAGTTAATAAATGTAGTATATGGATAAAATATCATATCTTTAAAAATATATCATAGATATTCGTTAGGTATCAGTTAAAATAATATGTGAATTTTTACATAAACTGTTTCAATGAATTTACTCAATTAAAATGTTATATCAAAATACTAGTACTAATTATCAATGTAATGGTTTTGTTTATAGTTTAAAATAGATTAATTTAAAAGTATAACAAAATAAAACACAGAGTGGAATAAATAAAATAGGTTCACTCTAAAGCCGATATGTAATCCGCTTATCCTTTAAGTAAAATTTGTAAAATAATAACATATAAAATAATCTTTTATACAGAACTTGGATCATGTTTAAAAAAAACTAGCTTCCTTGGAAACACATTATGTCTTCCGCAATAGTTGTGTGAATAAAAATATAAAGGCCACACAGGGTCCTCTTCCACAACATGTGGGAAATACTACGTAAATAGATTTGATAGGATATTTAGTATATTCTACATAAATATTAGTGAAAAATTTATGTATTAGGTATAAATATTAAAAAACACACTAATAATAAATAACAGAAAACAAAAAGACAGATAAAAAATAGTTTTGGTGACCCTTTTTAAGGGTTACACAACATTTCAAGTGACTTAGGCTGGTGTTGAGTCATGCCTGCACTGAATTATCTCAATGGTGAGTCTTATCAGTAGTAGGTCATCTCAACAATCATCCAAATTTTTAGGTGACTATTTTTTATTGGTATTTTATCTTATGGTTCTGAGACATTCATATACATATTTAAAAATACATTCTAATGGCAACATATTGCTTGTGGTAGGTCATTTCCATACTTAATCAAATTTTCACAGGTATTCTTCGATGGTAGGTGTTTTCAAAACATATCCAAATTTATCATCCTCCATAAAGATTCATGTTTTCTAGTAAGTATTATTAACAACAATTCAAATTAAAACGGATCCCCTATGATGGTAGGTTTTTTCCATTCTTTGTCATGTTTCTAATCCAACAGTGATTCTTCCCTATTGGTGAGTCATCTTCAACGGTGACTCGTGTTTAGTGGTGTATTTTTCCAAAACATATCCATATTTTCAACAATATAGATTATATTATTAAATGATTTTATCACATAAAAAAATAATTAATATAATAAGAAACATCATTTAGTGATCATTAAAAGAAGGGTTTCCACAAAAATTAATTCCATCATTATTATAATTCATGAGAGGCTTTGACAGAAAAATAATTAAAATAGTCTATTTGGTGGTAGTTTATTGTACACATGAACAACAGATTTCTTTTAGATTTGAAGGATGTTGGAGATGTATATAGTTTATAATGTTATTATTATTACATATAATCATATAATATATACTGATGATATTATATATTAATCTATATGGAAAATATGTTAGAGGTTGAATAAGAATTAAAACTAAAATGCCCAGTTAATAATTTTACATCTTCTTCTGAAAACTACATATTCATTACAACATAAGACCCTAATGTTTGGAATTATATAAAAAATAATGCATGTAGAATCTGAGGATTTATTTTAGGAAGGTATTTTGGTTGTTTTTTTAAATCCAGATTATTTTTAAGGGTGGTGAAATGGGAAGAAGTGATTCCAATTTATTGTAGAGTAGTGAAAAATAATTATGTGTTTGTAAATTATTAAATTAATATAATTTAATATTTTTTTACCAACATATCAAAATTGAGAAAATTATAAGATTTGATGATTTTAAGCTGTATAAATATCATAAATTAATATTTTGACATGTTTATATTGGTATTTTACCCTTATTTGTATTTACCATTCGTCATCTCTATGGAATGTTATAGAGAGATCGATGTTTTTAAATCCTAAGGGTTTTATACAGCAACTCTAAAATGAAAAAAATCCCAAAAATTGGAATATGGCTGATGGAATAAACATTATTACAATTACATTGAAATTGAATTATTTTTAGGAATCTCAAAGTAATCAAAAAAATATAATATTCATAAAATATCAATAATTTCAATTTTATAATTTTTTGAGTAATTTGAATATAATAATATATTGAAATTAAATTAAATTTTAATGAATACATTTAATACATCCTTGGCAAGGAACTTGTATCATTAAAATTCATGGATTATATAAATTATTTTTTATAATAATATATTCAATATTGTTAGTGTCATTTATTTTATTTTTATATTAATTGTATAATAACCACATCATCATTGTGTAAGAAATTATTTTAATTATTTCATCTCCAAAATAGAAACACTAAATTACAATTATTAGTATAAAAAATTTATCTTTAAAAATAATATATATTAGAAAACATAAAATCCTTTCATCCCCAAGATAAAAATATTATAATCGATTAAAATGGGAGTGATATTTTTTAATTTTAATGATATAAAATATTATAATTCTAATAAAAACATCCAAATTGAAAAATGTGATATAATTGGATATTGAATGATTATGGAAAAAATGGACTCATCCAAAAAAAATAATTCATAGTTTAGTTTCATTTTCTAATCCATATAATTTAATTGTTATCCATAATTACATGATTTACCCATTGTTATGGTAAAAATATTATTAATGATACTATTTATAATATGCAAAGAAAATGTCAAATTTACTAAATTCGGGCCTCCTTACTCCCAATATTGAATAGAAATTTTCAAAATTGATTGTATAGAAGTGTTATAATTTTATTTATAATTAAAAATATCCAAATTCAATGAAAAATTATTATATCAAAAAATTCCATTTAAATTAAAAAACTTTTTTTTAATAAATTAATTAATAATGTTTATTTCAAAAAAATCATGTTTAATTATATTAAATAAAATAGAATTAATTTTATTTTAAAAATATTAAAAAATTAAATTTTAATTATTCAATACATTAAAATTAAAAATATTTTTTAAAAAATCAGAATTTTTTACAATAAATTGAATATTTAACCATTTTAGAAAAATCTCAAAACATTTTCAGAGCATAATTATGATATTATAATTTAAAAAATGATGTTTATTTCATAAAATAATTTTTACAAAATTTCATATTAAAATTATATTATAAGATTTCAAATGTAATAAAAGGAATTTTAGAAAAAATATTTCTGAAGATTAAATTTAAATTATTATAAATTTTGTAATTATTTTATAATAGTTTATCCATAGTTTTATATTTAGTAAAAAATTAATATATTTCATAAATAAATTTTTCAAATAATTTAATTTTAATTATATGTCTTTGTTTTAACTATCATAAATTATAATATTGCAAGGTTTCTTAAATCATGGTCTTGTTTATCATGTAAGAAGTAGAAAATATTCATTCATTTTAAATAATCATTATATTAAATATATAGGTCATGAAATAAAAATAATAATATCTCAGAATGTGGTAGATACTAATTTTTTTATATCTGAATAGGTGATGAATATTTTAAGGATGTTAAAGAAGAATATATAACATAAAAATGCTTGCTTATAAATGATAAATATTCTTCTGAAAACCTACTTAAGTTAGAAACATAAGCATCTATATATGGGTTTTCTAACCAAACAATGACGTCTAGGATATATAAATGAATTTATATAAAGGAATTTTTTCAGACTTTAATAAACCAAAAGGACTTGGATTGTGTATATGAGAGGCTGTGTGATGTCTTTTTATAATTTTAGAATTTAACCAACTTGAAAACAACATATATATTTCTAAAAAGAATCCGAAAAGATAAATATATTCCCAAAAAAATTGTTTTAAGGATAATAAATTTTAATTTGGGGTAATATTTTTTTATAATATGGTTATATAATAGGACTTAGACATGTATTATTGAAAAAATACCATCATATTTCCATTTATCCCCCCAGAAACCATGTTCTGACCATAAATGCAATAATTAATTTTTTTACTAATTTTGGAATTCATTACGAAAAAGTAAAGATTTAAATATCTATTAATATAATTTATTAATATTTTATATTTTTAATAAATTTTATCAAATTCAATTCATATAATGGGAATAATTTAATTTTAAATAAAACCCACAAAGGTAAATATGATTGTGTTTCCAAAAAATCATTTCATAAGTATTAATTTTATTATATGAAAATTGAATATAACATTGTTTTAAATAACCCAAATTAGATTAAGTATAATATATTTGTATTAGTTTTAATTTACACTCCATTTTAAAATATATTTCATCGATTTAATCTGTTTAAATGAAAATGATTTTTTAAATATAAATATGCATTTGTCACAATTTATTTACATGTTAACCTTTTCATAAAATTATAAAAATTCACACATTGATAATATTATGATTATAAATTCAAAAATAAAACTATTTTTTCAATGAAATTATATATATATATAAAACTATTTTTAATATAAATTCATAAAAATAGAAGTAATTAGTTTTTAGTAAGAAATTAGGATTATTTAAAAAATATTTATTCTTTTCCCATGCATAGAAAAAATAATAGATAAATGATCACAAATTTGATTGAATATATAATTTATATAATTTATTTTAATCATTTAGAAATATTGATGAATTTAATATATTTATATAAAAACACATCGGGCACATAAAAATAGTTTTTTAGAAAAAAATCATTTCTCTTTCAAATACATTTTATTTTCATTTCTAATAAAATTATAAAGAATGAATTTTTTTATTCATGATTAAAAAATATAATCTTTATAATTTATTAATTATTATTAATACCCCCCTTTTAATTCTTGGTTATAATATTTTTGTTTAAATAATAATAATTATAGTATATTTCAATTCTATAAAACCTAGTATTGTGTGTAACGAAAGCTACTGAAGATGATACAGTTATTTCACAAAAAAATCATAAAATCATGTTGTGTTTCAATGTTATTCTTATATTTCCTTAATAATATTTCTATAATATTATTCATATCATTTTAGTTCCTTATTGAAGATGAAACAATCTCCCTAAAATATTATTAATTTAGAAGAAAAAAATCTATGATAAAGTCATTATATAAAAAACCTAATTATATTGGAAAAGAAAAATTAATTGATGTAATTAGGTTAGGTTTTGACAAAGAAACATAGGTGATAGTTGTATTGGTAAGGGTATAGGATGATTAATTTTATATATGCGTTCAATATAATTTTTTTAAATTCCACATTACATAATAGTTAAAAAATAACATTTCTACGTGATACGTGGTAATAAAATGAAAAAATAAGATAGGATTTTATTTCCAAATATTATGAAAATTTATTATAAATTATTATATGTTTTATACATAATTTAAACCTTGTTTTATATTTTAATAATTTTTCAATTTTAAAATATCCTTAACTTGTCCTCATGTAACATATGTTTTAATAAATGTAAATTGACCTTCTTACCCAATTTTAGTGCTCTAATTCCAAAAAATAATTAATTTTTTGAAATACAGTCTCACAAATTGAGAAATCTAAATTTGTAAAAGTAATTAAATAGTAACGGAAATCATTGGTTTTTTAATAAAACATTTCATTATAAAATGATTAAAAATATGTAATATATTTATCAAAAATAATTACATAACTTTTTATTAATATATACATATATAATATAATATATAAAATATAATTAAATATTTTATTTCTAAAAAAGGATTGTAAATCCATTATAACATTTTCAATATTTATTTCTTATATACAATCTCTATATTCATTATATTTCTGTCATTCATACAATAACCATCTTACCCATTTACACTCACATATATATCCATTTGTTCCTCTACATAATTAATTTTTCCTATTTTCCTCTTTAAATATAGAATATTATATAAAAGTTAAAATATATTACATTTATATGGTTGTTATAATTGGTGATATAGACTTCCTAGGAAATCACTATGATAAATATTTCACATCTATATTTATTCAAACTTTATAAATCATTGTATATATATTTTAGTTTTTATAATGTTTTTTTGTTTAGAATTTTAATAATTTAATAATGAATATCATGTATTTAAATTCTTCATTATAGTTTAATATTTCAAATATTATTTCTTATATATAAAGTTAAATAAATAAATAATTTTTTGTCTCATTGTTTGATGCATGTGCGGTAGGGTATGTTAGGTAGTCAAAAAACATACATTTTAGTGCAACAATGACATGAGAAACCCATTGGGTGGTACCATTTATGTTTTATATGTATCTAAGAATCTTGAAAATTTAAATATATTTTAAATGGTATCGAAGAAAACTAACAATATTCTTTGAAACAAATCATGTATTCTACTGATTAATGTTTCAATGTTCCCATGAAATCACTGTATAGAATATCAATATAATGAGGAAATAATTAACCTGGATGAAAAATAACATTAAAAATAAACAATTTACAAAAATAATAATTAAAACATGTAATTATAAATAAAATCCATGATTTATCAAAATGAAATGTTAATAAATCTTAAAGTATATTTTTTCCCAACACATCTGCTCACGTCATCTAATTGATTTTAAGCTAAAGATACAAGGTGATTAGTAGAACACCTCCATTATATTATCAGGTTCCAAACACATGAATATATATGAATAATATAATTTAATCCATTGTTGTCGTCATAAGTAATCATTTCATAATTTTATCAAAAAATATGTGACTCTATAACTGAGACCCCCTCCAATCTAACTAATCAACATTAAGTCTATGAATTCTATAAATTTTGGGAAATATTTATTTTAGAGTAATAAAATTCCTCCCAATGGACATATTTATCGAATAGGGTTAGTGAAGAATATTTAAATCGAAAATAGAAGACAATTACAATGATCCCCCAAAAACTTTAAATTGTAGAAAAAGGCCATAAAATAAAATATATAATATAATTAGATCATAAAAATTATAAAATTAAAATCCTAAAAATAATGGAA
This sequence comes from Viscum album, assembly GCA_963277665.1. NCBI lineage: Eukaryota > Viridiplantae > Streptophyta > Magnoliopsida > Santalales > Viscaceae > Viscum > Viscum album. The sequence continues at coordinate 1,211,448,854 of OY728143.1, read as the reverse complement.
TTTAATTGTGTATTTCAAGAAATATCTCATCAGTATTCATATGAATAATCTATTGAAAATATGTACAACGGAATACCAATCAACAATAATCATATTATATGCTCACTAGGTTTAGTTTCAATGACATTAGAAAAAAACTAAAACCTCTATAATAAATGTAAAATTTATGAATGCCATTCGATGTGATGTCAGAATTTAACACCATGTTCTATAATAGTCATGGATCATCGAAATTCATTACAAAAATTAACAAATTATATGTATTAAAAAAATTACATAAAAATTTCTTCAAAATCATAGATAAAATGTTAAGTGTATTGTTATTTTAAAAATAATGATAAGACTATTTATTTTATTTTAAATTATTACACATTTGATAATAACTAAAAATAACAAAAAAAAATCAATATTGGTATATATTACTATAATTTATAAAAAATTAACCATTTCATAAATATATCTAGGATAAAACAACCATGAAAATATAATTTCACAATTTTTGAACACATCAGTTTAGATTGAAAAATTCTCCCCCATAGTAATTACTCTTAAAACATTTCCAAAATGAATAAAATACAATGAAAAATATTATTTATAAAAAACTATACATCCACATTGCTATATTCAAACAAAATTACACATAAAATAGATTAAAACAATTTCATGGAATACTATGAGATATGAAATTTAAAATTAATAGTTGAGAAATATTATGTAATTCTATTAAATCATATACTATTATTGATATAAAATAAAATCATAAGAGTAAAATTACATTTATATCATAATGTTTGTTCTATCTGGGCCAAATGTATTTTTACCCCTCATTTGACCAACTTTGTAATTGATAAAACATTACTCCACCATTTGTATTTCTGAAAATAAAAAATTCTAATGATGAGTATCAATAGATGAAATGAATAAATATAGTGAAAATTTTAGATGTTATTATCAAATACCCCTAGATGGTCTTCATCAAATTAATTTGAATGTGAAAATTTTTCAAAAATAATATGTCGCAATTTATAATATTAATGGATATATATTTTTATTGAAAAATAATATAGTAAAATATTTCCATATGTTTAATCAGAAAAAAAGGAAAAAATATTTGAAAAAAAAATTCCCATTCACACAAAAAATATGTGATATAATTCATATATAATAAATTCAATTGAGAATAAATACTCACGGAAAATAGAAATATTATAGAATAAAATGATTAAATTCATCAAAATGAAGGTGTAATATAATTTTTTAAAAATTTATCTATCTTTATAGAGGGTATAATTGTGAAGAAACACATAAGATACTATTAAATTTGAAAGTTTTGTAACCTAGAAAATAATAAAAAATATTTTAAACTATTAATTAAAAAAATAATTCATAGTTTCATTAATTTTCAATGTATATTTTAAAATCACTAATAAATTTTCATTAAATGAATACAAAATAATTTCAAGAGATGTTATTATGGATCTATATAGATATTTCCTCCCCCTACCATGAATTTTTTTTTCAAATACTGTATATTATAAAATGATAAGAAAAACATGTGATTAATTGTTTCATTTAATAACTTAAATCAATTTAATTTATTTGAATTTAATAAAATTTATAGGGTTATAAAAAAATTAGAACATTTATTTTATATTCATAAACAACTATAAGAAAACATCATTTTTGTGTGAGAGCCAACATTATGTTGTGTCATATATCTTCTAGTGTGACTTATGAATGATCTAATGGGAATATACAGAATGAATGTGTACTATAATATGTTTTATTCTACCAACAATGGACTTATATTTCATTTTTTTAAGATCTCATCTTTTCAACACGGTATGAATATTATTAATTTTTGGTTAACCCCGTGATCTAACTCACTTTATTTCATAGTCTTAAAGCTTAACCTTTATGCTAGAAGGTATGTTTATGAGATAAATATATATGGGGGATGATGGATTACTACATTTCAAGTACGTGACACGTATTTAGAATACACAACATCTATTTAGTAAAAGATGTTAGTTATTCCAACCGACACTTTTTATGGAGTTTTATGATTTTCCCTAAGGTGAAAATCGAACATTAAATGATATGTAAAGATTAAAAAGATGTAATTCTCCCAATTTCATTTTTTAAAAGGTGGATGGGCCACATATGTGTAACATCCCAAGTAATTGAAGAATAAAGAATTTTCATATTTATTAATATTTATGAATTAAATATTAATTTTAATTAAAAGGGGTTTCTACGTTCGATAGCGTACTCGATACGCAACGATGTGTTTCTTTGAAAACTTACGTTGCACACAAGTAATAAAATAATATTATTTTAAATGTTAGTTAACAAGTAGCCGTTGTACTGGCGGGAATGGATATAAATAACTGAAATATTATTATATATGTTTTTAAATGTTTTTACATTTACCCAATAAATGATAAAGGCTTAAAATACGGAAAGAATTCAATTTTAGGCATTTATACCCTAATTTTCACTAAGGGTTCACTTATCACCTCTTGACGGAGAACCGTCATTAAATATAGTTTTGATCAATATTATAAATTCTATTGTACCAAAAATAACTCTTCTTTATAATCGGGACATCAAAATTTACTTTGTGTAAATTTTTGGTACCTTTCCGATAAAGTTCATTTTTTAATGAATAGTATAAAATGTTGTATTTTAATTCAAAACCTCTTTTTAATCTAATTTATTTATATGATTAGATTATCTTTTGAATTGGTTTTAAAGTGAAATTAGAAAATATTTTTACCATTAAATACAATAGTGGTCGTTGGAATTAATTTCACTTTGAAATCAGACTTAAACTAGTGTCAATCTTTTGATACTTATTGTTTCATAAAAACACGCTATTTGCTCTGACAGCGGGAATTAATTATTAAATTAATTAATGTGACTTATATGTTTTGAATTTTGTAAAATAGACTTCATTTTTGAATTCTTAATATCAAATATAGCTTAGGATGAATTTTTGGTAATTTTCTGAAAAACTTCAATTTTTGATGAATAGTGAAACCACTAAGTGGTACTTATAAAAACTGATTTTCCGTTTAAATGAAATTTTTCCATCATTGTGTTTTGATTTTCAAAAATCCGACATACATGGTTTTCATTAAGAAGTAAAATATGGTTCAATGAGATTAAAATAATTTTTTGGTGAATAGTAACTTATTAAGTTTTTAATCGCGATTAGTGGTAATTAGTGTAATTTAAGGTAAAAATGATATTATAAAAATGTGAAAACACCATGACACCTGTCCTACACCTATTGGGTGAGTCATGGCCGACCAAGACAACCCATGGGTCGATTTAGGGGACCCCATGGAGCCACTTGGGTGAGATAATGACTTTAATGCCTTTTTTTTAATAAAGGTGAAAATGACACTAACATAAATTGTTTTACTAAAACAATTTTTAGAAGGGGTTATACTAATCATATTTTTGTCTATAAATATTCATTAGAAATATAAAAATATTTCCTACATCATATTATTTTTTTTATAATTTTTAGACATTAAATAAATTAAATTATTTATGACATCATGATGATGCAGTGATGACCTCATTATTTAACGATTTAGATAAAATGGAAAGATAATGTAATTTCTAAGACCTACACTTGTCCAAAAACTATTGGATGGGAATATTTCGAAGACTTATCATCTTATATTAGAAATATATCAATGTGGGACCTTATAAATTTGAAACACTTTTGAAAATAAAATAATAGTTTCATGATTTCCAAAAGTGCCCCTCCTCTCCTCTAATAAAAGGCCCCCACCTCTACCTCATTTCACACACTCCTCAAGCCTTTGGCTCGGCCATCCCCTGCCCATTTACTCTCTCCACATCCCTCTCCTCATCCTAGAGGATTACCTTTGGGCATAATCCTTTCAAAGTAAGCCTTTAGGCTCAAATCAAAAGGAGTTACACTTTTAAAGGTAATTCAATCTCTCATGTTCATTTGTTTTATTTTGCTTCCCCAACCCCCTAAACACTTTTCATTTACTTCTTTTGTAAAAACACCAGTATCTTCAATATACTAGTATGTTGTTATAATATTTATTTGAGCTACACTCTCACACAACTACATCAAATGGTTAAAGAACATACGGTTTCCGTGGATGGCGAAATTCTGCCTCCCGAAACGATGATTGTTCAATACTCATTTAACACCTTCAAAGGTGGCCATTATGATGTCACTATTTTTATATATGATATATAATATGTTTATTCTTTCCTTAATCTTCTGTATTTTTCATTTATGGCATACCATTATTGTTTCCATTATGGGTAAACACGATATCTTCATTTTAGGAAGTGCGGACTACCGCCCCCTGAAAGTGATTTGATTCGTTAATACCATATGTGGGATGTGTAAAGGAATAAAGTTAATGATATTATATATGTTATTATACTGGAATTATAATATACTCTTATATCATTATGATTCCATTCCAGTAAATACGAAATAGAAATGGAAGTAGCATTCATGCGTACGTATGGCTTACCGTCTCCATGAACGGTGCATTTCATTTATTACCTCTAAATGATTATGTAGTATTATAAATACATGTATATGATGGATATATATGATATATATGATATAAAAATCAGGAATTTCATTCTGGATATAAAGAACCTTTGACCACACGAACAACATGTAATTGTAAGAAGTCCACTTTCGACTTAAGAACCAAATATCGACAAAACAAACATTATTAACTTAAATGGTTACATAATGTTTATACCATGGAAATAAGTGATATAAAAGGAATAATGAACTATAAAAATGTTCTTAATCAAGTAGAAATTAACTCACGTTTATTATTCAGGACATTAAAGAACGATCGAGTCAAGTCGGACCCGAGGTAAGGGACTTCGTCTCAATCTCCTTTCATTGAGGCATATTTCATTTATACACAACTTTCATTTATACGGTGTATAAACCCCTTTGACTTTTAATTTTATACAAATGTAATCTTTTTCTACGAAGCGTTTTACTAAACGACAAAAAGGAATGTTTTTTTTAAGGTACGCGGTGACAACGACCTTTTCCGCCGCCGCGAGTATTATTTGTTCTTTGGCTTCCTCAACAATCCGTAGTGTTTTTAAAATGAAATAAATACCATATACTCTTTTATGTATTTTGGTATTGAAAATGGTTTTGATAGAGGATTCTATTATGATATATTGTGATTGAAATGTGGAAATGTTATCATTCCTTTATGTTGGTTTTATGTTTTATGATTTTATATTGGTACTTGAAAATTTTAACGGGTGGTTACGTTATAAATCATATGACAGGTGGTGCCGTGAATACCAAGACGGGTGGTTACATTATAACCTCCAATGCATTGGGTATGGAAGTCGGCCGTATGGCTATTCCATTAAGTATGTATGGAAATTGGTCGTATGGCTATTCCATTAAGTGATATGTGTGGAAGTCGACCGTATGGTTATTCCACTTAAGTATGTTTATGTCCCAAGTTACCTTTATATATGTTATGTGTTCTTTTTATGGGTTTTATGGTAATCCTTTGGTTACAAAAAGGTAAGTAATGATACTTTATTCAGTGAATAGTTTTTACTACTTTATGAAGGTGAAGGTATTACTTTGATAGAGTATACATGGTTTACTTGATGTTTGAAAAACTAACAATTTTCATTTTTTTTGTGTATCCCTTACTGAGATTTTTATGCTCACCCCAAGTTTTTTTGAAATGTTTTTCACAGGACTTAATATGGAATAAGGTCAAGGATGGGATCAAGGGAATGTCATGCTATATAAAACATGGAACTAGACACGTTTATTTTTAAGAGTTTTTTTATTATGGAAACTTAGTAGAAGTGTCTACTTTGTAATCTTTTGAGATGTAATAGTTATGTTCTAATTATCTAAAACTCTAAACCTGAAAAGATCCTCAATGTGAATTATTCCTTTAATTCAATATTAAGTAAGTTTTAAGGCCGGGGACTTATAGTTGGTATCAAAGGTCGGTTTAGACAACTTTAGGAGTTAGAAAAGTGTTAAATTATAATATGATTGAAATGATATAGCATTTACAGATTACCATGTTGCTTCGCCTAAGATATTTCTGTGTTCAGAATGGTTTTCCGTAGAGGAAACAAAGCAGCTATGTTGGGACGAATTCAGGAGGAAGACAACCTTCCAAATCAGCAACCTGAGATGGTCGGAATTGGAACTGAACAGTTTGTTGCAGTGATGGCACAATTGACTCAGGCTATAAATGGTGGTGGTATCCAAGCACGAGATCAGCCAGATCAACTGCAGAGGAACATGTCAGTGGTGGAACATTTCATGAGGCAACATCCCCCATAATTCAAAGGATCATCTGACCCTGTGCAAGCTGAAGGGTGGATTAAAGCACTGGAGAAGATTTTTGATGTCATGGGGTGTTCAGAACATCAAAAGGTTAGTCTTGTTGTTTACCGTTTTGAAGGTGAAGCTGATCAGTGGTGGTCGATGGTGAAAAATATCAGGGATAGTGATGAGATTGAGGATCTTCACTGGGAAAAATTCAAAGGTATGTTTCTTGAGAAATATTTTCCTAAGGTGATTCGTCTTAGGATGGAAAAACAGTTCCTAGAATTGAGGCAGGAGGATGATTCAGTGGCTGCTTATGAAGCAAAGTTCACTCGATTGGCAAGGTATGCTCCAAACTTCATACGAGATCTTGATAGTAAAATAAACCGTTTTTACTCAGGGTTAAAGACAAAGTATCTAAGGGCTTTAGCTTCTCGTGAGTTCAAAAGTTATGAAAAACTTGTTCGATGTGCGGAGAAGGTGGAAATGGAGTTTGCCGATGATCAGGTGTTCTATGACAAACAACAGAATAAGAGGTCTAGTTGGCAGGAAAAGGGGAAGAATTCATCAAAGAAGCAAGGAGGTAAGAAAACCAAATATCCATCCTGTGAGAAGTGTGGTAAAATGCATCCTGGAGAATGTTTATCCAAGTCTAGTAAGTGCTTCTGGTGTGGTAAGTCTGGTCATATTGCTCGTAACTGTAAGGAAGATGATCAAGCAGGCAATGAAAATCCAACGGTAAGATGTTTTAAGTGTAATGAAATGGGTCATTATGCAAATGAGTGTCCAACGAAGAACTCAACTGGGGGAATGCATCCAGACTACAAGCAAAAAGGGGTGGTGAAATCCTTTGCAACAATTTCAGCAGATGTTGGGCCATCGAATGAAGTGGTATCAGGTACACTGTTTGTTTGTTCAGATTATGCCAATGTGTTGTTTGATTTAGGGTCTACACACTCTTTCATTTCAGAGAAGTTTTCTAGTAAATTGGAAATTCAATATCAAGATATGAATCCTGAACTTATGGTAAAAACACCCGGAGGGAACGTTGAGACAAAAAGGAATTATAAGAACCTTCCTATCCTTGTGTGTGGAAAGAATCTACCAGCAAACCTTATTGTTTTGCCTCTAGTAGAGTTTGATGTTATTTTGGGCATGGATTGGCTTTCTGTTTATCATGCTAAGATTGACTACAGAGCTAAAATGGTTTCTTTTCAGAAATATTTTCAGTTTGTGTACAATAATGAACCATTGATTTTGATAACATATCAGGAAGTTGAGAAACTAGTAAAAGATGGAAATGAATGTTACCTTGCACATATTGTTGAAAATAAAGAACTGTTCAGATTAATGATGTGCCAGTGGTAAATGAGTATCTTGATGTTTTTCCTGATGAGTTGCCTGGTATTATTCATGATCGTGAAGTTGAATTTACTGTTGACTTAGTTCCTGATTCTAATCCAATTTCAAAACCCCCTTATCGAATGGCTCAAGTTGAACTTTTAGAGTTAAAGAAACAATTACCGGAGTTATTAGATAAAGGTTTCATTCGACCTAGAACATCACCATGGGGTGCTCCTGTCTTGTTTGTTAAAAAGAAAGATGGATCAATGAGATTTTGCATTGATTATAGAGCCTTGAATAATATTACTGTTAAGAACAAGTATCCTTTTCCTCATATCGATGATTTGTTTGATCAGCTCCAGGGAGCTTAGTATTTTTCGAAGATTGACTTGAGGTCGGGGTACCATCAGTTGAAAGTAAAAGAAGCAGACGTTCCGAAGATAGCGTTCCGTACTAGATATGGCCATTATGAATTTGTAGTAATGCCTTTTGGGTTAACCAATGCACCTGCTGTATTCATGGACCTTATGAATAGAATTTTCCATGAGTTCTTGGATAAGTTTGTGGTTGTTTTCATCGATGATATTTTGGTGTTTTCTAAAAGTAAAGAGGAGCATGAAAGTCATTTAAGGGTTATCTTGCAAACCATAAAAGAAAATAAACTATATGGAAAATTCAGCAAGTGTGAGTTTTGGTTACAACAAATTTCTTTCCTGGGTCACATTGTTTCAAAAGATGGCATAACTTTTGATCCTACTAAAACAAAAGTTGTTGAAGAATGGCCAAGACCCACAAATGTAACCGAGATCCGTAGTTTTCTTGGTTTGGTAGGTTACTATCGAAGGTTTGTTGAAAATTTTTCACGGTTATCTAGTCCAATGACTAAGATAACTCGGAAGGGTGTTAAGTTTATCTGGACAAAAGAATGTGATGATTGTTTTCAGGAATTGAAAAGAAGATTGGTGAATGCTCTAGTTTTGGCACTTCCTTCTAGGAATGGTGAGTTTGTTATATACAATGATGCTTTGTTGAAGGGAATTGGCTGTGTCCTTATGCAGAATGATCAGGTAATTTCTTATGCTTCACGACAGTTGAAAACTCAGGAGTTAAATTACCCTACACATGATTTGGAATTAGCTGCTGTTGTCTTTGCTTTAAAAATTTGGAGGCATCATTTTTATGGAGTAAAGTGTGAAATATATACTGATCAAAAAAGTTTAAAGTATATATTCACTCAGAAAGAATTAAACATGAGACAGAGGAGATGGCTAGAATTAATAAAGGATTATGATTGTACAATTCATTACCATCCGGGAAAAGCAAATAAAGTGGCTGATGCTTTGAGTCAAAAAAGTAATGCTTCATTAGCAATGTTGCGTTTGGAACATGATCCTTTGGTTAAAGATTTGATGCAATTTGGCATATAAGTTGTTGGTTCAGGAATTCCTTCTATTTTGTTTCAGGTATCAGTGAAATCTTCTCTATCAGACAGAATCAAGCAAGCACAAAAGCAAGACAGTGAGTTGCAGAAAAAGGTAGAGCTGGTTCAGAAAGGTAAGTTTCCTGAATTCAACATTGATAATGATTGTGTTTTGAGGTTTGGGAAGAGATTATGTGTGCCTTGTGATTCACAGTTGAAGAATGAGTTGTTATGTGAGGCTCATAGTTCTCCGTTTTCAGTTCATCCTGGCAGTACTAAGATGTACAGAGATCTACGGGAGTATTACTAGTGGGATGGAATGAAAAGAGATATTGCTGATTTTACTGTGAAGTGTTTGACATGACAACATGTTAAATCAGAGCGGAATTTACCGAAAGGGATGCTTCAGCCTTTACCAGTGCCAGAGTGGAAATGGGAAAACATATCCATGGACTTTGTTGTGGGATTACCAAAGACATCTCGAGGTAATAATGCAATCTGTGTTATTGTTGATCGCTTGACCAAATCTGCTCATTTCCTTGCTATACGAGATACTTTTTCCCTAGATCAACTTTCCCATTTGTATCTTAAAGTGATAGTCAGGTTACATGGAGTTCCTATCTCCATTGTATCTGATCGTGATCCCAGGTTCACTTCTAACTTTTGGAAAGGCCTTCAGAAGTCATTGGGTACTGAATTAAATTTTAGTACAGATTTTCATCCTCAATCAGATGGGCAGTCAGAACGAACAATTCAGACCTTGGAGGATATTCTACGACCTTGTTCGATGGATTATCAGGGAAGTTGGGACCAACATCTTTCTTTGGTTGAGTTTTCTTATAATAATAGTTTTCATTCCAGTATACAGATGGAACCATTTGAGACATTATATGGGAAGCGGTGTCGAACTCTAGAATTTTGGGATGAAGTGGGTGAATGGAAGTTGATGGGACTAGAATTGGTAGAAGAGATGGTAGAAAAAGTTCAGTTGATTCAGAAGCACATGAGAACAGCTCAGAGCAGGCAGAAGAGTTATGCGGATAACCGGAGGAAGGATCTATCTTTTGAGGTAGGTGATCGTGTTTTTCTCAAGTTTTCTCCTTGGAAAAGTGTGATGAGATTTGGTAAGAAAGGAAAGCTGAGTCCAAGGTTTATTGGACCATATGAAATTATGGAGAAAGTTGGATCAGTTGCTTACCGAGTGGATTTACCTCCGAGTTTATCTCAGGTACACAATGTTTTTCATGTTTAGATGTTGAGGAAGTATATGCCAGATCCATCTCATGTTTTGAGTCCAGAGGTAGTTCAGCTGGAGGAGAACCTATCTTATGAAGAGCAACCAGTCCAGATTCTTGACCACAGGGAGTAGGTGTTACGGAATAAGGTGATTCATCAGGTAAAGGTTTTGTGGAAAAACCATGTGATTGAAGAGGCAACGTGGGAATCTGAAAATGCTATGAGGGATAAATACCCCCACTTATTTTGATAAGTGAATAAAATTGCGAGGACACAATTCCCAAAAGGGGGGAAAGATGTAACATCCCGGGAAATTGAAGAATAAAGAATTTTCATATTTATTAATATTTATGAATTAAATATTAATTTTAATTAAAAGGGGTTTCTACGTTCGATAGCATACTCGATACGCAATGATGAGTTTCTTTGAAAACTTACGTTGCACACAAGTAATAAAATAATATTATTTTAAATGTTAGTTAACAAGTAGCCGTTGTACTGGCGGGAATGGATAGAAATAACTGAAATATGATTATATATGTTTTTAAATGTTTTTACATTTACTCAATAAAGGATGAAGGCTTAAAATACGGAAAGAATTCAATTTTAGGCATTTATACCCTAATTTTCACTAAGGGTTCACTTATCACCTTTTGACGGTGAACTGTCATTAAATATAGTTTTGATAAATCTTATAAATTCTATTGGACCAAAAATAACTCTTCTTTATAATCGGGACATCAAAATTTACTTTGTGTAAATTTTTGGTACCCTTCCGATAAAGTTCATTTTTTAATGAATTGTGTAAAATGTTGTATTTTAATTCAAAATCTCTTTTAATCTAATTTATTTATATGATTAGATTATCTTTTGAATTGATTTTAAAGTGAAATTAGAAAATATTTTTACCATTAAATCCAATAGTGGTCGTTGGAATTAATTTTACTTTGAAATCGGACTTAAACTAGTGTCAATCTTTTGATACTTATTGTTTCATAAAAACACGCTATTTGCTCTGACAGCGGGAATTAATTATTAAATTAATTAATGTGACTTATATGTTTTGAATTTTGTAAAATAGACTTCATTTTTGAATTCATAATATCAAATATATCTTAGGGTGATTTTTTGGTAATTTTCTAAAAAACTTCAATTTTTGATGAATAGTGAAACCACTAAGTGGTACTTATAAAAACTGATTTTCCGTTTAAATGAAATTTTGCCATCATTGTGTTTTGATTTTCAAAAATCCGACATATATGGTTGTCATTAAGATGTAAAATGTGGTTCAATGAGATTAAAATAATTTTTTTGTGAATAGTAACTTAGTAAGTTTTTAATCGCGATTAGTGGTAATTAGTGTAATTTAAGGTAAAAATGATATTATAAAAATGTCAAAAACACCATGACACTTGTCCTACACCTATTGGGTGAGTCATGGACGACCAAGACAACCCATGGGTCGATTTAGGGGACCCCATGGAGCATCTTGGGTGAGATAATGACTTTAATGCCTTTTTTTAAATAAAGGTGAAAATGACACTAACATAAATTGTTTTACTAAAACAATTTTTAGAAGGGGTTATACTAATCATATTTTTGTCTATAAATATTCATTAGAAAAATAAAAAGATTTCCTACATCATATTTTTTATTTATAATTTTTATACATTAAATAAATTAAATTATTTATGACATCATGATGATGCAGCGATGACCTCATTATTTAACGATTTATATAAAATGGAAAGATAATGTAATATATAAGACCTACACTTGTCCAAAAACTATTGGATGGGAATATTTCGAAGCCTTATCATCTTATATTCTAAATATATCAATGTGGGACCTTATAAATTCGACAAACGTTTGAAAATAAAATAATAGTTTCATGATTTCCAAAAGTGCCCCTCCTCTCCTCTTATAAAAGGCCCCCACCTCTACCTCATTTCACAAACTCCTCAAGCCTTTGGCTCATCCATCCCCTGCCCATTTACTCTCTCCACATCCCTCTCTTCATCCTAGATGATTCCCTTTGGGCATAATCCTTTCAAAGGAAGCCTTTAGGCTCAAATCAAAAGGAGTTACACTTTTAAAGGTAATTCAATCTCTCATGTTCATTTGTTTTATTTTGCTTCCCCAACCCCCTAAACACTTTTTATTTACTTATTTTGTAACAGAACCACTATCTTCAATAAACTAGGATGTTCTTATAAGATTTATTCAAGCTAAACTCTCACACAACTACATCAAATGGTTAATGAACATACGGTTTCCGTGGATGGAGAAATTCTGCCTCCCGAAACGATGATTGTTCAATACTCATTTAACACCTTCAAAGGTGGCCATTATGATGTCACTATTTTTATATATTATATATAATATGTTTATTCTTTCCTTAAGCTTCTATATTTTTCATTTATGGCATACCATTATTGTTTCGATTATGGGTAAACACGATATCTTCATTTTAGGAAGTGCGGACTACCGCCCCCTGAAAGTGATTTGATTCGTTAATACCATATGTGGGATGTGTAAGGGAATAAAGTTAATGATATTATATATGTTATTATACTGGAATTATAATATACTCTTATATCATTATGATTCCATTCTAGTAAATACGAAATACAAATGGAAGTAGCGTTCATGCGTACGTACGGCTTACCGTCTCCATGAACGGTGCATTTCATTTCTTACCTCTAAATGATTATGTAATATTATAAATACATGTATATGCTGGATATATATGATATATATGATATTCAAATCAGGAATGTCATTATGGATATAAAGAACCTTTGACCACACGAACAACATGTAATTGTAAGAAGTCCACTTTCGACTTTAGAACCAAATATCGACAAAACAAGCATTATTAACTTAAATGGTTACATAATGTTTATAACATGGAAATAAGTGATATAAAAGGAATAATGAACTATAAAAAGGTTCTCAATAAAGTAGAAATTAACTCAAGTTTATTATTCAGGACATTAAAGAACGATCGAGTCATGTCGGACCCGGGGTAAGGGACTTCGTCTCAATCTCCTTTCATTGAGGCCTATTTCGTTTATACACAACTTTCATTTATACGGTGTATAAACCCCTTTGACATTTACTTTTATACAAAAGGAATCTTTTTCTACGAAGCGTTTTACTAAATGAAAAAAAGGAATGTTTTTTTTCACGTATGTGGTGACAATGACCTTTTCCGCCGCCGCGAGTATTATTTGGTCTTTGGCTTCCTCAACAAGCCGTAGTGTTTTTAAAATGAAATAAATACCATATACTCTTTTATGTATTTTGGTATTGAAAATGGTTTTGATAGTGGATTCTATTATGTTATATTGTGATTGAAATGTGGAAATGTTATCATTCGTTTATGTTGGTTGTATGTTTTATGATTTTATATTGGTACTTGGACATTTTAACGGGTGGTTACGTTATAAACCATATGACGGGTGGTGCCGTGAATACCAGGACGAGTGGTTACGTTATAACCTCCAATGCATTGGGTATGGAAGTTGGCCGTATGGCTATTCCATTAAGTATGTATGGAAATTGGCCGTATGGCTATTCCATTAAGTGATATGTGTGTAAGTCGACCGTATGGTTATTCCACTTAAGTATGTTTATGTCCCAAGTTACCCTTATATATGTTATGTGTTCTTTTTATGGGTTTTATGGTAATCCTTTGGTTACAAAAAGGTAAGTAATGATACTTTATTCAGTGAATAGTTTTTACTACTTAATGAAGGTGAAGGTATTACTTTGATAGAGTATACATGGTTTACTTGATGTTTGAAAAACTAACAGTTTTCATTTTTTTTGTGTATCCCTTACTGAGATTTTTATGCGCACCCCAAGTTTTTTTGAAATGTTTTTCACAGGACTTAATGTGGAATAAGGTCAAGGATGGGATCAAGGGAATGTCATGCTATATAAAACATGGAACTAGACACGTTTATTTTTAAGAGTCTTTTTTATTATGGAAACTTAGTAGAAGTGTCTACTTTGTAATCTTTTGAGATGTAATAGTTATGTTCTAATTCTCTAAAACTCTAAACTTGAAAAGATCCTCAATGTGAATTATTCATTTAATTCAATATTAAGTAAGGTTTAAGGCCGGGGCCTTATAATATGTTTAGAAAAAAATTTTATTTATTATCTCACATAGAACCTACCTCCTCTGGGAGATCACATGAAGACTAAATATAGTATTTAATTTGATCATTTGTCCAGCCACTGATATTAGTTTCATCGATCGTGTTTGAATTATACTAGAAGGATCTTCATCCCTTAGGATCCTTTAATTATTTTCCATGAAATTAGATATGTTGTTTTCGTGTAGGATCTTATGCCATGTTTTTATGTTGTTTACTTATGTTCCTTTTTTTTATCTCTATTGAATTAGAGGCTGAGTCTAGAATATTTTTGTAACCATAAAATATTTTACTAGTGGAATTTCTCCTTTATTTTTTCAATTTCAAATAATATAAATAATAAAATCACTTATAGAATATAATGAAGAATTTATAAATTAATAATTAAGGAAATAAAAAGTATTTCTAGAAGATAAAGAACCAATATAGATGAAATAGTAACTTGAACTTAGGAGGAGTTATTTGACCCTTAAGAATTGTAAACTAGCCAAATGAATGGTAGCCTCACCTACTAAAGTATTAATAAAATTTTTTCTGTTGGAGTTGGTGGCCTAAAACCAAATACTTTGTACTTTATTCATTAATAAAATCCTTATCACATCTTGATTGTTCTTCTGCATGAAAATTCTTGTGATAATGTCCAAAGGACAACTGTTGCATAAATGGGTCATAGCGGATCCCTACTATGATGGGAACCCATAAGTGCCATAACATTGTTCTTGAATATATGTTCTATGTCCGGATGATGTTATTTGAGTGACACAAATAATATAGGTCATTAGGGGTGAGGACTCATAAAAATTTGAGGCACCTTCTCATGGTGTGCACCCTTGGTAATATCCAGGAGGATATTATGAGAACGAGACCCGCCAGTAGGAAATCCACATTTCATAGTGTCATTGGATGTTCCTATCTGTGGGCGTGTGTATTGGTCCTTAGACTTTAGGATTATTATTAATGGGTATTACAACTCGCGTACTTAGATGTATTGACGAAAACTGTGACGACACACTGTTCGAATCGAGGTAGGATACGTTGGGTGTGTCATGATTAATATTGCATTAATAGATAATGCGAGAAAGGATTTGTCCCTTCTGTTCCATAATGGAAGTAGATATCTCAGGCCCTTTGGTGGAATTGATATATCCTAGATAAATCCATGGCCATGGTAAGGTATGGGTGAGTTCAGTTCCGGGAAGTCAAAGAAAGAATAATCGAGCACATGGGTTGATGGTACTAGCATGCAACCTGCTTGATTAGACATATCGAGACAAAGAGATTATATTACACGGTAAGCGTTCATACGAGGTGACACGTCATTGCGGCGTTAAATTATTTCTCTATGGGTGCCTTGCCGTGTTGCTAGACGCTAACCATGGACTTTAGGCAGGCTCCGCCTAATGCCACTGAGAAAGAGGCCTGGAGGGTCACACACTAAGTGTGTCCATGTATCTCAGTTTAATATTAATTTAACAAGTTAAAAAAATATTATTCCCGACTGTGGTTTAATAATTATTTAATGATGCATGATCGCATTTATTTCGACACTAGTTATTCGAGAGAATATATTGTGGGCGAAATAATACATTCATTAGCAAGTAATGCAGTTACATTTATTTAAGAAATAAATGGCCATTACTCAAGGA
This sequence comes from Viscum album, assembly GCA_963277665.1. NCBI lineage: Eukaryota > Viridiplantae > Streptophyta > Magnoliopsida > Santalales > Viscaceae > Viscum > Viscum album. Next base: position 1,211,432,687 of record OY728143.1, on the reverse strand, counting down.
CTAATAAATATGGTGGATGAAATAAAGGAAAGTGGAAAATAAAATTACACGCCGTGTAGTTTTTCTAGTCGAGATTTTGAGGAAATAATATCATTATTGTGATATTTATTATAATCAGTGTGGGCGCATGTCAAGGAATTAATAATTCGACACGGGGGTTTTAAATAAGAGTTAATGAAATAAATAAAACGCGTAACATGTTCATTTATTGTCATAACTCTATTAACCTCAAACCCAATTATAAATATCCTCACAACCCCAACACTTTTAGAGAGCCGATTGGTTGTGCAAAACAGATTTTGAAATACACTCAAGCCAAGATAGAATTCCCTTTCCACCAAGAACGCCCTCAAGTTACGAGAGCGAGATCCTCCACCGGATCTAGGCGGACATCGTAAGCGAAGGTTCTTCTGCGCTAGCACCCGGAGATCCCTTCGGCGACGTCCAGAGATATGTGGAGCACGTGTGGATCACCTCTAGAGGAATCCTATACTTGGATTCTACAATGCAATGACGGATCACAGGATTGTGACAGGAGACATTGACGAAGAAAGAATTCCACCAAGGTAATTCTTGTGAATTAATTAAATTAATTATAACCAACATATGATGATCCTATCTCTATGGTTCTGGGATTCCCTCTTAAGTTTTATTTTCGTTCCTCGTTCTATTCCGAAGATTCGGCATTTTTAAATCGTGACGGATCTCGCATTGAACGATGCTTAACGTTAAAATTAAAGTTGGGCAAACCCACCAACGCGCTTCCGCTGCGCCCAGAACCTACATATGCATCTTATAAATAAAAGTTTGGTATAATTATATCATATTCTATGTAAATAAACGTTTTATAAATTATTACTTATGTTTTGATATTTTAGCAAGTCATAAATATTTAATTAAAATTTTAAAATTAACTTAATAATTTAAAATACAATTTATTTTCTTAAAATTAATTCATAAATTAATATTTTTATGTTCTATTATTTTAAAATAATATTCTGAGACCTCATTTAATTTTTCAATGTGTTATAAAATCTGTTATAATTTTAAAATATTTATTTTCCAAGTAAATGATGGTTTAAATTTCAATTTAAATTACTCATATTTAGAAAATTATTTTCATAAAATGGAGTTAATATTTTATTTATAAATTTTAAAAAATGGTTAGGGTGAAATGCTGAAATTTTCTAAAATACTTGAATTTTTGTGAATAGTAAAATACAATAATTTATAGTGTATATACATTATAAGTTAAATACACTATTAATTGAGTTATCACTAATTTGGGAAGCATATTAACAAACATCCCCTCATTGTTTTAATATTTTTTTATAATTCTCAAACTATTCATAGTCTAGATCCAAAATAATAAACCAATTAATAAAATAAGGAGAAAACACCCCACTCATTTACTAAAAATACAACCCCTCACCCCCTCTTCTCCTCATGCCTATCAATGTTTAAAAATTCCCAAAAAAATTCGAAATACTGTTACCTATCCCCTACCCCACTTTTAGGAGCTCTTGGTCACATAAAAATACCAAAATATTTTCCCCAAGTATGTTCTCTTGGAGGTTAAATCCAAGAGGTTAAATCCTCTTCATTTTTATTTTAATTTCTTTTCAATTTCATTTCTATTGTTTTCTTATAATCACATTATATTATCCAAATGTCATGATTACTCAAGTATGATTGGTATTATTTAATTATTTCATTTTAATGTAAGATACATCATTGATCCCCTTCCTCTCACTTTTTTATTCTAAAAACAAAATCATCACCTGTGATGTTTCAATTTACCGTCATCGTGGGGGATACACATTTTTTTATTTAATTCCTTAAATGATGTAAATAAAACCATTATAATAGTTGAAAAAAATTAAAATTTATTTCACAACCATATTTATTTTTATAACTAAGATATATTTATAATAACTAATGATAAAAAAAATGAATTAGTTGTGATCGAAAAACCGCCAAAACTAACATAAAATGATCATCATTAACTTTTATATAATGATTCATCCACATAAAATATAACCAAATACTATATAAGACTATTTATTATTATATAATATCATTAATAACTTATAATAACAATTATGTACATTTATACTCATTTTACATGAACTTCCTTTCATGTATACAAGTGAACCGATCGTGAAAACTAAGAAAACAAACACTCCCAAATGACGAAATTAAACTCCATAACTCATAAAATATACTATAAATGAACATAATAAATATATAATGAATCAAATTATTGTATAAATTATTATTTATTTTTAATTAATTAATATAATGTGATTATGTAGGATATTAATTTGAAGGATGCTTTTAGACACATGGTATTGGTAATTCTCGAACCCAACACTATTTCATTAGGGTTTTCCTCTTTAAACCCATTTTCATTATTGATATTCCATAAATATCATTTATTCATCATTTTATTACGTTTTATGGAATATAAATGTTTTCAAATTGAGTTTATGACAACCATAAGGTTTTACAAAATAACTCTTCTATAAAAAACTCAACATTTAATTCTCAAGATTGTTTCTTCTCCACTCAAGATTCAATATTATTATATCAAGTATGTTATTTCATATTTAATTTGTGACCCTAATTTTAATGAATGTTTGATTTATGAATTGAAACCTATTACATTACATTGGTTATTTTATGTCCCAGATTGGTATACCTTCTTTGTGGCATTCTTGATAATGTAAATGTAATGATGTGATAGGTCCACCCAAAATTATATAGCGCAATGTAAATGTTATGATGTGACGGGTGTTCCTATAATTATATAGTGCTCTAATGGTTTTGGTAATGTGATATATCTCATGAGAAAAGTGAAATATGTGTGAACATGATGCTATCTTTTTTCAAAACTATTTTTGGTATTTGACCACTAAGACATGATATTTAATTTTTATGCATTTCCATATTCCATGCCTTTATTTAACGCATTCACTAATTATTATAATGGTGATGTTATGATAATTATCACCCCATGTGATATTGTTTCATGTTATTATATATCATATTATTAGGATTTTATATCACCCCTTTCTTTGATATATATCCTCAAGAGACTAATTATACTGAAGAGAATTCAAGGGCCAATAAGATACCAGAGAAGAAAATTTTAAATAAATGTTTATGTTTTATTTTGTCAATGTTATGTATGGTCCAAGTTTCACAAGGATACTAAACCTTTGGATCCTAGTTATGTAATGATTTTTAGTTGTAATAATCAAAATTATGTAATGGTTATGTATATAAAAGTAGTTTCACTATAATTTTTCTACTTTGGAGATGTGGTAGTTGGTCTATACAATTTCCCTAATTGTGTCATTGTTTATAGATTGATGTTTTTATTCCCCATGCAGAACATGTTGGGTGATTCCAAATAAATTAATTGAACCATGTGTTAAATAATAAATTCATGGTAGGGACACATCATGGAACTCATAAGAATGGTTTTAGGTTGTTAAAATCACCATGAACCACTCATGTGGTGGGTTATTCCATTTTATAGTGATTATTCCACCCTTCGGTCTTATTGAAACTAGCTTGCAAAAATGGGATTTGAATGTAATTTTTTACAGAGCATATAACTGTTGTATGAACTTTGTATCACCTTTCCATTTGTATATGAATGGTATGTTTTGGTTTTGGTGATTATAGAGGGTTCGATGTATGGAATTGGTAATTCATAACATGTTTTCATTAGATATTTTGTACACTATGGATCTTATCTTCCTATAATATGTGGAAACCTTGGATATTCCTACTCCACGAATCATGTATTCATAGATTACATTAATTCCATGGACTGTTCTACTAATTGGATATTATCTTCTTATATTACTTGGATGCATTTGAAATTTCTTCTCCTTGGATCTAATCATTGTGATTATTGGGGTTCTTAGTAAATTTCTACTATAAGGTTTTATATTTTATTGATACATGGGAATGGTTTCTCCAATGATATATTTTAACTATATTTATTGAACCATATGTATTTCATGTAATATTATTCTCCTTGGATAAAACTTAATTAACCTATTAGTATTACATGAACATTTTTACTCGTTGTAACTTGAATACATGATTTATTATATTACATGGTTTCCATTGTCATTATTGTGGATTAGACATATCACATGTAAGCCTACTACATGAGTACCCAACATAGACCAATGATGGTTTTTTAAATTATTTACATTTATAATTTTTATATAGTTACATGATCACATTGAGACTTGGTATAATGGAAAACAAAAATTAACCTTTTATTAAATATACTCATGTTATATCTCGACACTAATTTATGCTTGTACGCCCACACTAGATTTGGTATAGATACCATTTGTGGTGACCTTATAATTATTGTATCATACCCTATTTGGGTTGTTGTTGGGTACCAATAAAAAATTCATGGATGTATTCAGGGACAGGGGAATATACCTACTTACTGATTCATGATTTATTATTTCATAAGTGTAGGATATAATAGGACTTAGTTATGAATCATCATAAAATTAGGGGATTGTTCCTTTTTGTTTTTTGTACTTTTGAAACATGTATTGAAATATATCAATGTTGTCATGTCTTACTTATCTTTTTATAGAATTTCATTATAATCATTCTATATGTAACTATACGATGATATTACATGCTTATTTATATGATGGATTATATTAATCTCCCATTCATTTATTTTATATTATTATTATATTGATTGATATGATAATAAATTTCTATTCAGTTATGATTATGAGGGTTAAATTACCCCCCCATATTCCAACATGGACCCTCACTACTATTCGACAGCCTCTAGAATACAAGGAGGTTTGATTGAGACTACATGTCCAGATATTTTTAGTTACTTTTGAGTGAACTTGGACTGGAATGAAAAAAATAGTATCAGAGGAAAATTGATTGCTATTCTATTCTCATTTGTGATTATTAGAAAATATAGTAGGAATATATCCGAGCCTAGTAATTAGATGTGTTTTGTATTATCAATCCCTCATACATGGAATTGACAAATTATAGGGTATGGGACATGTTTTTATAGTTTACATCTATTATAACTGATCTTATTCCACCATTGAGTGATACAGTTGATTTTTGATATACCTTATGAATACTTGTTTATTCCATTGGCTAGATATGGTACGAAATCATTTCATCATGAAACATTATTGGCATGTCAAATTTATATGTGAACCATTATTCCATTCCACACTTGTATTGCCACATTCATTTATTCTAGAATGGTTGGTTCCATTATTGTTATATCAGTGGAATTGAAATTACATTTCATATAGAGACTTTATGAATAAAGGGTTAGGATTATAATCATTTAAAATTTTTATTTATAAGTATTATTTTTTACTATAAATGGAATTTGGGGATCCATATAGTTTATGTAACACCCCAATCTTCCACGATACACTTCTCTTTGAATAATACAACAGTGTGTGTCGTATGCAACTTCGAGTTCAAACACACCACAACCAATCAAACTAGCAGTTATGAATAGTAATACCCACTTTTTGAAATTACATAAATTTTATATTTTAAAATGGAATTAATTTTTGGATTAGGAATATGGAAATTAGCCTAGGATGAATTTTTGGTATTTTTCTGAGAACTTCCAATTTTTTGATGAATAATGAAAAATACTAAACATTAATTAAAAAAATACTTTTTTAATCCAAATAATTGATAGTGATAAATTATAATATTTAGTGGATTAAAACTATATTTAGAATATTTTTTTACAATTTAATCCAATGTTGGTTATTGGATGTAATTTTACATTTAAACTAGACATAAACTAGTGTCAATATTTGGATAGTTATTATTTCTTAAAAAACACGCTTTTTGTTTTGACAACGGGAATTAATTTTAAATTAATTTCCGCCACCTATGTGTTTTGAGTTTATAAAAATGGATTTCATATTTAGAATCAGGAGTTCCAAATTGTGTAAATAGTTAACTTTTATTTTCATACATTTTGAATAATTACTTCGGTAAATATTTTATTTACCATGGTTAAAGGGTAAATCCGGTAAATAAGGGTCAAAAATAATATTATAATAATATTAAATTATCCTAAAAAATGTACTAACCCTATTATCTGATACATGTCCGACCATGGGAATCTTTGGGTCGATTTTGGGACCCCATGGATCCACTTGTAAGTGATAATGACAATTTATATTAATTATGTTAAAGTAAATACAAAAATGACATAAGCGGGTATCTTTTAGAAAAACAATTGTTACATAGAGTTATATATGTTATATTTTCTACTATAAATATTAATTAGAAAGATAAAAATATTTTCTATATCATGGTGTTTTTTTATAATTTTTAGACATCTACTAAACTAAATTATTTATGACACAATAATGATGTAGTGTTTACCTCATTAAAAAATGATTTAAATAAATAAGATTATAAAGATGAAAATAATATCCAAAACCTGTACAATTCTTATTGGATGATTTTATTTCGATCATGAGTCATATTATATTAAACTTTAATTTTTTGGACCTTTAGAAACCGAATATCATTATATTATAAAATAATATTTTCAATCTTTCCTAAAGAGCCCCTCCTCCCCCTTATAAAAAGGCCTCACCTCTAACCAATTCCACACACCTCTCAAGCCCATTGGCTCATCCAAACTATGCCCCATTAAGCTCCCTACATACCTCTGATCCTACTAGAAGCCTTACCTTAGGTATAAGGCACTCCAAGAGGTCCTTTTGGTTCAAACTAAAGGGAGTTACCCGATTTAAAGGTAACATCTTCTCTTAAGTTCTTTTCTTTTATTTTGATTCTCCAACCCCCTAAATTCTTTTTTTTCATTTATTTTATAAAAACACCAGTATAATCAATATACTAGGTTTTTTATTTTATTTATTAGAACTACACTTACGCACACCTCTATCTAATGGGTATAGAACATAATGTTTCTATGGACGGCGAATTACTGCCTCATGAAATGACGATTGTTCAATCTTCTACTACCACCTCTTATGGTGGAAATTATGAAGGAAATATAATTTAGTATGATATTTATGATATTTATTTTATATATAATCTTCTGTAATTTCATTTTATAGCATACCATTATTCGTTTCATGTTGTATATATATATGATAATTTCATCTGAGGAAGTGCGGACTACCGCCCCCTCAAAGTGATATGACTCGTTCATACCATACATGGGACATATAAAGGATGGTGTTAATGAACATAAGTAACATATATAATATATTATATTATAATATAATAATAATATAACTAGGTATCATTTGGTTTTTATTACTTTTAAAATCAAAAATGAAATGGAAGTAGTGTTCGTGCGTACGTACGGATTTCCGTCTCCACGAATGCGAAGAGATTCATTCCCCATCATATTAATTTAAGGATAATTTTCATTAGATGATTAAAAATAATGTTTAAATACTTGATATCATTCTGGATATGAATAAGATACATTCCATCCATAACATATATGACTTACGTAACAAATCATATAATAGAAAATGAATCAGTTAACACCTGAAACGACGATAATACTAAGATATTATTAACAAAGCAATGATAAAAGATCATATATGATATCATATTAATGTATATGATTCTTTTATAATTTAATAAAAATTATTTAACAATTATACAGGAGTTAAACCTACCCTCGACCAAGTAAAAGTACAATGTAATGGTTTATTTCACAATCTCTTCATTATCTGAGGTTGTTTATACATAATTATCTACTGTGACCTCTTTATCATCCACATCCATGTTTCTTAACAAAGTATTTAATTTTTTTTACTAGTTACTAGACTATAGGTTAAAGTTATTTATACCCTTTTTTTACTTTTTATAAGATGTTTATAAGTAATCTTTTTTTCGTTTTCCAAACAAGGTCCTTTTAAAACATTTTGACAAAATTAAGGTAAGAATGTATTTTTTAACTTATACAGAGGGTGAGGCTATTTTCCACCATTATAAAATCATCAAATATTCCCTTACAAGCTTATAAGGATATTTTCAAAGTAAATTTTTTATTTTATAATTATGTGACTTTTAAATTATTTCAAAAAAAGAGATATTTCTCTCAAATAGTTTTTATTTCATCTATATCAACAACCTTTGATGGATTTTAAGTTTATTTGAAGTTGATTTATGAGGATACAATACTTCCATATTGTATTGAATGTTTTGTGAGATGTTTGAATATGGATGTGATATTTTTATACCATTCATGGTTTATGGATAAAGTACTGACATTTCGTATTCTATTTTTAATACGAATGTTTATGTTATGTTTAAACCTGTTCATATGAGGAATGTAATGGACTTAGTAAGTGATGGGTGGAGCCCGCTATATCTCCTCGATGCATCGATAGTTCTAATGAGACAAAATTTTGTCTTGGCACAAGGCCTTGACATAATCTTATTTGTAGTCTTGGCACAAGGCCTTGATTATGTGGTTATGATAGTATGACATTATGCATTCCATCATTATGAAAGTGGTTATTGATATTTCATGTGATTATTCGGCTAATAGAATATCCATGTGAATAAGTTAATGGAATTATTTCATTTTCTTTTTGCCATGTTATACTGAAGTTCATGTTTATAAGGATTTTTTTTAGTTATACATTGCCTTAAATGTTTTTGCTTACTTATGAAAGTTTATGCTATATTGTTATCCTTATAGAGCATCTGAGCTCACCCCTTTCTATGTTTTATTTTTTCCAGGATGTGAAGAATTATTTTATGACTGAACTGTAGGAATAGTCTGAGGGGATATGAGTGTGGAATATGGATACTATGTTGTTTTAGATTTCCATTTTATCATGTAATGTAAGACTTATGAATGTATCTAGTGTTTCCAAGGCTAATAAACTAATCGGTCTTTAAAGACTTGATAATTTGTGATCATGCCAATGTTAAGTAATAATGCACTGAATCTGGTTAACTAGGTTCGGGGCATTACCATTTAACATTTTATGATAATTTTTATATATATGTGAATGATCATAAATGAAACTAAATCTTAGAATTATTGGTTACTAATAAATGGAAATGAAAATTGCAATTTAATCTTTTTTTACTCTATAAATTTAAATTTTCACTCTATATAACATATCCTTGGACATTTAGTAGACACCGTGACCCTAAGATATCATTAGTAGTTGGCAGTAGGTAGTTTTTCATATTTATCATATGACATGTATATTTCCTAGACCAAGATTTATAAGCAGGAATAGGGGTGTGACTTGAGATTATGAAGTATTTTTACTATCTTTTGTCTATATCATTGATCTTAATGATACTAGTTCTATTCAAAGGCCTCTACTTAGAATTTTTTGAGTTATTCCACCACGTTAGATGCATATGTGAACCAAAAAGGTGGAAATTACCATGATTTAGAGGTTATGATCCATGGGCCACCAATAAATCCCCTAGTGGTGCCTCTTATGGAACCACCTATTATACAAGATATGGGTGTCGATGCCCAGTTCAGATAGGGATTCCTATATTTCATGAATACTACTGAGGGAGCTACATGACATGCCCTGATAATGGATTAGTTGATGAATGAGTTCTATAAGAAGCATCTACCCATATTTTTAGGGTATGGTTTAAATATTATATATATTCATTTATGGGGTATATACTATCAATTTTTTATCATCTCTAGACACCACTCTGGAGTATAGTGAAGATTACTACATATATGCTTCAGGATTACTCCAAGAGATTGTGAGATATGATTAATAATATGGATCTTCAATAGTGTATGAAATTTAGGGATTTTTAGATAGCCTTATTTGATCTTTATTATCCCGAGACATTGAGTGCTAATAGATCTACAGGTTTTATGCATCTAGAGTAGGTTACCTTGCCAGTATTGGACAATTCATCTCTTTTTATATATATCTAAGGTTTCAAACATACTCTAATAGGTGAATATGTTTCAAAATCTAGTTGATTCAAGGATGTTACCAGGTATGGAATATAATCATAAGTATTCTTTTGACATGATAAAATATATAAAATAATAAATATTCTCTTATTACTTAACGCATACTAAGGGTAGTTGAGTCTGTGGAGATGGTTATATCATCTTATCGATCCCATGGATTCATGTTAGGAGGAATGAAGAGAAACTTTGAGGTCTATCTTGACGGGATAACCAACCAGAGAATGTGTGATGGTAGTTCAATTTTCTTTTATTAGGATCTACAAGGACTCCATGATCAAGAGCGGGGGCATCGTCTTCTCATTAGGAAGGGAGCCAGAGTGGGACCAACCAATTAGGCTGAGGTGGTGGTTGTGGCCAGTGTAGTGAGACAGATTTTTTTTAATGAATGAGTGGACCGGATCATGGTATTTAGAATATCTATCAATGGTGAATATCAAGATAAATGTATGAAGTATAGAGGATAACTTATGAGAAGACTTCATGAACTTATACAGTGATAGGTACTATTCTAGTATATTCTACATTAGTATTATCCCATTTCAATATAAGTGAATCTCATTCAATAATATATGTTCGTATGGTGGATATCCTTGGAATCGATGTTTTGTTTTCATATGGAATAATGAAACCTGAAATTGAATTTACTATTAGATCGTTGAGTGTATTCTATTTTAGTGAGTTATCCATTCGGATTGGTGGGTTTATCATTGTATGGAACCTCTTTTTCATCAAGATAGCGGGGTTTGACATCATTCATCGAATAGAATCATTCACTCACTGTCAAGTGTATGGTAATTTCCATCTTTCAAGGGTGAATGTCACATCACTATAGGGTGTGGTTTTTATTCACAAGGTTTAATGGGAAGTTCGAGTGAGCCAATATATGATAGTGAATCATCCGGTTGGCTAGTTGACATCCCATATTTCAAGTTCATATTTAAATTAATAAGGAAATCTTTAGGAAGACATCCCTTCAGTGGTTTCTCATTTTTGGGTCATTTTACATGAAAACATTAAAGGACTTATAATAGAGATATAGGTTTATTTTTATACCAATAGAGTTATTGGAGTTGAAGTGGTATACATATCATGATGGATACTCTAAGTTGTAGGAGTTTAAGAGGAAACTATAAAATTTGTAAGAGGATGGGTTTATAAAAACTATTACTTCTATATGGTATTTGGAGTTTCCTTTCCTAAATAATATGGATAGTCCCCACCAATGTTTTGTGGATTACTCAGAATTGATCCAGTTGATAGTTAAGAAATGGTATCATTTTCCTCATATAGATGATATATTTGGCAATTTTTTAGGACATTGGTTTTTCACTAAGATTTTTTTGGGATCTAGATATCATCATGAGTGTATTAGACTATAAAACATGCCACATATAGACATTCATATATGGTATAGTGTTTATGAGTATCTATTTATTCAATTCTCATTGTAGGCACACCATCATTTTTCACTGAACTGATGTGCCAAGATTTCCATCATTATTTCAATTCATTTGTGGTGGTATTAATTGATGATATCTTAGTGTGTTTTCACACTTGACACAAACATACCAAACAACTTTTCATTGTATTCTGTATATTGAGAGGCCATCATTTATATACTAATCTCACTATGTTACACTTTTTTATGGATAAAATTTAATACCAAGTTCATATTAATTTACAGACCAAAGTATAATTTGGGAGAGATAAGGTGAGCATCATAGTTTCTGAGGAGAAGCCTAAGAATTTCTTTGATATATAGAGTTCCTTTCAGTATGTCAGTTTTTATATAAATTTCAATATGGTCTTCTCATAAATATCACCTCCATATTTGGGATGGACTAAGAATGGTGTAAAGTATATATGATTAGAATAATTCAAGATAGAAATTCAGTATCTTCATGGGAGATTTACTTCAACACTGATCCTAACTCTTCCATAGTTGTGAAATAGTTTTACTCTATATAATGATGCATAATATATTGGGATATGATCAGTTATAATTTAGGAGGATGTAGTCATGACATAAGGTTCCCATCAATTTAATCCACATGAGAGGAATAACATAATGCATAATCTCGAATTTGTTGTTGTAATTAATGGATTACATTGTGGGAGGAATTATTTAATAGGATAACATTTTTTAGCATACACGGATCATAAATTATAGAAAAATTTAATTACAAAGTGTGTCTCCAATATTATTATAATTTTTTGTGTTTATTATCATTAGTCCATCGACTTTGGGCATGCTAATCCATTTGAAAATGGAAATTTATTTACCAATTTTCTAAGGAGGATGACTCACATGAAGGAAATTATTGAGGCCATCGTCATGAGGTGGCTTGTGGGACTATTTGTATATATTAATATATATTTTTAGGACTATCATTGACAATATATTATTATATAATTATTTGTGAACTCTTCACTTAGAGTGAGAATTTAGATGTGGCATGAATCATCTTCTAAGGGATTTTTCATATGGGATAGACTTGCAGGTGATGTCATAACTCCTAGATTGAATTTTTATATAGATGCGATATTTTATATACATGTACATATTTTAGTACTAATATAAATTAAACAGTACATGATTTGGGATTCTCTATCCATTATATGGTTTGTGCATCTCCATCATACCAAGATGTATTGTGACATACCCTATCAATATTGTGGATGGGGATGAAAATAGAGATATATTGGTTAATTCTAGGTGTTCCTACTATTAGCATGTGGTCATAGAGAACTAGAAACCACTATGTATTTTAGAGATATTAACTATTATTCAGTTGAAATGGAACAACGTAACCATGTATTTTGATACATGATTTCCTAAAACACATAGTAGATTTGATTACTTGTGGGTGATCATAGAAATTATGACAATGTTCAGCCATGTTATTTATATTTGGTAATCTCTTCTAGTGGATGATATCTGGAGGTTCTACATCTATGATATAATATGCCTACATGGGGTTTCACATTCTCTCATTTCTTAATGAGATTCCTGATTGACCGCATGGATTTCAAAGGTTTTGAAGATCAAACTTTGTTAACCCGTACTACTGAGTATAACTTGTCACCCACAGACTGACGATCAGTCTAGGAATAATTGGAGGGTTTAATTTCATAATGTATTTTTATTTTTAGTGGTTATTGGTAGAAAAAAACATATTTTTGAGATCTAATATAATAAAAGTATCTATGATACATTAAAGATAGAACATCATGAGGACCTTTACTATAGTTCATGATAATCGCCCCTATGTTTATTGAATAAAGGATAGGTAGTGATACTATTTCCTTGTCTCGTTCAGAAGATATCTAAGTAGGTTAATCTTATTAGAATTAATTGTTCTAAAACTCAATCAAGATAGAATTCATACACTGATCGTCAAGGTCGACCACTAGAGTTTGAGTTGGGGAATCTTGTTTTCTTGAGAGATTCTCAAATACTATGGTATATATGTAATCATAAAAAAGGAAAGTAATCACATAATTATTTCAACCCTGTTGAGGTTCATGAAAGATTTGGGCCAGTATAATATCAGTTGTATCCACTTCATATGTACCATGTCATTCATGACATCATCCATATATCCCAGCTTCGATGATTTCATTTTGTTCTATCAAATATTCTTCATCCTTATGAGGTTGAGTTGGAGGTAGATGTTTAGTTTTAAGAACGCCCTATCATTATTGTTGATTATTTCATTATTTTTCTATGAGGTTAGTTTTTTCATCTGGTACATGTTATATGGATGTATTCCTACGTACAAGATAAGATATTGGTGTATGAGGAATATGTGCATCCCCGGTGGAAGGGGTTATTCTCATATCATTATTTTTACCATTAGAAGTGACATTTGGTAATGAATTTATTTAAGGGTGAATATTTTGCAATATTTGATTTTTTATGATGTACACATTATTTTAATTTTTAGTTAAACTAATATTTAGACTCCATTTTTCTTTTATACGAAAAATCCTCTCATGTAGGTCAGTTTGTATGTTTTTTGAAGGAGTAAGTGGATGAAGGTTTTTCATAGTCTATTAAAGGACGTTTATTTAGAATACATGTTTTATATTCAATACCAGATGGGTATTGGACTAGTAGACACTTTTCATGGAACTTAATGGTTTTACAATACATATTGAAAACTTGATCATTACAAAGAGTGTATGTATTACACACAGTGTAAGGATTAAACAGTGTGTAAGGATTACACATCGTGTAATCTAGCTGAGTTTATTTTTTTAAAGGAAGTGGGGACTCTTATTTTTGATAGAAGGAATTAATTTCTCTTTTATATAGAACCACACACCCATTGATTCTCCCTGGAATCCTAAATCAAAGATTTTAAGATCATCATCCATCTGAAATCCAATTTGAGTTCCATATATCATGTTGGATAGTCACTAATATTCTCTTCAGTTAATAGTCTCCATTCATCATTTGCATTGTGATCGGGCATGCTTTTATTGGGTAGTATTTTCCCTATTTTATTGGAATTTTTTCCATTATTATAATTTCTTACAAAGTAGATTTAATCTAATGTTGAGAGTAGATGAGTTTTTTACCAATATAATGTCGGTGGTATATATCATTTCCCAAAACTCTCATTATTTATAGATTTGTTCCATTATACTTCACTTCAGTCATTCAAGGTCATACTTCCTAAATTAAATGAAATTTGATTTAAATTATAAATTCATGCCTAGGAAATTACAATACACTCATATGATTGGTTTTATGTTATCTAAATCAAGCTGAGTTTCCTATGGTGTAGGTTCTTCCCTTTGACATTGATTATGCAACCCTTGAGGTGTGTTGAAATGTGATATAAATAATGGGGTTTTAATGTGATAATTATGAGAATTGTTAAAGGTTTTATTCACATTAAATCAAATTTTCATTTTTATATTAAATTTATGTTTTTTTAGATGAAGTAGGGTTTGTGGTATGTTATCAATGACTCATTACATCAATTCCTTACAAATTTCTACTCATTAGATACTATATTCATAGATAACTATTATTCCTTAAAAATGTCAATTCCTTAGATCCTATATTCTTAAATTACATATTTTACTTGTATATATATAAAACATGGATCTAGTATTCAATGATTACAAGGATTCATTGGAAATTCCTTCCCTTGGATCATATATCCATACATTATTAGGATTCATTGGACATTTATACTTCAAGGATAATCCTTAATTGGATGTATTAGACTTTTATAATATAATTATTCTATTTAATTTTTTTACCTAACCCACTAGGATATCTTGAATTTTTATACCACTTGGATCTTGTTTAATTATATAAATAGAATTCCTTGAAGTTTTTTACTCCATGAATTCTATTTAATTGATTTAATTATCTTACTCAGTTTCATTTTGAATTTATACTTCCTAAAACCTATCCTAGGTAGTCTTGATACATGATTCCATGGAATATTCCATCAATGTTGCATGAAATTCATTACATAGAGACTTTTTAATTGGTTTCTTGATCAAGGTGGAGCTTGATATACTATAAAGTATCACATTTTATTTTTTTTACTTGTAATCCTAATATATTTTCATACTATATACAATTACATAAAAACCTTGGGATTATTAAATAAACCATGGGTAATGTCCTATTGAGTGTTCTATGACACCCTGATCGGGATACTAATGGGTAACTGTAATGAATTCATGAATGAATGAAGGGATATGTGAAATGATTTGTTTGATGATTCTTTATTGACTGTTTTATAGGAGTAGGGGAGAATATGATTGAGCTATGGCTCATTACCCTATTCGAGGATAGTTTATTTTAGACTTTTGTACTTTTGATATATTTGTGTTACTGGATGATTGTTGTAATTTATTAATTGTCCATTTTATTTCATACACAATCATCATCAAATAACAATATTTGACTTGATTCCATTTTTATTTATATTATGTATATTATTCTTCTTCTTCTCAATAATATTACATGTTTATTCTATTTATTGATATTATAATACTGTTGTGCCACACTCTAATTATTATGGAATAGTCTCCCCACTACCGCACAATTGACCCTCCATATAGGTCATCTACCACTAGCACATGTAAAGTTATGCTTGAGGTTACGTGGCTAGAAATATTTAGTTTCATTTGAGTGAACTAGAACTGTGATGTCATATATTGTGTATAAATTACCAGACCTATTCATATATACATGCCTCACTAATTTCTAACATGTCATGTTAAATTTATCATTACCAATGTTTATAGAGTTATACGAATTAAATAATATTTTTTCTAAAAAGTTTTTTCATTCATCCTAAAACATAAATTTACATTAGAAATTATTGATTTTATAATAAATATAAGCTCTAATATAATTAATTTGACCATATTTCTTTTTGGATAAATGTGAATCGTTCTTCATTAAATTTTTATAAGAATCTATAAGTTGACTTGAAAAAAATCATGTCTCGACATTTACTATTCACAATTTACCAAGTGTTCTATTTTCATTTATCAAGCCTATGTTCTTAAAATCAATTGGGATGAACTGTTTAGTATCAGAAAAATGATTAAAACATTATTTAATATTGAAAAGAACATTATGAACCCTTATGTTTCTAACCAAATTATATTGAATACTGGTTAATTTTATAAAACTTTAAACTCAATGAATTATAAATAATTTAAAATTGTTCAAGGAAAATTATTAATTTAATGATATATTTTCAAATATATAATAAATAAAGGTTCATTTTTTGAATATAAATTAATATTGTAATTTTGATAGTATGGAATAAAAATAATTCCATATGATATTTGATTAGGTTTCAACAATCATAATTAACTATTATTGTTATCCTTAATAAAATTGAAATTTGATAGAGGCTTGTTTATTGTAAAATACTGAGTTTTAGTTTTTTAACTATCATCCAATCATAAAAAGTTATAAAACATTATATATGACATCAACTATTGATGTATGATGAGATGTTTTACATCAATGATTAGATTTTATATAATTAGATATAACAAAGTGTTACATAACTAAATAATGTTTTCCCTTAATCATTCCATTTTCCTCCTACAAGATAGTCACTAATAAATTGATTTCATCCAATGATGGAATATGATACTCATAATTCTATGAATTTGTAATATTTTCATCATATATAGTAAAATAAAATTTAGAATCTAGGTAAACCTGTGAAATTTTATAAATAATTACCTTCTAAAGGAATCATATATCCTACTAATGAACCTTTTCATAAATAGAAATTACCTTTTATCAACAAAGGTTATCTAAATTTTATCTATTTTCATGTGAAAGATACTCTGTTTAAGTATATATATTGTTATATTCTCTGAATAATGATCATTAATTCATCTTTGATTATTTCACATCTCTTGTATTTTTATTTATGATTTCAAAATCATTACTGGTGGAGCTTGATTTTATACTCTGAAAACATGTATAATTTATACTGTTCTTATCCTACTTATGTTTTATACCTCTTCTGTCACCATAAAAGAAATTATTCACTTGTCTCACCAGTTAAGAGAGATAACCATAAATATATTTCAAATTTATATTATCTAAAATAGGTTTATATTTCACCATTATACTTATGGATGGATTTTAAATTTGAGAAAAATATTTTTCAGAATCAAATGTTAAGCTAAAAAAAATCATTGTTTACCTCTTATAATCTCTCATCAGTATATTTTCATACTACATGAGATTCCAAATATTGTTTTTATAATTAAAATTTTTAGATTTTATGTAAAATATTCCCTTTTAAACATTTATTTCAATACATTCAGAAAAATTTATATACTATTATATACAAGTTATTTATTTATATATATTAGTTTTCTCATTTTATTATAGTCTATTAACAACTATTTTAAATGTTTCTATGTTTTCATAACTACTTCACCTTTAATAAAATAAATGAATCGATATTATACTTCAATATCACACTATGAAATATTTAGTAATTTTAATTCTATTTGATTCATGAAATTTAATATTTTTATTTGGTATGATGTTGAATCCCTATTTAGTTAATAAATTTTTATATTTCAATGTTATTTTTACCTCTGGTCATATTTTACAAGGACAACGTAGGAGGAACCATGCAGCTTTTATTAAATTCGGGGTTCCTTTTATTCATTTCTTTCTTGGGTGATTTAACCTACATGGGTAGTGCACTTTTGGCTTCAAACCATATGACTCTTAGGGGAAACTGTTGGGGATATTGGATATTATAGGAGCTATGACAAAGCTTCCAAACATTTTGAACGTATCTTACAACTCTAACGTGAGAGTTTCTATAAGTTTTATATAATTGTTTTATGTGGTTAGTGAATGGTATCCAAACTATGGCTATATACCATGGGATTAATGTTTTCTTATCCATTACAGAGTGTGTAATCATCACATGGTTTGGTTAATTGTGATGAAAAATAGTATGAAATTCAAAAATCATTAAAAAATTTGGGTTTCCCTATTTTACCATTTGAAATAAGAAACTTAACATGGTTCATGAAACCCATGTTAATTAGATTCTCCTAGATAATGTCTTTTCGATTTTTTATGTCAACGTCTCCTTTTTTCGTACTAATGTAGTTATATACAGTCCCTCCCATCTAATTTATCATTTTTTAATTATTCTTTCAATGTATCCTTATTGGCCAAACACATATATTATCTTTGGTTCATGTGGGTTGTTACCATTAATTTTTATGTTTTTGGTTGGCATATTAGATCATTTTGTTACCATATTTTATGGTTTCATTAGAGTCTTACATCATTGAGGTATGTGTTTCTACTCATTTAATTTCAGGAAAATGGAATATGACACATGATATCTTTTAAATTGATATTGTTAAAATTATTCATTCATTTTATATATAAAAATTATTTAGGGTCCTATTAAACTATATTTGTATTTAGATGATGTATTTTTCATGTTTTTATACATTGTATTAATAGTAAATGTGTACAATGTGTTTCTAAAAATTAACAAGTGTATCTTTTAATGAATTTTTATGTTCTAAATAATATGTCTCCTCTAATAATATTTTCTCTATTAAATTACAAAATTAAATTTGGGTTAATTTTTATAATTTCCAATATTCTAGTCTAATGTTTTGTAGGGTACCACATACCCTTTAATGGGAGAATTTAATTCCTTTATTTTGTGGTATTCAATATCACCCTATCAGTACACATAAATATATTTATTTTAATTCATAATCATATATATGTTTATGGTAATATTTAAGTTTTTATATGAATATAATTATGTAATGTTGAGGTATTTCCCTTTTAATGTGTTGATTCTTTATTTCTCCAATGTATATAATTTTATTGTAAATAAATTTTTTTATTAGATTCATAAAACATGGTACCTATAAAATAGGTTACAAACATCAATTTTATTTCTTGAATATTTTTATATGTGTTATATTTATAATCTAATAATAGGTTCCCATTTTTCACATTAAGAATTTTCATTGATAATTTAATATTGTTTTTTAAATTTCTATTAAAATATATTTTTTAGAATATTGAATATCTATGTAGAATGAAATGTATGCATTAGAAATAAATAAATGAGTTCCTTTGAGTGCCTATACCTCGATGTAAATCCTTTAGTTTATAGAGTCATTTCACCCAGTCATGTTTTTGGAGGTTTCATTTGATGTTAATATTTTTATGTGTTGGTTTTTGAATAGAATTATTATAATAAAGATCACCTAAACACCCAACATTACTATTTTCATGGGATCCTTATCATCATATTGTGTTTTGGGAGGTATTTCTGTCTAATCTCGATTATCTAAGAAAGATTATGTATTCTATAGAAAGTATATGGAATTATATATCCTCATAAAGGATTCCTATGAATAGTAATGTTTGATATGGACTTAAGGACTTTTATAAAAAACTAGAATGTATTTATGAATTGATTTTTTCAAGGGTCTCTTTATTGGGTGTTCTTTTATTCTCTATAATCTTTACTAATATTTGATTTACTATTTGTAGAATTTTGTTTATATAATTTTCCTCTGCATTGTTGTTCCTTCACATTGTCCATATAATTATATTATTTCATTATGGCCCAATTTTTATCAATTTTGGATTACTTATGAACTGAAATATCCCATTTTTTAATGATAAAGTGATTTAGTGTGATAATGTAAATTATGTTATAATATAAATGGATTTAAAAAATTGTGGATTTAAAATCATTATTCTAAAAGGGAATAATTTATAAAGGTTCTATAAAATTAGTTATTTAAATTTTTATTTTAGTTTTAAATAATTATTTCAAGGAATGGTTTTTTTTATTAAAATTATTAATAACTATTTTCTACTTGAATTTTCAATGTATAATTACTGGTACTTTGTGTTAATTGAAATTTATAGACTCTATGTTGGTTACCTATATACCGATTTATTCTCATTCCCAACATACAACCCTCAAAATTGATGTACCCTATTTATATTGTTATTTAATCAATAATTTTATGTTTTATCTTTTAGAAGTTTTGTTTTATGGAATTATAGTCAATAAATCTAAATAGAATGAACAATTTATGTTATTTTAATCTATCTATTTTTTGTATCTAGGTTGTATCATCATAGTTGACCACCTTATATCTATTTAAAATTTCATTTTTATAATTATATGATGTTGGATGTTAATTTCCGTCCACATTTTCTATTTTTATTTATTAAGTAGTAAATTTTATTCAAATTGATCTTGAATATATTGGTTGACCATGTCATGATTAGTGGTATAAGATGATAAATATTATTATTTATGTATGGTATAAAACATCCCAAATGATTTTTTTGTGACAAACATAATACTTGTCTGCATCCCATGGAAATTAGTGACACCCCTCTGGTATGTCATGTGTTACCTTTGGGAGACATCCTAGAAGTTATCATATATAATTTCAAGAAGAAATTGTATTATAGAATCCATTTGATATCTAATCTTGTTTATTAGTTGGTAATCATACTACTAAAAAGAATATGTTAGTTTAGAAATAGAAATATGACACTAACAGACCCCAGGACATTATTTTATAATGGTTATAGGGTTTTAATGTTGATTATTTATTTTTGACACAAATTAATGGTGTTCCATGTAGTTACTAAAGTGTACATGATTTGGGGAATTGCACTGGGAGTGAACATGATTGAACTAATGATCTAACATAGACTAGAGAACAATGTGGAGATTGATTACATAGTTTGAGAAGAAACCTAGTGGAGTATTCTTTGTTGACAGATGGTCTACTAAACCATGTTGTAAGGTAAGACATAACCACTTTTTCATATTGGTGTTGTTTTGTACTATAGTGTATATTTTTCTTTTTCATGGGTTTATGTTAATAATTACTAATTTTTTGGAAAATGATATTGTGGTTTTTAAGATTAATTTTTTCTTCATCGCACAATTATTTGAATTTTAATTATCACAAAAGTGTTTTTAAGTGTAATTTTTTTATGTAAGATTATGGTTTTTATTTTTAAAACAGTTCTTTTGATGAATTTAGGATCACTTATTCTTTTATATTAGAAATGCACCATAGAAAATGTTTATCTAATAAATTTTTATTTGTTTTAGAAACATGACATGGTTCCTTTGATTTATGTTATGATAGTATTTTTTGATTGAAAAAATTTGATTTTTTTTGTTTTTTATGTCTTCATTTTATTTATGTATTGTTTTATAGAAAAGTCCCAAGGGTTTCTAGATGGTCTCACCTAAGTGGTAACTCATTATAGACTCTTATTATGGTTGTATAACTAGCTATTTTTTAAAATTTTCCAACATTTCATTGGGATTGATGTTTATTAGAATATTTAGGGTGGATGGAGAAAGATATAATTATCTTCAGGTACCATTGAACTCCATAAATGATGATGGTTAGGTCTATATTGGAATATTTTGATGGACCAAGTTTGGATTAGTGATGATTGGTTATTACATCCACGCTATAATATGGAAGTATGTTTGAGTTATTCATGGTCAATTTTTCTCAATGGTTAGTTAATGAGGAACTAATGGAAAATATTATTGATGATTGGTAAGACAAATAATCATCGAATGAATAATTTTTCCACCTCAAATATTAGATTCTATTTTCCCCATTGATGGTGTCGAGAAATTCATTAATGGGTCAAATTTTTATAAAGTGTACTTTTCTGAAGATCCTATAGAAATTTCATTCATTTTGTAAAACTATTTTCAAAGTGTTGAATACTCATAGATTTTTGGTCAATTTGGTCTCTAGAGAAAAACCCATAATGGGTGGAATCCTAGATTATCCTGGTGTTAGTGACATTTCTCCATCTAATTTTAGGTACAAACTAGAGGAACATATTCAAGATGAATCTCATTTATATATCCATATTTTTTCTAATAATAAAGTATCACTTGTTTCACTGTGTTCATTTTATGAATTTAGATCATTAGTCATATCATTATATAAATAACATCAATCATTGTGGATGGATTTGGAATCATTGAAATTATATGTGATATGATCTTGATGGATTAATAATATTGTCAAATCAATTTCATAATACTGTTTCCATTTTTTTTTAATATTTTTGTGTAACCCTTCTTATACACTTTCATATTTTGTCTTTTAAGTTCTAATTCCCTTCTTTTCCCTGGATTGAATTAAACATTTGGAAGATTTTATATCTTATTCTAGATCATTTTATTCCTATGTAATTATGAATTATTTATTATATTATCTTCATAATTATGTTATTTTTTTTCAAATATAATTTTTCATTTATAGTGGGAAATTATCATGTTGTACCATATTGAAAATATTTGTTATTTGTTTTTAAAATAGTTGGTAGATCCACATGGGGAATAAGATATCTATTTTATTGTTATGTTAATATTTTTATTTTTAGATTTTAGAATCATACTGATGTTAGTTTCATTGTTCAAATCTTGGTTTGATATGGAGTATCATCATTAGAGGATTTTTCCTTTTATATTGAGAATATTTTTCAATGATTCATTTGTATTTGTTGTCTTTCCTTGTAGGGGGTTCTTATAGTGTTTATTTCAATCACAAACCACTGATTTTATTCTTTATAATATTAAATAGTTCACAGCCTCGGATAATTTCAATGTCTTTTTGTTTTAATTCCAAGGTATTTTTTGAATTTTTTTCTCTATAATACACACACACTCTAATCTATTAGATCATATGGTTAGTGTGACCATTTTAAGAGGAAATATGACAATACCCTTACACATGTGGTGATTCTAGTTAATGTAACCATTTTGGAATAATATTGATGGGTAGTGTGTCCTTGATTCCATACAATGTTATGGATAGGTGAAAGAGTTTGGGAACTTCAAGGGAATGTGGGTTAGTGAATGACACTCACATGGTTAGATAAAATATTATAGAAAGCATACAATATTTACTATAATATTAACGGAAATTGTTTTCATTGTTTTTCAATAGTTTCTAGACCAAATAGAAAAACCATGCTAGGAATGTGTTTTTTGTCTGGTTGATGAAACATGGGTTGAAGACGGTTTGGTGAATCATGTATCCAAACCAAGAAACGTTATTGGAACATTAAAAATTAAGAGTGTTCTATTTTCCCATAAAAAATAAGAACTCAATAAGGGTTATTTTCCTATAAATCATTTTTCCCATAAGTAGAAACCCTTTTTATTATCACATCATCCTCTATTTGATTTTGGTCATTCTTCTCTGAATATTTGTATGATAGTTATTTGTTATTATTTCTTAATCCATTCCAATCTTAATTATCAAGTTTTCTATTATCACATTGATTTCTTCGTCTATGTAAAAAACCAAAAGGTTCTATTTTTAACATTCTTGTAGTTTATTTTGATGATATGGTATATTGTTGGACACTTAGATTTTTTTATTCCAAAATTAGAGGGTTCTGGGAAATTCACAATCAATTGAGCTAGATGTTTTAATCCATTTTCATTCCAGAACAAACCATATAATTCTTTTTAACATTTAAATTAATAGTATTTGAATTATTCAATTTATTATAATTATAATGGAATTTATCTAAAACATATAAACAAGTGTGTGTGTAAAAATATAACTTTTCAATTATTATTCCATTAATTCAAAAATATTTTTAATACTAGGTGCATGTAAAAATGTCTATAGGTATCCATTAAAAAATTTATGATGTATTAAATGATTATTAGAATATATTTAAATAATTTTAGTGACTTTTTAAAATGAAATTTATGTTTATTTGGAGAATTTTATTTTTCGATTGATGTATAACCTTAAATCACATTGTGTTATAATGGTGACTATAATTTCCTTATATATTTTTTTATATGGACCCCAATAAATAAGAATACAAAAATACGTGTTCATTAATAAAAAAAATCTATGAAAGAGTACATCTATATTTTTATTCATATATTTCATAAGAATTTTAATAGATTCTCATTTTTATGAATTGTATCTAATTTCTTATTCGTTTGAAATAACATTTCCATGATGGTTTTCATGTTGTTTTTTTAAATGTTGGTTTCTAAAAAAAAGGATTCCGTAGTTAAAATATAAATCATTCAAATGTTTTTTATGTTTTTCTTTTCAATGAATTTATTAGTTGATTATTTTTCATATAAAAATGTTGTTTGATGATTTCTTATGGATTTTTAAATATCATATGTAATATATGGTTCATTATAGAAAATTAGTATTACTTTCAAAGGAATATAATCAGTTAAAATTATGATTATTGACTTTTACGATGTACACCAATATGGAATACCTCTATTTTAATGAGTGATTTATCATGGGTTATTGTAAGTATATGGGGTTGGTAAATTTTATTAATTTTTTTATTTTTTTGGGTTTAGATGACTTATATAGAGACCACCTGATTTAATATTGTTACTATTTCTACAGGACCCTAAGAATCATAGTAAAGCTCCACATATATTTATGTGTAGTCATGATTATAGGTACTTGATCCCCCTATTTATGAAAATTACATAATGGGTAAATCCACCAGTGAGGTTGGTTGGGAGTGGTAGGGTTCGTTATTGACTTAGGACCTTCATTGATACACTAATAGATGGTTCAAAACTGATTATGTCTAGAGTAACCTCATAGGATGTTTAATGATTTTCCATGACTATATATATATGTTATTTTTTCATATTTATCATTTGTCTCTTCTATGTTTACATTTACTTTGTGATCTAACTGCATTGTGTATATAGTATCATTATATTCTCATGAACTTGCTGTTTTGAATGTGGATTACATATATAGAGATGTATCCGTTTTTATTCAGGCCCATATACAAAACTATTACTTGGATAAATACCTTAAAATATAAATGAATTTCTATATTCTTGGGTGTAATAATTATTTTTAAAAATTATTATTTAGAAATTTTATTCAATTGAATTTTTTAAAACATTACTTGGGTTTTAAAGAAATGATTCAAAGAATATTTTTGGTTGGTTTTTCAAAATTATTAACTCCTAAAATCTAAAATAATTTTTAAAATTGTATTTTCCATCTATCTTGTAGATGAAATTTATAGATTCACAGGTTCATACCAATTGATTTATTAATTCTTACACACTACATGTTCCGCTATGTAGTAGTAAACTCATGATGGTTTTTACTATCATGTTGATGTTATAGGTTACTCCTAGAGGTGGTAGGTTTATCTCTGGATTTTAATCACAAGTTTACACATAGAATTTATTTTTAAAAAAAATTCTATTGTTTTGTATCTATGATATATCAACATATATGATTACCATCTTTCTAATTAATATTAAATGTTTTTTATTTATTAGTAATATGATGTTAATTTTTTTATGAAATATTTCTGTTGTTTTTAGTTAATTATGTTTATATTTGTAGGCATGAAACTCTAATATTTATTTTTATCATTCATGGATAGAAGGAAAATATCATGAATTATATTTTATCCTTAGATAAACCATATTAAATGATTATAATGTGAATCACGTTATTTTCTCATCAGTGCATGGTGATCTAGTACACACCTTAAGTATATATCTTTCCACCTAGGGGGATCATATCATAGGTTAGACCATTTTTTCAATTAAAAATGGTATCAGGTAATCACTTATTTTATATTGATATTTCTAGATAATTGAAGTGATCCATTTTCCACATGAGGTATAGGTAAAGGAAGAGAATCATGAACTCTTACTCACATTGTGCCGAATGATTCCATATATTATTTGGTTTTGAGTCTATAGTTTAGATTTTTATTTTGTGTAGATGTTTTAAAAGATAGTTATGTGTGTTTGAATGAATAATGTAATTAAAATATGAGTGAACGTGCAATGGGTGGTGAGTATTAATGTCCATGTCAACTATGTGATACTTGCTTTCATTTTCTGACATGAATTCTAATAGTAGATATATACTCAATGCATAGTCTTTTAAATGATGTGGATAGTTCTAGGAAAACCAAAATATCCCATTAATGTTTTATTATAATATTATTATAGTATGGGATCATTTTAGGTTTCTCATGGGATGAAATTAATGGAAAATGATTTAGGATTTGAAACAAGAAAACAAGTTTTCCACACTGAATGTTGGTTTTAGATAAAAGTGATTTATATTTGAGAATTGAAAAATTGGTTTTCTAATATATATGGCATGTTAATGTAATATGTGAGTTTTCATATACAAAATATGGAAAATAAATAATATATATTTTTCTATTCATCGGGGTTTGAATTTTTGTGTGTGAAAATGATCATTTTTAGAAATAGATTTTGTGTTCTGTTATTATGTTATGACTTGGTTTTTTGGGGTTATATTTGGATATACAATTTTATTTTGGATATGTTTGGATTGAGGTTTTCTTAATTTTTTACTAGGTTATAAGTATTCTTTTTATTTTGATTATTTTTCTATGAGTTGTCTTGAAGGTATCTATTAGTTCACTTTCAATATCTTACCCATCCTAGACATAATGTATAGTTGATGATAAAGGATATTTTTAATAAATTTTGTTCATCAGAGGTGTTTTAGGTATTTTTTGTGATATAATTTGGATTTTTGAAATTTATAATATCTTTGTGACCTTAGGTTATCTATAATGTTGATTTTTATATATATATCATATATTTTCACGAGTGATCATATTTGAATCAATAGAGGGTGGTCATTATATCTGTTTCGGTGCGGATGTGCGTCGGGTTTCTGTTCCGATGCTGTTCCGCCAGGACGCATTCACGCGTGCGCCCGTCGACCTGAGGGGATGGGAGCGCGGCTTGTGGCCCCGCAGTCCCGCTTTCCAAAGGCGGGCGGCATCCGTCCCTTATTCAGGGATGTCTTCTCCTTGATCGAAACCGGGATGATGGGATGTCGGCTCCTCCTTCCGTGGACGTCTCCTTGGAACTCGTCGCCTAATCCGGGTCTCCCTCATAGATTTAATAATGTTTGTGAATCTCGTTCCCGGCGCCATATCTTTATGGACACCAGTTAATTACACTGCTTCCTCCCAGACGCTCCAAAGAGTCTGGTCGGGGCAGCAACCCGCGGTGAGGAGACCGGGTAGCTCTGGGTGTTGGGGGCGTGTCTTAACACTGCGGCTCTGCATGTCTGCCTTCTGTCCCTAATAGGGCTTCTCGAAGGCGTGATGGCCTGAGGCATCCCGCGCTGTGTGCGGGGAACTGTGTTACCTGAGGTTTTCCTCAGCTTCCCATGTTTAACACGGGGTATGCCGCGAGTTTAACGTCCAGCGGGGACGACATTGGACTGATCAACATGAGGAGTGGATCAGATGACAGAACCCCTTGCGGGGAACCTCCGACGCTGGGGCCAGCACATGGGCGGCTTCCCGAGTGAAGTGGAGTGGAATGAAGTGGCATGACCCCACCGGGATGTGGCGGCCCGGGTAAGGATCAGGATGGATGATGGAGTGAAGAGCTTGGACCCCGTAGAGGCTTCCTACGTACCGCGCGTTAGCGCGGATCAAAGTCAGTGTAGTTCGGATATACAGTTTAACATCATGCTGGACGATGGCAAACCGACTCACGAGGAGGTCTAGGATACTGGCACGCATGAAGTGGGTGGATCACAGTTTAACGTCTTGCTGGACGATGGTGTTTGGGGCTTACACTCTAAGGAGGCCCATATGCGACAAAGCCCAGTTGAAGAGGGACTTGCGCCGAAGGTGAAAGACACCTCGATCCCTGTCACGCCCCCTACTGGTTTCGGTAGTGGGGAAGTACAATGGATACACACACGTGCAGTCCCCCACAAGGGCGGATTCATAGGTGAATCGACGCGAATGTGAACCCGGGAGGGGTCCACTGATGGACGAACCGACGTGAATATGACCGGGACGACCAGGTGGTGGGCTTGAACCTCAGGGAGGCTTCCTACGTACCCTGCTTAGGAGACAGGGATCAAAGTCCACGTAGTTCATTCTGTCAGGACTTACGCACTGAGGCAACCTGAGTGCGGAAAAGCTCAGTTGAAGAGGGACTTGGGCCGAAGGTGAGAGACACCTCGATCCCTGTCACGCCCCCTACTGGCTTCGGCAGTGGGGAAGCACAACAGAGATACACATGTGCAGTCCCCCACATGAAACTAGGGGTTTGTAATACCCTACCCCCGTGGGCGAAGGCCACTCCAATAGATCGTCCCTAAAGAGGGAAAATCCCGACATCTCTGAAAAGACGAGCGGGTGGGGGCCACATCCAAACCGGGGGGACCCTGCGTGCGAGGCAAGGGATCGGGTGATGCGGACGGTTTAACGTCTTGCCGGACGAAGTACAGTTTAACGTCGTGTGTTGAGGACGAAGCGGACGGTTTAACGTCTTGCCGGACGAAGTACAGTTTAACGTCGTGTGTTGAGGACGAAGTGGACGGTTTAACGTCTTTCCGGACGAAGTACAGTTTAACGTCATGTTGGACGATGGGGTTTGGGGCTTACACCTTGAGGAGGCCCATATGCTAGGCAGTTTAACGTCCTGCAGCTTGGACGAGGTGCAGTTTAGCGTCCTGCAGGACGATGGATGCTTGGCAGTTTAACGTCCTACAGCGCGGACGAGGTGCAGTTTAGCGTCCTACAGGACGATGGATGCTTGGCAGTTTAACGTCCTGCAGTGTGGACGAGGTGCAGTTTAGCATCCTGCAGGACGATGGATGCTTGGCAGTTTAACGTCCTGCAGTGCGGACGAGGTGGTGCCGCCAATGGGTCCAAGTCACTTCGCGCGAGCCTGGAGGGCCGCACGGGAAGACAACGTACGGTGCGGGCACCCGGGATGAAGATCATCGGCGCCACGCAGGCGGGTACCCTCAGGGGGTCAAAGGGGGAGACCCTTGGCGGTTTGCGTGCAAAAGAGGAGCTTGGCGCGCAATACCGCGGGTCGGCGCACAATTGGGTGGGTTGGCGCGCAATTGGGCCAGCCCTTTGCGCGCGGAAGATGAAGATTGCGCGCACCGGGCCTCTGATAGCGCGCGGGAAATAGAGATTGCGCGCACCGGGTCTCTGATAGCGCGGGGGGGCAACGACC
Organism: Viscum album; assembly: GCA_963277665.1. Lineage (NCBI taxonomy): Eukaryota > Viridiplantae > Streptophyta > Magnoliopsida > Santalales > Viscaceae > Viscum > Viscum album. The sequence continues at coordinate 1,211,403,047 of OY728143.1, read as the reverse complement.
CATTCTTTAACGAATGGCCACTTAGTAAGGGGGGTGCGCGCAATCGGGCTGGATTGCACGCACCCGGGGGGCAATTGCGCGCAAGAGGCTTCTTTTGCGCGCGAAGGCCTTTGGGTGAGGAGTTGGTCAAAGGAAAGAAGCCAAAGGGGTTGCGCGCGAAGGCGAACCCTGGGGCTTGCTTGCGCGAAATAAATGAGGTTACCTGAAGATCAGCATTGTGCGCGGAGTGGGCAGGATTGCGCGCACGAGCGACCCTTCGAATTCTGGCCACCTCAAAACGTCGGGGGTCGCCTTGTATTTATAGGCAACCCCGGGCGCGCAATTCGGCTCGCGGTGCGCGCAATTCGGCTCGCGAGCGCGCAACGCGGCGCGGGCGTGAAATAGGGGCCCGACGCGCAATAGGGCCGCGCACGGGCGTCCGGCGCGGAACATTCCGCGCCGACTCGGCCCATTGCGCGAATCCCAGAAGGATTGCGCGCGCCTCTCAAATATTGCGTGCGGGCCTCCGATATTTCGCGCAAGGCCTTCGGGCCTTCCGAAACATGCTTCTGACTCCAAATATGACCTAGCTTTCCTCATCCGGAACTTCGTTTGAGGAGGAACGGACTTTTCCGGCGTCTACAAAAACCCCCCATTGGAATCTGATCGGCGAGAGGTCGCAACGATCGGGTTCCGAGGGAGACGCCGGAATGCCGAAGTCCTGGGCGGCACGGGACTTTGGCGCGCAAAAAGGGCGTCGGGCGCAAAATTCGCTGCCTTGGTCGCGCAAAACACTTTCCGCGCGGCGCGGATACCCGGCCTCGCCTATAAATAGGGGCCCTGGGTCCCGTGTGCCGTACACAGGGGGCAACGGACTTCTCACACCGAGCCGGCCCCACCAACTGCTGATCAGGGGGCAACGGACGCCGGCGGTGCTGCCATCGGAGAGAGGTCGGGGGCTGACGAGGGTGTCAACGCCGATGGGGAGAGAGAAGAAGGTCGCCCAGATGTTGGGGAACCTATCCCCTGTGAGGAAATCCCAGGGGCGGACCCTGCAGAAGACCTGCTGGCTGCCTTCCCTGCCTACCGGCCTGCCGACCCCGAGGAGATGGACGACTCGGACTCGGAGGCGGTCGAGGAGAGCCGGATAACGCGCCGCAGGGGGTGGAAGTGCATCCAGCGCTTCCTCAAGCGACCCCCATCAGAGTGGCTGGGGTGCATGGGATCGCTTCAATCCTGGCTGTGCTTCCTGTGTGCCGGGGGAGATGATGCTCGACACCTCCATCTGACGGTCCGTGATTTCATGGCCGAAAAGATGTGCGAGAGCCGCCGGCGTGCCGACGTCGCACAATGTCAGGACATGTCGGATAACACGCTGGCGCTCCTCGTGGCGGAGCAGGAAGTCCGGTGCCTCGAAGGGCAGGCGGCAGAGAAAGAGGCCTTCGTCGCAGCGTGCACTGAGCTTGTGGAGCAATTGACGGCCTAGCTGGATGACGCCCAGGCACAGCTGACGGAGGCGTGCCATCAGATGGTCACACTTCAAGTCGAGCGGGAGCGTGCACAGGCCAGGATCGGTGAGCTGCGCGCTATGACCGCCGACGAAGAGAGGGCATGCAGAGAGCGAGAAGCAGCTCTGGAGGCCGCCAGCCAAAGGGTAGCGGCGTTGGAAAGATCCATTCAGTACGCTATTCCCTAGGGGCTTTGTTTTCGCCATTCCCAGAACCTTTTTCTTCTGCTACTCAATACTTCGATCCATTTGTATGAATCAACATATTTATCTGCATCTTTTGTCTTAACGTGCTCAACCACAATTCATTGTCTTGTGGGAGCGTTAACCAAGATTCAGGCATCCACAATTGGGCCTGGATTTCTAAGGAAAAGAGGGAGGTCATTCCTAGGAAAGGAGACCTCAGACCTAATCAATGTACCACCCCCCCAACTGGTTCCGACACACGAGCGAGACAACGCTAGGGGTGTTGAGATTTTATCCGAACATAGGGAGATGAAAAAGGGTGAATCACGTGTCCCGAATTCAGAAATCCACGACGGTCAGTCTTCCAGGAAATGCCCAAGATGGCAAGCGGACAATGAATCAATCGACCATACTACTGCAATAGACGGACCGAAGGTCATCATTCATATTGTAGGAGGCGGATCACATGTCATCATCAATACCGTTTTGGGGGTTCCTTCAGACACAAGGGTGGAAATCTGGATCAAAAGAGCATGCGAAGCGTGGGGCGAAGTGATGATTTGTTCGGACAGAATCTAACACTCCCAAAATTGCGCCACCGTGGGGAAAGCGTATTAGGCAGATGCACCAATCTGTCCATGAATCACCCCAATTCTCAGACAGAACCTCTTTGACGAGGAAACTGTCACTTCCCATCATTGCAATGGGGCATCCCGAGCTGAATCAGGGAGAATATCACAACCGCACCACTCTACCAGAAGCCAGGCCAGACGGCCGGCGACGAGGAGGGGCGGAACTTAGCGACCCCTGAGGCTGGACCCGAGTCGAAATGCCCGGGCGTTCCTACGTACTCCATCAGGCTGGAGATCAATCCACATGTAGTTCTGAGAGTGCAGTTTTAACGTCATGCGGGACGTAGAACCCCGATTAGGGAGATCTTAGTTTAAGGTCGTAGAGCTCGGACCATAGGGGCAGATCTTAGTTTAAGGTCTTAGAGCTCGGACCATAAGAACCTCAAAGTACGCCACATCGTGGTCCTATCCCCAGGATTTGCGAAGATGCACTGAGGGATAGTGTCAAGAGTGCCGAGATTTTTCCTGGTCAGAATGGGGGGTGGAAAACGTAATGTGAATCATGCGGCCATTCACTCAAGGACTGGGGGCACCGGCGTAACGATATGGGAGTACTGCCGACCGTGGCGGAAAAGAAGCATCAATATCGCACTGACCGTTGATGGAATGAGGCAGCAAACGAGCATCAACCGCTCAAGCGCAGGATTCATATCGATTTGCTGCCCAAGGCCCTTGGGGGCACCAGCCCGGATCAGTGGGAGAGCACTGAGGAATTGTATCCAGACCGCTCACGGGGGGTTCCACCCAGGGCGTTGGTGATGGGTCCGAATGAAGGGGAGCATGAAGCCTGAAAAGTGGAAGGAACCTGACCAAGCTGAACCTGACCCTCCTGGCAATAGACCAGAGTACTCTTGACACCGGTGGACCACTGTAAGGGGTCGAGGGACACGCCTTGAGGGTGACCTGAAGGCGGCGGATTCCCAAGAGAAGGGGGAATCTTTAAGAGGTGGGGGGCTGGACCCGAAGTTTCAAACATCCGGGCGATCCTACGTATCCCATAAGGATGGGAATCAAGCCACACGTAGTTCTTGAAGCGCGGCGCAACACAATCGGGCACCAGCGCGAGGAGGGGTGCGGGTCTGGCCCTCGCACCCAGAAGAAGCGGTATTTGATATTTCTTGTTTGTCCTTAAAGGTGGATGGTTTTTCTTTGTGCAGCGACCTGCCTGTGATTAAGAAATACCTGGTGTCTCCACAATAATCAACCATGAAAGGCATTGATAAATGGAGTGGTTATTAACTAGCGCCCAACATGAGTGTCCCCTGAGAAGAACATCACGATGCAGTGCCGTTTCTCGTCGGGCGGCCAAGACGATCACAGTTTACAGTCGTGTGGTAAGACCAGGAAACACAGTTTAAGGTCGTGTGGCTCGGACCATGGAGGAATCCGCTTATTGCGATACGGCGGACCCAGCGGAGGTGGGGACACATCCCAGCCCTGCGGTCACGCACAATTCCAAGAGAAGGATCCTGGGATAGGGGCCTGCATATGTCTATCAACCGAGGGGCAGAGATGCTAGCCTCCAGCTATGCTGGGCCCAGAACGCGATTGTTCAGGCGACTCCTTCCTCCTCATGGGGACGAGGGTCAAGCTGAAAATGGCCCTTAGAGAGGACATTAGCATATATCATTGGTGCTCATATCGTGGGAGCCTCGAAAGGCACCATTACCCTGGTTGGCCTGCCTAACGTGTAGAGGTGTACTGAGGGTCAGTATGAAGAGAGAGTGTCGAGTTTCCACTACAACACACTGAGGCGGAGTGTGATAACGACTGCGCAACCAATGTTTAGAGCCTGAAAGAGTTGACATGGTGATCAAGGATGTTTCTGACCATATTCGCAACACAACATCCGATCACGTCAGCCTAGGATGAGGCAAGAAAACGAGCATCAACTGCTCAAGCGCTAGATTCATATCGATTTGCTGCCCAGGACCCGCCGGTAAATCGACCGGGAGTGGTAGGAGAGCACTAAGGCATCACATCCAAACCGCTAATGAGGATCCCTTTGAGTGAAGGCCCGAACAAGAGGAAGCACGAGGCCTGACAAGTAACACAGGACTTGTCGGGATTGAATCCGACACTACAGGTCATAGACCGGAGTACCCCAAAACATGCTAACAGATCACCGGAAAGGGTATGAGGACTCACCTTGAGAGAAACCAAAGGACGGAAGATCCCCGTGATCAACCAAGAGATGGGGCTGGACCTGGAACCCAAACGTCCAGGCGGTCCTACGTATCCCATAAGGATGGGAATCAAGCCGTACGTAGTTCTTGAGAGGTAGTTTAACGTCATGCGGGACGAATGCTGAACAGTTTAACGTCTTGTAGCTCGGACGTGGTGCAGTTTAGCGTCATGCAGGACGAAGTGCAGTTTAACGTCATGCGGGACGATGGAGCATGCAGTTTAACGTCCTGCAGCGTGGACGAATGCAGTTTAACATCGTGCGGGACGAAGTGCAGTTTAACGTCATGCGGGACGATGGACACTCAGGCAAAGTACTGCTTGAGGAACCTAGCGTTGGTGGGAGGAGTGACACGCTCACCATCCATAGTCGCTAGGGAGTACGCGCCATTGGGATAGACCTTGTGGACGACAAAAGGTCCCTCCCACTTGGGCTCCAACTTGGGCGGCTTCCTGCCGGGGATCATTGGTGCTCTTAGGGCCAGTACTAGGTCACCCTGCAGGAAGGAACGGAGGCGAACCTTCTTATTGAAAGCTCGAGCCATTCTTCTTTGATTCCTCTCCAAGTTGTGCAAAGCGCGAAGCCTATTCTCATCCAGTGCTTCCAACTCGACTAGACGGGCTTCAGCAGCTCTGTCCGGCGCTTGCTGGTCGTAGACCGCAGTGCGCAAGGATGGTAACTGGATCTCGATGGGTAGGACAGCCTCAGCTCCATACACCAGGGAATAAGGGTTCATCTGGGTGGAATTGCGAGTCGTCGTCCGATAAGCCCAGAGGGCGTTGGGGAGCTTGTCCGGCCAACTCTTCTTGTTCTGACCAACCATCTTTTGCAGAATGTTAGAAAGGGTTTTGTTAAATGCCTCAATCTGTCCATTCTCCTGCACATGAAAGCGAGATGTATGGTTCGAGCGAATGTTGTACTTGGCGTACAACTTCTTCAACTCGGCTGCTCGGAAATTGGATCCGTTATCCGTGAGGATATCGTGAGGCACTCCAAATCGATAAATGATGTTGGAGGTCACGAAGTCAGCGATAGAACAGGATTTGACCTCTCTGAGCGGAATCGCCTCTGCCCATTTGGAGAAGAAGTCCGTGGTGGTCAGAATGAACCGGCACTGGCGAGTCGTCGCTGGCAGGTAAGGTCCCACAACGTCCATCCCCCAGACTGCAAAGGGCCAAGAATACCTGGTGGTATGGAGAGGCTCCGGCGGCCGATGCACAAAGTTCGCATGAACCTGGAACGCATGGAACTTCCTGGAATACTCGATGCAGTCATGGATCATGGAGGGCCAGAAGTATCCCAACCTCCGAATCTGGTGGGACAGCTTCGGCCCAGTCTGGTGGGCACCACATGAACCAGCATGAACCTCTTGCATGACTCGTGTGATCTCAACTCCCTGAAGGCAACGGAGGAGAACACCATCAAATCCGCGTCTATAGAGGATCTGCTCCAGGCCGGGACTGCTCTGGAGGACAAACTGTGATGCGCGGCGTCGAACTCGCTCGCGCTCGGCCCGATCCGACGGGAATATGCCATGTTGGAGGTACTCAACCAAAGGTGTCCTCCAATCAGGGGCTGGTTCGACTGCCATATTTGTGGTACTCGGGGCTCCAGACACAGGGTCAACCGTGGTGAGATTACTTACCGATGGGCCGCGATCTCCCTCCGGGATAACGGGAGCGATGAGACTGCGGTGCGTCACGCGGATGATCAGGTTGTCCTGTTCAGGCTCTACGAGTGACATAGCAAGGCTGGCCAAAGCATCTGCTCGACCGTTCTGCGACCGGGGAATATGGACAATTTCTGGCCGAGAAGGGAACTGGGCCATCAGGAGGAGGGTGCACTCCAGCACTGGCACAAGTTCCGGCTTCCTGACAACATAGTCGCCATTGATATGCTTAACGAACAGCTCAGAGTCCCCTTTCACACACAGATGGGGCACGTCGATCTCGAGATCTAACTCGAGGTCAGTGATGAGGGCATGGTATTCCGCCTCATTGTTGGTACAACCCTCTGACAACAGGAAAGAGTATGGCAGCATGGCTTGCTCCGGGGTAATGAAGACGATACCCAGGACCACTCTGTTGATCTTAGGATTATCGAGTCTTCTACCGGTGGGGCTCCGGGAGGCACTGTCAAAGTGCATCTTCCAGCATGGATCGGCACGATCGACCGAGAGAACGGCCTCATCAGGAAAGCCTAGATCCAGCGGCTGATCCGCGGAGGTCGGGTGAGCAGCCAGAAAGTCCGCCAATGCTTGCCCTTTGATGGCCTTCTGAGACACATACCTGATGTCAAACTGCTGGAGAATCACAGCCCACCACGCTAGACAGCCAGTCAACATAGGCCGGCTCAGGATATATTTTAACGGGTCTACCCGAGAAACCAACTGTACCTTGTGGTGCTGCAAGTAGTGCCATAATTTCTGTACAGCAAATACGAGCACCAAGAAGCTCTTCTCGATGGGGGAATACCTAACTTCCGCATCGAGGAGCATGCGACTGAGGTAATAGAGGCTATTCTCTGTTCCCTCGTTGTTCTTCTGGGCAAGAAGGGCACCAAGGGACCGTTCCAGGGTAGTCACATAAAGGACCAGCGGCTTCCCGGATACAGGCAGCATCAGAACCGGAGGTTGAAGCAGGTACTGCTTGATTTCCTCGAAAGAGTTCTGACACTCCTTATCCCATACATAGGTGGCACCTTTCTTCATGAGCCGAGAATAGGGCTTACACTTGCCGGCCAGATTCACGAGGAATCGGCGTATATAGGCTAAGTGGCCTTGGAACCCTTGCAGTTCCCGAATGTTACCTAGGGGAGGCATCTGGCTAATCGCCCTGATCTTCTCTGGGTCGATCTCAATACCCCGATATCTTACCACAAAGCCAAGAAACTTCGCGGAGGTGACCCCGAAGGCACACTTTAAATGGTTCATCTTCAGGCAGCGAGACCGGAGGAAGCCGAACACTTTCTCAAGATCTTAGAGATGGTCCTGACGCTGGTGCGATTTGACCACCAAGTCGTCGACGTAGCATTCCACCAGTGTGCCGAGGATTGGCTTGAATATGTGGTGCATCGCTCGTTGATAGGTGGCACCTGCATTCTTCAGGCCGAAGGGCATGACCTGGTAACAAAAGATACCTTGGGGGGCCCTGAAGGGAGTGAACTCCTCATCCTCAGGGGCCATCCAGATTTGGTTGTATCCGGAGTATCCATCCATGAAGGAGAGGGCTTGGAACCCTGTCGTGGCGTCAATCAACAGCTCTATCACCGGAAGGGGAAAATCATCCTTCGGACAGTGGCGGTTGAGATCGCGGAAGTCGATACAGACTCTGATCTGCCCGTTCTTCTTCCTGACCGGCACAATGTTGGCCAGCCATCTGGGGTACTGAACTTCCCTCACGAAGTTGGCTTTGATAATCTTGTCAACTTCGGCCTCAACCATGGCACCGTGGAATGGGTGCATCTTCCTGGGAGGCTGCTTGAACCCGCGATGGTTCACCGGGAGACCAAGGCGGTGGACAGCTACCTGAGGATCTAGCCCTGACATCTCATCATAGCCCCAAGCGAACACATCACAGTGCTGTCTGAGGAAGTCCACGTACTGCTGCCGCTCCTCAGAGGGCATGGCGGCACTGACCAATGTGGGTCTTGGATCTGCCTTGGTTCCAAGGTTCACCTGTACTAACTCATCAACCGTGGTGGAGACGCCCTCCTCAAAGGCTGGGGGTGCATCTTCCACGTCCTCTCCACTCGGGGAGGGATCGTCCACGGGAGAGACTGCGTTGGAAACTGCATTGGGGCTACCAGATCCTGCTGGGCCGCTGGTGCTGGAATGGGCGGTCGTGGTCATCTCATCAGGAGACTCACAGGCCGTCGAGACCACGGATACGTCCAACCAATGGATCGGGAGGACGTAAGCGTCATCCAAACTTGCCCAGGGATCACTTGCAACAGCGACAGGCTCAACCTCACCCGCCAGGATCTGCTTATCCTTGCTCTTGTAATAGTCAGCGTCCAGATAGCGGGCTTCACATGAGGCAAAAGGAGAGGCATCTCCCTGAAGCACGCCTACTCGACCATTAAGGGAGTATTTAAGGCATTGGTGGTATGATGAGGGAACCGACGCATGAAGGTGGAGCGATGGCCTTCCCATCAATGCGTTATACGCAGTGTCCTGAGAGACTACCATGAATTTGGTGTTGGCAACCAGGTCACCAAACTGGGTCTTCAAACGTATCTTGCCGACCGGAGTTTTCTCGGTGCGGTCGTACCCCTGGATCCGGAGGTCGGAGGGAATCAAGTCATCCTCAGACAACCCCAATCTCCGGAGCGTCCGAGTTGGAATCAGGTTAATCCCGGACCCTGTGTCGACAAGACAGTGCCGGAATTCAAGGCCATTGAACTGGCCAGTAACATACAGCGGATGAATGTGCCCCTGTATAGGAGGGTCTTCATCCTTACCAGAGAACGAGATAACTGCCTGACATTTGGCGTTCTCAATCGCTTCGGCGTGAAAGGCCTCTACAGCCGCAACCTCCGTCTCAAACTAGAGGGGGCTCTTCAGGGCTTCAGCGAGCGCCTCACACATCTCAGGTGACAGGCGCAGAGCCTCAAGGATGGAGAGCCATGTTGGGATGTCGGCCAAGTGCTTCAGGACATCATACTTTCTTGCCAAGCGTGATCCCCTGGTTGCAGGAGGTTGATCTGCGGTTGGAGGCATGACGAGCCTTGCTGGTTGGACCGGCGGCCGACAGGTGCTTGGTGCATCTCGCTGTTCACTGGTTAAAGCCCGGGAAGTGGTCACCGTACTGGGGCCAGGAGGCCGGGACGGACTCGTGGCAGGACGGAGCTGGTCGCGGCGCAGATGAGGCGGTTCTGCTTGGTCCCACACCACAAACGGTGGCGGAGGCGAATCCGTCATCCCCGGATGGGGGGGCTGCGCGCGCTGAGCTCGGTTATGAGCCCGCTGCCTAGTCTTAGTGGCGTGCACGGCCTGGCTGGAGGTACCAACTGCCGTGCCCCAGCGACTCCTGTTGTTTCGGTTCCTCCGACGGTGGCGACGACTGGGGACACTAGGGAGGTCCACCTGGTGTTCTTCAACGTCGGGAACCGAAAAGGGATTTACCAGCTCGACGGTATTAACCGAAGCGTACCCAAGACTGTCATCGGACGAATCATTCATCACCGGGCGGATCCGAGGAGGGACCCCCATCTCCGGGGGCATGAAATCGCCGAGAGTGTGGGATAGCGGCGGAACTGGTAGGGCGCACTCTTCCTTCTTGCGCAGCCGCCGTTTGCTCTTCTCGGAAGAGGCAGGCGGGGACGACGATGCCGAAGCAGCACCCGCAGATTCTGGGGGCTCAGGCTGATTCAAGCGCGCACGGATGATTCCATGGGCGCGAATGATCGTCTTGCGGGCCGTCCAGTCATTATACTTCTGGGACCCGTGGTCGGAGACCAGCTGCCATTCGTCCTCGTCGCCACTATCGTCATCTGATCTCACGAAAACACCCGCCACTTGTGCTGGAGCTGGGCCCAACCTGATTACATTGTTGTTAATCTGGTCTTGGAGCCAGTCCTTAAATACGTAGCACCGCCGGATGGTGTGCCCCAGGGCCCGATGGTAAGGGCAGTAGCGGGGGTTATCCGTGAGATGTGCCTCCTCTGGCCTCCAACACTCAGGCAGTCGCACAATCCTTTGCTCCAGGGCCCTTCGGAAATAACCGGGGACCTGATCCTCGTGAAATGAGTAAGTCAGGTATCGCGGGGCCCTGAGAGCGTGGTCTTGACGAGGGGCTGGAGGGGCCTGCTGAGGAGGTGGACCCCGATTATCTTGCCTGGGTTGTGGCGGTACATTACGCGGAGGGGCCGGCCGGTTCTGGGGCTGCCGCTGCCGGGCCGGGAACTAAGCCCGTGGAGGCGGATTCCTGTGAGGCTGTGGAGCTGGCCTCACCGGCAGCAGCTCCAACTTCCTGGGGGCCTCTATCTGGGCAACAACAGCGGGCTCAACCCTGCTGACTCTCCTTGCAGGGATCATAGGAGGCAGCGGGTGTGCCTGACTGGCCTGTTGCAGGGCTTCCTCAAGACGTTGAGCTTTGTCTGAGAAGTCCCTGAACCCTCCGGGGTAATTCTGAGTGATCAAGGAAGGGACCAGCTCGGTCTTGACGTTCCCGACGCACATTGTCAGCAACTTCTCCTGAGTCAATGGAATGTCAAGGGAATACGTGAGACCCTTCCATCGGGCGACGAAATCCGCGACTCGCTCATTAGGCCTTTGCTTGCACTTGAAGAGGTCTGCGGTACTCGTCTTCCGGGTTGTGGAACTGAACTGGTAGAGGAAATGTCTACGAAGGTCCTCCCAGCTAGTTATTGACCCGACGGGGAGCTGCTTGTACCAGGCAAATGCTGGCCCTTCCAGTGTCTGGACAAAGCAGCGAAGCTTAGCGGCCTCCTACTGCGCCGGAGTTCCCAACATAGGCCCGCACCTCAAGTTGAAATGGGCCAAATGCTGTGGCAGATCTCCAGTCCCGTTGAAGGGGGCGAAAGTGGGGTTCCCGAATCCCGGAGGTGCCGGCATGTCATCCACCCATGCTGGGTATGGCTTGCCATCTGGTGGGATCGCCACTTGCCGAGTCTCCAAGGCTTCCAAGCGGGCGATGAGTGCCGACATCGGATCGTCTGGACATGGGTTCCAGTCCTGGCGAGGATCTCTAACCACGAGCGCATTGCATGGCTCTTCAATCGGGTCGTCGACCGGGTCGTCGAACTCGGCAGCTCGTGGGATGGCGGGCGGAGCGACCCTCGGGGCAGCGGGAGGAATCCGAGCGGGGTCTCTCAGGTAGTCACACCGTTCGGGAGGGTGTGGTGAAACATACCGCGCCCTCTTTCCATAGGCAATGGCCTCTCCCCTGTCGGAAAACACGGCATAATCACGGTTGCCTGGGAGAGTCTTGTCGAGGAGTGGTTGTTCCTGTCCCTGCTGTCCTGGCCTAGGATCACCGTAGTCAGGCCGCCGCTCTGCAGCGCGCTCGGCGAGGAGCTGGTAAACTAGCTTCTTCTGCTCGGGGAGCTGTTGACGTAGCGTGGCCTTTTCGGGATCCTCATCTGCCCTCTGTATGGAGGCAGATGGGTCGGCGGGCTTTATAGCCCCGCCGTGCTCTTTACCTTTACTGACGTTTCGGCTCAACGTCAGTGCTTCAGTGGGTGTGGGGAGACCCAGGAGGTTCCTCTGGTGACGAGTAACTCTCACCGATGGATCCAACGACGGCTTGTCTTCGGGGGGAGATCCCCCGTCGAGAAGTTCCAAGCCGTTCCCCTCTCCCGACAGGTCAGCCATATTGACCGTTTCCGTCCCTAGGGATGTACCCTCAGGGCCACCCAGCGAGTCGGGCTGTCGGCGAATCGCACTGAAGCGCAGGGCAGCGTACTGCCCCCATCCACGGATATACACGTGGGGGGTGGCTTCCTCGATAACCTTTCGGAGTACTTGAAAACACTCAACGCATCGTTGTTGGAGGGCCTCGTGGTGCCCAAATGACCCGGGGTGCCGAACCGCGGGGAGCGTGGCCAGGTCAATATGACGGCACTGCTCACCAATATCCTCCAGGTGTGCTTGACTCCAGGGATATGTCATTTTTAGGCAGTGAATATGGGATTGATTCTCCCGGAGAGTTCGGCGGAAGCATTCAAACTCATCCGGGGTGAGCGATTCTGGTGCATCAAAGTCCGGTCCTGCGACTGGCCAAAACTTCTCAGGGAAGTGGCCCTCTACAAGGATGGTCCAGAAGCTCCACGACTCAAACTCGGGACCCAGGTCTTCTTGTTCCCCTTCAGCGACTGGGAATGGACGGGGAACCAGCAGTGGTGCCGAGGTGGGCCACTGGGCCGGCGGGCTGGCCAGTGGTGAATACGGCGAGCAGGCAGATTGGCCTCCATATCCCGGACCGCCCTCTGAGGGTTGCGGTGCCCCAGCTACCACATCACGATAGGACGGGCCGGCAAGAGAACATCCTACCGTAGCGTCGGTGCTCACCGAGGGTGCACTAGATCGTGGCTCGACCGTCGGTCCCCAGAAAAGGTCTCCGGCTTCTCCGATCGACGCAGAAGGTGCTTCCGGAGGGGCCGGTACCAACCGCAAGCTTGATCCTTGGGGGTCTACCAGGCCCTCGCTACTCCGGATATACCTTTGAAGAGAAGCGGGGATCACATCGATCTCGCTCTCGGGGAGTACGAGGCTGACGTGCCGCATTCCTACCCCTGCCCCTGACTGGCGGGATCGGGGGGAGGGCTCCGTCGCCGAATCATACTCCGCCTCTGTATCAGAGAAACGAACCGGTCAGATCTCTGTCCGGAATTCCCTAACATTCCTCCCTCGACGTCGACGCCTCGCCTTCCTGCCCCTGGGTGGTTCTTCGGGGCATGGCTGATCTCTGTCCTGGCATCCTCTGGCCGCACCGGTGCTGGGGCCAAGAGGACTGGAAACCAAGGTGCGAGGAGCACCGGGATAGATATCAAAGGGGACGCGGGGAGAGATGATTCTGGGCAGCCCTCCGGGCCGGGATCAGAAGGTGGGATAACCCATGCCTCTTGGATCGGCCACACAGAGTAGAACTTGCTGGTGAATAGCGCTACCGCGAGGTGGTCCGCGGTGGCTATTGCCTATACCAGCAACCGGGAGAGTCAACCCAACCTGCCTTTGGGGCGGTCGGGGCCTCGATCCAGGTCGGGCATAGAAGTGCCCCTGCTCAGGATGCGCAGGGGCCTGGTGACTGGAGCCAGCAGTGGCTTGGGCCAACGCGGCCGCTGTTTCTAGGGCCCCAAGGTGGGCATCCTCTTCCGCTCGTGACCGACGTTGGCGTCGGGGCAGACGAGTGGGGATTAGCGGCGCAAGCAGGTGGAGAGCACATTCTTCAACTTGAGAAGCCTGGCGGCGGTGTCGACGTGGCTTGGCAGGAGCCCTTATCGCGGATCCCTGGAGAGAATCTCGGATAGGGTGGTCCCGAACATCCTCCACCTCATCCGTATAGGGGAGGGAGCTGTCGGAGCGTTCCGGGGATAAACTCCCGAAGCGGTTGGACGTCGAGGTTGGCAACGGTGCCTCCCTGCGCGGCCCTCGGGGGCGGCGTTGGTGGCGAGGTGCAGCTTCCTCGATGTCTAGGCGAACCATGTCCCTGGTGGGGATTACTCCCTCTTCCTCATATCTCCGCACCAAGTTGTTGATCACCCTTCTCTGGATGACCTCCGAGGGGGAGAGAGGGCGTGGTTTCCCCGCAGTTGCGGCTGCTGGGACGGCTGTGGAACGGGCGGGACCGCGCGGAGTAGCCACGTCGGTGTTTCCCCTACCCCTGCGCCAGTGGGCGGGCGGCGATCGGGCACTGGATTGGGCGACCTGATTCTTGAAAGCAGGGAGAAGAACCATTAATACTGACAGGAAAAGGAATCGACAACCAATCATTAGTGCCACGATGCCTTCCGTGGGTGGAACCCAGGCCATCGACGTCGTGAGACGGAGTTCCCGATTTCCATTCCCCAGCCCCTGGCGGGTTCCGTGCCCCAGTGCTGAATGCTCGTCCGGGAAACATGATAGTCTTCCAACACCTCTGAAAGCTATCGGTATTCTTATTGAGGAGAAGAGATTCACGTCGGGTTCACCATTTTCTGTTTCGGTGCGGATGTGCGTCGGGTTTCTGTTCTGACGCTGTTCCGCCAGGACGCGTTCACGCGTGCGCCTGTCGACCCGAGGGGATGGGAGCGCGGCTTGTGGCCCCGCAGTCCCGCTTTCCAAAGGCAGGCAGAATCCATCCCTTATTCAGGGACGTCTGCTCCTTGATTGAAACTGGGATGATGGGATGCCGGCTCCTCCTTCCGTGGACATCTCCTCGGAACTCGTCGCCTAATCCGGGTCTCCCTCATAGATTTAAGAATGTTCGTGAATCTCTTTCCCAGCGCCATATCTTCATGGACTCCGGTTAATTACGCTGCTTCCGCCTAGACGCTCCAAGGAGTCTGGTCGGGGCAGCAACCCGCGGTGAGGAGACCGGGTAGCTCTGGGTGTTGGGGGCGTGTCTTAACACTGCGGCTCTGCATGTCTGCCTTCCGTCCCTAATAGGGCTTCTCGAAGGCATGATGGCCTGAGGCATCCCACGCTGGGTGTGGGGAACTGCGTTACCTGAGGTTTTCCTCAACTTCCCATGTTTAACACGGGGTATGACGCGAGTTTAACATCCAGCGGGGACGGCATCGGACTGATCAACACGAGGAGTGGATCAGATGACAGAACCCCTTGCGGGGAACCTCTGATGCTGGGGCCAGCACATGGGCGGCTTCCCGAGTGAAGTGGAGTGGAATGAAGTGGCATGTCCCCACTGGGATGTGGCGGCCCGGGTAAGGATCACGATGGATGATGGAGTGAAGAGCTTGGACCTCGTAGAGGCTTCCTACGTACCGCGCGTTAGCGCAGATCAAAGTCAGCGTAGTTCGGATATACAGTTTAACATCATGCTAGACGATGGCAAGCCGACTCACGAGGAGGTCTAGGCTGCTGGCACGTACGAAGTGGGTGGATCACAGTTTAACGTCTTTCTGGACGATGGTGTTTGGGGCTTACACTCTAAGGAGGCCCATATGCGACAAAGCCCAGTTGAAGAGGGACTTGGGCCGAAGGTGAAATACACCTCGATCCCTGTCACGCCCCCTACTGGATTCGGCAGTGGGGAAGCACAATGGATACACACACGTGCAGTCCCCCACAAGGGCGGATTCATAGGTGAATCGACGCAAATGTGAACCCGGGAGGGGTCCACTGATGGACGAACCGACGTGAATACGACCGGGACGACCAGGTGGTGGGCTTGAACCTCAGGGAGGCTTCCTACGTACCCTGTTTAGGAGACAGGGATCAAAGTCCACGTAGTTCATTCTGTCAGGACTTACGCACTGAGGCAACCTGAGTGCGGCAAAGCTCAGTTGAAGAGGGACTTGGGCCGAAGGTGAGAGACACCTCAATCCCTATCACACCCCCTACTGGCTTCGGCAGTGGGAAAGCACAACGGAGATACACATGTGCAGTCCCCCACAAGAAACTAGGGGTTTGTAATACCCTACCCCGTGGGCGAAGGCCACTCCAATAGATCGTCCCTAAAGAGGGGCAATCCCGACATCTCTGCAGAGACGAGCGGGTGGGGGCTACATACAAACCGGGGGGGACCCTGCGTGCGAGGCATGGGATCGAGTGATGCAGACAGTTTAACGTCTTGCCGGACGAAGTACAGTTTAACGTCGTGTGTTGAGGACGAAGCGGACGGTTTAACGTCTTGCCGGACGAAGTACAGTTTAACGTTGTGTGTTGAGGACGAAGCGGACGGTTTAACGTCTTGCCGGACGAAGTACAGTTTAACATCATGTTGGACGATGGGGTTTGGGGCTTACACCTTGAGGAGGCCCATATGCTAGGCAGTTTAACGTCGTGCAGCTTGGACGAGGTGCAGTTTATCGTCCTGCAGGACGATGGATGCTTGGCAGTTTAACGTCCTGCAGCGCGGACGAGGTGCAGTTTAGCGTCCTGCAGGACGATGGATGCTTGGCAGTTTAACGTCCTGCAGCGCGGACGAGGTACAGTTTAGCGTCCTGCAGGACGATGGATGCTTGGCAGTTTAAAGTCCTGCAGCACGGACGAGTTGGTGCCGCCAATGGGTCCGTGTCACTTCGTGCGAGCCTGGAGGGCCGCACGGGAAGACAACGTACGGTGCGGGCACCCAGGATGAAGATCATCGGGCGCCACGCAGGCGGGTACCCTCAGGGGGTCAAAGGGGGCGACCCTTGGCGGTTTGCGCGCAAAAGAGGAGCTTGGCACGCAATACCGCGGGTCGGCGCGCAATTGGGCGGGCTGGCGCGCAATTTGGCCAGCGCTTTGCGCGCGGAAGACGAAGATTGCGCGCACCGGGCCTCTGATAGCGCGCAGGAAATAGAGATTGCGCACACCGGGCCTCTGATAGTGCGCGAGGGCAATGGCCCATTCTTTAACGAATGGCCACTTAGTAAGGGGGTGCGCGCAATCGGGCTGGATTGCACGCACCCAGGGGGAAATTGCGCGCAAGAGGCTTATTTTGCGTGCGAAGGCCTTTGGGTGAGGAGTTGGTCAAAGGAAAGAAGCCAAATGGTTTGCACGCGAAGGCGAACCCCGGGGATTGCTTGCGCGAAATAAAGGAGGTTACCTGAAGATCGGCATTGCGCGCGGAGGGGGCGGGATTGCGCGCACGAGCGACCCTTCGAATTCTGGCCACCTCAAAACGTCGGGGGTCGCCTTGTATTTATAGGCAACCCCGGGCGCGCAATTCGGCTCACGGTGCGCGCAATTCGGCTCGCGAGCGCGCAACGCGGCGCGGACGCGAAATAGGGGCCCGACGCGCAATAGGGCCGCGCACGGGCGTCGGGCGCGGAACATTCCACGCCGACTCGGCCCCTTGCGCGAATCCCGGAAGGATTGCGCGCGCCTCGCCAATATTGTGCGCGGGCCTCCGATATTTCGCGCAAGGCCTTCAGGCCTTCCGAAACATGCTTCTGACTCCAAATATGAGCTCGCTTTCCTCATCCGGAACTTCGTTTGAGGAGCAACGGACTTTTCCGGCGTCTACAATATCTATATTACATGATCTAATGTAATGGGAGTTATTTATAACCAACTTTTCATAGTTATTTGTCCAGAAGGATGTGGTGATGGTGAAGATACATGACCTTATGGTTGTTTATGATGTCCATCGTATGGTAAATTAGCGCATTAATAACCACAAAGAGTTCATTAACATTTCCCCAATGTTACTGTCTAGTAATTCATTAATGTCAAATTATTTTAAATATATATATATATATAAGTGATAATTATATTTTATCTATGAAATATTCTTTTAAGAATTTGATAAAAGATAAAATGTTTTCTATGTTCTCTCCCAAAGGACAAAAAATGATAGTCTAGCGCTAAACAATATTCTATGCTAGAAAAGGATCACAATAATATCGGATTTATAAACTGCAGGATTCTATCATATAGTAGCCTGGATTATCAATATATGTTCCTACCTAGAATAATATCTCACCCATGTTCTTCTATAATTATTGTTAGGTAATTATGTAACATTTTATTATAGTGATCGAAGGATGTTCTGTCACAGTTGGGTATTGGGGTTTCATCAGAAATAATATAAGGTGGGATTTCATAAAATGAAAAGGAATCCATTTTTTAAAACACAATCTCAATATCTCTTATGTCAAATATTTTTATGTAATCATTACTAACATATTTTTTTCTTACATTTTACATTCATTAAGATATTTATCTTACTATTCATGTCATGTTTGGGATATTTCCTATCATATTAATCAATTTAACATGTGTACCCAGTTGAATTGTTAATTATTATTTTTTTGATTTTTATATTTTAGGTACATTCTTATATATATACTTTTTATCGATGGAAATACATTTTAATTAATTTTATTGTTGGAAAGACATCATATTTCACCCATATCTAGTAGGGATTCCCTTTTTGGGTCTCTTCGTTATATATTTACATGTTTATGGAAGATGTGATTTTTAGAGATATGAATTCCAACGGGCTCCTTATATTTATTTTTTTTACGTTTTATTGTGTATTTCATGTTCATTGGTTCATTATTTTCTTATTGAGAATAATATTCTCTTTTTCATTTTGAATTTTGAGACTTCATGGGGGAAGAAAGTGTTATTTTTGAAAAATCTACCACACCAAACATTTTTATGTGGTATTATTTTATTTATATTATATTCAGTAATATTACCATTATTGTTAATATAGAATCCCATTTTTGTTATTTATTTTTGTTATTTATTGTTAGTTTTTACTTCATCAAAATGATTACTGCACATAGTTTATGAGGATCTATTAAACTACCCTTAATCATGGGGTGTTTCTAGTTTATTTTCTTCTGAAATATTATTTTATTGATGTGTATATTTAAGTTGATTCCAAAACATGTGATACTCATAAGAAAATATTTAAGTGAATATATGGTTTGCGTGATAGAATATGACATTTTAATTCCTATAAGAAATCATTTGGAAAGTGTCTTTGTGTTTTTATAATATTAATTGACCACTTTTTCAGGTTTAGGAAATGATTTCTCGATATGTGTGGCCCAAAATAATTCAGAAGGAATTTTTATCCTAATAATTGGTGTATGATTTTAAAATCATTTCTTGATCCCTAGGGCCAAATAAAAATACATTCGCATAAGAATAAACATTATGATTTTATCTTTTCATATATTTTAAATACAAAATAGTTTGGGTTATTTCTCTACCACTTCATTTGACTCGCCCTAGGAAAATTTCATTTTAATTCTCCATAATCCTACCTTAAATTATATGGATTCTTTTCATGATATTTATCCATTTCTCAATTGGAATATTTTACGATTCTATTCCCTCCCTTTTCTATTCTTTTTCTCTTCTTACATGGCTTGGTTACATCATATACAATCCATAATGTGAGAGTTGGATCATGTGGATTGTTTATTCTGATATCCTAGTGTAGGGATGGACTTCAGAACCATTTTTGTCCCATATTTGAGTGTTTCATCACATTTTTATATAGATGAGGTTTGTGTTTTAATCAATTTCCATTATAAAAATACAAAAAATAATTCTCAAGATGTTTTTATTTATTTTATTTTAATTTTTTATTTTTTCTAGTTAAGAATGAGTTTCTATAAGACTTTTAAAGTAATTGTTTTGTTAAAAAATGGGTTTTTATATAAAATAACATTTATAGAGAGAATATATGTTGTTTAGAGCGATTATCTCATGAGGGGGTTAATTAAGTACCTAATAAAATATTTTTTTCCTAAATAGGTTCAAATAAAATCCACCAAATAATGAAAAGTTTTCTAATTAATGGAAATAGAAGATCAATATATGTTCTGATATTTTAAGTGATTTCTCAAAGAGTGATAAATTACTCATTAAATTAATATATCGATATTATATTAACTTTTTAAATCATTTTAATTAACCAATAACATATATAAAAAATCATCATGACTAACTATGAATGTTGTGGTTTATTTTACAGTTTGAAATAAATTCATTTTAATGATTAGAAATAAAACAGAACAAAATGTGCAGTAGAATAAATAATAGCGGTTCAACATCAATTCAATCCTATCCTCCCTATTTAGAAATCACCAAAATTAAGGAATATTATATAAGGTAATGTTTTTCCATAACCTATATTGGGTATACATAATAGTTGACTAGCTATCTAGGCCATAAATGGACCTCTTTCAAAAAACAATGGGAAATAAATAAACACATGACACATAAGGAACTCTTCCACAACATGTGGTAATCATGTGTAATGTGGTTCTTGAAGATACTTAGTATCTTCCAGTTAAATTAGATGGGTCATTGTCTATTAAATGAATAGAGTAAATCACACATTGCTCTATAAGTAATGGAAACAAGTATAAAGATAAAATTAAAGATAAATAAAAGAAGTTTTTTGTTTGATTTGCTCTGATGCTTTTCTTTATTCAGATATATCATAAAGATCAGATCGTTTTTTTTCTCATTATATTGAAATGAAATATAGTTTCATAAGCTCTATTTTCAATGAATTTAGGGAATGAGCTGGATGTTCTGTTGTCTCAACTATTTAACTGTTAGTGGAAATTAAGGATGCTTCATGTAAATCACTTTTATAAAGTATCAAACTTCATCATGTATTTACTTTCTTGTCCATCATGTCTCTCACAACACATGCACTAGGGAGTCTTCCTCTTATTATATCGGTATCCCAGAAGGGTATCCGTTTAAAGTAAAAATATTAGGATTGTCTTCCCCATGTACCGATTGATTGAAAAAAACATTAATGCATAACAGAAATAGTTTAAGAATAATAATTAAAATAGTTAACATCAATAAACTATATAATTTATACATTAGAAGTATTTAATTCAAATATAAAAATAAACAATAAGTATGACTCTTATAGTGGTGAGATAACTCTATTGAAGTCATGGGCTGGAAATGATTCAGGCCAATGTTGATTCAATATGATGGAATAACATTATCAATGGTGACTTGTCTTAATGGTTATTTATTATAATACTTTGTAAAACAATTTAATGGTGGATCATCGAATAGTGACTTAATTCTGACTATGAGCATTTCCCATATATAGCTAAATTTTCAACATGGTGGTGACACATCATTTACTATTTTTGTTTTCAACACATATTCAAATTTTCATCCAGATAGTGATTATTCTCTGATGGTGAATCATTTTTCATGGTGACTCTGCCTCAATAGTAAGTCAAGTTTAGCGGTGGGAAGAGTCTAATGGTGGGTCATTCGAACAAAATTCCAAAAATTAACCAATCTAAATTACAGGATAAATTGATATCATTAAGAATAAAATTCATTAATAACATAGGATACATGATTCTATGATCATTACAACAAGGTTTCAAACTATCTTCAACATTTTATGAAAAAAATAAAGAACTTTTAAAAACCATATATATAATAAAATGTGGTGTTAAAAGATATAACCTTAGAACTTAAAATTTTTTTTGTGATAGTTTGATAATAAATATAACAAATACATTACGTAGAAAATAGATTCAGAGATAGTTATTAATTTAATGACATATGGTATCAAAGGTAGTTAAATAGTAATAAGTATCAGAGTTAATTAGAAATATTGATTCAAATAAAAGATATTATCATATGAAAAAAATTGTAAAAATAATAAATATATTACATAGAGTCATATTACCCCTTTTAGGATTATGAAAAAGTTTAAATAAAAAGGGAAATGAAAAAAATAGGAATAAGAATGGAATTTTGATTGAAAAATGAAATTGAATTACATACAAAATAACACAATAATAGTCATACGAATACTATTTATCAATGAATAAATTTATAATGTCAATGCATTTTAATCTTGTTATTAGGAAGAAGGTGTGGTTTTCATTTCCCCTTTTCATAATAATAAGTTTCTTCAATAGAAGCTGACCAAACCATAGGGATAGTCACAGGAAAAATACGTAGAGAGGATTTTCTCGAATAATGATAGGCCTGAGATGTAGGACTGCTCTCTGGGATTCAAAATGAAATGCCAGAAATTAGTAGGTAAGGTTGAACTTTGATCTCTAGTAACAACTAGTTTTAATAACACTAGATCAAAATTTGAATGGGTGAGATGAGAAGTATATGGAATGAAATCCGGATCCACAAATATGGTTCCAAAAACATAAAGAAAGGTTTTCATAAAATTGAATAATTCCTTGATATTATTTTTCCCCTTTTTATAGAATCAAGATTGTTATTTTCATTCCTCCATAACCAAAATTAGCACTAGGGTCACCACATTCAGTTGGATCATTTTCTCATTGAATGCTTGAGTGATGGTATGCCTTCAGAGGTTCTGAGTAAAAAATAATAATTGAGAGATTAGATAATGGTTAGTATAAATCCCCTAAATATAATACTTTATAAAAATTTTAATTTTCTCTCTATCATATTTAAAATAATTTCTATATTCCCTAACTATCACATGAACATGATCATTGTTATGTAGTATTTCTCTCAAACATTCCTAAGGGATATTAGGCACATCACCTGAAACACCAGGAATCCCTTCTCTAGCCACGGAATGAATTAACTCAACATCAAAATGAGGATGTGGAGTAGTTGATGTAGAATCCATAGAAGAATGATTCTCCACGATCTCTAGAAAATCATTCATATTATATGAAAATTAAGATATAATATCATCCAATGTATATCTCAATGCATTCATCTCATTTATGTGTCCAAGTACTAGTTGGATACCACTGAGACGGTGGGTGAATAATTGTTATTCATTTTTTTTAAATTCTTTTATTTTTTATTCAAACTCTATTAATGAATAATGTCTCAATCCATCATATTTAATACTTAGCCTCACATGGTAGTAAATTACATCAATGAAAGAAAAACGCATGGGGATTTAAAGTATTAGTATAAGAAACCAACTCCTTTTCATGTTGGTTAGACCCCCCAACACGGATTTTCTAATATATTAGAAGGTGATTAAAATAATAACTGATTTCCCCCCATACCAAACTACCTCCAGTAGTTGGTTAGACCCCCCAACTACACATTTAATGTGATTTTTTGGTTCCCCAATCACAAATTTCATAAACTGGTTAGACCCCCCAACTCTAGATTTCAACATTAGATGGAATTATCAACTATAGAAATATCTATTGAAGTTCTTCCTCTTCAATAATGTTGTATTACACTATCTTCTTTACAACATCATATACATTTTCACTGATGATGAACATTTCCATACACCTTTTCACTGAGGATGAAAATTTTGAAAAAAAATGATCATAGTATATGATAAGATGAATCAGTGTAACACTGATTTAGAAATAATTCTTTCATCTTCAAAAGACCCGGACTCACTGTACACTAAAAACTCGAATACAAAAATCTTCTGAAATAATACTCTGGTTTCAAAATAAAATCACTTCCCAATCAATGCTTTAATAATTATGTATGTATTTAATACACTACATGTCCTTCTAATTTTATGTATTCATTAATTCATGTGCATGTAAACAATATTATGAAATGTATAGAGCCTATATAGATATACACTTCTTTCTTGTTTCTTATAGTTATTATTTAATCAAATGTGTATAAGAATACACATTCATTCACACTTGAACAAAATAAAATTTTCTTCTTCACTCCTTGGTTCAATGTACATTGTTTAAGAACATATAAAGTGCACTGACGTATAGTTTTATTAAGTGACGAAATAAACATGTGAAAATGAGATTACGTTAAATTATTCCCACTCATTGTTCAATTATCTTTATCCACTACTTCTCTTCATATAATTTGATCATGCAACAATGTGTCACACTATCTCTTAATACCACACTAATTTACAATAACTAAATCACTTCCAAAATTCAAAAAAATAGTCTTCTCAACTCTAACTTATATATACAATAACAGTACACACTATACACTTCTTCCATGTTAATCAAATGTGACTTGTTCTATTATGTTTCACCTAAAACAGACTTAATTGTGAGTTTATTATCCTTCAAATAATTGTTTTATTTCATAATATTAATGGTTATCAATAGTGATGGTTCGTGAGAATATTATATAGAACCTTCATGAAAAAACATTTACTATTTTCTTGCTTATTATTCATGAAACAATTTCATGGAAATTGAATTCCTCACATAATAGTATACATGAGTCCTCAATCACCTTTGAAAAATAAGTTATGGAAACTAAAACATCATGATATTAGGATATATACTATTTCTCTCTCTCAAATATTCTATCAAATATGTAATGAGATATCATATGAGATATAAGATATAAAATTACACATGATATCAATAGGGATATTTATCAGATACTTTGAATGACTCAAGGCCTTTGAAAATCATGGATATCCATATTTTTATTTACCTCATGAAACACTTCCATGAATCCCAAGACATCAACATATTTGGGAAAATTTTATCCTCAAATACACAACATTGTTTCAGTTTTATCTTCTTTAACACACACAAATGATGTTTCATGTGATTCCATATATCATCTATTTTTTTGAAAACTCAAATGAAACTAAAAGGTTTGGGTTCAATTGATTTTTGACATTGATCCATGACGATTATGATGCACTGGACTCCTGGAGAGCTCAAGGTAGGTGATGATCCCAACACCATAATCAAACATCCTAGAATAAATAGATCGTTGGGCAAGTTTATTTCCATATTATTTATAGGAATATCTAATATGTCTGAATCTTCCCACATCAAACTGTACATAGTATTCTCTTTCAGTTATATTAAAATATGATTCCTTTGACCAAATGAATTGGTTATAAATCTCTCCTCATCCATGCTGGCATATCCTCATTAATCTTCCTCCCTCCACCATAGTGACATCCTGCACAATGGCTTGCATCTGATACCATGTGCCTATCTAGGTGTTCTCATGTAACACAAGATCACTTATAACAAGTGTGAGAGGTATCACATGGACACCTAAGTAGTGGTGTGGGACCCTCATGCATGGATAGTATAATTAACCATATTTTTTTATATACTCAATTAAAAAGTAATACATCTTCCATTATATTCAAATCCAACAAGCTCAAACCATCATAAAAAAATATAATCAAAATTTTAAAATCACTTATTATTTTTTTAATTAGTGTAGTGAAAAATATTTCAACTAAAAACCCAATGAAACACATCATTGTAACATCATATCAGTTCTATAAATATCATAATAAATCCCTAAAACATTTTGAAATATTTCATCCTCATACTCATTGAAAAAAAATGAAATTCACCAAATACTTGAATAACCATTTTTTTTTCAACACTCAAATTATGTCAGTATGTTTATTTCTATTTATATATATCATTTGTCACGAATATAGAGGTGAATTTAGTAGTTTAACCATCAAGTATCTTTTTCTTCATGTTAGTTTTTTAAAATAGAATAAAACGTCATTCGAAAAAATCAATGATATTTAAATTAATAAACTCTAAGACTACGTGGGAAATACCAATATTGAAAAAAAAAGAAAATTCAACAAATCATAAATTATATTCAATTATAATTTTTCATACCATTAACAAATGTGAATAAAGAGAATCATAAAAGGAAAATAAATTGACATATATTTTTAATAGATTTTATGCACACATCTCAACAAAATTAATCAGAATGTTCTTGTGGAAAAAAACAAATAGCTTAACCTTTTCAATTCTAATTAAAAATATGAGAATAATCATTATTTTCACAATAATTTGAATATTTGACATCTTCAAATCATTTATGATACCTTAATGAGATACATCTATCTCCATCAAATTCTTTTATGTCAGTATAGAATAATTTATATGAGATAATAAAAAGTATCCTATTTGTTACATAGAAATAGGAATCTGAATGAGAGTTTCTTATCATCCTTTATTTTAACATCTTCCTTTTAAAATAAAATTTGAAATATTTCTCCTTCATCTCTTAAGATATTATATGTTTCATGCAATTTTTTGTGTCATACCCAATATTTTCACAACTTTCACACAACATAATATTCAATTCATCATTTGTAGATGATTACTCATCATCATTAAATTATATTTATTTCACTAATTTCATTTTCTTTTACTCTAATAAATTTGAAATATTTTTCAAATTACTCGAAATTCTCACACAATAAAATTTTGAATGTATCTTTCTTCACTTCATAACTTCACCTATCAAATTCATTTTGAGAAATTTCACTTAATAAAAAAGGATTTGATTTCTTAGCATTGTGGCCTTCTTGAACACATATTACAAATACTTCATTCAAACATTCATATAAGTTATTCATTGATAGATTAAATTATTTATTTCTTGCATGATTTTTTTATGGTAATCTGACCTTATCCATACACTATTTATCCTCATTTATTCAGGCCTCAATAATGGTTATTACATGTTATACTAGCATGAATAAGCATTATGAACAAACTCTCCACAACACCAAAATTTTCTTTTGAACCATGATCTTCTATAATGATAATGATTCATATTTGAAGATTATAGTTGTTTATTTTTCACATATTATGGATGTGTCTACGTAGGAGAAAACCTTTTGGATGAAATAGAACATTTATCCTTCATAAAAGATATTTTATCATTTGTTCTTTTATTCTATATAAAAATAGTCTTGACTTATATACCTTCATTTTTAGAAACACCTCATGTACATCGAGATATTTAGTCTAGAATCTAACTCTCTCCATAGAACATTATTTTAAATTGGTAAATAAGATGATCCATTAATCTCAACATATTTTGTGAAGTATTAATACATATTATAAAACTCAAATTTTCCAATAGGGAATAAAGATTTTGTCTCATGTAATTCTTCCTATTTCTTGAAAAGTATTTCATAGATATCTTTTACCATTTTTAGAAATTAAGCTAATTTTAGTTGGTTGTGTTAATTGTTTTTAACAAATAAAGGTCATTCCTTGTCAATATATTTCATTCCAATAGTTTTCAACTTTCCTTATAGATCATCTTGCATCACCATATTTTCTCTTTTTTCATTAAGATGAACCTTCTATTTCCTGACATGTATTTTATTTTCAAAGGTCATATTGTCAATTTATATATTAAGAAATCTCTTTTACTTATTGAGTTTCATATTTTCAACAATTATGGATTCCATATTTTATTTTAACATCCATTAAAAATTTATTATATCATCACCTTCATCACCATTAAACTAGTCTCTAGATTTCATTGATTCACCAAAAAAAATCACATATTATTCATAGAATATCTAAAATATTCTGAATCACTACATAATGGTGTAAATTTATCCATTTATCAAGCCATAATATTTCTATTATTGGAAGTATACCTCATATTTGGCTTCTTAAACTTCCTTTTTTGATACTTCTTATCCTCTTCATCAGATTCAGTATCATCAACCATCTTCATTGGATAGTTATCAGAAAAATGGAAAATCTTTTGAGAATTATAGAACTTTGGTTATTGTTTTCTTTTTCATTTCCATATCACCCTCTTTATCATTCATTTAAACAATTAAATTATCAAACTGAATTCCAGTTTAGCTTTTTTATCCTCATAATCACTTGATTATATTTCTTCATTTATTTTATTCTTAATATTTATCGTGGCTTCAAATTCCATATTATCTCTTTCTATTTTATTGAATTATAGTACATTTATCTTATCAAATAACATGAGAGTGTTATTAAATTCATCCAATGATTGATCTTATCTCCATTTTGGTGTTGATATTTTTAGTTGAATATATCTTGTAAATTCCTCAAAAGCCTCTGCACTATAGTAGAACCATTTATATTATCACTAAAACCTATGATATTAATGAAAATTTCATATTCTTTAGTAAAGTACTTATCAATACATTCATTTTCATCCATTTTTATATATTTTAACTTGCTTCACATGATTTTAAATTTTGAAAACATCTTTGATATCACAAATCTCCTCGGCTATTCGAAGACCCATAACTTTTATATATACCTTTACTGAAGAATCCTTAAAGATTTCATTTTTTGAGTTTCCATAGACTTAAATATTTCACTTATAAAATTGTTTCAAATAAAAACCCCAATTTATTGTTGGGAAACCCACTATTGTTGTATCTCGTAATTCTGGTCTTTGTGACAAATGGTAAGTAAGAATCACATTCCTAAAAATAGTGAAAGTTCATGCCATCAAAAATAGGAATTCCTTGGTTTTTAGTGAATTCAAATTCTCCAATTTTTATATTTTTTCTTGGTCTATGGAGGGTACCCTATTCTTTAATAACAATTTATGTGTCCAAGGATTAGTTAGATAACACGTAGTGGGGGTGAATCAGTGGTTTATTGTTTTTATACATTCTTTTACTATTGATTCAACCTCTGTGACTTATTAATGTCTTAATCAATAATCTTTAATACTCAACCTAACCTAGCAAGAAATATAAATAAAATAAATCACACCACATAGGGATTTACAATGTTCAATGAAAACACTTTATCCTTTCTAGGTTAGTTAGAAACCCCAACATAGATTTTTCACTATATAAGAAGGTGATTACAATAGTAAATTTTTAGTCACCCCCCCAACAATAAAATTGTTATACTGCATAGTTCCAGCCATTCTTCAATAGTTTTTTTATACCCACAACATAAACTTATTCACCCTGATTGGTTATACCTCCTAATCAATACTTATAGACATAGTCAGACCTTAATGATGCATCTATCTATATTAAAAGCCTTGAACCACTTTAGAAAGATATATTGAAAATACTCCTCGGCAAGATTGGTGGATCATATTATCTTGTGTAGAACATCATGTACCTTTGAAATAATTAGAAACTTGTTCTAATAAAATATGATCATAGTACATAATAGTCTTCTTATTTGAAAAAACAGCTTGGGAAAGAATTAATTACACTGTTGAAGACCTGGCCTCACTGAACACTAAAAACATGTATACCAAAAACTATCTAAAATAATACACTAACTTTAATCTCAAATAATTTCACACCAATCAAGCAATATATATTTCATTTGAACCTCTTCAAACATCATTCATGTATTTAACAAAATGTAGGGACTTCTCATTTTATGAACAAATTAATTCATGTGCATCCAAATAATCATATGAAATGTATATTACTTTTGAAAATATACCCTAACATATTGTTTTTCCATGTGATTATATAATCACATGTGTAAATTCATACAGATCCACGAACACATACACTAACTCAATTTACCTTAATCACTCCCTAATTATCTATACACCGACTAAGTAAATATTAATGTTCTACCTTCTCGTTTTCTTATGTCTTAAAGAAAACATGTTCATATGAGAGTACTCAAAACAATTCACAAATACAGTTTCATTCTCATGATCCACCATTTCTCATATTGTAAGAAGATAATGAAGTAGTTTGCTACAATGCCTCATCACACCACAGTCCTTTTCGAGAACTCAAGAACATCCACAATCCAAAAATTTTATTCCTAACTAAAAAACAATTATAAAAATAGTACATGATGTATCTTTCTTCTACACAAAACAAATGTGACTTATGAGAATTTTTTTAATATAAAATAGAATAAATCGTGGGTTTAATATCCTTCACATAACATTTTTTTTCAAAATAAAAATGCTCTGTGATAATGAATGTTTTTGAGAATATTATAAGGATCCTTCATGTGTATAGATATAATAGTTACTTCTATATTCTTCACAAAAAAGGTTTTCTGAAACTGAAATCCACACATAATTGTTTGTGTGAGTCTTTATCACATTTGGAAAGCAATTCATGGAAACTCAAACAGCATGAAATCTCAAGATCTACAATGTATCTCTCTAAATACTTATCTCAAATTTCTAATGAGAACATAGATAAGGGATTAACAACACATTGAAAAATGATCTCAACCGTGATATTTAAAATCTATATCCACTGACTCAGTGCCTCTAAAAATATTGGAGAGCCATCTTTTTCATCCTCTCATGAAACACATCCTATCATTGAGAGATGTCTCCATCATCAAAGAAAATATATTATCTCATACACTTTATTGCATAAATTTTATATTTGTTAACACATGAAAATGAAATATCATGTTATTTATCCCATCATTGAATTTTTAGAACACTAAAATAAAACTTGAGATCTTAGGTTCAATAAATGTCAAAAATTATACATGATGATCCCAACACACATGACTCCTAGAGTTACTGAGGTTGGATATGAGATCAATGCAATGATAAAATTTCCTTTAATAAACAGATCAATAACAATGATAATTTTAATGTTTTTAAATGTGGATCTATAGTGTAAGCAACATCCCACATCAACAGGTACATCAGTCACTCTTTCCTTTATATTATATGATGCTTCCCCATCTAAAAGTCATTGGTTATCATGTTATACCCATATATGCTTGAACTACCCCATGCCTAAGCCTCCATATACCACCATGTAACCCTCTAAAATGGACTTCCCCCACTCCCATACACTCGTCAGTGTTCTCCCATAAAATACATGGTTCCATATGGCTGGACTGAGAGGTAGAACATGAACACATCTATAGTGGTGTGTTTCCCTCAAGGATGGCTAGTACAATTGTCTATTTCTATTATATAAAAACCATTAAAAGGTATTCCATCTTCCATAATATGAAATCCAACCAACTCAAACCCACGTGAAAAATGATAAACAAAACATTTCAATTCTCTTCCTATTTTTATTTCATTAATTGTAGTAAACATTGTGTTAACTCTATCAACAAATGAAACATGTATTTGGAATATCATATCAGTTATAAAATCACCACAATAAAACATTAAAACATATTTAAATATTTAAACCTAACACTCATTGACAAAAAACATAATTCATCTGACATTTTATCCCTATAATGACTCAATGACTCAAGGTAATTGATTCCTCAATAAAAAAATCAAAATTAGATATAATAAATTATCTAAAAACTTTCTATTTCATATCTTATAGGAACATAAATAGGTAGTGATGAAACAACGTTTACATGAAAGGGTGTAGATGCAACAGTAAGTGGCACAACAACCTTATCTAGCTCCGAACTAGTAGTTACATCAGAAGAAAGTCTTTTTAGTTTCTTTATAATATCTATATGATCTCCTAGGGATCCCTTATCATCTATCTCTTCTCGAATATCATGTCAACCAGGAAATGGTAGATGTTTACCATTATCATAATCAGTGTTGTCTATAAGAAGTATATCATATCCTAGAATCTTATCAAATTATTTATACACAGATACAATCGTCATAGCTGAAGACACACCATATTCCATACCAACTATTGGTTTAACAACTATAAACCCAACAAAAACACATAAATCACCCAAATACTCAATAGATATCTGAACATTAGTTATAGGAACACCACGATTTCCATCAATAGGATTAATAATGTGACTGTCCATTCTTGGGGGATTCTCCCTCTCAACTGATATGTCTTTATCATGTACATTCTCTCTACCCACATGATAAAAAAATATGGTTTGGTCATAAAATCTTGAGAAAACATATAATCATGGAGGGTGATTAGGGCCTAAAGAATATAAACATCCTCAAAACAAATGCATATGAAGGACTATCATAGAAAGAACCTCCATCACTATTATCCCAACCACCATCCTCTTCATATTTTCCACCTCCATTTTCTTCTTCAACTTCTACTTATTATTATTTTTCATCTCCATTATGATAATTTTTATCTCTTTCATGTTAATTAAAATATTTAGAAGTTATCATAAACTATTATTCAATGAAAACACTATTTATTCTTCCACACATCCTTCTTTTTAAGAGGGTCTCTCTGACAGAGAGAGATCTTGGAGGGTTCAGATCTTCATAAGAAATAGTAAGAGGACATTTGGGAATTTCTAGGTCAATACCATCATCCTCTAAAAACTCTTTATCCTTGTCACTGGGGATAGAATCCTCCTCCACCTCATTTAAATTTGGAAACACCTCATCTAGCATTATTCCAGCATCCATAATACGTTTCAGTTTATAAGGGTGATCAACTAGATTGAAATCCTCAAACATCATGTCACCATTATCAGTCCTCTATTTATTCCAGGGGTTTTAACATATCTTCATTATTTTCAAAATGATTTATAACAGAAAATCCTCATCATTTTACCTTTGTTTTTTTCACCATCAACCAATCCTTTTGCCTCTATCATGGATAATATAAACATGGGATAAATTAGTGAATTTTACTAGAATATGTCTTGAATATCTCCATCATGTGATTCATTAGGTATCTGCATTGATTAAATTTTTCTCCTTTATTCATGTGATATAAAATTTATACATCTAGATACATTATTATGGTTAAATCCACCTTAATCAAGAATATAATATATATGACAAACATGAAGAGAAAACCAAATTCAAATTCAAAAACTATAGAAGTTTTTATTTTTACATTCCAATCTCTACTCAACTCTTACAAGGCATCCTAAAAATCCAAGTTATTAATTTCACTTATAATTGTTCTATGATAGTCATTTCAAATCCATTTGTGAGGTACTTTCAAACACCATGTCTAATTTCTAGAATAGAAAATTACATTTTGAATGTTTATTTTATGTCTAAACCAGTCTTTATCTTCATCAAAAATGAACTCAAAATATTGATGGCATTTATGAAATAATCCATGATGGAAGGAAATTTCTTTATTAGATAATCACTCTACCCAAACATGTTTTTTCCAAACATCAATCACTAAAAAATTTCTTGATATCATCCAATCACCATGGAATTTATTTTCGGATACCACTATATGCTTCGTATGTAGTGGGTTTACTATGAAAATAGTAACTAGATGTCTAGACTCTCTATTCAACATCGTTGAGGGAAACAACTTGGTTAAAGATGATTCACCATCCCTCTTCACTCTAACAATATTTATCATCTTGGAAGGTTTGGGGGGACCTGAGGGCAAGTCGACGATTGAGATATAATAATTTTATATAAGGCTCTAGTGTATGGCGGTTCGGAGTGAGCACTGTAAATAGACAAGTAGCATTCATTATTCACATGAAAAATAATTATTTATAATGATCCAAGATCACAAGATTATGAATAAAAAGCTCATGATCTTTCATAATAAAAAAATACATGAGAATAGTGATATTATAATTTTAATGAATAAATAATTATGATGTTATGATAGAGTTTATCATGAACTAGAATATTGAGGACTTACAAATCTATAGCACGCTCCAAGAATTCTTAATGGATTAAGTAGATTTCAATGTCATTTGGATGATATAAAGGGATATAATGATGTTTAATACAATAAAAAAGTAGAAAATAATTTATAAGGGATTTTAATGTCGATTAAATATATATAATGGGACACACTAATATTTTCCCATGAAAGAAGGTAAATAGATTATCATGTAATCTGTACTATCTATAATGGTGAAAGGGTAAGATATATTTTACTATGTTCCATAAAAAATCATATATATATTGATTTTTTTAATAAATTAATTTTGGTAGGTTTACAGTAATGGTTAATGTTTTATAGGATTAAAGGACTTCTTCAACAAGGATGATTCACTCTAGTACTATGATCATGCAGTGAACATGGTTGATTAAATCATGGTAATGCAATTTTATTTTTATTCTGCAATGAGTTCAACATTCTAGGTTATCAATCTGTAATATTGTTATATGACCTATATTGTTGAATGCATTTAAGGATATATATACACGGTGGAATAAAACATACATCAATTCAAAACAAGGTGTAACTAGAATGACTCAAACCGTGTGGTTTTAACATAAAATGAACATTGTATTCATTTATTGTATCATATTTCAGTTTAATATTTTTATTTATAGTGTTACTAACATATGAATTGTTTTATTATACATGTGGATTATTTTTCTCATGATGGGGTAGATTTTTTTAATCTAATCAAGCTGGTGGATGATTGGTCTTTAAGGATGTAACTGAGATAACAACAATAAGGAAATGGGTCAACAATTTATAAACCCATCATGAAATTTTGTATTCCTGCTACTTATTTTGAAAAAAATCACCATTTTAAAAAATATTATCATTAAAAGTTCCTTTTTATTATTATCTAATTTTTTTCACTATTATTTATGGGAAAATATATTTTACCTTCAATCGCATGAAACAATCGTGAAAATAGATAACATGGTGCTTTAGGATCAGGCATTTCAAGACACATATGGTTTATTTTTTCCATCCAAAAGTAAAATTTATTTCTTTTATATATTGTTGTAGATAGTTGAATGAAAAACTCACATAAGATACTCAATCTCCCACACCTCAATTTGATGGTCGATGTGAATGGTATTACTTGAACGGTGTGTTTTTAGTTTGTAATTTACACTTTAGTTCAAAACACACATCACATACTATAAAATGATCCAACATAGTTTTATTGATTTAATACATTAAGAAAAAAATCCAAATACATTTGGGATGTGTATGAATAACACACACCTAAATCAGATACATGATGCGCTCGGTATGACTCAATGTGTCTCTTGTTATTTTAAAATTTACATTTATGTTCAAAAAACATCACTCATGGAAAAACCAACAATTGTTCTCATGTTGTATATATAATTTTGGAAATAAATTCATATATCAATTGTGATATGTAGGAATAGATCTCATATAAACCTATAACACATTGTGACATGTATGATTCAACATTCATGTTACCAGATTAAAATTATATTTTAGTAAATTACACATGTGATGGAATAAAAACCAAGAAGAAACATTCATGTAATTTTGATAATTTATAAAAATGATCCATATGACATTTTGATCTTGTAAGAATCAACCACTCCTCAATATGATGAATGATTGGACCATTAGGACCACAAAGTTCATATTTTAATTTAAAACTACCATTAATTTAACTAAAAAGAAAACTAACATACCCAAAAGTAGGAAAACAGAATCAGATTATTTGTATAATTTATAAAAATAACCCATATGTCAGTTATGATTTGTAGGAATCATCTTAACCCTAATTGGATACACTAGGTTCCCAGTTTGAAACAAAGTGTCTGTTATGAGTATAAAATAAACATTTTAGTAAAAAAATATCTCTCACAAAAAACAGGTAAAACATGATCAGATTGATTTGATAATTTTTGAGATTGATTCATAATTCATTTTCGACTTGTATAAATCAGTCTCACGTACCCACATATAATGGGACCAATATAACTGGATGTGTGTCTTTGTGGTTTAGAATGTCATTTTAGTAAAAATAACCAGTGTCGTACTCAATAATGAGAAAAAGCATTCAGACTATATTGATACTTTAGTGAAATTATATATATGTGACTTCAGACATATAGGAAACATTTTCACCTCAATCCAACCCACAGTGTGACTAGTATGACTCTATCTATGTCTTTTCATTTAATATTTACCACAATTTTAGTAAAAAATTCAAGTAACATACTCAAAACTAATAAAACAAATTTATATTGTTAATATATGTTAGTAAAAAAACCATATGTCATTTTTAATGTGTATAAATCATTCTCACCTAAATATACTAGAGGATGTGCCTAGTATAAATCAATGACTGCATTATCAATTTTAAATTTATTTTTTCCAAAATGGTTCACTCACTAGAAACCCAAAAAAACATTCAAGGATTTTCCTAATAATTTAGGAAAATGATTCATAATTCATTTATGATGTTTAGGAATCAATCTCACAACAAACCCACACATGATGTGAATAGTATGACTCATAATTTGTGTTTTCAGTTTAAAATACCATTTTAGTAAAATAACACATGTTATATACCCAAAATATACAAACACATTTAGATTGTTTTGATGCATTAGGAAAAGGACCCTTATGACATTTTAGATGTGTAAGAATCATCCATACCTCAATCCAATACATGGTGTGAACAATATGAATCCAAGTGTGTCTTTTTAATATTTAAGTGTCATTTTAGTTTAAAATGAAAAATCACATCACCAAAACCAAGAGAGAAATCCTATATTGTTTTCTCATCATTCTATGAGCTATTAAATGATTAATTTACTTATCATTTTTATCTTATACTTATGTATTTAATTTTTACATAGATAATTCTTGAAGATGAACAAAACATTGTGTGACGTGCAAGAAACAACCACAACACAATCTAAGACATATTGTTTCTAGTATTAGACAAAGTGTAGTTTAAAATTAATAGTTTTTATTTAGTTTATTTTATTATTATATTACCATCATGTGAATTTTTTTATATATGCATGTTAATTTTCTCAAGCAAAGGTGGTTTTTTATTTTATGTAGGTGTCTTATTTTTATCTAAAATAGTGTTTTATTCATTAATTTTTTTTAAATTTTATTTCATTTAAATTATATATTTTTATCAGATTTAGAAAATATCTAGTGTTTTTTCTGGGGATAAAATGTTATATTTTAGATAACTATAGTATTCCATGTTTTCTGTGTTATAGTGTTCTTTAATATCACAGTGCAATATTCCCTTTTATTAGCAATGATAAATGATGATTTTATCGTCACTTTTGGAGGTGCTGATAATGGTTCCTTTATCAGTTCTTGTAGAGGCAATGATAATGATGACATTTATCAGTGATAAAAAATATCTAATAAATTTTTTATTTTTTCAGTGTTATTTTTCACTAATAAAATACTTTGTATTTTTACCGTGTCGTGGTAGTCAGTGTTTGTTAGTGATGATAAGTTCATATTATAGTACTTTTAATGGCCTATTTTGTATTATTTAATGGTTTTCTTGAAATATCGTACCATTTTATGGGATACATTAAGTTTTATCTTTTATGGGTTCCATTTTTATCCCTATAAATTCACATATATATGTGAATTTTAGTGTAAAAATACATACATTTCGATATATATGCTTGAGGAAATTAATACTTGTATGGGAATTAATATATGGAATGTTCATTGAGTTCCCTTCAAAATCATGGTTTCTTATATCCTTTTTGGGATTTAATTGTTCGTAAAAAAATTATTATAGTAGTGTTTCCAAAACACGGTTTCTCAAAATGGGGTTCGACATATCCAAATGATTTTCTTCAAATGTTTTTTAGGTATTTTATTATTATGATGGAATTCGAAGCATGTATGGTACATTTTCTATATTGATTTACAATTTCATTTTTACATTTAAATTTCAAAATATAGAGAGGGACTTTCATTGACAAATGTACAATAGTTTCAAATAAAAATTCATGGTTGGAATCATAAATGGTTTTTGATTGAAATTGTAAACCTCAGTGAATTCAATATATTTTAAATAGGGATATAGTACGCGTTTTTTTGTGATGTGACATATTAATTTACTGTTATCATTTATTTTTTATTTATTGTGATGTTTTATATAAGTGAAACCTTGAATAAAACTATTAATTTTTTCATGGGATGCAAGAAACATTGTTACGGTTTAGAGGAATATCTATCGTGTCCCGATTAGAAACACTAATCCCACCAAGGTATAGAAAAAATACCAAGGTATTGTGTTCCATTAGTAATGATTTTTTTAGTAGTATTGATTGTAACAGACATATATAGTTCATTCATAAGACTACATATTATTATAATTTTATTTCATCTATGATCCCCTCAATGTATGGTTATGTTTTTCCCATGATTATTTATACATTATAATTTCATATTTGTCAGGATTTTTTCTATGATAGTCCTATTTTGAATGTTTCCTTTAAATTTATCGTATGTTTTAGTTATTCAATCAATCACCATTCATTAAAAAATGAATTAATTATTTAGTGACATTTTCCATTTTATTCAATTTGAATAAAATCATCGTTAGTTGGGATTTTACTATAAATTAAATAGGTTATTATTTATATTTTATTTCAATATTTTTAACTGAAAAATAAATATGTATTAATGGTTTCAAAGCATATATTATGTCATATTTTTTAAATTTATATAATGTTTTAATGTAATTATACAGTTTAATTCCTCACATGGATAATGTAAAATTTATACACATATTTTTAAATAAGTGTTTCTGGTGTATTTTTGGAACGGGGGAGCACACATACTAACCTATGTATGGACACACCCTATTAATTCCACTTATAATTGTTAGACCCCATTCCATTTAGAGGTTCATGTTCAAGTTATTATTTTCTCCTAGATATTATTATTCATATGAACCAATTGTGATGAATAGGTCACATGAAGATAATATGGTGTATTTTTTCTATTTTTCATGTTAGATGTATCAGCCTAATTTAGCACCTCATTTATGGATCTCATGTCTATTATTATATTTACTATTAGTTCTATTTTTATATTTTTTCCCATATTTATAATATTTTTGTTTTTTGTGGTTATATTTATACACATGGATGTTTGATATAGTGAATGATCATGTCAGGATTCTAGCCGAAGCTGATGCACCATAATTGTTTTTGGGTGATATCAACCCTAAAAATAGTGGTGTAATGACCATTAAAATTGTCACCAATTTTTTGGTATTAGGGATAGAGATCAGTTACATCATGAACTGGATCAACAACTCAATTCATGGGTTTTTGAATCTATATTTTTGATATAGTAGCATATCAGATCGGGACTCAATTAAATTATCAATTCTAAAGTTTGTAATTTTTTGTTTTTTGAAAATTTAATTTATTATCTTTCAATATGAAAACTGATTACATATATTTCTATTCATATAGAAAATTACTATCATTAAAACATTTTAATTTTATTGATATGCATTTTTATACTCTATAGTTAACAAAAAATGTCATTCCCAAGAATATTTATTTTTATTTTCAACATTTGATTGTGATCTGACATTGTGTAAAAAAGAAATGATTTCATCATGTCCCCAAAATTATCATAGTGTAAACAATCAATGATAGTTGAATTATATAGGCATGGAATCTCAATATTAATGATTATAATATCCTCTAAATTTATATTAAATTATCAAATCTCAAATACACATTAGTGTTCAGAAAATAAAAACAATCATAGAGAACAATACATAATATCATCAGAATACTAAAAAAACAAGTTAAATACATTTCCTATATGTTTTAACGATTGGAGTATAATATTGATATTACTAGAGGAGGGTTGTTTAATATATATTCATAATACTAATAACAAAAATTTACCCAGACAAGTATTAAATTTACGAGATGATGAAATATCAAATCAAATTAAGGTAAGAAAAATTAAGACATAGTGTACATTATATAATTAAATTTCAATCCAAAATAAATAGTAAGAAATATCGATCCAATATATTTTTAATAATTATATTATAATAACAAAACATCATGTATTAAATCTAAATATTAATATCTCTTAAAATATATCATTACCAAACACTTCTACAAATTGGATGACTATTATTTGTAAAGAAATATAATTAGTGGATTATGAGACCAAATACATTGTATCAACATATTTCAAACACTTATATATATATTCAAATATGATAGTATGTATCATTATTATTCATTATAGTATCCTCTATGAATTAAGTTTCAACAATAGGTCTCTCTAACTATAAATACATTTTTGATCCCACTGATTATTTGGAGGACAATGTATCATGTACTTTATCAAACATCACCAATTCTGATGTATAATATTCAACATTAGAACTCATTTTATAAATAATATTTTAATTTCATTAATTATTATGGAAAATAATATTGTTACAATGTAACCGTAGTAAGAATCATAAATTTTCAAAACACATCGAATAAAAAATACAATGAGATGTAATGGTAAGGAGAAAACAAAAACCATAAAATTTATTGATATATCATAGTATATTTGTTTCATTTATCGTATTATATTACATAATGTAATATTTGAATTCAATTTTTTTTACAAAAATAAATCATCATATTCTAAGGTCTTCAAAATTGACTACAATGAAAAATATTACATAATTCATTACATTTATAACATTTTTGAATTTAGAAACGATGGTAAATGCACTATCACAATGGTCCAGCATGTTCCCTTACATATATTAAAATTATTATTTCATTGAAACAGTCAAAAAAATAATAAAAAAATAGAACATTAAAAAATTTAAAATTACACTAGAACATTTTAAATTATATTCTGATTTACAAAAAAAAAAGATATATATACGTAGAGTCACGAAACTCAGTAAGTCACATAGTGAGTTTGGTAGATGATTGGGGTGCCTATATTTTCCATTTAATAACATGATAATTTTTAATGTGTACATGATCGAACCATATCCAATTTTTTAAAAATTAGATTTAATTTTTTTTTCAACTAAATCACATGTCGTTCTCTCATGTGTGGTTCCATTGAACCACACTAAATTATAAGAACGGATATATCCTCATAATTATCATTAATATATTATTTTATCCCTTATCAATGTTATAGATTCATGGATGTTCTGAATATCATTTAATATATAAAATGATTTCAATATGTTTTGAGGGTTCTGTATCATTGGATAAAGTGACCTTCCCTGTTATTCATTTTCTCTATTTTTCTACCCATCATCAAATATTATATGAAAATAAAATTTTGACGATTATGTTGATGTCTCACT
The DNA here is from genome assembly GCA_963277665.1 of Viscum album. NCBI lineage: Eukaryota > Viridiplantae > Streptophyta > Magnoliopsida > Santalales > Viscaceae > Viscum > Viscum album. The sequence continues at coordinate 1,211,362,759 of OY728143.1, read as the reverse complement.
TATCTAAGGTGTGATACTAAATAGCTGAAATCAATGTATTGAATTTATTATGTGGACTACCATTATATTTCTCATAAAGCAGAAATATTCTCAATTTTAACCATAACAATGAATCAGGCCAATAATTTTAATTTTTTTTATAAATAATACACCAATTGATATTATCTTATTTATATATCTTCAAATAGTTTATAGAAACATTGAAAGTGTGAATCCTCCATCTTATTAACTCCATCATAGAAACCATTTAGTTTCAACTAGATTACTTTTTGGGTGTGTATTCCCAAAACATCATTCAACTATATCTATTAAAGTGATTACATTAAAACATTTATCACTCCCTCATCTACTCCAATATTAATTATTTCACATAATATGAAAAACATCCAATCATCTTATATAAATCAAATCATGGTGATATCATGAATTTCTATTCTATATGGTAGAATATACAAAACAACATATTCCATCATTTTTTGGATTAATTTTCCATATTATAATATGATTACACTATTGTAGAAGGTATTCATTGACTATGTGGATCCCATTGGTAAAATATAAAAAAAAATTAAAATAAAACCATGATACACGAAAAATAGTACAAAAAACCATTTGAACAATTCCTTAGTATTTTTGTAGGATAATAAGATAGTAAGAAACTACATGATAGGGGAGGGTTAAATCCATGGTCATCAAAAACACTAACTCTCACAAATTTTGTTATTCTAAACACAAGAAATATTAAATATTTATCTATTGTGACAATGTGTTGCAAAGTGATCAAGGGAAACCCAAAAAACATTGAATCATGTGTTTTCTAAAAATTCCAATAATGATTAATATTAAATACAACAACGCAAACAAATAAATTAAATAATATAGTAAATTAAACTGGGAAATCAAGTTTTATAATCCCAATGATCTTTTTATTTTATAGTTTTAGAGAATTAGTTCATAAATTATACATAGGAAATAATATATCACAAATTAAACACTTCTACTCAATATCAATTTTTTAAAAATATGAAATAATAAAAAACAAAACAAACTTTCATTCCATAGAAAATTATATGACATTAAACATGAAATACTTACTTCCATTACTCATCCATAAATCATTTGTAATAAATTTTAAAACATATGGTGAGAATAAAATGTTTTATAAGGGACATAAAAATTAAGAAAATAAAACTATTAGTCCATGAATACTTTTATTAACCTGAATGATAAGCTTCTCACCAATAATAGAAACATATAATTAGTTTGTAAAATCATAAGGTTTATATAGAACATAAATAAGATATATTAACCATTTCGGTAACATGGGGATTCATTTTATTATGATTCCTTCTTATGATTGTAACCCTCATGACTACCTTATGATCTGTAAACCTCATGGACACTTTACAATGTAACCCTCATGATAAACTTATGATGTGACCATCACAGTTACACTTAGAATAATCGTTATGGTGAACATACAAAAAAACACTTAATTTATTAGAGGGAAATCATATACCCACCCGTAATCATAAAAATTTCCCAACATCCAAAACATAATCATTAAATAAGAATACTATAATAATAATAAAATCCTTGAGAAGAATCAGATATTAAAGGAATATTATGAACATACAAAGGAAAACATTTTATTTTAAAATAACTATGTAATATTTCAAAGAAAAAACAAAGCATTAAGAAATCATGACAGTGGGATGAGCCTCTCATTCCATCTAATTTTAAAAACATTCTTTTTGAATTTTATAATAAGTTACACTAAAGAGCATTTTTAAAGGAAATTATTTTACTCTAGGTTTGACTTCCTTGAAACATGTTCAACCTTAATTTAAATTGGATTAAAGAGTGTTATTTATATATTAAAGAACTTTATTAATATTTATAATACATTATATAATCCTTTTATAACATATATCCACCCATTTATTAAAAATATTTGTTATTTTCATTATTTTGGGTGTGTTTATTTTATGGAATCCATGGTTGGTTAATTATGGATTTTTTTTTTCTAAAATGTAAGGAATACTACAGAAGTGGAAAGAAAAATTTATTAATATGTCAAAAAAATATTATGTGATACCATATATTATTTTTTGAAATGAGGATTATCCATTAGGTGAAACATTGATGATAAAAGTTTGGCTTATTTTTTGTTGTGTTTTCAGGCCATCAATAATTCGTGATGTTTAATTTTATATTATCTATATAAATTAGTATTGGAACATTAAAAAATTTATAATATACATATTACAATATATTTTAACCATATAAGGTTTTTTAAATATAATTGAAGGCTGTAAAAAATTCTAATTCATTATCAACGAAGATGGTGAATCGACATGTCAAGGATGACGCTTTCATTTTCTAAAACTAGAATCGAATCAGATAGTATTGATGATGTATTTTACATTAACACAACAAAAATACAGTATAATTATGATAATCCTGTTATTATGTGACATTTATGAGTGTATTTTAGGAGAGAATAAGAAAACAATATAAATTTATAATAAAATCAAATCAAATCAAATAGTATTTTTCCTCTTGAATTATTCTCAATAAGAACCTCCTTAGGGAAATGAATTTTTTTCATTTGTTGAGACCAAAGGTTCCTATATATAAGGAAGATGCATGAGGAGAGCATTGGGTTCAATTATTACAACCATCAAGGATATGGAGGTGTGACCAGAAGAGATGATGAAGCGTTGTATTTATAGTGGAGGGGAGAGGTGTTTTATGATTATTTTATTCATTAGTTTATTATTTTTTCTCAACACTATGAATAATATTGATTCCCACGAATAAAGAGAGTATATAGATATAGGGAGTTATAGATTATGGTGATTATATAATCAATTAATCATGTAATATTGTATATAGTTTATAATGAATATATGCGGTAAATAAACATATTTTTCTATTCACTAAAAATTAAACTACTTCTGGAAAATCCCAAAACATTACCATAACAAATTTTCTACATGTAGAGTTAAAAAATTAACTACATTTTATTGAAATAATTTTATAAATATGATTAATTGAATTATTTATTAAAACTATTATTTAATTGAAAAATACGGATTTTAAACTATAAATAATTTTATGACAATTTGAAAAGTTAATTAAGGTCACGTAAAATAATCTTATAATCATAAGAGAACAAAATATTATATTAGTAGACTATTTTATTAATATATATTTTCTTTATAATAAGTATATAAATTATAAAATTGTGAATAAAATTTTTTTATTCATAGAAATACCAACACATAATTTATCATTTTCAAAACATTTATTTCATTATTCCATAATATAAATATATAATTTTTTATTAGAATATTCATAAATTTTTGTATACTCTTATAGTTGATGTTAATATTCTATTTTTATAGATTCGTTAATTTCTATAAATACTAATTATTTAATTATATATTTGAAATTAATTTAACTATTTAATCTATAATGAAAACAATTTATTTTATAAGCACGTGGGTTGCTCCATTAAATGGATAATCCTTAGTTTGGAATGGTTCTAATCCCTCTAACAAAAAAATAATATTTAGTTAAATTAATAACTATATAGTGAATATATTTTTCTTAATATAAAATTACTATATAAATTACCAGAATCAACTCATGGAAATATCATTGTATCTCATAAATCATGTTAATCTTGAATAATTATTTGTAGTGAACAATTGTTCTTATCGTAAAAATTAAATACAATCCATCTTGTATGGTTTTTTATCCCTTGATACAAAATATATTTTTCACATACCCAATTTTTTGGTAGGCACCATATTTTCATTTCCATATTAAACATTAAGATGTGAATCCACTACTAATGAAGTGATTTTTATATTTAAATGATATAGAAGTGTAATTTATAAATAACTATATATATCCCACACTATCATAGAAATTTATTTTTAATTTAATTTCTATTATAAAAATATATATTATATTATAAAAATATATACTATATTATAAAAATATATATTATATTTCATAGTAGAAATTATCCTCGAGTATTATATAGTTAGAGATAGTATTTAGTGTATCATACACTAATGTGTGGCAAGATTCAATTCTCATGAACTGTAAAATAATTAAAAAAATTATTAGGTTATGGAAACTTGTTTTCTTATAACACTTAATGTTTCTCCTCTTTTATATTGAAATTTTGGAACAATAAAAAATATGATGGTTGGAACCATTTTATTACATTATCAATAGTAGAATCCTAGAGTGAGACCACATGGCTTCACACCTGACATAGAGCTTAACTCTTACATGGTTTTTCCATAGAGAAGTTGGATTCCTGTTAACTCCTCAACGAATCCATTTCGATGAAACCATACTAACTAAATTTTGATAAAAATATCATTATATTTACTCCATCAAATATTAGATAAACTCTATAAAAAAATATCCAATGTAGGATTACCACAATCCATTACTGGAATCTTCATTAGAAGACCAATGTCAACAAAATATGATCAATATGACATTATTTTAATTCATTTTTTATTACAAATATCTCAATGATATTTCTTTCATATATTAAATTACTTGAATCAAATATGATAATAACTCAATCATATTATCACATGACAATAATCCTTCAAACACTAATTTGGAAATCAATTGAAAAATTATTGAAAAAATTTATAGTGAATCCCCGCCTAACTCCAATGAACTTCCATCACAACCATGATAATTATTTTAATTATGATTATATCAAATATTATAATTTCAAATAATGAAATTATTCAAGAAATAGTTCATATATTTCATAAAATAAAATAGTTATCTAAACACTTATCCAAATGATAGACAAATATTTTCAAATACAACCACATTCCTTGGTGTAATATCAGATCCATTTTGATAATTTTTATATGAGATCATTTCATGTCCCATATTATCAATTAAAGTCATGATGATTAATCAATATCCTATTTTCTCAAAGAAATTTTCTCCATGATTCTCAGGTTCAATTATTTATCATATTAAAAAAACTAGACATATTAATTTTCATTTGAAATAAAATTTCCAAAATTAGGGGACCATAATAGTGTTAGGATACACTAATAAGTCCACCAATTAGTCATCTCGTGTTTAAATATAATCGGGGTAATTTTTTGAAACTGAATATTAGAAATATAAATATATATATGTGTGTGTGTGTGGGATGTATTGGTGTATTGTAAAGACCCGTAATTTTCAAAGGAATTTTTTTCTTAATTTTCTTTTGGATTTTACGAGAATGTAGTTTCTGATGGCACCTGATTCCGAGGCCCGGTGTGCCCGGAATCAATTTCCGAAGTTTAGCTCGGGTATGTTCAGTGAACGAATGAGCGGGTTTTCCTAACTTTTGAACCGGTGCTCAGAATCGAAATCTGAGGGAACCGATGGAATCAGAACACCGATAATTTCTTAGGAACACCTTTTCTGGAGTTGCGTTTGCTCGGGTGAGGTTATTAAATAAATGGGCTAACTGAGGAGTGAAATAAAAATTTGTGATATAATTGTTTTTTCATTTATAAGTAGTGAGAACCTAGGCATGGTGGTTGGAGTGGGACCCACTACATCCTAACTCCACTAGGTAGGATATTAGTGAAGTGGTTCCCACATGAACCCCACCTCTTCAAAACCCTTAAAACCTCCCTCGTGCATTTACTTGTGTAACCCACCCGAACCCCCTTTTAAATGACAGGTCAACTCTCCTAATTTAGTGGACTGTTAAAGGCTCTTCAATTAATTTAATTAATTGAATGACATCTTTTTAAATTTCAAATTTAATGATGGAATGCATGTGTGTGAATAAAATAAGACAATGTCTTATTTTATTGGGAGTTGATTCGTTGTGTAGAAACAAGGAGAGAACTCTTGCGCTCTGAAGAACATCTTCTTCCTCGTCGAAGAACGCGAACAATGCCAAGTCTATGACGAAGAACTCCGACACTACAAGGGAATCTCCGTGCTGTATCCTATCCTCTCCGCAGCCGGTGAGAGACGCCTTCTTCAGAGAATGACGACACGCCACATCCTTCTTCGGGAAAACACCGACGACGTATACGGCGCCGTCTTCCGCGACGTCCTTTTCCCGCGAAGATCCTCATTCGATGACTTCATCGAGGTAGGGGTTAATTTTTTTCGTGAATATTCTTTTCCGTTCATCATCATTTTCTTTGGGCTGCCTATTGTCAATTTAACAGGAGGAGGTCGGACCGTCCGAACACAGGCGAACCTCCTCCCCCTTTGCTGATTGAATTAGTTGTGGCCCGAACGAAGGCGGAGTGGTGCAATGGCACCGTGCGGAAACAAGGAGGATTGCAGTGAAGAAGTGTGGTGCCGTCGCGCCACGCCATTGGGGTAGAAAGAAGCCGCAGCCGGATTCAGGCTGCGGAGGAGGGCCGCGGCGCCGTCGCGCCATGCCGGAGGACCACGAAGGGGCCGCGGCCGGAGCGGGGCCGCGACGGAGGGGTGAGGCGCCATCGCGCCGTACCGATCGAACCAAGGCCACGGTGGAGAAATGGGGCGGCCGGAGCCGCCGGCCGCCGGTGCTCTGGAGGGCGGGACCAACCGGTCCTGCATGGCGCGCTGGCCAGCCGTTACGGCCGGCCAGATCTGGAAAACTGGGGGTTTAAACCCCTGGTCAGCGTAGCAGGAGGACCACCCGCAGGTCCGCTGTCCATTCGAAGGGGGTGGCGGTTCCCCCCCTTCTGCGCTTACGCGGCGCACGACACTCGTGCCGGCCGGACCGGCCGCACCGGGCCGGGCCATGCCGGCAGGGCCGGGCCGTGCCAGTCGGTCCGGTCCGTGCCCTGATGGGCCGGACCCAAACCCAGGTCGGGTCGACCCAATTCGGGCCGACCCTGGGGGTCTTGGGCCAGGTCGGTCCGGGCCCAAAACCCCCTAAAACCGGACAAGTTCGTTTAAATGCCCGTAACGTGGGCCACAGACCTCCGATCGACGCACCATCATTTGAGATGAGATCATTGGATCGAGACGGTCGTTTCAGTATATTACACTCAAGGTTTCAGAGAGCTTTGGGTATGGCCGGGTTGGTTCGAACACGAAACCAACTGGGCCCTCGGAGCGGAAACACTTATAACTTGAGCTCCAGACATCTGATTGATGTGCCGTTGAATTTGTTGGATTCCTATTAGTGAGACAGACCTTTTGTCTTACTATGCTCAAGGTTTGTATGTAGTTGGAGTATGGTCGGGTTGGTTTTGAATTAAAAACCAATCGGGCCCCTGGAACGAAAAAGGCAATAACTCTCAAACCGGGCGTCCGATTGACACGCCGTCTGTCGTGTTGTGTTCCGTTTGTCGAGAGAAAACTTTGGGATACATAAAATATGGATTACATGTCAGTTGATGTATCGAACCCCCTTGTATCATGGAGCGGACCCTCCCGGAATCGAGGATGCTGTGTGCGGGAACCCTAGAGCTGGCTGCGACTGCGACGATGATGGCGACTGCACTAAAATCCTTCGTGGGTTTGGCAGTGACGACGAATGCACTGAAATCCTCCGTGGGTTCGGCAGCGATGACGACTGTACTGAAATCCTCCGTGGGTTCGATGGTGATGACTACTGTTCTTGTATCCTACTTGGGTCCGGCAATACTACTGTTCTTGTATCCTACGTGGGTCCAGCAGTGTTTGACTCTGTACTTGTATCCTACGTGGGTCTGGCAGAGTAGCTGGACTTGTATCCTACGTGCGTCCGAAAACTTAGTTGGTCTAGTATCCTATGTGGGTCCCAACTTAGATGAATCAGTGGCTACATCTGATCATCTCAATCACCTTACGAAGAAGTATACATGTGTGAGCTGAGTCTTGAATTTCAATCATTATCTTCGATATGATTGACTTGTTTTCCTATGTGGATTGTGTTGTGCTTTCATGTGTGGATTGGGTTATACTATCCTGTGTGGATGTGATCGAACTTGGGCTCGGAGGTTGGAGCCGAACTGGAATTGATGACTTAGGTATATGTATTGGCATATAACTAAGTAGTGTTGGTTGTTACTTCCTGTTTGTATCTTTCCTTTGTGGATTATCCTTTGTGGATTCGGGGAGACCTTCTGGGGTCTCGGGGTCCCTACTGAGTAGCGTATACTCACCCCTGCACAGGCTATGCCCGCACTACGTTGTGTTGGATGCAGATGACAGACAGCGCTGATCGTGGTTGAGGCTTATAGAGAAAGTCAGTACCTGGAGGTGGACCACTGGGAGGGACGTACACGGAGCGGACGACTAGACTCGTGGAGCTGAGGAGACTATCTATACCCACCCTTCAGGTGGGACTTCCAGTGGACGGCTCGACGTTGCTTCTTTATTTTTTAGTTGCAGTACTTTTTTTCCAGTTGTTCTTTACTTTCAGTTTGGGTTTCTATCCTAGCCCATTTACTTTCTGCACTTACTATTGTACCCAGTATACTTAGTTTTTTACTTCTGCTCTCTTACTCTGTGGTGTTTGTCTACTTTATAAAGGCAATGCCTTCCCCTTTTATCGGGATTTACGCCATTGGTGCTAGTCGCTAGCCCCTGTCCTATGGAAGGCGGGCTTGGGGTAGTCACGGCACGGGCCCTGAGGTCGGGTCGTGGCAAATTGGTATCAAAGGAGTTCAGTTCTACCACATAACTCAGGACTCTGATCCTTCTTCTGTGTGAAGAAATAGTGGTAAGGGTATTCAGTGTGGCTATCAGTTCAGGGAGTCCAGTGTTGGTGCGGCGACTAACGTATCCGTACACGAGGAACCTAACTTCTGATTTCCGACTCAATGCACGAAAACATTGATTGCTTGTGTGTTTCAAAAGTTTTCTTTGTGATTATTTTGTGTCAGCTCAGCAGGAATACTATTTTGACCGTGGTGCACCTGTTTCCTTTCAGGATGGCCCCACGACGACAGCCAGCTAGGGTTCCGAGCTTTGTGTGAGACGACAGCCCACCGAGCGATGAGGCCTCGGTGCAGGGCCCTTTTTCAGAAGAGGCACCGGTGGTACCTCTACCCACCGAGCCACCGATACCACCAGCCCTAGCCACTAAGAGTGCACATCGTCTTAGTTCACTGAACTATTTTCAGCGTCAGAGACCGCCTAGGTTCCACGGGGAGACGGACCCTCAGGCATCCGAGGATTGGCTGGAGGCTCTTGTACGAGTTTTCATGATAGTGGGGACACCAGCTGAACTCATGGTGATCCTTGCAACGAGCCTCCTACACGCAACAATAGGAAGATGGTGGAGCTTGATGCTCCGGGTGAACGACGAGGCATCTCTCCTCTGGACGGACATTGAGAGCCTCTTCCGCTCGGAGTTCGTCCCAGCCACCCTCCGTGTGGTGCACATCCAAGAGCTACTACAGCTATGGCAGGGCAGCATGACGGTAGCCCAATACTCGGCGAGATTTACCGATCTCCCTCGCTATTTGACGGGCATGGTACGGGACCCATTCTTCCTATCCCGGACCTTCGAGCAGGGACTCAGTCATGAGATCAGGGCATTGATGATCTCCCTCAGCATTCCGACACAGGCAGGAGTACTAGAGCGAGCCCTTATCATAGAGAGCTTTCTTGCTGAGCCTACACCAGCATCGAGACCTACCGCAGGACGACACGTAGCAGATTCTTCTGCAGCTGGCAGTCGATGGACGTCACAGGGGTCCAGGCGGACTAGACTAGTAGGAGGACGACCTCAGGACACTGGCTCATAGGTGCGGGGCACCCGGCGCAGATCCAGCCTTCTGAGGAGCAGAAAGTGCTACGCATATGGCGGGCAAGGCCACATGGCTCGTGACTGCCCAACCCTCCCTGCGGAGGAGCAGCAGACGATTGAGGGGCCACCCAGGCAGAGGCATAGGGTCGATCGTGGCGATCCGCAGGGAGAAGGCGGACGAGGCATAGGAGCTGGTCGGGCAGCAGGTGGTGGGCGACGCTTTGAGTCTTTACCACCACCACCACCCGGAGGTCCACCCCAACCACAGGGAGCTGGCGGAAAGAGGCATGCTTAGCTTCAGGCAGCGGAGGCCGACGACCACGGTGCGTGAGAGATGATTCGAGGTACTACTTGTGTCTACTCCACCCTTGCTGTAGTTCTTATAGACACATGAGCGAGTAATTATTTCATTGCCGCTGCCCTTGTTCGGAGATCGGAGATTCTGATGGAGCTGTTGGCTCGATCCTTATGGCTAGAGACTCCTATGGGAGCAGACTCGACGATTACGCACTGGTTCCGACAGTGTGAGAGTACTCTAGGAGGAGAGAGCTTCGGCTGGGATCTTCTTGTAGCCGCATCGTGGCCTTATGACATCATCTTGGGCATGGATTGGTTATCTATAGTCCATGCTCATATCGACTATATTTGGTGCAAGGTGCAGTGTGTTCGCACTGATGGGCGCAGGTTCACCTTCACCGGTGAGAAGGGAGCCTTAGCAGCGCAGGATGAACTCACGCAGAAGAGAGGATAGCTGATCACTCATCAGTTGGCTATCCTCATCTAAGGAGCAGTAGACGTGCGGAGTCCTAGTTTTCCTGTAGTGGTGGATCAGTATGCAGAAGTTTTTTCTGACGACGTTCTAGGACTACCTCCTTGTAGAGAGGTAGACTTTTATATTGACCTGTACCCCGGGAAATCCCTCATATCCACTCCAGCATATCGGATGGCCCCCACTGAGCTTCGAGAGCTATGGGTAAAGTTGGAGGACTTGCAAGGCAAGGGATTCATCCAACCCAGTGTTTCGCCCTGGGCTTCCCCGATTTTGTTCGCCCAGAAGGCGGACGGAAGCTTGTGACTGTGTGTCGACTATCGTCGCCTAAACTAGGTGACCGTGAGGAATAAGTATTCGCTACCAAGGATTGACGACCTCTTTGATCAGATCAAGGGAGAATGGTGGTTCTCGAAGATAGACCTCAGGTCAGGCTATCATCAGCTCAGAATTCGGGGAGAGGATGTGCAGAAGATGCCCTTCAGATGTCTGTATGGCCACTATGAGTTCTTTTTTATGCCTTTCGGCATAACCAACGCTCCAGCAGTCTTCATGAGTATCATGAACATGATAATTCAGCCTTACCTCGATCAATTTGTTGTGGTCTTCATCAACGACATATTGATATACTCGACCACTGAGGAGGAGCACGCCTACCACTTGCGGGTTGTACTGGACACACTCCGAGAGCACCAGATTTATGGTAAGCTCTTGAAGTGTCATTTCTAGTTACGTGAGGTCCACTTCTTGGGACACTTCATCTCTGAGGCGGGATTTGCGGTGGATCCTGTGAAGATCGAGGCAGTGCTAGCTTGGGAGCCATCCAGGAGCATGACGGAGGTGCAAAGTTTCTTGGGGTTAGCTGGGTACTACCGGAGATTTGTGCCAGACTTCTCCAGAGTTGCGGAACCACTTTCAGCTTCGATGAAGAGGGGGAAACCCTTTATGTAGTCAGATAGATGTCAGTAGAGCTTCCAGGAACTGAGACCGAGATTGACCAGCGCACCTATCTTGAGGCTTCTGGAAGAGGGGGTTGGGTACGTAGTCTACTGCGATGCATCAGGGACCGGACTCAGGTGTGTCCTGATACAATAGCGATCAGTGATCGCTTATGGATCATGACAGTTGAGGCAGCATGAGCAGAACTACGCAACCCATGACCTGGAGTTGGCAACAGTGGTCTTCGCTCTAAAGATGTGGCGACACTATCTGATGGGTGAGCGCTTTACAGTCTACTCTGACCACCAGAGTCTCAGGTACATCTTCTCACATAAGGACCTAAACCTGAGATAGCGGCGATGGCTCGAGTTCCTCCAGGACTATGACTTAGAGATAGTTTATACTCCTGGAAAGGGGAACGTAGTATCCGATGCTCTCAGCAGGAGGATGGGCATTCAGCTACTTGGAGAGGCGACGGAGTAGCTAGCCGCTTTGTAGATATCCTTCGTGGATAGAGATGGAGAAGCCTTTCTTCAGTCACTCATTGTCACTCCTCCACTACTGCAGCCGGTCAAAGAGGCACAGCGCGGGGACGCTGACTGTGAGATGCGGTGTGAACAGATATCCTCAGGACTGGCACCTGATGGATTCTCTATAGGAGGAGAACACGATGTCCTTTTTAGAGGGCGTACCATGGTACCAGCTTCTTTACAAGAGGAGGTGCTGAGGGAGTTTCACACTTCCCCTTTAGAGGTACATCTAGGAGTGGCGAAGATGTACCAGGATTTCAGGAAACAACACAGGTGGCCAGGTATGAAGAAGGCTGTAGCATAGTTCGTTTCTCGATGCCTCACCTGCCAGTAGGTGAAGGCGGAGCATCAGGTACCAGCAGGCTTGGTACAACCCTTGGAGGTCCCGGATTGGAAGTGGTATGGGATATCTATGTATTTTGTGACTGGAATTTCACGCACTTCCAGAGGTCACGACTCTATTTGGGTGATTGTTGACCGACTCACCAAGTCAGCCCACTTCTTACCCATCAGAGAGCAGGGCTCAGTAGGGAGCTTGGGATGTCTCTACTTTTAGGATATTGTACAAATTCATGCTGTGCCATCATCTATTGTCTCCAATCGAGATGCTCGCTTTATTTCCCGGCTTTGGAAGGGGTTGCAGGAGGCATTCGGGACGCAGATACGTCTGAGTACGACCTTTCACCCTCAGATAGATGGTCAGAAGGAGAGGACTATTCAGAATATCTAGGACATGCTCCATGCATGTGTCCTCGACTTTGGTCACAGCTGGGAGGACCACCTACCATTGGTGGAGTTTTCATACAACAACAACTACCACTCCACCATCGGGATGGCACCATACGAGCCATTGTACGACTGACCTTGCAGATCACCTCTGTGCTGGACAGACCCTGGGGAGACAAAACTTGTGGGACCTGAGATGGTCCAGGCCACGACAGAGAAAGTCTAGGTTATCCAGGAGCAGATGAGGATAGCTCAGGTCCAGAAGAAGTCTTATGCTGACAGGAGGCCAAGACCACTAGAGTTCGAGGATGGTGACCACGTCTTCTTGCGGGTCTCACCTTGACGTGGATTACGTAGATTTGGCCAGCGCGGAAAGTTATCTCCATGCTTCATCGGACCATTCTAGGTTCTCATCAAGGTAGGCGAGGTGGATTATCACCTGGCTCTATGACCTCGGTTGAACCGAGTGCACGGCGTCTTCCACATATCTCAGCTGAGGAGGTACATGCATGACCTGACGCATATCATCGACCATGGCGAGTTGGACATTGATGATGGGGTGACTTTTGCAGAGGTCCTAGTGGAGATCGAGGATCGACAGGAGAGGGTCCTACATGGGCGGTCGATTCCTCTAGTGCACCTTAGATGGCAGCATGAGAACCTCCAGGAGAGCACTTGGGAGCGGGATGCTCAGATGCATGCTCAGTACCCTCATTTGTTCCTCTACTTTGTGATGTATCTTTACGGGGACGTAAAGACCTGAGGTGGGAGTAATGTAAAGACCTGTAAATTTCAAAGGAAATTTTTTTCTTAATTTTCTTTGGGATTTTAAGAGAACGCAGTTTCTAACGGCACCTGATTCTGAGGCCCGGTGTGCCCGGAATCAATTTACGAAGTTTAGCTCGAGTACGTTCAGTGAACGAACGAGTGGGTTTTCCTAACTTTCGAACCGATGCTCAGAATCGAAATCCAAGGGCACTGATGAAATCACAACTCCGATAATTTCTTAGGAACACCTTTTCTGGAGTTTCATTTGTTATAGTGAGGTTATTAAATAAATTGGCTAACTGAGGAGTAAAATAAAATTTTTTGCTATACTTTTTATTTCATTTCTAAGTAGTGATAACCTAGGCATGGTGGTTGGAGTGGGACACACTACATCCTAACTCCACTAGGTAGGATATTAGTGAAGTGGGGCCTACACAATCCCCACCCCTTCAAAACCCTTAAAACCTCCCTCGTGCATTTATTTGTGTAACACACCCACACCCCCTTTTAAATGACAGGTCAACTCTCCAAATTTAATGGACTGTTAAAGGCTCTTCAATTAATTTAATTAATTGAATGGGATTTTTTAAATTTCAAATTTAATGATGGCATGCGTATGTGTGAATAAAATAAGACAATGTCTTATTTTATTGGGAGTTTATTCGTTATGCGGAAACAAGGAGAGAACTCTTGCGCTCAGAAGAACATCTTCTTCCAAGTCGAAGAACGCGAAGAACGCCGAGTCTACGATGAAGAACTCCGACATCGCAAGGGAATCGTCGTGCCGTCTCCTCTCCTCTCCTTAGCCGGTGAGAGACGCCTTCTTTGTAGAATGAAGACGCGCCGCATCCTTCTTCGGGCAAACCCCGCCGACGTATACGGCGCTGTTTTCCGCGACGTCCTTTTCTCGCGACGATCCTCGTTCGACGACTTCATCGAGTCAGGGGTTAATTTTTTCGTGAATATTCTTTTCCATTCATCGTCATTTTCTTTGGGCCAACTGTTATCTATTTAACGGGAGGAGGTCGGACCGCCCGAACACGGCCGAACCTCCTCCCCCTTTGTTGATTGATTTCATTGCGGCCCGAATGAAGGCGGCGCGGTGCAACAGCACCGCGCGGAAACGAGGATTGCGGTGAAGAAGTGAGTCGTCGTCGCGTCGTGCCGTTAGAGTCGAAAGAAGCCGCTGCCGGAGTCGGTCCGTGGCGGAGGGGCGTGGCGCCGTCGCGCGGCACCGGTCGAACCAAGGCCGCGACCTTTGGCCGCGGCGGAGCAAGGGGGGCGGCCTGAGCCACCGGTCGCCGGTGCTCTGGAGGGCGGGACCAACCGGTCCCGCATGGTACGCTGGCCGGCCGTTACGGCCGGCCAGATCCAGAAAACCGGGGGTTCAAACCCCCGGTCAGCATAGCAGGCAGACCCCCATGTGGGTCCGCCGTCTTTTCGAAGGGGGTGGCGGTTCCCCCCCTTCCGCACTCACGTGGCGCGTAACGCCCGTGCCGGCCTAGACAGGCCGCACCGGGCCGGGCCGCACCGGCCGGGCCGGGCCACGCCAGCCGGGACATGCCACGCCCTGATGGGACGAACCAGAACCCGGGTCGGGTCGACCCGGTTCGGGACGACCCAGGGGGTCTTGGGTCGGGTCGGTCCGGGCCGAAAACCCCCTTAAACCGGATAGGTTCGTTTAAATGCCCGTAACATGGGCCACAGACCTCCGATCGACGCACCGTCAGTTGCGATGAGATCTTTGGATCGAGGCGGTCATTTTGGTATATTACACTCAAGGTTTTGGAGAACTTTTCATACAGATGGGTTGGTTTGAACATGAAACCAAGCGGACCCTCGGAGCGGAAACGCTTATAACTTGAGCTCTGGACGTCCAATTGACGTGCCATCAACTTTGTTGGATTACTATTAGTGATAAGAACCTTTTGGCTTACTCCGCTCGAGGTTTAGACGCAGTTGGAGTATGGTCGGGTTTTTTTTGACTTAAAAAACCAACCGGGCCCCTAGAATGAAAAAGCCAATAACTCTCAGACCGAGCGTCCGATGGACACGCCGTCTGCCGTGTTGAGTTCCTTTTGTCGAGACGGAACTTTGGGATACATCAACTCTGGACTACGTGTCAGTTGATGTATCGATCCCCCTTGGCTTGTGGAGCGGACCCTCCCAGAATCGAGATGCTGTGTGCGGGAACCCTAGTGCTGGCTGTGACTGCGACGACGATGACGACTGCACTGAAATCCTCCGTGGGTTCGGCAGCAACGACGACTGCACTGAAATCCTCCATGGATTCGGCAGCGATGATGAATGTACTGATATCCTCTGTGGGTTCGACGATGTTGACTACTGTTCTTGTATCCTATGTGAGTCTAGAAGTACTACTGTTCTTGTATCCTACGTGGGTCCGGCAGTGTTTGACTCTGTACTTGTATCATACGTGGGTCCGACAGAGTAGCTGGACTTGTATCCTACATGGGTCTGATAGCTTAGCTGGTCTACTATCCTACGTGGGTCCCAGATTAGATGAATCAGTGGCTACATCTGATCAACTCTATCACCTTACGAAGAAGTATACCTATGTGAGTTGTTTCTTGACTTTCAATCATTATCTTCGATATGATTGACTCGTTATACTATATGGATTGGGTTGTACTTTCCTGTGTGTATTGGGTTGTACTATCCAGTGTGGACGTGATCGAACATGGGCTCAGAGGTTGGATCCGAACTGGAATTGATGACTTAGGTATATGTATGGGCTTATACCTAATTAGTATTGGTTGTTACTTCGTGTTTGTATCTTTCCTTTGTGGATTATCCTTTGTTGATTCTAGGAGACCTTCGGGGGTCTAGGGGTCCCTACTGAGTAGAGTATACTCACCCATGCACGGGCTATGCCCGCACTACGTTGTGTTGGATGGAGACGATGGACATCGTTGATCGTGGTTGAGGATTCTAGAGCAAGTCGGTACCTGGAGGTGGACCACTGGGCAGGACGTACATGAAGCGGACGGCTGGAACCGCGAAGCTGAGGAGACTATCTGTACCCACCCTTCTGGTGGGACTTCTAGTGGACGGCTCGACGTTGCTACTTTACTTTTCAG
This sequence comes from Viscum album, assembly GCA_963277665.1. Taxonomy (NCBI): domain Eukaryota; kingdom Viridiplantae; phylum Streptophyta; class Magnoliopsida; order Santalales; family Viscaceae; genus Viscum; species Viscum album. The sequence continues at coordinate 1,211,346,178 of OY728143.1, read as the reverse complement.
TTGTTGTACTTTCTTTCCAGTTGTACTTTAGTTTCAGTTTGGGTTTGTATTCTGGCCCATTTACTTTCCGCACATAGTATTGTACCCAGTTTACTTTGTGTTTACTTCTGCTAGCTTACTCTGTGGTGTTTGTATACTTTATAAAGGCAATTCCTTCCCCTTTTATTGAGATTTATGCCTTTGGTGCTAGTCTCCAGCCTCTGGGCTATGGAAGGCGGGCTTGGGGTAGTCACGGCACGGGCCCCGTCGTCGGGTCGTGACATGTATCCCCATATTAATCCTCATTACAATCAATATACTTTTTATGAATATCATAATTTATATAGCATGAATTCTTAAAAAGAATAATTTCATACACATCCAACTACCATATAATCTGGACACACTATATTAGTCAAATCTATAAGACATGATAATAAAAGAAAATCCTAATATATTGTATGTGTCACACAAAACTTCCATGAAGAATAACATAATTTATACTATTCAAAATTTAGGTATTTCGTTAATTACTTCGGTAAATATGATGAAAAAAACAGAAAAAGTCCATTATGATTATTTTTAATTATATTACATAAATATTTACATTTCTTCCTTATATAAGTAAGTTTATTTTAATTTTACCCCTTTCTTTCTGTCACTTCATAGAGATGAATTCGGGGTTTTTGTGGCAGATTTGGACTTGATAGAAGGAAAATATACCATAAAATGATAATTTAATAAAATGAATCCAAAAATATATATTTACAGTAGAGTGGGAAACCTCTTCATTGGTTTTTTTATCCACTACATATATAGTATATAACAACCTAAAAAAATACACATATACCATGATGAGTTACACATCCTCTAATGGAATCAACAACCACTCGACTAATGTGAACTACTTATTATGGTATGTTCTCCAAAATATAAACTCTGAGAGTTGAGATGTATATTTTTTGGATTTTGAGAGTGCTTTCAATATTTGTGGCAGGGAATTTTTTGATAATTGGGTGTTTACAATAATTTTAAGTGTACTATGGGAAATTATTATTTTTTGATGAAGGGATTATCTCATATTATTGTTTTTTATTGAGATGATACCTACAAATTATTTTTTTACTCTATAATAAACATATCAAATTAATATTCAGGGATATTGGTCACATACTTTCTGGTACTGAAATTTTTAATGATCTAAGATAAGTAAATTTTATAGAATATTTTTGTTTCATCATTCATTTTAATTTCCCTCATGATGTATAGATCCTAGAAAACTTTTAATTTCACCCTTCCATTTTGTTCATTATGTTATATTTTTTTGAGGCTGATGCATATATTTTTAGTGTTCCATGAGAGGTTATCTCACCTTTTATTTTGATTTTATTCATTAAATCTATATTTTATCGGCATGACAATGTCAACCCTTTATTTAGTTGGTTTATTTTGATAATTTGTTTTATTATATCCATATCATAATATAGTAATTTGTTATCTATTTTTGATGGTGTTCCATGTAATTTTTATGGAATCTATCATATATAATTAGTCCTCTAGGAAATTATTTTTTTCCTTCTATTATAATGTTATGTGATATTTTGTGGCCATAAACTATGATTTATAGTTCATTTTCATGTCTAGAAATCCATGTTCTAGTAAAAATTAGTTACGATACATCCAATTTTAGAAATTTGCTTGTCAATGTTTCATGTATCATTATTTTTCAATGCACATTACAAACAGGTTTGGTTTGTGGTGGCTTTGGGTGGGGGTATCTTGGGTGACCTTTGTGGGTTGTTTCTCTAATTGGTTATCGACTATAAAAACTATGCTCTTTATTTCATATATAATCATCTATTTTTACATAAATTTCACTTAATACAACTCAAAATATCGATAGGACTAGTGTCTTTGTTGATTTGGAACATTAAATAACAGATTAAAACATAAAATAAAATGTATTTATTAAAAAAATTCTTTTACATGACCACAAAATTCCTCTATACATAACACTACATGGGATAACCTGAGAACATTCATAAGGAAAGGGTGATCTATAACTCCTAATAAGGGAATAAATACGGTATAACTCTAGTAAGGCAATACATGTTAGTAAATAGGCCTATCAATGGAACATAAAAGAAACATGGATATAAAGTCTTGATAGAGTGTGATAATCGCAACCTAGAAATGTGGCAATAATATATGACATGATATTTTCATGAGTCAAGGCTCATTGCACGTGGATTAGAATGAGTATACCCTCATTTCACAATAATTATCATGAGTAAAACCTCATTTCACATGAATCAGTATGAGAAACCCTCATTGAAATTACCTATCATGATACTAAACATTACCCATTGCATTGGAGCACTGTCAAGGCACACCCTTAATAATCATTTCAATTTCAGTCTTAAGTGTGCCAAAAATATCATTCATTAAGAATATTAATCTTTCCTAAGAACAAGTAATGTGAAAAACATACATTTATGTCTCTAATAAATAAGTACATGAGCATAAGGTGAATTCCCTTGATAGAGAAATGGGTATGGTTTTCAATTCACAATGAGTTTGGCATGGAAATCGTAGAGCAATTTCATCATCCTAAAAATGTCAAATAGATATTTTTAAAATTGGTTGATGAGAGAAAAAGTGTTATATCATAATTTATTCCTAAAATGGAAAAAGGGGAATAGGTAAGAATGTATCCCATCTTATGCAATTGTAAAATTAAAGGGAGTATCATAAATGAGGTGCTTGATAAAAAGAGGACAGATAGAAATACCTTATAGAATTTCAGCATTATAATGGGTGTATATAAAGGATCATGGATGGCTTAATGAGAGTTTAAAATAAGATCTCATTATTTATAAATCAAATGTACAGTAAGAGGAGTATTTATGAACATATACCAACATATCAAAATTGAAATTAAAAGACATACCATAAAAGGAGTAATTGATAAACGAGGAGAGTGGAATATCCCTTAATTGGATGTGTGACTCCAAAGTATTATTAGAGGCTTCTTAGGAGATTGGGGGCACGTTGGAAGGACTCTCAAATGTATATATCATAGTGGGAGAAAGAATCAATGAGTTTTAGTGAAAATAAATGGGATCATGGGTGGTTTTATATAAAAAAGGAGGGGATTTATTTATAATTTTGGTTTTGAAAACTACAGAATAAAATATTAAAATCCACAAACCATACCATGGTTTTTACCATTTATTCTAGAAATGGGGTTTTGTATAAAAAAAATTGTGATGCAAGGGCAGAACATGTTAAAATTTTCCCCTTTCTTATGTGAAGTTGAGTCGTGTTCTAAAATAAATAAATTTAAAATATTAAATATATTATAAGTCATGGAGGATTCAATATATCTTTATAAAAATATATCCCTTGGATGTTCCAATAAATGGGATTCATAAGTAACAATCCTACTAGTTGAGGCCATCAATTCATTTGTCTATGTGAAATGGATTTGTTAAAACCCTATATTTATACTTGTCACGTGTTCACTACTAAATGGTTATATTATCAATGGTAATAAAACTTAACAGTCATTCAAATTCAATTGGTTATAATAATACAAAAGGAGTGCATGTTTTTTCTATATCCCCAAGACATTTAATTAAAACAAAATAAAGATAGTTTTATTCATAAATGATCATTTTGTTACAACCTTTCCCCCTTAATAAAATTTTCCCTCGAAATTTCCATTTCCCACACTAAAAGAGATGAGTGGAACTCTGTTTCATCACCTCCTATGGTTCCCACATTGCTTCTTCAAACTTTTGGTTTCATAACAACACTTTGATGAGTGGAATTGTATTACTTCATAGAACTTTTTCACTAAAATATAATATCATCACCGACTTCTCCTCATAGGAAAGGTCATTATCTAATGGTACCACCTATAGATTGAGTACATGCGAGGAGTCTGGTATGTACTTCCTTAAGATGGATACATGGAATACATCATGTACTTGAGATAGGTTTTGTGGGAGTACTAGTCGATAGGCCACTAATCTGATGTGATCAAGGATCTCAAAAGGGCTGATATACCGTGGACTAAATTTTCCATTCATCCCAAATGTAATGAATATTTTTTATGGATATTTGTAGAGGAAAACATGTCTCCAACATCAAACTCTAGGTCTTGTCGATGATTGTTATCATGGATATTTTTTTGACTTTGAGCATCTTTGATGTGTTGCAGGTTGTTCTTTACCTTATACACCATTTCGTCGGCCATTTTTGGACCTAGAATTTTTCATTCCCCGTCATCATCCCAACATGTCAGTGTTATGCACCACTTCTCATTAATGGCTTCATAGGGTGCAATTTGGATGCTTGAGTGGAATTTGTTATTGTAATAGAAATCCACCAAATGAATATGTTGGTCACATCCACCTTTCAAGTCTAGTGATAATGATCTAAACATGTCCTCAAGTATTTGGATAGTCTGCTCAGATTGACTATCAATTTGAGGGTGATAAGTTATACTGAAATTCAGATCAGTGTTTAGAGAAAGCTAGAGACTTTTCCAAAACATAGAGGATAATCTCAGATATCAATCAGACACAATCTATAGTGGTACTCCTTGTAGCCATACCACTTATTTTATGTATATCAATGCCAGTTTATCCAGTGAGAAATCATCTCGAATTGCAATGAAGTGTTTAGTATTTATAAGATGATCCACAATAAGCTAGGTATCATTGTTTCCTTTGGATGTCTTCAAAAGTCCAGTGACAAATTCCATGGTGATGTTTTCCCATTATATGATAGTATGGGTAATGGTTGTATCATCCCTCTATACTTATTCCCATCACCCTCCACTAGCTGCGATACCAAAAACATTGATGTATATTCATCGATCTCCTTCTTTATTTTATCCCACCAATAGTTCTATTAGAGATCTCAACACATCATTGTGTCTCTTAGGTGAGTGGAGAAATTAAAACTATGAGCATAATCAAAAAGTTCATTCTGTAACTCATAATTTGGTGCAACACAAAGTCTTGACCCAAATCTAATAATTCCTTCTTCGTTAACATTAAACTTAGAGGATTTCCTTTTTCTAATAGTTTCCAATTTCTTCTAAATTCTCACATCATCTATGTTAACATAGGTTATCCTTTCCAAAAGAGATGGTTGAGAAATCTTTTGTGGAAGGATTAATGTTGTTCCGTAACTTATGATTACTATGTCCATCCTTTTCAAATCCTTGAATATTGGATCCTTTTCATTTATCATCAATGATAAAATTGTTGGGTCATTTCTACTTAGAGAAATAGCTACATTTTTTTCTTTCCCAGGATGGTAGTGGATTGAGAATCCTTAATCCATGATGATATCTATCCATCATCATTGGAACATATTTATCTATTTCTATCTGAATATGAATTTGAGACTTTTGTGATCCGTATATATTGCATACTTCTCCCCAAATTGATATTATTGCCTTGTTTTTAATGCAAAGATCACAACTAAAAACACTGGATCATGTGTGGGAAATATTTTCTCATGAACATTCAAAATTCATTGTGGCTTAGGAAACTAATTTGTCGTTTTTCACCTAAAAAACTTCTCAATCCATTATTGGAATCATTGCTGCAAATTATGAAAAGCTCCCCATTGGTTGGTAGTGTTCACACAAGGTCATTCATAATACTCTTTTTCAATGCCATGAATCTATCTTCACATTCATCATTATAAGAAAACTTGACTCCCTTCCGAGTTAGCTTTGTAAGAGGATTTCACATTCATGAGAAATTTCTCTCATCATAGAGATAATATCCAGATAACCCAGGGAAGCTATGGATATTTATCACTGTCATTGACCTAAGACATCCCTCAATTTATTTTTTCTGGGAAGGATCCATAGATAACTCATTTCTGGCGATGATATTACCCAATAATGCGACTTACTTTGACCATAACATAGACTTTATATATTTTTCATATAGATTCTTCTTTTTCAAGGTCTTCAACACAGTGATTAGATGCTCCTCATTCTCCTCCATGGGTTTGGAGTATATTTTAATATAATCTAAAAAGAAAACCACCATTTTGTAATGTAATATCTTAAGAATATATTCATCATGTCCATGAATATTTCTAGAGCATTAGTGAGTCTAAATTGCATCACTATGAACTCACAATGCATTTACCATGTACAAAAAATAGTATGAGGGATATCCTCCTCCTTCACCCTTACTTAGTAATATTCTGACTATAGATCCACCTTGGAGAAGTATTGTGCTCCACGTAGTTGATCAAACAAGTCATAAATTCGTGGAATATGATACTTGTTATTTATTTTTATTTTGTTGAGATCATGATAATTAATGAAAAGAAACATTAACAAATCCTTCTTCTTGACAAATAGGACTGGTGGACCCCATGATGAAGCATTTGGTCGTGTAAAACCTTTATCTAGATTCTCTTCTTATTGTTTATTTATTTCCTCAAGTTACACAACAGAAATATTATTAGGACTCATGGATATTGGAAACACCACAAGTTTAATCTTGATTGAAAATATATCCTCTCAACTAAAAGGAAGACTAGGAAATTCCTCAGGAAACACATCATCAAATTCTCTCACAATAGTTATTACATCAAGAATGTTTTTTTATTATATTCAATCATTTGATCTAGATACACATTCTCATAGGGAAATAATATCCATGCTTGAGATTATAGTACTAAAGAATATTCATCCACCTCCTTGAACTTGTATATAATTGGGGGATGATTCGCCATATGGAGAGTGATTTCCCTCTCGTGGAAATTTATGTTGGCTCTTTATAGGGAAAACTAATTCATCCCCAGAATTATATCATGTTTTACCTAGGAAGGTATGGAATGTTTTTCCAGGAATTTCAAGCCACTAATTACAATAGGAGAGGATTTATATACATGAGATGAAATAATTGCCTCATTTTCCATCTTCACCAACATTAGTACTTCCATTATTTGTGGTGGTGTTTTTATAGTTATAGTGAACCTTTGTGATATAAAATAATGTGTAGAACCATAATAAAAAAAAGTACTTTCATTGTTCTTGAATGGATAACTAGAATACTTGTCACCACATCATTTTCAGGGTACTTCATAGCAGTGGTGATGAAAAATCTCACCCTTCATTCCTTGGAGGTCGTTGGTTTCCTCTAAAAAACTTGGCTTGGGGAACTAGTTTGCAAAGTGTTCATGTTCCTTAAAGTTATAGAAATGAACAAAGTGTTGAGGGTTGAATTAAGTGCTCATTTATTCTATCATGTTGATGGGTTTCTCTTTTCAGAAATTATTGGCGGGGATCCCTTCTCTTTTGTACCTAAATAATTTCATCCACCACAATAGGAAATTTTGGGTGTGATTCTTTCTGCACCATTGAAAAGCGAGGTGTTGTAATTTCTTAGAATGAATGGATTTATTTGAATCAATAGAGTTCAATTTCTTATTTTTATCCCTATGATACCCCATAGATTCCCCGATCTCCATCTCGACATTGAGGGAACATAAAAAAATTCTTCAAAATTGTCAAAGTCACAGATTTCCAGTGATTTCGTAAGATACGTTTTATCCCACCAAAGAAGCGGTAAACCTTGAATTCAAGGGTAATGAAAAAACAATAGGCTTATTGTGTATGTCTTGTGAAGGTTTTTTCATACACCCTAATAGGTTCATCTACCATTTTCATGAGTACAATGAAATATCTTCTCATCTTATAAAGGAGGGTGTGGGGAAAATATTTATCAATTTTTTTCCTGTAGTTTTGTCCACTCCATTGCTTTGATCACATACTTAGACCTTGTAATATTGATCAATGTCCACCACTGATCAGATTCACCCTCCACATAATAAATAGCTAGAAGAACATTCACTTGTTTGGAACATTGAAGGATATAGAAGATCTTTTTGATTTAATTGATCCATTGCTCCGTGATTTAGGGATAATATGATCTAATGAACGTACGAGGTCTTTGTCACATGATGCTATCAACTTTGGGTAGATCACTCTTAGGGGTCGCACGATCCACTTTATCTAGGTTTTGATTTAGAATTTGTGTTAACTACGAGAGTATCAAAACAAACTATGTGATTTCCTCTCCCATCGGGTTGGGAATCTCATTGGGACAATCCTCACACATTCCATTGCATCGATTGTTAACATGATTCCTCTTATTACTGACCATTGTCTAGAATGAAAGAAAAATTAGGTATCAGTATATTAAATAGTTAAACACATAAATGGAATAAAATGACATTAAAGAAATAAAATATTAATTTCATTTATCTTCTTATCATATGAGTTTCTAGGCTTCTTTATAAGTTATTTATGATCTATTTCATAACATATATTAATATGGCCATTTTTTTATTCCATAAAAAATGATTTTTAGTGAGTTTATCAATTTAATAGAGAATATACCCTCAAAGTGTCAAACTATGTGTGCAGTAAGGCTTGTTTTCATGTACCAAGGGACCCCGAGTCAATCCTAGAACACATTGTCAGAGTTGTTATACCAAGGAATATCTATGCCAGAACCATATCCACATATAATATCCAAACAAGGATTTATTTTCATGATAAACCACTTACTCAGTAATTACCACAATTTATGGATGTTTTCTTTTCCTTAGTCTTATCCCAAAGTGTTTTCACTATGTTTTCCTAATCCAAATACAGAAAATAACTAAACCTCTCATGTGATTCCAACTGTAACAACCCTTCTCTTTATTTGATATTTAAACATGATTTATTAAATAAATTTCACTTAATACAACTCAAAATATCGAGAGTTCTAGTGTCTCTGAGGATTAATAACATTACATAACAACTTAAACCCTAAAATACAATATATTTATTCAAAAATTATTTTACATGACCACAACATTCTTTCATGCATAACACTGAATGGGATAACCTGAGGACATACATAAGAAAAGGGTGAGCTATAAAGCCCAGTATGGGAATGAACAGGGAATAACATGCGGAACACAATACATATTACTCACTTGTAATATCAATGGATCATAAAAGAAACATTAACATAAAGTCATGATATATCGTGATAATAATAACATGGAATTTTGGAATAAATATACAGCATGATATTAGCATGAGTCAAGGATCATTGCACAAGGATTAGCATGAGTAAACCCTCATTGCACATGAAAATGGTATGTGTAATAAATACATGTAATACCATAATCAATATGTACCTGATCAAAAGTTTAGTACCCTTGATAGAGAAAATGGTATGGTTTCACTACATGATTATATTGGTATCGAAATCATAGTGCAATTTCGGCAACATAACAATATCAAATAGTAATTCATAAAATGGGCTGATTAGATAAAAAGGGGTCTTTCATAATTTATTCATTAAATGGATTGTAATGGGGATAGTTAAAAACATATCAAAACTTAAACAATTTTAAAATTAAATGGCATATCAAAAATGAGGGGATTGATAAAAATAGGAGAGAGAAACCCATTACGGAATTTTGGCATCGTAATGGGTGTATATAAAGGATCATGGATGGATTAATGAGAGTAGAAAGGAAGATCTCATTATTTATAAATCAAATGGATAGTAAGGGTAGTATTTATGAATATATCACAACAAATGAAAATAAAGATTAAAAGATATATCATAAATGGGATGCTTGGTAAAAGAATAGAGTGGAAGATCCCTTACTTTGATATGTGACACCAAAGGCTTAGAAGAGGATTTATGGGAGCTTAGGGGTGACTTGGGAGAAATATAGGGAGTATATAATAGACTTTGGATAATCTTAATGGAGTTATGTTTAAGAGTAATGAGAAAATGGGTGGGTTAATATTGGAAATGAGGGGGTTTCTTTTTTATTTTTTGAGTTTTGACACTACATAATAAAATAATAAAAATCACAAGCCATACCATAGGTTTTTCCCATGGTTTCTGGAAAAGAGGAATGGTATAAATTATTTTATGAGGTCAATGGAAAAACATGTTAAATTATTTCCCTTTCTTATGTGGAGGTGAGTCACAATCTTAAAGAACTGAATTTAAAATCTTAAAATATATTTTATGTGATGAAGGATTCACTATTGATTAATAATTTAAATAAAATAATCTTAAAATCAAATTATTTTAAATGAAAAACATATATTTGGCCTAAGATACATTTTATAGTATTTATTACGTCATTAGTATGCCATTATGATGTCAAGAAAGACACTGTATATTTGTACGATATTTAATTTTTACCCAAAAATTTTACAATTTATGAAAAATTAACCATTAGATAATTTTGATATACTGATTCCAAAAATTGTATTAATTTTACCTAAATAATTTTTTAAATATTTTAATTTTCACTTTTAAAATAAAAACATACATCTTTTGAAAATTAACGGGTTTAAACAAAAACACTTTTCAATCCTTAATAAAAATTACATTTGACTTCATAAAAATTATATGATCATTTGTTTTTACTAAAAATTATATAATAATAATATTTTACTAAAATATTAATTATTTAAAAAATAAATTAATTCAACAAAAATAGATATTTTAATTGAATTTGAATACAAATCTAAAATAGTTTACAAAGTAAAAATAATGGGAGAAATACATTAATTATTCTATAAAAAATTAATGTACATATAACTAATTCTAGGGTCTTGATATATATATATTTATTATGCCATCATATTCTATAAGATTAAGGTGTGTAGTGGTAGCGATTTAATGGGGTCATTTAATAAAAATGGTTTGGGTTCTGATCTCGAGGAGTTTGAACTTCTCCTGTAAATGGTTTCACTCATGCTTGTGTTGTTGGATCTATTCTTGGGATTGGTCTAGGGAAATTCCCAGACATTCTATATCCATATAAAGAAATGATAAATGGGATTCATTGAGAATGATCCTACTAGTTTATTCCTTCAATTCCTCTATTTGTGTCAAAATGATTTTTTAAACCCCTATATTTATATTAGTCATGTGATCAATGTTCAGGAGCTCTATTATCAATGGTAATGATACTTAATGGTCAGTTAAATTTAATTTTTTATAATAAACCAAAAAGGATTCCATGTTTTTTCTATATCTATAATATATTTAATTATGTCAAATGAAGGGGAATTTTATTCACAAATAATCAGTTCGTTACATGGACAATGTATTGAAATTTATTCATTATCCCTAAAATGTGTTTGGGTAACAACATAAACCTAAAAGTTTATTTTTTTAAAAATTATATTTTGATTGTTAAGAATCCTAATTTTCATAGTAATTTGAGCCCCACCTAAAGCCTCCACCCACCATGAGTTATGTCTGTACTTGTGACTCGCAATTTGAAGATAATACTCATGGTTATAGAATATGGGAAACTTCTATAAATATAATTATTCTTTGGTCATTGTACACTATTAAATGAATATTTCAAATTTTTTACTCTCCACTAGTGTTTATTTGGTTATGTTGTGTTTTCCACTAATCAGTAGAATTCCCTTCTTAGTTGTATTACACTCTATTATGGTGTCAGTCATGGTCTTCCATCCAAGAGTTGTATTGGGTAGTTATTATCCATTGAATCAATTGTTATACAAATTACATATTTCCCAAAATTGATTTATATTTTTTTATATTATATTTTTCCTTGTGATATATATATTAATTGATGTTATTAAATAATTATTAAAATGTTGGTTTCTGACATCATTGTACTAGTTGATGTGCCTTAAATTATTGATGGGGGTAATGGGTTTTAGAAATCACATTATAGACACTCCCAGTGGGAATTATAGATTCAAAAATATATCAAATTCATTTTAGGCCAAGGGAATATGTTCAATACTAGAGGGAATGAGATTTTATTTTTGTGTAAACAATGTGAGTAGTTTTAGGGCGTATTTAGTTAATTTTTCATACTAGTAAGGATATTATTATGGGATGATAATTTATCGATTACCAAAGACTCTTAAAATATATTTTTAAATTAAAAAATATAAAAAAATAGTATTTTTGGTGAATGAATCATATAGTGTTTACTTATGATCTTTAATTACCATATGTGGTTAAGTACTCTAGATATAATCTATTAATAATTTGTTTAATGTATGAATGGATGCATAAAAACCCAATATATATATCTCATAATTGGATGTTAGGTAATCATGATCCCATGCCAATGATTTTTCCATTTCATGATTGATAAGTGGGGTTCCATGATACATATTTAGAGACTTGGTTGAAATGTATAATTACTATATTTATAGAGGCATAATATCCTCTAGATTTTAGTATAGTGAGAATTATCCATAATCTATATATGAAAATCATTTTTATGGATCCCAAAAATAGATTTCTAAATTATAGTTGTGGTTTAATTAATTTTTTTGTAGTATGATCTTACATCTAGATATAATAATAAAGTTTTATGTACATTATATGTCTGTCTACACATAATATAGAAATACCATGTTCAATTAAATATTATGTGTCATGGGATCTTAAGAGGTATTACCATGATGTGGTTTGTTTAGGTTTTTATGCTCAATATTTTGAGTGAATGTATTTTATGGATGATTCGGGATTCATTTATTATCCTATAATGAAATGATTTCATTTTAATCCATATGAAAGAATTTTTAGAAATTTTTTTATGAACAATGGTTTTGTATTTGGAATGGGATAACATTTTATAGCCATCAAAATAACTACTAATTATATATGGATTTACCTTGTTGACAATAGATTATTTAAAATAAAATATATTCCAATCAAAGACACAATTCCCTAATTATTGGATGTTTTTTATGAGATTATCATTTTACATGACAAAAAAAATGGTAAATCTTCATTAACAAAAATTCACCATTTCCACCTTTTTTAAACTATTATTATGCATATAATTTTAATCATCCAACTTTGTTTTATGTAAAAATTCCTATATATCGTTTAGTGACATTCAATATGATTATTGCACTCTTTTTTGAAACCCTTATACAATATGATAATGGGGAAATTTATCTTTCCAACTCATGTATTCCTGGAGTTAGAGATTCCTAAGAACTACTAGATGGGAATTTATTTTATATGTGAAATTCATATGATGGAAATAGTCATTCAATCATTCCAAATGATTACATGAGTGTATAATTTTTTGGAAATTATATATTTTATTAAATTCCATCATGGTGGATATAAGACCACAGTATATCATGAATCATATATAATTTTAACACATTTATATAATTTAGATGTGTTGTGTAGTACATAATGTTGTGTGGGATCCCTTATCAGTTTCTACTGGTACACCTGATTTTTTAATACATATATATACATCATAAAATAATTAATAATTACACATAATAAGGTTATAATTTATTTATAAATTATTTTTTTAATTATGGATTTGAATCATGTTGTTTTGAACGAATCAAGGAGTATTTTATGGATGGTGACCCATTTATTTTCATTATTGAGAGATATACATATTTATAAAAATTCACTCCAATGTTTATGTCTAGCTAGTTTTTTACATTTATTGTTTTATGGAAATATGGTAGAGTTAAAAATTACCTTACCATGTTTTTGGGAAATATGTTTTGAATCTTTCTATTCCCAAGTAAAAAAGAGGATAATATTTTGAATTCAAGGAACATACTTGTAATACAGAGAGAGTACCATTTTTATTATAAAACCTCATAATTCAATGTGAGGATTTATTGAGTATTTCCTATAAGTATTTTCAATTTATTTTATAGAGTTGTATTAGATGTCATTAAATCTTGAGGATATAGGAGTTAGTGGTAAAATAGATGTTTTTAGGTGTTATGGTGGATGCTACATCTCATAGGGAAACAAATATTTTTAAAAGAATATGTGTTAATTTAGATATTATCAAATATACTAGTTAATTATAGGTAAGATATAAGTTCCATTATATACATTCTTGGGTGTACTATTATTATCCTCCAAATTAGATATGGGCCCATATAGGTTATTACAATTGTGAGTAAATTCATGACTTGATCGCATCAAGAAATGGATCTAATTATTCTTCATCATTATAGAGAGAGAATCATCTAATTCTGGAATTAGATACTAATATTTCATTAATGAACCAAAAGAATATAAAAATATTGAATTTCATTCATGATCAACCAGATTGATCAAGGCCTTATATATGTTGTGTCATGAAATTGTTTTATTCAATTCAATTATATATAAATAGAGGCTACATAGTGGGGGAATGATTTAATTTGGGTTGTGGTTTTGGTCACATGGGCTTCAGTAGTTTCTATCACATTTTCTTATGCCATCATATTAGGGTCTTATATATAGTCTTGGTTGTATTTATCTGGTTTGGGAGTATTGTGTCACTAGAAAAAATGTTTTATTTTGTATTTTTAGGAGAATATTCACATTTAATAGATTGGTTAAAAAATTCCATGAAAAAGATACATATATACATTAAAATTATTTTAGAATGTTCCTAAAATATTTTTTGGAAACCATGGTGAATATTTGAGGTGGGAATGTTTTTAAAGAAATATTGATAAATAATTCAATGTATACCTCAGGAAAAATGATACAAATTTTGTTATATATAACCCATAATTATAGAGAGTAGGAACGACAAATATAATATCTGGGAGAAAATAATAGAATTTATTACTTATGGAGGGGAGAATTTTTTTATTTTTTCACCTAGTAGTAGAGATTGATGCACATATATTTTTCATTAGTTATCACCATACAATTAACTCCCAAAATTTAAAGAAGAAAAATATCCTGCATGATTTATTTATAGATACTAAATATATTCCAAGAAAATTTATTAGTTTTTTACTCTCACGTCATTCTATGTATTTCGATGACCATTGTTTTTTTGTAATAAGGTGTAATTTTATTTTACATTAGGACAATATATAATGGTTGATTATATTTTTATGTTTCAATGTACTATTGGGAAATATTTATTTCCTATATTATGGGATTTATTTGAATTCAATCATGAAATTATATCAATTTTTTATAATATTAATTATTTATGTTTTGGAAATAAAGTAGTATGATTTAATAATAAATTTATATTCACAATATATGATATTTATTATGTATTATAAGTCCAAAATATTCATGAAGATATACCTGCATATTATCATACCCAAATTCGGATGAAAAATGAATTGAGATCATTGTATCTTTTTAGTGTTTATTTAGATAAATTTATTATAATGTAATAGATGTGTGGTAGAGATTCTAAAGAGATTAATGTCACACTCTATATGTAAGAATCATTTCAACTATGAATGGATGATACATGAAATTTATTTACATGACTCAAAGGAGAAACATAAAATTCATTTCTATGAGTCGTGGTTGATATGTAAAAGACACGACCTATAATAAGGGATGATAAAAAATATTTATTTACATGAATAAATAATAATTCCTTAGAGTCACCTCCATGGCCAAAGGTTAATAGAAAATATTCATTTCTGTTACTTAAAATTGTTATTTAAGATATTTTCCTTCTAAAAATTAACTATATAACCGTAATTTATTTTAATATATGAAGTTATGTGTCATGTATATCTAATTATGTTATGTTAATTATTGAAGAATTATTATCCAGACATTGATATGAAACAAATTATCATTTATAAAAATGGGGATAATATAGAAAATCCTGAATGTTCTACCAAAGCATTCATTAATGAGATAAAATAGATGAATTTATTTATTCTAGTGGATATGTCAATTTACCAAGATTCACATTGTGAAGAGGGATCAAACATTATATCCATAATTTTTATATCTGATACCATTGAACTATAATGAAATTAATATCATGATGAAGGAAAAACTACATTGATTGTTAAGATTCAGATTATTATCAGTCATGTATACAATATGATGGTGTTTGTTATTCTATGATTCATAGTGAGATCTATATCTTTAATAAATTATATTTTATTAATTATTTCATATATAGAGACTGAATAAAACCATAGAATACTATGTGGCGTTTTGTATTTGGAAAATTGGGTACATATAAAATTTAGTTGAATCATGTGTATAACACCATTATTTAAAACTCTAAAACATGCCCTTATTTTACATGGATACTCTAATATTTTTGGTATAACATGTGGATATTCATAAGATATTTTTTAGCTATAATGACTATAAAGGGGATGAAAACATATTATATTGAAAATAAATAATGTGATCTAAGAGGCATATCAAGGGAATAAAATATGTGTGAGAATCATAATCATTTTATATGTGGTATGCTATAATATAATAACATTAATCAAACATAGGAATTTTTAAACAACATAAATCATGAAATCATGAACATATTTTAAGCCTAACCATGGGGGTCATAATAAAGTTGGATTATGATAATTCTTTATGCACCACACATTACTTATGATGAGATAAAATCATTGCCTAATATATTGGAATAATATATAATTTTTCGCCCACCAATCAAATTCATATTAGGTAAATTCAAAAAGTTCCAAATGTAACATGTAACATAAGGATGTCTCTCATCAATTTAAAATCCACCATAAATGATTTAATGATATATATAGATATATATGTGTGTGTGTGTGTAAATTAATAGTTAGTGAATGTAACAGCTATATAAATTAAAATATATTTCTATTTTAATAAATTTAATTTATATGATTTCATATTGTTCACGCAACAAAATGTTTCCTCGATATATTGAATTATATAAAAAACTGAGTACTACCGGACAAAAATATACTAATAATATTATTATATAATATGATGGTTGTAACATAGACATTTTAATGGAAGTAATGAATTGGATTTTATAACATATCAAAATATATATTTTACACATTCTTTATTTATTATATAATATATAGTATTAAAATAATTATCATTTAAATGAAAAATATATATTTTAAAAAACTATATTATCTCAAAAATACGTATTATTAGCTCTCTAAGTCCACAATTTAAAATTAAATTTTTACAAATTTATAAAATTAATTGGAAAAAATAATCAATAATTTAAAAATTCAAATATAAAAATGATCATACGGTAATATTTTTTTTATTTTTCTGAAAAATTTCATTTTTTATGTATAGTGACAAATAATCTATATTTATTAAAAGCATCATTTCCATTTAAAGTAATTATATTTTTCAATCATATTTTGATTTTTTAAATAAAATTAGTTCTATTATAATTCTATTAATCCAATTTAGTTCATTTGGACCCTCTTTATTATGAATCTGTTTATAAAAACATTTCAAATTTTAAAACATTTTATATTTAAAAACATGTTTTTAGTGAGGTATGGATGATTATTTTTTTAAAAAATTATGTCCCTTATTTTAATTTTATTTTAAAAATTTGATTAAACTTTTGGAATCATCATAATTTATAGATTCTAATTTGGTTAACTTAATTTTTGACCAAGCAGAATTATGAATGCAATAAAAATTAATTACTTCTATTAAGGTGGAAAAGGATTTACCTAGGGGATAAACTAGAATGGTATGATTAAAAATGACCTAAATTATTATCATCAAGTTATCCAATTGGATTAATTTGATATTGGTGATCCAATTCTTAGAAACATGGAAATAATTTCCACTTTTTTGTATGTGTCACATATAATAAATTAAGTATAGAAAAGGAAGAAAAAATAATTTCTTATATTATATATATATAGCCTTAGGGTAGGAAGAACATCATATTTTAAGTAATATATATTTCATGTTGAATGATACATGATTCATATTATCAAGCTAATTTATTTTATTTTATTTTCGATTTTATATAACTACATTAAATACTGAAGAAATTCCAATACAATGATTATTCAGTTAACAACTATATATAATAAATGACTCTAAAACTGTTAAATGTGAATAATGTTGAATTATTTATGGTGTTATGTTATTATTTTAGATGAATATATCATGTCACATTGTTTTTAACATAATATATTCAATTTATATAATTTTCATGATATTCTTTTAAATTAATGTTTAATGAAAAATGTCAAAATTGACATTAATGTTATTTTATAATAAATGTTATTTTGTTGAATAATTAAAAACCGCTAAAAAGAGAATTATTTTAAAATATATTTTTAAATTATAATAAATATAAATTATATTCCATTCATAGAACAATTTTTCATTTATAATGAATATATTGACCCGTAAGTTCTAAGTACTCTATTGATGAAGTTAAGGTTAAAGTGGTGTTTTTTTACGCATTACAAGATATTAAAATTTGTTTCCCTCATTCATGGTATATTTGTTTTCTAAATAACATATATGTAACATCCTAGATAAATAAAGAAATAAAAAAATTTCATATTTATTAATATTTGTGAATTAAATATTAATTTTATTTTAAAAGTGATGTTGTGTTTGATAGCGTACTTGATAAGCAATGACGAGTTTCATTGAAATCATACATTGCACACTAACAATATTATATTATTATTTTAAATGGTAGTTAACACCTAGCCATTGTGATTTCGGGATTGAATAAAACAAACTAAAATATAATTATATCTGTTTGTTAAATGTTTTTTACATTTATCCAATAAACTTTAGAGGTTTAAAATATGAAAAAAATCGATTTTAAGTGTAAGTACTTTAATATTCATTAAAAGGTTGATTTACCGCCTTTCGATGGCGAACCATTTTTAAATATAGTTTTGGTCATTATTATATTTTCTACTTGACAAAATAAAATTCTTATTTAGAATGATGACATAAAAATTTACTTGTGGTAAACGTTTTGTATTTTTCTGATAAAATTCATTTTTAATGAATAGTGAAAAAAACTGTATTTTAATTCAAAACTTCCTTTAACCTAATTTATTTATACAGTTATATTATATTTTAAATTTGTTTAAAAGTGTACTTAGATTATATTTTTACCATTTAATCCAATTTTGGTCATTGGAAGCAATTTCACATTGAAATTAGACAAAAACAGTTATCAATCTTTTGAAAGTTATTAGTTTTTAAAAACACGCTTTTTTGTTTTGACAACGAGAATTAATTTTAAATTAATTAATGAAACTTCTATTTTTTGAATTTATTAAATTGAAATCATTTTTTAATTCAGAATATCAAATATATCTTAGGCTTAATTTTTGGTGTTTTTCCAAAAACCTGCACTTTTTTATGAATAGTGAAAACACTAAGTAGAAGTTACAAAATGACTTTTTCATTTAAATGAAATTTTATTACTTATGTGATTTGAATTTTGAAAATCCTACATACATGGTTGTCATTAGTATGTAAAATTTTGTTCAATAAAATAAAGATAATTATTGGTGAATAGTAACTTTTGACTTTTATTTACTGTGGTTAAAAGTAAATAGGGTAATTTAAGGTAAAAAGAATATTATAATAATTCAAAATTACTTTAACACTTGTCCTAAACTTTTTGGATGAGTCTTTTCAAACCATGGAAATCCTTGGGTAGATTTTGGGACCCCATGGAGCCACTTAATAGTGATAAAGACACTTTATATTAATTACTTTAAAGTAAAGACAAAAATGACATTAATATATATCTTTTAGTAAATAAATTGTTACATGGGGTTATATAAGTCATCTATTCAACTATAAATATTAATTTTAAATCTAAAAATATTTTCTAAGTGAGGGTATTTTTTATAAGTTTTATACATCACATAAATAAAATTATTTATGACACAATAATGACAGAGTGTTTACCTCATTAATAAATGATTTGAATAAATAAGATTATAAAGATTATAATAATACCCAAACCCTGTACAATTTTTATTGAGTGGTTTTATTTAGACCATGAGTCATCTTATATTCTAAATTAATATGTTTTGGACCTTTAGAACCTGAAAACATTATATAATAAAATAATATTTTCAAACTTTCCTAAATAGCCCCACCTCCACCTTATAAAAAGCCCTCACTTCTAACTCATTCCTCACACTTCTCAATCCCATTTGGATCATCAAAAATCTTCTCAATTAAGCTCCCTAAATCACTCTATTCCTCCTAGAAGCCTTACCTTATGCATAATGCACTTAAATTAAACTATTTGGTTCAATCCAAAGGGAAATACCTGAATTAAAGGAAACGTCTTCTCTTAAGTTCTTTTGTTTTATTTTACTTCTCCAACACCCTAAGATACATTTATTCCTTTCTTCTATAAAAACAACAATATCCTAAATATACTAGGTTGTAGTTATTATAAGGAATCAAACAACAATTAAACACACAACCATATAACGGGTAAAGATCATATTGTTTCTGTGGACGACAAACTAACGCCTCACAAAACAATGATTGTTCAATTATCTCATACCACCCCACATGGTAGACATTATGATGGAACAATATTTATATATGATATATATTATGTTTATGTTTTCATTATTCTTCTATATTTTTCATTTCTATCATTATTTTATGGTTTCCATTATGGGTAAACGCGATAATTTCATTTGAGGAAGTGCGGACTACCGCCCCCTCAAAGTGATTTGACTCGTCCATGCCATACGTGGGACGTATAAATGATGGAGTTAATATAATTATATATGATATTATACTATAATTATAATATACCTATGTATCATTATGTTTTTATTCCATTAAATACAAAATATAAATGTAATTGGTGTTCTTGTGTACGTACGGCTTACAGTCTCCACGAAAGGCACATTTCATTTCTTACCTCTAAATGTTATGTACTATTATAAATACACATATATACTAAATATATATGATATATATGATATCTAAATCATGAATGTGATTCTAAAGATAATGGACCCTTGACCACATGAACAAATTGTAATTATAAGAAATTCATTTGTGACTCAAGTACCAAATATCGACAAAATGACCATTATTAACTTAAATGAATATATAATGTTTATAACATGGTAATACGTGATATGAAAGAAATAATAAACTTGAAAATGGTTCTTAAGAAAGTAGAAATTAACTTTATTTTTTTATTCATGAGATTAAGGAACGAACGGGTCATGTCAGACACGAGGTAAGGGACATCGTCTCAATCTCCTTTCATTGAGGCATATTTTGTTTTATACACAACTTTCTTTTATATGATGTATAAAAAACTTTGACATTTCATTTCATTCAAAATGAATCTTTTTCTACGAGGATTTTTACTAAAAAAAATAAATGTATCTTTTTAACATAAGCGGTGACAACGACCTTTTCCACCGGTGTGACTATTATTTGATCTATGGATTCCTTAACAAGACGTAGTGTTTTTTTCAAAATGAAAATAGATACCATATACTCTTTTTATATAATTTGGTATTGAAAATGGGTTTAATAATGTATTTTTAATGTCATTATATTTAAATGATATATTCTGATTGAAATGTGAAAATTTTATCTTTCTTTTATGCTTGTGTTATGTGTTATAACTATATTATGGTTATTGGGCATTGTTTACATATACGTGTGGTTCTGTGATTAACCTAGGGAGAGCGAGCCCAAGAAATCTCTCCAATGTGTTATGTAACGCGATAGAGGTAAACGTGAATGTTTCTCCTAATAGATTTAGGGAATATACTGTTATGGGTATTCCAAATGTAACTCCCTATGTAACTGGGATATCTACAATGTAATTATGATATGGATGCCACATGTTACCTTGATGATTTATGTTTGCTATGTAAATCTTATTATTTCTTGAGGTATGTAAAAGATATTAGGTTATGTATGTATTGATTAAATAATGTTATCTTTCTTTGTTTTATAACCCTTACTGAACTTTTTATACTCATCCCAAGTTTTGAAATGTTTTTCACAAGACTCAATGATGAATAAGGTCAAAGATGGGATCAAGGAAAAGTCATTCTGTCTAAAACATGGGACTAGACGTGAACATTTTTTTCAAGAGTTTTTATTTTATAAAAAAAGGAAGCTGAGTAGAAGTGTCTACTTTGTAATTTTTGAGATGTAATGTAACAATTATGGCATAATTATCTAAAACTCTAAACCTGAAAATATCTTCAATGTGAATTATCCATTTAATTCAAGATTATGTAATGTTTAAGACTGGGTCCTTATAGTTGGTATTAGAGGTCGGTTTAGATCAATTTAGGAGTTAGGATATTGTTAAATTAATTTATGTTAATATTGAAATGATATAGTATTTATAGATTACCATGTTGCTTAACCTAAGATATTTTGCTGTTTAGAATGGTTTTCCGTAGAGGAAACATGGCAGTTGTGCTGGGAAGGAATATAGAGGGAAATGACCTTCCAAATATGCATCCTGGGATGGTCAGAATCAGAATTGAACAGTTTGTTGCACGGATGGATTAGTTGGATCAAGTGATAAATGGTGGTTGTGTTTATAGATGATATTTTGGTTTATTCCAAAGGTAAAGAGGAACATGAAATTCATTTAATGGTTGTCTTGCAAACCTTAAAAGAAAATAAATTGTATGGGAAATTCAAAAAGTTTGAGTTTTGGTTATAACAAATTTCATTCCTTGGTCACATTGTTTCAAAAAATGGCAAAGCTGTTGATCCTTCTAAAACAAAAGTTGTTGAAAAATGTCCAAGACCCACAAATATAATCTAGATTCATAGTTTTCTTGGTTTGATAGGTTATTACCAGATTTTTGTTTAAAATGTTTCAAGGTTATCTAGTACAATGACTAAGTTAACTCGAAAGGTGTTAAGTTCATCTGGAAAAAATAATGTGATGATTGTTTTCCGGAATTGAAAAGAAGATTGGTGAATGATCTAGTTTTGGCACTACCTTTCAAAAATTGTGAGTTTGTTATCTATAGTGATGCTTCTTTGAAATGACTTGGTTGTGTGATTATGCAGAATGATCAGGTAATTTCTTATGCTTCATGTCAGTTGAAACCTCATGAGTTTAATTACCCTACACGTGATTTTGAATTAGCTCTTTTTGTTTTTTCTTTAAAAATTTGGAGGCATCATTTTTATGGAGTAATATAAGAAATATAAGAAGATCACAAAAGTTTTAAGTATATATTCCCTAAGAAAGAATTGAACATGATATATAGGATATGGCTGGAATTAATCAAAGATTATGATTCCACAATACATTACCATCCAGGAAAGGAAAATAACGTGGAGGATTCTTTGAGTCGAAAAAGTAACGCTACATTAAAATTTCTACGCTTGGAATGAGATCCTTTGGTTTTTGATTTGATGAACTTTGGCATAGAAGTTGTTGGTGCAGTAAATTCCTCTATTTAGTTTTAGGTGTCAATGAAATCATCCCTATCAGACAGAATTAAGCAAGCGCAGAAGGAAGACGGTGAGTTGTAGAAAAAGGTAGAGTTGGTTCAGAAGGGTAAGTTTCCTGATTTTAACATTGATAATGATTGTGTTTTGAGGTTTGGGAAGAGATTTTGTCTGCCTTGTGATTCGCAGTTGAAGAATGTTTTGTTATGTGAAGCTCATAGTTCTCCATTTTCTGTTCCTCTTGGAAGTACTAAGATGTACAGAGATCTTCCGTAGTATTACTGGTGGGATGGAATGAAAAGAGATATTGCGGATTTTACTATGAAGTGTTTGAAATGACAACTTGTTAAAGCAGAGCGGTAGTTACTGAAAGGGATTCTTCAGTCTTTATGGGTGACAGAGTGGAAATGGGAAAATATATCCATGGAATTCATTTTGGGATTACCAAAGACCTCTGAAGGTAATAATTCAATCTAGGTTACTGTAGAACGATTGAATAAATATTCTCATTTCTTTCTTATTTGAGATACTTTGTCTCTAGATCAAATTTCTTGGTTGTATGTTAAATAGATAGTCAGGTTGTATGGATTTCCCCTCTCCATTATATATGATCATGATCCCAGGTTTACTTATAACTTTTGGAAAGGCCTTCAGAAGTCATTGGGTACTGAATTAAATTTTAGTACATCTTTTCATCCTCAATCAGATGGGAAGTCAGAACAAAAAATTTATTCCTTGGAGGATATGATACATTCTTGTTCAAATGGATTACTAGGGAAGTTGGGACAAACATCTTTCTTTGGTTGATTATTAATGTAATAACAGTTTTCATTCTAGTATATAGATGTATCAATTTGAGGCATTATATGGAAAGCATTGTTAGACTCTAGATTTTTGGGATGAAGTAGGTGAAAGGAAACTGATGGGACCAGAATTGGTAGAATAGATGGATGAAAAAGTTCAATTGTTTCAGAAGCACATAGGAACATCTCAGAGAAAGCAGAAAAGTTATGCGGATAATTTGTGGAAGGATATTTTATTTGAGGTAGGTGATCATGTCTTTCTCAAATTTTCTCCATGGAAATGTGTGATGTGTTTTGGTAAGAAGGGAATGTTGAGTCTGAGGTTCATTGGACCTTATGAAATCCTGGAGAAAGTTGGAACAATTCTGTACAAATTGGTTTTACCTCCATGTTTATCCTAGGTACACAATGTTTTTTTATGCTTCAATGTTGAGAATGTATATGTCAAATCCATCTCATGTTTTGAGCCCAGAGGTAGTTTAGTAGGAAGAGAATCTCTCTTATGAGGAACAACCAGTCCAGATTCTTGACCAAAGAGAGAAAGTGTTACGGAATAAGGTAATTAATCACGTAAAGGTTTTGTTTAAAACCCTATGGTAGAAGATGAAACATGGGAATATGGAAATCCTATGAGGGATAAATACCCCCATTTATTTGATAAGTGAACAAAATTGCGAGGACGCAATTTCCAAAAGGGGGAAGGATATAACATCCTAGGTAAATAAAGAAATAATACATTTTCATATTTTTTAATATTTTTTAATTAAATATTAATTTTACTTTAAAAGTGATTCTATGTTCGATAGCATAACCGATATGAAACAACTGGTTTCTTTGAAATCTTATGTTTCACACTAACAATATAATATTATTATTTTAAATGGTAGTTAACGCCCAGACGTTGTAATGGTGGGAATGAATAGAACTAACTAAAGTATGATTATATATGTTTGTTAAATGTTTTTTAAATTTATCCAATAAATTTTAGAGGCTTAAAATAAGAAATAATCTGATTTTAAATATTAATACTCTAATATTCATTAAAAGGTCGATTTACCACCTTTCGATGGCGAATCATCTTCTAATCTAGTTTTGGTCACTATAATATGTTTTATTTGACAAAATATAATTATTCTTTTGAATCAAGACACCAAAATTTACTTCGGGAAAATTTTTGGTCTTTTTATGATAAAATTCATTTTTAATGAATAATGAAAAATACTGTATTTTAATTCAAAACCGCCTTTTAATATTATTTATTTATATGGTTAGATTATATTTTTAATTTGTTTTAAATTTTAATTAGTTTAAATTTTTACCATTTAATCCAATTTTAGTCATTGGAAGTAATTTCAGATTGAAATTGGACAAAAACTATTGACAATCATATGATAGTTATTATTCTTAAAAACACGCTTTTTATTTCGACAACAGAAATTAATTTTAAATTAATTAATGAAACTTCTATGTTTTGATTTTGGTAAAATTTGAATCTTTTTTGAATTTTTAATATAAAATATATCTTAGGCTGAATTTTTGGTATTTTTTTGAAAACCTTCAATTTTTGATGAATAGTGAAAACACTTAGTAGTAGTTAAAAATCGAATTTTTCAATTAAATGAAATATTACCACTTCTTTGAATTGAAATAAAAAAATATGACATACATGGTTGTTATTATTATGTAAAATATCGTTCCATAAGATGAAAATAATTTTTGGTTAATTGTAACTTTTGACTTTTATTTACAGCGGTTAAAGGTAAATATGGTAATTCAATGTAAAAAAATATTATAATAATACAAAATTAACTTAACACTTGTCCTAAAATTATTGTATGACTCATGTCTGACCATGGTCATCCTTGGGTCGATTTTGGGATCTCATGGAGCCACTTAAGAGTGATAATGACACTTTATATTAATTAATTTAAAGTAATGACAAAAATGACATCAACATATATCTTTTAGTAAATCAATTATTACATGGGGTTATAAAAGTTATCTCTTTGACTATAAATATTCATATGAAATATAAAAATATTTCCTACATGATGGTAATTTTTTATAATTTTTAGACATCAAATAAATATATTTATTTATGACACAATAATGATGTAGTGTTTACCTCATTAATGAATGATTTAAATAAATAAGATTATAAATATTAAAATAATATCCAAAACCAGTCCAATTCTTATTGGATGGTTTTATTTAGACCATGAGTCATCATATCTTATAATTTAATATGTTTTGGACCTTCAGAAACCGAAAATAATTATATAATAAGATAATATTATCAAACTTTCCTAAAGAGCCCCTCCTCCCCCTCATAAAAATCCCTCACTTATAACTCATTACTCACACTTCTGAAGCCCTTTGGGTCATAAATCCTCTTCCCAATTAAGCTCCATACATCTCTATATATCTCATAGAATCCTTACCTTAGTAATAAGTCACTTCAAGTAAACCTCTTAGTTCAATCAAAAGGGAAATATCCTATTTAAAGGTAACTTCTACTCTTAAGTCCTTTTGTTTTATTTTACTTCTCTAACCCCCTAAACTCTTTTTATTACTTTATCTTATAACAACACCAATATACTCAATATAGTAGGTTTTTTATGATAATGATTCGAATTACACATACACACACCTCCATCTAATTGTTAAGGGACATACTGTTTCTGTGGACGACAAACTAACACCTCATGAAATGATGATTGTTCAATTATCTCTTACCACCTATCATGGTGGCCATTATAATGGCACTGTATTTATATATGATATATATTATGTTCATGTTTTCTTTATTCTTCTGTATTTTTCCTGTATATAATTCTTTTATGGTTTCCATTATGGGTAAATGGGATAATTTCTATTGAGGAAGTGCGGACTACCGCCCCCTCAAAGTGATATGACTTGTTCATTATATATGTGGGTAGTATAAAGGATGGAGTTAATATAATTAAATATGATATTATATTTTAATTATAATATACCTATGTATCATTATGTTTTAATTCCATTAAATATGAAATTGAACTGAAAGTAGTGTTCATTTGTACGTACGGCTTACAGTCTCCATGAGTGGTGCATTTCATTTCTTACCTCCAAATGTTTTGTAATATATTAAATAAATATATATACTTGATATATATTATATATATGATATCTAAATTATGAATTTAATTCTGGAGATAATGGATCTTTGACCACAGAACAAATTGTAATTATAAGAAGTTCATTTTTGACTCAAGTACCAAATATCTACAAAATGACCACTATTAACTTAAATGATTACATAATATTTATAACATGGTAATAAGTTATTTAAATGGAATAATAAACTTGGAAAATTTTCCTAATCAAGTATAAATTTACTTTAGTTTATTATTCAAGAGATTAAAGAACGAACGGGTCAAGTCGGACATGAGGTAAGGGACTTTGTCTCAATCTCCTATCATTGAGACATATTTTGTTTTATAGACGAACTTCTTTTATATGGTGTATAAACACCTTTGACTTTTCATTTCATTCAAAATGAAACTTTTTATATGCGGGATTTTAGTAAATAAAAAAAGGAATGTTTCTTTTTATCGTAAGCGGTGACAATGACCTTTTCTTCTGCTGTGAGTCTTATTTGATATATGGATTCCTTAACAAACCGTAGTGTTTTTTTCAAAAAAAGGAAAATAAATACCATATAATCTTTATACATATTATGGTATTGAAAATGTTTTTGATAATTTTTTTTTATGTCATTATATTTAAATGATATATTGTGATTGAAACGTGAAAATGTTATCTTTGCTTTATGCTTGTGTTATGTGTTATGACTATGTTATGGTTCTTGGGCATTATTTACATATACAGGTGGTTATTTGAAAAACCTAGGGTTGGTGAGCATGAGATAGCTCTCCAATTCATTGGGTAATGTGAGAGAGGTGAACATGAATTTTTCTCCTAAGAGATTTTGGGAATATACTGTGATGGGTATTCCAAACGTAACTCCCTATGTAGTTGTGAAGTTACAATGTAAGTATGATATAGATGCGACAAGTTACCTTTATGATTTGTGTTTACTATGTAAATCTTTTGATTTCATGAGGTATGTGAAGGAGCTTATGTTATGTATGTATTGAGGAACTAATGTTTTCTTTCATTGTTTTATAACCCTTACTGTGCTTTTTACGCTCATCCCATGTTTTGAAATGTTTTTCACATGACTTAAAGATGAAGATGGTCAAGGATTGGATCATGTAAAAGTCATGTTGTCTAAAACATGGGACCTGACATGACACTATTTTTTCAGGAGTTTTTATTTTATAAAAAAATGGAAATTGAGTATAAGTGTCTACATTTAAATTTTTGAGATGTAATGTAATAGTTATGGGTTAATTATCTAATACTCTAAACCTAAACAAATCCTCATTGTGAATTATCCATTTAATTCAAGATTATGCAATGTTTAAGGTCGGGTCCTTATAATATCATATATAAAATCAACGTGTCTAAATTTTATAATAAGTATCTCTTCAATAAGGTATTAATGGATAAATTTCGTAGGATAGAAAACTATTTACCATAGTGAAAAACCCAAAATGTTAAAAATAATGAACCATAGAAGTTAAGGAAACAATATTTTAAGAAACGTAATTAATTGTGTTGTGGAGTTTTTTTGGGATAATAAAAGGCAACTCACACCCCTCACACCCTCACACCTCTACAGAAATTTTTCTCATTAAAACATACCCAAAAAACTCCACAATCTACTTACCATCATCCTAGTAGAATTTGTTCATAATAAATCCAACCTAACAAGTGTATAGTGAAATGAAAAAGAAAATATCTTAAGAAGAGGTAATGTTCGTCAATGAGGGACTTTGTTTTATATCCTTCATCAACTAATTCAATTACATTTAAATAATATTGATATAATATCCAAAATATCCTCCATATAATATGATTAATAAGTTAATTACTTAAAACCATATCCCCTTCTATCTAATAGGCTAAGAAATGATCAATCATGTGTACGGGGGACTACCGCCTCACGAATTGTTATTTTTTGTTTTTTCCATTACCATGTATCAATGATGGGTATTATGATTGATATAAACTATTAATATAATGTATATAACATAATTATAAATATTGATTCACTGTATAAAATTTATATATATATATATATACCTTATTACGTTCAATTCCATGGGAGACATGATAACAATGCTCGCATGTACTGTAGAAAACGACCTCATGAAGCAATGTGATTCGTCTTTCATTAGTTATTTACATGGAAATGGAAGAGGAATAATGTAAATGATTATATGTTATATACATTACATAAATATGATATTAATTTAATATTCTTGTTTATTTAAAGATAAAATCTCATTTTATTTTTCTAACATAAATTTCATAACAACAGTATTGCCTTGATGAATATATGTGGCTATCTTTTAATAACTACCCCACACACACACATATACACATATATATATATATGTGATATTTTTTATAATATTATGATAATTATAAAATGGATAAATATTTCTTTCCTCTTTTCCATAATGATCTAGGAAAAATGGAGATATTAATCATGAATATATACATCTTATTGTCTCATTACTATAAACGTACTTCATTTTTATAACCATAATTCATAAATTTTATTAAAAAATAAATAATGTATAAATTTTAAACATATTTTTTGATTACTGTTCTTGAGATGATTTAACTATAAAATATTCTCATGAAATGGAATATTAATAAAAATCTCTAATGAGAGAATATAGGCATTTGACACCCAAAATAATTAAAATAATGATTTCTAGTTAATGGATAGTAGATGAAATGTTATAGAATGATCAAATTTGATATAAAAAATATAAATATTTTTCTATTATAATTTTAAAAAAATTAAAAAATTACATTAAGATGATGAATGTTCACCCAAATAGACATGTGAGGTGAGGAATTTAGTCTCAAATTATATTTCATTTATACATATCTATTAATATAAACCAATTAACTTTTATGTGTTTTATATATAACCCTTTTTATCCTGTAATATCATGATTAAATCATAATTAGTTTTATTTTATTTTTCACTTTCATTCAAATGGATTTAAATTGAAAATTACCATGTCATAATGTTATTGTGGAATATCAATTACATTTGCAATTGATAGAAATCACAATATTTTAATCATTTATCAGTAGAAATTAAATTTATCTTAAATATAAATATTCATTAAATATGGATGTTATTATTAAAAAACTATATAAAATTTTTATAAAATATGTTAATATTTAATCTTACATTATTAAATTAGAAAATATGAATAAATACAAATATTGTACTCAATACCGCTATTTTATGATAAGGCATACTATTTTAATTGAATTAATTATTTTATATATGATGAATGATTTGGAACTAAATTGATTGGTGGGGTTCGGTATAATAAACTCTTTTTATTCATCATTAGGTATCATTATAAAAAATATTTTGTCTAAATTAAACAAAGTTCTACTTGTAGTATTTAAAATATACTATAAAAGGTCTTGGTAGCTTTGGTATCATGATACTTGAGATTTTGGAATCCAATAATTTAGAATTTCCTTCATTAAGAATTGAGTTATTATTATACATAATATTTTTTTAAATATATTGTCTTCATATACATTTAATTATCGGTATATTGATTTAATTTCATGTGTTTTTTGTTTTCTACTCACTATATTGATTATTTATAATCTATTCATCCACTACTGTTATGAAAATGATAGGTGTGTTTAGTTATTTACTTATCCATAATTATTATTCTATAATGATTCATGAAATATTACCATATATTTATCCCTTATTGAGCAATTGAGTTCAGAATTAATTTTTTCCCATTCCCTAGGTTATGAAGATGACTCATTTTAATGTGTTTTCCAAGATAATGAGAATTTTATTTTCTTATTTAATAGGTTTTATTTTTTTTATTCCCAATGTATAATGCATATAATTTATATATCATGTTTTATAAAACTACTAAAAGGTAGGTACGTTAACATTTGATTGTTTATATCTATTCTAATGTAATAAAATAAGGCATCGACTCTGGAATACTATTGACGGGGTCAGTATAGTTGGTATGAGAAAATTTTAGTATAAACTATGAAAACTAGATTTATTAGAATCAAATATTAGGGAAAAAACACTAAGATAAATTTTGAGGATACATATAGAAGAGTATCCTAATGTTTTTGGTAAGCTAGAAATATTGTGGGTTTTCTTAATAATGCATACTTGTCTAGAAAATACAATTGGACATGGTTGTGGCACCAAGAAACATATACATAACAAAAATTAAAAAGATGTATCATGATTGACTCACGCATTACCTGGTATCATAAGAAGGGCCTTAGATCGCACCAGGTTTGAACCTCATGGGGGATATTTCTAGGATAATTTATATATTATTTAGAAACCATTATAAAGGATTTGAAAAAAAATAAAATCTTTAAAGAAACCATGTTTTAGATTATGTTATTAACACTGAATAAGTGTTAATTTATGTTAATTGTTACACAATATTTGGAAATATACATTAAAAATAAAAATTCATAATTTTATGATGTAATTTAGAATATTCCGTTATTTTGAAATTGTGTAGGGAAGGGAAAATGTTATCAACACTTGTGGTCATTTTAGATATTTCCTTGTTGATAAATCCAATACAACTGGTATAAGAAATGATAAAATTATGGATATATTAGGGAAAACTAACATCTCTCTAATAGAGAAACTTGTTCCACAATGGAATTATTTTATATTGTATCAATTTATTTAAGATAATCCCCCATAATTTGGGGGAAAAATATTTTAGGGGTTGCGAAGAAATATATTATGTCATTGGTAATGATACTTGTTGAATTGGAATGAATTGTAACAGAAAATGTTTCACTTCTAGTGTATTTTCCCAAAGGTGATGATGACCATTGGAGATCATGGATCTCAAATACTAGGTTAGTAGATGAAATATAACTCATGGAATGGAAAAACTTTTAGGGTAAATTCTTCAAAAAATATTTTCCTCATGATAAAAAAACTGAAATTATTAAAATTTACTTCTCTCAAAGAAAAATTAAGATGAATGTTTTGAAAATTATGAATATATCATTAAAATGTTACTAAGGTAAGATACATATTAAATTAAAAAAACCATGTGCATGATTAAACATTTCATTGAAGGGAAGAAGCCAAGTATTCTAAGGAAAAAGGTCTATCAAATGTTTTTTCATATTATGTAACGGTCTTATGTCATATAAAGATAGAGAATTAATTATATATGTATTATGGATTCGAAGTGTAATGATTTCAATTTTTTTGTAATTTGATCCATGTAATATGTTGTAAAATTATTTTCTGGATGGTATTATCTTCTTAATAATTACAAAATATATAAATATTTTACTATAGTACTATTTTATTAAATATTTTAAGTCATCTGTTGAATGATACAGAGGAACAAGAAAAATTAGTTAGTGGAAACTTGAATTTATTAGTAAACACATGAATGATGGAAATATAACCCTTAAAATTTTCTTAATATTGATATAATTAATATTGGATTAGGAGATTACTGATACGGATAACAAAAATTTGATATTACTAACCAATATATAACGGATTAATGATAATTTCATTTTTGAAATTAAATGATGTTCCTTATAATGTTATGAATATTAATATTTTGTAGGGTTCCTATAGATAACCATTTACAAAATGTTTTTAGTTAAATGTTGGATGGAATTTTAGAGATTAATTTTTTATATTGTATGACTTGTTCTAAACATATTGGTTTTTTAAAATTCATATATAAATGCCAAAAATAATTATCACTTGTTTATATTTATTTTGATATGTTAAAAGTTAATTTTAGTGTTTTGGTAAAAAATCATTTTTTAAAATTTATTTCATGGATTAAATTATTAATTAAAAATTAATCGATGAAAACCTGAGAATGAAATTCATCTCATAAAATAAAAATATATCAAATTTATATATTTACTTATATTCGTGTTTAATAAAATAATTCCTCATCTTTAGAAAAATAATCATGAAAAAACTGTACTCCAATTACAATAAAATATGATTATGTCAATGAAATTTTACACAAATATTATGATTATTGTTTTGTGATCATTAACCTTATTCGGATCATCCACTTTCATGTTATCAATATATTTTATCACCCTTAATCAATAATATGGTGTTAGTTTTCACATCCATGTCCATAGTTTCATTTCTCACCTATGTTCTCTTACTCGAAAACATAGTAATATGATAATTCCTTGTGACAATTTTTTTAATGGATTGGACCCTCCAGGTCCATTACAATGTCCAATTCTGGTGTTTGGGGGTACTTTGGGGACCATAGATGACTCATTGAGGAGTTTTCCAAATTTCTGGATGAACAAACTATGGCACTGATCGTCATCGGTGGCACCGATGGGGCATCGGTTGCACCTATGGGCATTTATGGCCCTGATGGGAATCAGTGGAACAGATGGGCATCGGTGGACCCGATGGGAATCGGTGGTGTAGATGGGCATCAGTGGCCTCGATGGGAATTGGTGGCCACGATGGGTATCGGTGGTCGTGATGGGCATCGATAGCCTCGATCGGAATCAGGGGACCCGATGGGCATCAGTGGTGTAGATGGGAATCAATGGCCTTGA
The DNA here is from genome assembly GCA_963277665.1 of Viscum album. Taxonomy (NCBI): domain Eukaryota; kingdom Viridiplantae; phylum Streptophyta; class Magnoliopsida; order Santalales; family Viscaceae; genus Viscum; species Viscum album. Next base: position 1,211,312,376 of record OY728143.1, on the reverse strand, counting down.
TGGTCATTAGTGGAACTATAAATTATGTTTCAAACCCCCAATAGTAGGGTGAACCATGAGTTCCAAAATGCGTGGCATGTCACACCCGTTTCCATATTTTCCCTCTTCTCGTGTTTTCCCAGTTTCACCCCCGTTACGTGTTCTTCTCCATTTAAAGTAAATATGACAACTCACAGCCGTTATCTCCACCATCTCTTAAAAGAATTATTAAATCTCATTTAATCCCAACATGTGAAACCACTGATCCGTGTGTTTGATCCACGATCTGACTTTTATGTACTTCGAAATAGTCTCCCTGATTTTACGACCTGGCGTTATCTTAACTTGTGATCCTCTATTTCTTGTTCCCTTCGGTTTCTCTTAGGGCTCCTCGAAAATTCCTCCTGAGATGAATCATGTGTCTGTGTCGGAGCCCTTCCCACTCATCCTTGGATTCCATAGAGTTCTTCCTCTGTATGTCGCACATCCCCAATTATTGGCATAAGGATAAATCTTAGATCCTTGATCATCCAAGTAGGGGTTTTTCCTTAATCTCTCTTTACGGTGCATCATGTGGGGTGCGTATTATGATGATCTATCGATACCTATATGTAACCAACGTTAATGATGATAGTAAATAGACTTTTAAAGGGTGAGGGGGTGGGAATTTTGATTAATTTGTTGTGTTATACCTTTTTTTTATGTTGTAAATTGTATGGGCTTATGTCCCCTAAAAATCATGACTGTTGGGGGTCCTTTCATGCATATTAATGAATCTCTTTTTTATGGATAATCTGGAAATGGAATGGATGTAACATTGAAACTAGTTAATCATGTAAACTTGGATGATTAAATGGATTCTCTATGAATAAATAACCATGTGTGATCACCCCTCTTAACCAAACTGAAAGAATGAACTCAATGAATGGTATTGGATAAATCTGAAAACTTCTTTCCTCCATTCTGGTGATATGCATAATTGCTCGGTTTGACTCCTTATTTAGTGAAGTAGAGGGGAATGGAAGCTCTAGTTGAGAATTTTTCAGTTTTTGAATTTGAGTACGTGTGGAGATGGTTTTTTGGGGATTTGTTTGGTTACAGTACTTCAAGGGATCTCATGGACCCCTTTTGATGTTTTTACTTTACTAGAGAAGTGGGTGTGAATGCTTAAATGCCTGATTGTCTGTTTTCATTCAGTTATTGTTTTGTCTTGTGGTTATGAATGTTAGTTTCCTATTAGTGGAGGAATGTTTTAAATGGAATCACTTGAACATGATAATGATAACTCGTTCAAAGGGATAATGTTTTTCCGAAAAGGGCGTTGTGCTCAATTTGTTGTTGTTGTGTACTTGTGCATGTAGTGATAGAAGCATGAGTGCTTGTGTACAGACTGGTTGACTATTTTGGGACCCTTTGGTTGGGATGAGTGGTTGTTAACTACATGTATACAATTTAGTTATTATGTTTCTTATACTCACCACACTCATGTAGAGCACTTCCTGCCCAACACCCCCATTTCATGGGTGAAGGTGTTTTTCCCAAAATTCTTATGAGTGGATGGTTATTAGCTCCTTTATGATCCCTCCCCCATGTAGCCCAAGATTTTTTGGGCACGTTGTGATGGCCTAAGGTTCATTATGGCGCAAGACTATTTGGGTAGGGTGTGTTTTGGTGGTTGGACTAGGTGTGTGTGGGTAGGTTTGTTTCCTAAGTGTCCAAGGGATGAGGCCCAGGTATCTTCAGGTGTGGTAGTGGATGCTGTGGGCTAGGTTTTTGCGGGTATGGTTATGTGTCGTTGTGGTGGCCTAGGTTTCTGTGGGTGGGATGTGTGGTTGTAGTGGCCCAGGTTTCTATGGGTGGGATGCGAGGTTGTGTTGTCCCATAAGGTTGATGTTGGGGAGGAAGTGGGATTACAGTGGAACTTGTGGGAGAGGTCTAATGTGTAGGATATCCTAAATAACCAGTTGGAAAGCGGTGCTGGTTCCCAAATATTGATTTGTTATTACTATTACTTTAGATGACTTCCATTATTTGGGGAGTGTGCCTTGGTGATGCTGGGTGGATAGTTTTATTTCTTGGCATTTTGGTTACCTCTTTTCTCAAAAGGAAATACAATTCATCCCCACTTGTGGATAAGAGTTTTTGGTTTTCCAAACTGAGTATACCTCTATACTCACCGTTCATATAAAAAACAACTTTCAGGTTTCCCAGAGGACTTTGAAGACCACTCCAGACCTTACTAGCTCGGATGTCAGGACATTTTTCATTGCTAATTTTCTTTTCTTTTGGTACATCCTTTCATAGTTTCTTGTACTTTGTATCAGTGATATTGAACATGCATATGAGAATGGATTTTTGGATTTACTTTTACTGCTAGTATTTGGATTTGTTTGGGTTTACAATCTAATCTCAAAATATTGTTCTATAAAAATATTAATTCCTTCCATATTATGTGAGATTTTATACCCTTGGTTCTAGTCGCCACTCTAGGGCCTATTGAAGGTGGGACTCGGGGGTCATTATATATCATTCAACTTGAAGAAGGAAGGGTCTGGAAGTTTTTTATCCCTTCCCACATCTTTTTGAAGGTAGGTCGTGATAGAATGGTATTAGAGGGATGGTTAAGAGATATGATGGAGATCGAGGTTAGGCACATTGAGGATTATGTGGGATGGCAGGGAAATAGTGTTAGGCAATATTGGTGCATGAAATAGGCATGGGAAGACTGGCTAGGACATGGAATTTTATGTCCCCCCGTGATATGATGCAAGGACTCTAAATCTACCGAATGACCAAGTGAGGCTATACTGATTGTAGGCTGGAGATCCTAAGAAAAGTTACATGCATCATAATGACTTTCTTTCATGTGTGTTTTGTGTGTTTTGGGAATGTAAAATGAATAAAAAACATAGACAAAATTTGAGAGAATTTTTTTACACTACTTGGGCATTATCATTCCTTGTTTACCTAGTAGTTATGGCACCCAGACAACGTCCACGTGTAGTGTGGGAAATCAAGCCCTACAAGGCTGATTTGGATGATCAGCGGAGTGCTAATTGATAGTAGGAGGACAACCAGTAGTAGAAGATGCTTCATCTGTTTCATCGAAAGACCCTCAGGAAGTACGAGGGTAGCGTATCAGACATGGAGACAAAGAGATGTCTCGAGGAGATAGGGGTAGCTTTCAGCTTGATCCAGGCTCCATTAGAGTATTGGGTTTGTTTGGTCGTGATCTAGATTTGGGGAGTGGCACATCATTGTTGCACGCTCTATCTCGGGGAGAATAAGGAAGCTGAGGTTTCATGGACTGACTTCGAGAAGGAGTTCTGGGGGGAATTTAATTATTCCTCGATGAAGGCAGAAAAGAGGCAGGAGCTTCTCTCCCTTCGGTAAGGGAGTATGACGGTAAGAGAGTTGGGGATCAAGTTCAAGGAGATTCTTATTTTTTCTCCAGACCTCTTCCCAAATGAGGAATTGTGGGCAAGAAGCTTAGAGGAGACACTCTGACCTTCCCATTAGTACGTTGTTACTCCCTTTACTATGTTTACATACATGGAGGTTCAGAATAATGCTGGAGTGGTGGATAGGATGCATAGACTGAGAGGTATTCCAAGAGAGGGGAGCCTATTGGGTTGGTCAAAGGGGAAGGCTGTCAGTAGTAGGCCTCCAGCATCAAGGCTTTCCAGGTTTCGGCCGATGGGGAGCAAGCCTCAGAATTTCCAATTTCGATCTCCCAGTCCTCACCCTTTCTCCCCAATCCTAGGACTGAGATTATTTATCTATGTTAGACATGGTCACCTTTGGAATCAGTGCCCAAACCAAGTACAGGACAGTGGGGGTGGGTAGGTTTAGCGCCCACCTCAGTAGCACAAGTTTCTGGTCAGACCTTTTTAGCTGTAGTATTAGGGACAACGAGCTCTGTCCCCACTAAGGGTGGATAATGCTATAGGATTCCATCCTCAGGTTTTTACTCAGGGACCTCAACCAGGTTGTGGTCAGGGAGGTGGATGATAGACGAGGGGAAGAGGAGTTGGGAGTGCACAGTTGCACGCTGAAGAGGTAGCAGTTATGACAGGGCCAGAGGTCGTTTGAGGTACGATTAGTTTATTTAGTACTCTTGCATGTTCTTTGATTGATTCTAGAGATTTAAACTCCTTTGTTTCTCCTAGTCTAGACCATTCCTTGGGTCTAGATGTAGAGAGGCATTCCATGCCCCTGATGTTGAGCATCCCAGTTAGAGGTCATACTATCTAGTTTGATGTTTGTCGAGGACGTAGGATGATGTTGGGGATGCATCAATCTAGTAGGGATGTCTTTATACTATAAATGTGGCCATATGATGTCATCCTGAACACCTAATAGATGTTTTCCATGCACGTTGTTATCGACTAATTTTGGATAAGGGTCACGTTCTCAGATACGGGCGTCCAATGTGTAGCTTTAATCTATGGATGGGGTTTCCATGAGGGAAACTGGTGAGTGTAGACCCTTATTTCTTTATTAGCTAAGCTGTTAGTGTAGTTATCTAACTTATAGATGGTGGAAGTCTCAGGGATTTTCAGTTAGTTCCGGGATTTCTTCCCTAAAGAGGTTGTGAATATACCCCCTAGATGTGATGTTGAGTTTGGAATAGACATACAACCCGGTGCCCATCCCGTTTCGATGGTTCCCTATCGAATGGAACCTTTTGAGTTATGGGATTTACGGATTTAGGTTGATGACCAAATGAGGAAGGGTTGTATCTGACCAAGCACACCACCATGGGGTTCTCCATTCATGTTCTCAATGAAGGTATATGGTGATCTCGGGCTGCGCATAGACTATCGAATACTGAATTAGGTGACGTTCAAGAACTGTTACCCCATCCCGAGGATCGATGACCTTTTTGACCAGTTAAAGGGATCAGGTTGGTTCTCAAAGACTGACATGTAGTCTAGATATCACTTGTTGATGATTAAGGTGGGAGACATCTCAAATACTTCTTTCAAGTGAAGATATGGGAACTTTGAGTTTGTGGTCTTGACATTTGGAATTACAAACGTACCAGCTATGTTCATGGGGCTCATAAACTCTATTTTCTATGAGTATATGGACCGGTTCGTAGTTGTGTTCATCAATGAAATCCTGGTCTACTCAAGATCAAAGGGGATCATGTCGAGAATCTGAGGATAGTTTTGGAGGTCCTTCGACAGCAACAACTCTACAGGAAGCTGTCCAGGTGCAAGTTCTGGACATGACAGGTTCACTTACTTGGACACATGGTCTCTGAGCTGGGAATAGTAGTGGACCCGTCAAATGTTGAGGTTGTTTTTTCTTGGGAATCACCCAATAATGTGGAATAGGTTCATAGTTTCCTAGTACTAGAAAGTTACTACTGGAGGTTCATGCCCGACTTCTCTCGAGTTGCAGCACCTTTGAAGACCTTGATCATAAAAGGCCAAGCTTTCATATAGAGTGAGCAGTGCCAGACATCTTTTAGTTATCTGAATGTGAATCTATTCATTACCCCAGTGGTGAGGTTTCTATAGAAAGGGGTAATGTTTCATGTGTTCTTTAATGCTTCTGGTCTATGATTGGGGTGTGTACAGATGCAGTAGAGGGGAGTGATTTCATATGGGTCTAGGGAGTTACATCCTCACAAATATAACTATGCCACCCACTACTTAGAGCTTTTATCAGTGGTGTTCTCACTAAAGTTGGAGTAGCATTACCTCATCGGGGAACACTTTGTGGTCTTCACAAGTCACAATAACTTGAGTTATGTCTTCTTCTAGCGAGACCTGAACATGCGGCAGTGGAGGTGGATGGAGTTTTTTCAGGACTGCAACTTCAAGATCTCCAAAACCATAAAAAATGGGAATGTGGTTGACGATTCCTTGGGTAGGAATTCATAGAAGTATGTGGTTTAGGAGTCAATAGATTCTTGGAAAGAAATGGAGGAGTTGGTTGCTTTACATCTGGTCATGAGAGTAGAGGATGGCAGAGTCTGTCTATTTCAGATGGCAGTGCAGTCTTCCTTGGTATAGTGGGTGGAGGAGTCTTAGTTGGGAGACTCAGAGAAAAAAGTGATGCAGGGTCATTTTATCTAGGATGAAGCCGCATAAGGATGTTCGGAGTATGTTCAGAACTGGATTCTTTTCTGTGGGATGTTGTTTGTTCTAGATATAATGTGCAAGGGAGTTACTAGTGAGTTCCATAACTCACTCATGGTGGTACACCCAGGAGTTTCTAAGATGTTCTGAGGATTTAGGGGTTAGTTTTTGAGGACCATAGTGAATTGGGGTGTGGTGGAGTTTGTGTCAAAATGCATCATGTTTCAGTAGATGAAGGTTGAACATCGTGTTCTCTCTAGTTTTTTTACAGCCCTTAGACATTACAGAGAGGAAGTGGGATGAAGTCTTGATGGATTTCATCACAGGACTACCTAGAGCTGAAGAAGGTTGTTATTCCATTTGCATAGTGGTGGAACATTTGACGAAATCAACTCACTTCTTAGAAATTTAGAATATGATCACAGTGGATACCTTGGAACAAAAGTACGTGTGTAAAGTTCTACAGCTGCATGGAGTTCCCAGAACCATCATTTCATAATGGGATATATTCTTTAATTCATGAGTATGTAAGGGATTATAGCATTATTTTGGAACCCAGATTTTCCATAGCACTTCTTTCCACCCTCAGACAGATGGTCCGATAGAGAGGACCATCCAGATGTTGGAGGATATGTTGCGACCATGTTTTCTAGACTTCGGAGGAATGTAGGTATGACACTTACCTCTGGTAGAATTTTCCTACAATAATAGATATCACTCTACTATTGGCATGACACCGTTTGAAGACTTTTATGGAAGACTTTGTTGATCACATGTGTGCTGGATAGAGGTTGGGAAGGTAGGTGTTCTTGTCCCAAAGGTGGTTCAGAGCATGAAAGAGAAGGTTCAACTTGTGCGTAAGAGGAGGAAGGTAGCTTAGGATCAGTATAAGTTGTATGTTGATCACAGGTGGATACCCTTAGAGTTTGAGGTTGGCGCCCATGTTTTCGTGAAGGTCTCACCTTGGCGTGGAAAACAGAGGTTCGGTAGGGAGATTACACTTTCACCCAGGTTCATCGGACCCTTAGAGGAGTTGAGACGAGCCAGCAAGGTGGTATACCAACTGGCATTACCACCACCGCTGGAGTGGATCCACCAATTAATTTATGTATCTTAGCTATGTCAGTGTCTATACGATGACTCCCATGTCCTCGACGAGGGAAAGTTGGATATCAAAGAAGATGTGATGTTCGTTGAGTGACTGGTGAAAATCAAGGATTATAAGAAGAAGGTGCTTCTTAGGCGGACCATTCCATTGGTTTGTGTGTTGTGGAGGCATGGTGGCCTCGAGTAGAGTACCTGGGAATGGGAGGCACAGATGAGTGTGTATTACCAAGAGTTTATTTTTCAGTTTTGATCTTGTGTTTTCCTTATGCTTTATTGTGGTGTAATTCTTTTCCTTGTTTTCTATAATATGGGATATTTCCATTATTCTATGAACGTGTGTAAAACTTCATGACTGTGGGGGGAGGAGGACTTGATCCCTAATCATGATACATTAAGGATGATGTGATTAAACCTGTGCAGGAGAGTTAGTTCCACCCAAAGCAGATAGTATCTTAACATGAAAAAAGTGGCTCCCTAATCTATATGTTTGGATGGTGTGACCTTTATGTGTTTGTGTGGTTACTTGGGGGAGAAGAGCAGTAGTGTTTCCATTGTTGTTTAGGAGAGAGATGTGAGAGACGTATTCCAAGATGCCATGGTTTTGTTCCGGATTTTGAACAACTCTGGGGTGGGTTATCCCTAAGAGGTATCTTGCGAGGTGGTCGTTCAGACCCCTCACTCTCTTCGGGTTTACTCATGAATTCTCGAGTGAAATAATAGTTTGATAGGTATCTAATTTAATGGATTGGACCCTCTTGGTCCATTACTTTGTCAAATTCCGGTGTTCCGGGATATGCTCAGGACCATCTCTTACTCATTTAGGAGTTTTCCAAATTTCAGAACGAATGAACAGTGGCCCCTACGGGGCATAGGTGGCCCTGATGGGTTGTTAGTGGTATTGAACAACATTAGTGCCTGGGTGATGGTGCCAGGGTGATGGTGACTCACCCATTGGAAATTAATTTCCAATTTCTTGAGTACATTTCCAATTTCACCCCAGTAACGTATATTTTTACATAAACGTATTTTGATACTGCTTTAAAAGTGATTTAATTCCCATAAAATATGTTTTAACCCCCCCCCCCCAATAGTTGGGAAACCCTTGAGTTATCAAAATGTGTGTCTTGTCACACCTTTTTCTATGTTTTCCAGCTTCCCATGTTTTCCCAGTTTTGCCCATGTTAGGTGTTTTTCTCCATTTGAAGGAAATCTAATAACTTACAATCATTTTCTCTAACATCTTTGAAGAGAATTATAAATTATCATTTAATACCAATGTGTGAAACCGTTGATCCGCACGGTTATGCCATGATATGACTTTTAATTACTTCGAAATTGTCTCCCTAATTTTAGGATCTCACATCTTCTTAACCTGAGATCCTTTCTTTTGTATTCCCTTTGGTTTCTCTTATTGCACCTAGAGACTTCCTCCCGAGATGAATCATGCACCTGTACTAGAGCCCTTCCTGCTCAGCCTTTGTGTACTTAGATTTCTTCCTCTACAAGTTGTGAATCCCCAGTTTGTGGTGTGTGGAGAAAACTTCAATCCATGATCATCCAAGTAGTGGTTTTTCCTTTATCTCTTTTTATTGTGCATCATGTAGGGTGGGTATGATGTTAATCCTTTGATACCTAGATGAAAACAACATTAACACAGATAATAAATAACCTTTTAATGGATGATGGGAAGGAAAATTTTATGATGTTGGTGTGTTATAACTTTGTTTTTACGTGGTAAATTATAAGGGCTTATGTCCCCTAAAATCATCGTCATCAGTGGTCCTTTATTACGCACTAATGGAGCTCTGTTTTTTTGGATAATCTTGTGACTAAATGGATGTAACATGGAAAATGGTTAATCATGTAAAACTGGTTGATTAAATGGATGTAAGATAAATAAAAACCCATGTGTGATCACCCTGGTTAACCAAACTGAAATAAGGAACTCAATGAATGGTATAGATAATTCTCAAAAACATTATTTCTTCATTCTGGTGATATGCATGGTTGCTCTATTTGATACCTTGTGGGGTGACGTAGAGGGTAATGGAACCTCAGGATGAGAAGTTGTTAGTTTGTGAATCTGAGGCCATGAGGAGCCAGTATGTTGGGGATTGGTTTGGTTCCAGTACTTTGAGGGATCTCAAGGATCCATTTTGATGTTGTTAATTTACAAGAGAATTGGGTGTGGATGCTTAAATTATTTCTTGGGTGTTTTCATTCAGTTGTTATTTTGGCTTCTATTTATTCTTCTTAGTATCTCGGTAAGGGAGGAATGTTTTAAATGGAATCACTTGAACATGATATAGAGAACTAGATAAATGGGGGAATTGTTTTCTAGAAATGGGTTGTTCTTTGGTTAGGGATATTGTGTAATTTTTCATGTAGGGTTATTAGAATGAGTGGTTGTGTAAGGGATGGTTGTCTGTTTCAGGATTCTTAGGTTGGGATGAGTTCTTTTTATCTATTTGTACACATTTTAGTTATTATTATTCTTATATGCACCCCACCCATGTCGATCACTTCATGTCGAACACAACCATTTCACAGGGGAGTGTGTTTTTCCCAACATTCTTATGAGTGACTGGTTATTAGATCTTTTATGATCCCCTTCCCAGGTACCCCAAAAATCACCAGGTAGGCTGTGATGGCCTAAGGTTCATTATGGCTCAAGACCCTTCGAGCAGGGTGTGTTGTGGTGGTTGAACCAGATGTGTACGGGTAGGTTTGTTTCCCAAGTTTCGTTGGGATGAGGCCTAGGTGTCTTTGGGAATGGTAGTGGTTATTGTAGCCCAGGTGTTTGTGGGAATGTTTATGTGTGGTTGTGGTGGCCCAGGTGTTTGCGGGAGGGATGTGTGGTTGTGTTGGCCCAGGTGTTTGCGGGTGGGATGTAAGGTTATGGTGGCCCATAAGGTTATTATTGGGGAGGCAGTGGGACTATAGTAAAACCTGTGAGGGGTTATGATGTGTATGATGTCCTAAATAACGAGTGGGAAAGAGGTGAAGGTACCCAAATATCAATGTGTTATTACTATTACTTTTCCTAACATGTGTTATATGGGTAGTTTGACTTGGTGAGGCTACGTGGATAGTTTCCTTGTTATGTGCTTTCATTACCGCTTTTCTCACGGGGCATTAGAATTCTTCTACACCTGTGCACGAGAGCATTTGGTTTTCACTTCTAAGTATACCTATATACTAACCATACGTATATATATAAAACTACTTTCAGGTTTCCAGTAAGACATTGAAAACTGTGTCGGACCTTACTAGCTCAGATGTTGAGATAGTTGTCGTTTCTACTTTTATTTACTTTTGGTACTTACTTTCAGAATTTCTTGTACTTTGTATCAGTTTATATTGAACATTCATATGGGAATGGATTTAGGGATTTACTTTTACTTTCAGTCTTTGGATTTGTTTGGGTTTATCATCTTATCTACTGATCTTATTCTATAAAAAGAGTAATTCCTTCCATATTATGTGAGATTTTAAACCATTGGTTCTAGTCACCACTCTAGGGACCATTGGAGGTAGGACCTGGGGGGTCATTATCTCTCCTTCAATTTGAAGAAGGAAGGGTCTGGCAGTTTTCTATCTCTTCCCTCATCGTGGGGATATCAGGTCGTGAAAGTTTTAAATTCATCTATCTCATGTTTGGAGGATATTTTGTTAACCCTTTTATGATGTGGGATATTTGATAATGGAATTTAAAAATGTGAAACCCTTGATTACTAAGATGATGTTTAAATAGTGAAGTCACATTTTATTTCTATTGGATTGTAAAGACCCATGATTTCCATGTAATTTTTTTTAATTATATAGGAATTTTACGAGTCCGTGAAAATTGACGGCATGTAAATCCGAGGCCGGGTTTGCCCAGAATGAATTTCTGAACATTTTTTCAGGTACGTATAGTAAATGTATGAGGGGGTTTTTGTAACTTTTAAACCGGTGCTCGGAATTGAAATATGAGTGCACCGTTGAACTCGCAGCACCAATATTCACTTAAGGACACCTTCAACTCAACCTCAGTAGGTCAAGGGTGAAAGATAGATTTTTTTTTTCATTGAAATGAAAAAATAAATAAAATAAACTTTTATTTTATTTCTAATAAAACCACCCACATGAATGTTAGGAAGTGGGGACCACCTGAACTAAAACCTCTATTTTTAAAATTAAAGGCGAGGACCACCCAAACCATATTTAATGGGAGAACCCCCTTTCAACTACCCATTTATTAGTTGGAGACAACTTAAATTAATTAAATGTGTCAATATTTAATTTTTCCAACATAAATTAATCTACTAAATTTAATTCATATTGGCACCTATTTTCATTTCAGGATTGGTTGGCGAAGTGTGAAGAATTAGGAGAAAGTTGTGGAGAAATCCTACCTCTCTAACAAAGAACTTATCCTCCAAATGAAGAACTCCATCAAAGAAAATTCTTCAGAATCAAAGAAGAGGACGACACACAATCCGACTTTGGAAGCGTGATTGCGAAAGCGACGAACGCTGGCACTCTCTTTACCTTCATCGTTTTCATCTGACGACACAACAACAAACCTTCGAGGTAGGTTTTGATGTTTTAAATACCTCCCTTACCCTTTCTTGATCTTCTTAATGATTCCAAAGTTGACGAACTGATTGGTACCGCTCTAACCTAGATGGTGCGGGCCAAACGAACATGGTCCGAACTCTCCGAAATCCATTGTGGTTTTTGAAGAAATCATTGTGATGAAGGAAGATGAAAAATAGAGCTGGCTATTGGCACCGTTTGGGCTCGAGAACGGTGGCCAACACCATGGACAACCGCGATGAAGGCAACGGCGCATCCACGCCGCCCGACGAAAGAGAATCACGGCTTGTGCCGCAGCAGCAAAGGGAGGACGGTCGGCCGAGCCAGTTGCCGGAGAAGCCACGATGTACGACCACGCCACCAGGAGAGGACATTTGGCCATCTGGCCCACCGCAGCCACCCCTCATAGCCAGGCCACCTAGGTCGGGCAGCCAGGCTGGGCCACCCCGCGGGTCGGGCCATGCCGCGGGCCGGGTCGGACCCAGCGGGTCGGGCCTCCCGGCGTGGCGGGCCACTCCACGGACCGGGTCACACTGCAGGTCGGGCCGATCTGCAGGCTGGGTCGCACCACAAGCCGGGCTGACCCAAACCGGGTTGGCCCAGGATAGGTCGGACTGGACCAGGACCAACTTCGACCCAATTTCGCTCATTTGGCCATAACACTGGTAGTGGTAATCCATTGGATGAACCATCTACAGTGTCAAAAACCTTAGAGTGAGATGGTCCCTTTGGTATACCCCACTAGAGATTTGGATAAAGTTAGGGTACTGTCAGGTTGGATTGAGCACAAATCCAATCGAGCCCTCAGGACTAAAAGGATAATAACTTGCAGATAGAGCGTCTGATTGACGCACAGTCTATTGCGTTGAGACCCCTATTACATGGAGGTTTTTTGGGATACTTATTCGTGGGACTTCGGTGTAGTTAGAGTATCGACTACTGTCTTGAAAAACAGACCCTCTAGGAGATGATCAAGCTTAGTGTGGGAACCTGTAGCTAGCTCTGATGATGTACTAGGATCCAGTGTGGGTCTGACGAGGTACTAGGATAATGTGTGGGTATGACGATGTACTAGGATCTTGTGGGGGTCTGACGAGGTACTAGGATCCTGTGTGGGTCTGACAATGTACTAGGATCTTTTGTGGGTCTGATGAGGTACTAGGATCTTGTGTGGGTCTGACGACAATGTGCGATCCTTTGTGGGTCTGATAATGATTAAGGATCCTACGTGGGTCTACGTCTTAAGAGAGTAAGATGATTCAGTAGTTATATATAATAATATTTACTACCATACCTAAGTTATACCGGGTGTGAGCTGAGTCCATACCTGTGTGGTACTTTCCTTGTTGTAATACCATGGTGGTATTCTTCTGTGTGGAATACCTATGTGGTACTTACCTTCATGGTATTTCTTTCCTTTGAGAAACAATTGAGCTTTGGGATTTTATGTTGGGCCTTGTGTTTTCTTCATGTATGAGATATGTATACATGATAACTTAGGTATATATATGGGCATATACCTAAGTAGGGTTTTCAGTTCATTTCATGCTTTGTCGTTTATCCTTTGTGGATTTTGTGATACCTTGAGGGTCTCGGGGTCCCTACTAAGTATCGTTATACTCACCCCTGTATGGGTTATGCCCGCACCTTATTGTGTTTGGTGTAGACGACAGGCATCACTAATTGAGGATGAGGGTACCAGGACTAGAGGTAGCTCGTAGGTGAACATTAGATTAAGCATACCACAGAGACGAACATTTGAGATCTTTACCTACCCTTCAGGTAGGATCCTTGGTGGGTGTTCACAGGAGTTGTTTCAGTTTACTTGTACTTTTCATTTTTCATGTACTCTCCAGTTAGACTTTTATTCTGTCCCCTTTTGCTTACTGTACTCGCACTTTTACTATACAGTTTAGCCGTGTTTGTATCTTTTTGTGTGCTTGGTTGCTTGTGTTTACAAGATATAAAGGCAATGCCTTCCCGGTTTTAGGGAATACGCCTTTCGGTGCTAGTCGCCAGCCCCTGGGCTATGGAAGGCGGGCCTGAGGTAGTCATGGCACAGGCCCCAAGGGACGGGTCAAGGTATGGATAGAATGTATCAACCAAATAATTTAAAATATATATCAGTTAGAATAATTTTTTATTATTATATAAATTATGATACAATAAACAATGAGTTTCTTCTATAGCTTGTGTTGCATTAAAGACTAAGTTTTCCCAAAAAAACATTGTATTATTAATATTAATATTTAATATGATTATTATCGCATATCTAATAGATTGGACCGAATGAGTAGGATGAACTATTTTATTAAAATATATTATATAAACAATTATATTAATCAAATTAATATTATTAATATAATAAATATTATTTAAAAAAAATAAAAATGTTATCTAAAAACTATATATTTTATAAAAAATGAATTAGTAGAGAATTTATTACATAATTTAATATTAATTGATAAAATTTTTATAAATGTAACTTTCAAAAATAAAATTCACTTTTGAAATATTAAAATGTAAATTAGCTTATTGTTTTTCTATTTTTATGAAATGTTTCAATTGTTTTTTAGGAATAATGAAAAATACCGAATTTTAATTTAAAAATTCCTTTTTGTTTAAATCATTTATAATGATAAATTATACTATTGATTGGTTTTAATGAATCATTAGTTATATTATACATAAATTAACCCAAATTAGGTCATTTGATCATTTCATCATGAATTTGGAAATAAAAACATTTAAATATTCTAACCATTTTATTTCAATGTTTTCCATATATTTCTATGATATATTAACATTTATTTTAAAATTCCTTTTAAAATTACCCATATTAGTAGGTATTTAATTTATAATTAAAAAATGATGCCTTTCTAACTTCTAATATATATAACCCTTGTGATAAACAAACACATCATATTATTATTTATGTATATCTTTTTGAAATATAAATGATTTTTTATAATTATAATTTCATGTAATTTTTTATTTGAAATAATTAATTTAAATTATTAAGAACACCAACACAATAATTATTTACATATCAATTATATAAAATAAATGATATTAGAAATAACAAGTGTGTTGTTAATTGACTGAATTATTATATTCCATTATATTTATAGATAAATATATAATTTATAACATGTGTTAAATTAATATATTAAAATTCATTAATTTCCCTTAAAAAATTAATTCAAATTTAATAAATAATTACAAAATTGACATTTATGTTATATTATAAAAAATATTTTATTGAAAAATATAAGATTACTAAAAATTATCTATTCCACAAAGTGATTTTAAAATGATTATAAACATCATATTTGATTCATTCATGGACCAATTTTTCTATTTATATTTAATATATTGCCAACTAAATGGTAAAATCATTATTTTCATAGTTAGGGATAAAGCGGTGTTTTTTCATATTAGATGAGTTTATGTTAAAATTAATTTCCAAAACACATAGGTTTTTTATTTTATAAGTTAGATAAAATATTAATAATATTTTTTATAATATTTTTAATATTTTTCACTATAATTTAGTCATAATGGATAAATTACCGGGGATAGAAAATTAGATATTGTACTGAATACCCAAAATGGTAAAAACGGGAAATGTATTGGTTATTAAAATATATATATATATAACATTTTTAATTTTATTTTCAAAGTTTATATAAACTTTATCATCCTACCAAACCTTTAATTGAACATTTTGAGCCAAATTAGGTAATATTGACTTCCCAAAATTGAATAATTCTGTGTATTTACAAGGATGTAGCTCCCCCGTAACTATAAAAGGCAACACATTCCAAGAACTTAATCAAACCTCACAAGCAAGTAAGATATTCCAAAACCATCCCAAATCACTCCCCAAAATACCTTAACACATCGTAGTAGACTTATATTGGGAATAATAAAAATCTAAGATCAGTTTAATGTAATATAATAAAGGATATCTTATGAGGATGCAATGTACATAAATGGTATTTTTTATATTATTTCATTCCCTACATTCATCAATTATAATTAAACCATGATTCTATAATATCACATATATATTCCATATGCTATGATATTTTTATAATATGGTATTTACCTATAACCATATCCACTCCCATAAAATGAGTTATGAAATCATTATTTGTTGAGTATTATTATGGACATAAAGTAAATATAATATATATATATATATTATACATACGGATTTATTTTATCATATTTTAATTACAGCCTTCCATTACATATGAGACCCAATAACATTTTTTGTGTGTACATCGGACTACCGCATCATGAAGCGATGCGATTCGTATTTCAGTAACACATTACATGGAAGGTGATAAATAATAATGTTAATGTTTATATATAATATACATGAAATTATTATTATTTTCATGAAATATTCATCATTATTTTAGGATAATATTTTATTTTAATTTTTTTACACATAAATATGATAACATTTCTTGTGTATGTGTGGACTACCACCTTCAAAAGGATATATGAGTCTCTTTTCATCACCACGCCACATGATTATATATATATATAAATATAATTATTTGAATGATATTATATTTATCTATTATGAAAATTATTAAGATAAAAAATATTAATTAACACCATTCCATAATGATATTTGTAAAAAAATGTTATTCAATTGTACATATGACTTACATTCTCCATGGTTGTAACATGCTTAATTTTCATAACCATAATTAGTGAATGGTTTTAAAATTATAATTAATTTATAAAAATTATAATTATTTCATGGTTATTATTATAGATTTTATATAACTATATAACAAGCACTAGCACCAAACAATTTATAACAATTTATGAATGAGAGAAACCTGACAATTAACACCTGAAACAATGAATAGAATGAATGATTATTAACAAACTAGTGATGAGATGTTATAAAAGGATAATATAAGATATCATAAATAATAATATTGATTTATATGAGTTAATAATTTTTTTAATCCCACATTATAATAGACTATGTAACATTAACCCAAAAGAACATGCGAGGTATGGAATACGATGCCATTTAAATTTCACTAAGATTTGTCTATAATTTTGAACCAAATCAATTTACGTTATATATATAACTCTCATTTTGAAAATTAATATAATGATAAATTAATAACTCATGGAATATTATGATTTAAATAGATCCATTTAATAATATTGATTTGAATTGAATATTACCAAGTGGTAAAGTTATTTTTCAATATCACTTTCTTTTTCGATTTTTAACTTTCTTTTGAAACTGTGACCTTCTTATAATCATTTTTCATTGAAAATTTAATTTTTATTAAATATACATATTTTTTATTGATTTATAAAATTATTTTCTAAATATTATATAATTTGTTACATACGATGTCTACATTGAATGTCATTTGATTAACTATGGAAATACTGATAAATCCGTAAATTTTACCCAATAAAGATGTCCCAAGATAAGGAATACTGATATTATTAAATTTATTATTCAATATATGAATAAATATTTATAATTTAGTGATGTGTGGGTCCTAATGTAATATATCTCCTTGATGAATCTGTAGGTATCTCGTGAAAAAT
The DNA here is from genome assembly GCA_963277665.1 of Viscum album. NCBI lineage: Eukaryota > Viridiplantae > Streptophyta > Magnoliopsida > Santalales > Viscaceae > Viscum > Viscum album. The sequence continues at coordinate 1,211,295,016 of OY728143.1, read as the reverse complement.
GAAGTTGTCCAAATTAAAAGTGATTATTCCTAGAGTACTAAAACTTTATTTTGAAGGGTCTTGATAGTAGAGTTATCATGAATCCTGATATAATGGACTCCAATATGTATTCAGTTATTTATTTATCATTTTATTTATTAATATCCATGATATTTTCATAATGACATTATCTCTTTATGTATTTCATTAATAGTTTATCGATTAAATGGTATGAGTTTATGTTATTTACTATTCCAATGTATAATTCTTAATCTATTCAAGAACTCATGATATGTAAATTGAATTTTTTTTATTTATTTAATTTTTTTATTGATTAATTTAAAATCATATATGAAATATTCCATTGTACTATGACCATACTGAGCATTTAAGTTCACCCATATTTGGTTCTCCAAAACTAATAAACAGCTCAGCCCTTCAGTATTTGATACCTACTATTTATTCAAATGTAACTAAGTAAGGAATATGGTATGTGCTACTAGGAGAGGTGTAATTAATGTTTAGGTTTGGTACAACTTATTGAATACCCTTCACTAGAAATTGAGTAATTTATTCACTAAACAATTTTTTGAAATGGAAAATTACAGGATAATTTATATCGCATAATGAGTGTATATAATGATTTTTATAATTGGTAAATGGGAGAAAATAGAGTCTATAATTGCATTTGAAATATATGTATAGAAATATGTATTGGAAAATTCATATCCCAACTTGAATTAATGGAAGTCAAAAGGCCATACATAAATATGGTTCTTGAATAAATAGAAGGAGAGGATGCATTCTTTATAGAGGGCACACGTAAAAGATTGATAGGAGTCACTTATGATATAAAGGAACCTTATACTGGAAAAAAACTAGAAATGAAGTATTAAAATATTTATTTATGTGTTTTTAAAGAATTTAATTGACATTATTAATAGGTTTATATATTACAAAATAATAGAACTATTTATTATATTCCAAACAATTGTTATAGAACCTATATGATAATGTAAAGAAAAAATTTACCAGGTTTTTTTTATAATTTTATATACCAAAGGGGGTGTATTTTATTATTTTATATGTTTATGAATATCAAAAATTAAAATAATGACCTTGGTGATGTGTAAGTGATACATGATTATAAAGTAATGACATGAAAAACTTTAAAACAATAATATAGGTTTTAGAGGATTCATTATGGATTTATAAAATTAATAAAATAATATCAAAAATATAATATTGTAATAGGGAAACATATATATGGTCATGGATTCCTTGTATAGAATTTATTAAATTTCTTTTGGGACCACTATGATGTCATAATTATTACAATATATTTACAATTTGTTTCATTTTTACCCAAAAATTTAAGTTTCTAAGAAAAGTATAAAAATTAATCATTTCATAATATAAATGTTATAATTTCATATATAATATTTATTTTATCTAAATATTTTTTTAAAAAATATATAATTTATAATTCTAAAGAGAAATCCCCATTTATTTAAAAATATTGGGTTTTAAAGAGTAATAGTTTTTCTATCCCTTATAAGAAATGCATTAGACGTTGTTAAAATATATAATAATTTATATTTAACAATTTTATATAATAATAATATTTTATTTAAATATTATTAATTACAAAAAATCATTAAATCATAAAAAATTAGGTCATCATTAAAACTATATATTTTTTAAATATACAATTTTTGTTTTGTTATATCAAAATCTATTTTGTTTCAAACTCATTATTTATTATTTTAAAAAATTGACAAAACTGCATTAAATAAAATATATTTTTTATATAAAATTGGTTATGAAAATTAATATTGTGATTACTAGATCTATATCCCTTTATTACACAAGTTAATTTCTTAATGGTATGGTGTGTTATGGTTTTTTTGCGGGGTGGTTGATTTTACATAGTTTGGGCCAAGATCTCGAAGAGCGAGATATTATCCCATGAATAGTCTCTTTAAATAATTAGTTAAGGATTATTTGATGGGGATTTATCATTATAAAATCTAATTGAATCTATCTTTCTAAAACTATTTAATAAATGGGCTTCACATGGTAAGATCCTACTAGTCAAGGCCATCACTTATTTCATCTATCTCATTTAGACTTTAACAGAACCCTTAATATTTATTAATCATACTACCACTATATAAAAATTATATTATCAATTTTAATTATTCTTAATAGACTTTAAATCATATATTAAATAACTTATAATTATAAAAATCATCCAATGTAGGGTATGTGTTTTATATAACATCCTTAGATAATAATGAAATTATTAATTCCAAAAAGAAATATCATTTATATATTTTTAGGTCATTATAGTATTCATCCTTTAAAAATATATATCCCAAAAATGATATATCATGCACTAAAATATATGAGGTAACATTTGTTTCATCACCTCTACTACATCCCACGTCACTTCCTCAAACATGTGCATTCACCACAACACATTTCAGTAGTGTTTTCTTATTTCTTAGAACCTTGTCTCTATGAAATATTATATTCACAAAATTATCCTAATAGGAATTATCTTTCTCTAATGATACCACCTCCTGAATTAGTACATGTGAGGTGTTTGGTATTTACTTTCTCAAGAGGGATACTTGAAGAACAACTTATTGATTATATATTTTTGGTTAGAGTGATAGTCAATAGGGTACCCCTATAATTTGATCAATGATCTTAAATGGTTTGATGTATATTGGATAGATAATTCCCTTTTTATAATCCTCTTGGATTTCTTCTAAGGTGATATATAATGGAAACCATATATCTAACTTCAAACTCTTGGTATCATCGACGATTCTTAGTATAGATTTTTTTTGAGATTGTTCATATTTAATATTTAATTAAATATTTGGAAATGTATATATCATCTGTTGGATAATATCAAGTCCCTTCATATTTTTCTCTCTAATTGTATCCAAACATTTTGAATTCTAACATATTCCAAAATATTACCTCAAAACATTCCATTTTATGGAATGAATGTAAATAATTGTTATACAAGAACTCTAAAAAGGGGTTTTGTTGATCCTATCATACATATAAATCCATCTAAAATGATATCAAAATATTTTCTAGATTTCTAATGGTTATTTTATACTAACCATCCATATGAGGGTGAAAATGTATGTTGAATAATAGCTCTTTATCCAATGATTTCTGAAGTATTGTCTGGAATATTTCCATAAATCAAAAATCCCAATCTAATAAAATAGAGAGTGGAACTACATGATGGAATAAAAATTTTATTATGTATATCATATCAACATGTTCAGAAGTTAAATATTCCTTGGTAGTAATGAAATGTTCTAACTTGGTAAGGTGACCATCTACCCCCAGATGGAATTATATCCACTCGTTTTCCTAGAGAGATATATGATAAAATATATGTTAATGTTGTCAAATTTTTATATTGTTATGGTAAATGTTTTCATCACAACCTCAATATTTTTCAATTCGAACTTTAAATGTTTTTAATACAAAGTATAAAGATACAATGTCCACAATCTCCCACATTATGTTATACCATTAGATTTTTTTCTTAAAATCTATGTAATTTTTTTTCTTCCTATAGAAATAGTATTGGATGATAAATACTTATCATCAAGTAGATACATCTTTAGTTATAGTTATGATGGGAAAAATCATGGGTTTATAAACATATTACTCCATCTTTATCATATATGATATCTGAGATATTATCATCCTTTTTATGTAGTACCTCATCACCCTTATGAGACTATTTTTCCCTCTAATATATTGATGGTTGAGTTTTTATTTTAGACAGATAATATGAATACCCTCTCATTATCCACATGTATTTCCTATGAATTTCCAATACGATTAGATCCCATTCAATTATCATAATAGATAGTGTTTCATGATCATATCTATATAGAGAATCAGAAACATTGTTTTCTTTCATAGGACAGTAATTAATTGAACAATCGTAATTATTTTTTATCCCTTTCCATCTACATTGGAATGTATTAATCTTCTTTTTGTAACTATATACATGACACTTTTATGGCCCATATATACATCACACATTTTTCAGTAGATTTCATATATAATAAAATTCAATGTAAATATCATTGTACTAAAATTTAGATTGTGAGTTAGGAATTTATTTTCATGGATCATAATTTAGAAGTAGGTATAGTGCATCACATTATGATCTTTAGTGGGTATAAACATAATTCTCATTTAGATGCATCACGGTAAATCACTCATCTGTCCCTCCTCTAGATCGGAATGACTGCACTCAAATTTATATTGGTTAGTGATCTTGGGAATCATGTAAATTCTCTCAAAAATCAGTAATAGTATAGTGATAATCCAAGGAACCAACATATTTTCATCAGATATATTGGTCTTGGACATCAATAAATTTCATTAGTGTTTGAAGGATCACCTGATAACACAATTCTATTGATAATATTCACCAATAATATTACATTATCCATCTAGATCACACATTTATTATAATTTATAAAAAACATTTCCTTTAAAAAATATCAATATGACAATCATATTAGCTTCATGATCCTCAAGGTTTTTTTAGTAGATTATAAACTAATCTGTAAATACTACAATCATTTTTTCTAGGAAAGACCTAAATGAACTTTTAATCAAGTGAATAAATATATATGTATAACTAGTGAGTCAAAATGGTATCATATAAACTCATTTATCATTTATCCTCTATGAAATATAGTCATAAGTATATCCTCCTTTTAAATTATTACTTGATAATAACCTGAATAATGAACCACCACATAGATTTATTTTTCTCTACAATGATGATCAAACAAGTTGGAGATCTATTGTAGTTTATATTTTTCAATGTCATGATATTTTTTAAAAGAAATTAGTTATTTAATAGGTTCATTGACATGCACTTCTTCTTGAAGAAGTGGACTTGTGCACTCCTCAGTGGAGCACATGGGCATATAAATCTTTTATCCAGATTCTCTGACCAATAATTCTTTAGTACCTAAAATTCAGTATTGAATATTATATACGGTTTAATTGATATTGGAATTTCCCTATGCTAGGCAGAATACTTTTTAATTCATCAGGAAACATATCATAAGATTCCAACATAATGAGAACATATTCAACGTTTAACTTTTCCAAAGTCACATTAATTTGGGAAAGATATGTTTTTTCATTAGGTAATAATATCATTTATTTTTGAAATAATGATTACAGTGTATATTTATCCTCAAAATGAAATTATATAGAATTAGATTATGAATCATGATAGTTTGGTGATTTCCCACTTACACCAATTTATGTTTTCTATATATTATTGTTTCCAATCAATGTCGATAATAGAATTTAATTCCTCTAGTGAGAGTTTAAAAGTGATTAATGGGAAATTTATCCCAAAAAAATGAGAAGATATGTGTTATATTATTGTTATATAATAATTTAAACTTTTTCAATCATTACTAATAAAATGTCTTCTATTTTTATTTGTGTGGATTGAATAGTTTTACAATAAAAAAATGGTTTGAATGAAAGCTTAGAAAAAAGGATCATAAGACTTCTGTTCACTATTAAATTTTTGTTCAAGTCAATTATCACGCCCCCCTCCCTTCAAAGATGCCCCTCCAGAGCTGTAAATGGAGAAAGATAGATATGGACACCCCCGATTCCCCCCTCCAGTAGGACCTGGGGTGGAAACTAGCACCATGGGTAGGTATATATTATCACAAAATGGGAGTCATTAATGTTTTTGAAGAAAATAAGATTTAGAGATAATATAATTCATCCCAAAACAACACCAAGACATATGTATATATAAAATAATTTCAAAACCATCTCAAATTCATGTTTAAAATATAACTATTAAGAATCAAGAGCATCTAAAGTAAGTACCCAAAAAAGGATACACATCGAAATGAAAACTGTCATAATGTCCAAGCTAGTAATTCCCAATAGGGTCTATATAGTCCTCTAGAAAACTTGAGAGCTATTTATATATTTAGTGTGACCATATGAGTATACTCAGTAGGTAAAAATCAATTTTTCTCACACACAATTGGGAGAATCATACTAAAGACACTATGATAAAATAGCAGTAAAACCCAACATCACATAACAAGGAATAATATCCTTACCAACCTCACCATGGCACTCTCACAAAATAAATCAATTCAAGAAAGGTAATATTATAAGAACGTTGATTTTTGGGTACCCCATACCAATTTAGATTGGTTAAATTCTCATGCCCTAATAGAAAATGTCCTTGCACTTCTACATTATTCTATAAGCCCCATGTCACAACTCACATGCACACGCATGGGCCTCCGAGCTAGTCATAAAACCTATGAAAAATATGATCAACACATCCAAACCAAAGACACCTGGGCCACAACCATATCATAACCCTCCCACATACAATAGGTCAACAACAATACCTCATCTCGAAGAAACCTAGGAAACCACACCACATCTCATCCCGTAGACACCGGGGAAAACACATCTCACCCATATACACTTGGCCCTCACGGCTGGACCACAACCAGCCCAAAGAGTCTTGGGCTACCAATGCCTATTAGAGGGAGTAAGGATGATCCAAGAACCATCCATCCATCCTCCCACCATAATATTGGGAAAATATACCCTCCCCCATGGTAATTGGGGTCTTCCGCACATAGTTATCAAATAGGGCTGGGTGCATATTGAAATCACAAGGATTTATAAGTATATATATATATATATATATATATATATATGAAACACTCTTCAAAACATATTGGGTTTTCCAAAAAAACAACAATCCCACAAAATCGCCTTATTGGTACCTCTAAATTCACAATTACACAACAAGAAAAAATTTCATTCACAACCCTAGCCAACTCATTTAACAAAATATAATTCTTTATTAAGAAGTTCATTCTTTCATTCCATCCCTACCCATGAAACTACCATCCACACAACACAACAATATATACAACAGAAACTACACATAGTAAAAATGACCACAGTTAAGCAACTCACTTCATATTTCTACTCGGTTTAACACCCATACCAACCTATTCTATAAACAATATTCAAAGAAATATCACCCAAACCATCCTGAAAAATAGAGAAACATCCATCGCATACCCACACCCATCAACACCTCTCATCATAAAAAACCCAGCAGCCCCACTTCACAAACACACCACACCCAACAAAACAAATAAAACACAACCTGGTTACAGTCCCACAATGCAACACTACTCATCCATTCCACAATCATTTAGTCTCTCAACCTGAGATTCCATTACACCACCTGAACCACCCGACATACACACTCACACTCCCAAATATATCACCACACAACCCACCCAAGGCATAAGGTAGAACAAACCCACCCATATCACATAGAGACAAAAAATGGAAGAGTGTATTCAGATTTAGAAAACACTCATTCTTTAATTCCATTTTGATAATTTAGGGGTTATCTCAGATCATGTTCAGTCATGAGGAATCCATTTATTTATCCTAGTATATATGGTTAATAAATTTCATATATGTACAGTCATTCCATAGAAGACCAACAACATATATTCACAAGCCATTCTAGGTACACACATAAAGGCCACCAGTTACTATGATTTTTAGTAGGTGATTATCCCATAAAAAAATATCCACATATAACAAACAAGAACACAAGTCATATTTTTTCATCCCCACATGTTGGTATTTAAACAGATTTAATTATCTTTGTTAACTTGGTATCCTTATAACTTAAACAATAACAAATTCAAACACCCACGCTGCATGATACAAAAATAAAAGAGAGATGAAGGTATTACTACCTTAACAACCAGAATATCAGCACCTCCTCCTTGCGCCAAATAGGGGGTACACAAGGCTCTGGGGAAACGGGGTCCAAGGGAGAAAAACATACGCACGACTCCTTAGGGAAGAATGTTTTTAATGATGCATGTTATCTAGATTTAATTAAAACCAACAAGGATTAAAGGGTATCTGTTTTATAAAGGCAATGTCCTATATCAATAGAAGAAATAGTTTCAACAACCATTAAAGAAGGATCACAATCAAGACCACACATTTTTATTATCTAAAAGTCTCACGAGAATTAGGAATTTAAATATATATTTTATATCATCGAAAAAGAATTAAAAAACACTTAAATATGGTTTTAAACTCGGTTTATGTCAAATACTACATTAGAGGGGTGAAACAGGAAATACTCGTAAGAATAGGAATTTTGCAAAACTATGGAAATAAATCACTAGTGAATGACCTACCACTGGAAAAATCTCTATTTGGTGACCTACTGTTGGGAGACTCACCATTGGATGAGTCACCATTTGATGAATCTCCATTAGATGAGTCATTATCACAAGTCACCTCTAGCGACCTAACATTACGAGTCATCGTCATGAGTCACCACTGGAAACCTAACATGAGTGATTCACTGTTCTGAGCTTCCTATGGATGAATAACCATTACGATTCACAATCGTGACTCAACATTCTAAGCTACTAGAGGATGAATCGCCATTGTGAGTCACTCTCGTCACTCACTATTTGGATATACCATCACCACACACTATTCATGACTCACCGTCGCAAGTCACTAGTGCGACTCACCATTGGAAGAATCCCCATTTGAAAAAATTTTATTTTGGAAATCTCTTGAAATGAGTCACCTTTGCCTTCCAAAACCTCTCAAACACCATATGTTCACAACATAATGGACCAGAGAGGACTGGGCCATTACATAAGATACCACACAAACTATTCTCATCCTCCAGAATCCAAAACCATACCAGAAGAAAGAGGGGTCCAAAAAACCACCCCGTGAGATGCCTCTCAAGTATCCCACTAAACTTGAAACACCACTATTATTCGAACACCCTAAGGCCCAATGATAAAAAACCTTTTGTTGTGCGAATACTGGAGGGAAACCTAAACATAAAATAACACCTCATCTAATATCTACTACCCTAAATGACCACAAGACACACCACATAAGCACCAAAAGCCACAAATTTAGAACATATAAATCATAGACTTCCTTCTTCTATGTCAAGATATTATCCACATGGGTCATCACTAACTCACCCACAAAGTTTTAATCTTATTTAAATTAACGCGACTCTATAATGAATCATGTCCTCCCCTTTCCACATGTCAAGACTTAACTTTACATTCCACCATACACATAAAAAATTAAGGAGAAAAAATAATCATATAAAATAAGGTTCAAACATATAAACACAAAATGAAACATAGGAAAAATACTCAAAACAAATTTGGGTGCTGGGAACACATCTATGTATCCCTATCCCATGTACTCTCCCCCAAGTGAGCATGCCTCTATAAGACACAAACTACAGGAATGGTATGTTTGTGCAAAAACTTCTTCAAATGATCTTGGATCTCTAGTGGCCGGTGTAAAAATTTAACATCATCATTGATATCAAACTGTACCCAATATATGACAAGGTATTCATTATAAAGATACTGAAGAAGCTGAGATATGTGAAAGACGTTGTGAATTTTCTCCAATTATGGTGGCAGTTCCAGCGGGTATTCCATCTCTCCAACTCATGCCAACACGTCAATGGGTCCAATGAACATTGTAGAATGATTTCTCCCTCTGTTGAACCTTAACTTCTTGTGTCAGGGGGAAATCATTAAGAACATGTGGTCCCCAAAATCTAACTCCAAAGGGTCTCCTACTACAATCGACAAACAACTTCAACTGGTCATGTGTTTCTTTCATCCTCTCACAAACAAGATGAACCTTCTTTGTTGTGATCTACACTAACTCAGGGACAAGAATAGTTATCTCTGCATCCTCTATCCAGCATAAGGGTGAATGACATGGTATTCTGTACAAGTCTTCAAATAGATTTAAGTAAATGGAAGATTGATAGCTATTATTGTATGAAAACTCTACCAAGGTAGAGATTCTCAATCAATATCCACAAAAGTCCATGATGCATGCATGAGTAATTTACTCCAAATTATGGATGGTATGCCCTATCTTCCCATTTTGTACTTGTGGAATGCAGGGATAAGGAAAAACTGAGTGACAAAAGCATGTTGCACTCCCCTCCAGAATCATGAGGTAAAATTTGTATCCCAATCCAAGATAATGGACCTCATAACTCCATGCAGATGCACCACCTCATCCACATACCTCATAGCCAGGGTATACAATGTGACCGACTCCCTAATCACTAACAAGTGAGCTGATTTTTTCAGTTGATCCACCACTACCAAGATTGTATCGTATCCTCCATGATCCCTAAGCACCCCTATGATGAAATCCATTGATATGTCTTGAAATTTTTACTCAGGGAAAATATAGGGGTTGTAACACATCGCCTGGAACATGGCCCTCATCCTTCACCTTTTGGTACACCAAGCACTTCGCTATAAACTCTGATACAACCTATTTCATCCTAGACCTCCAAAACTGATCATTGAAGCCATGATACATCTGATAAAGTCCTTGGTGCACCACCAAGGGTGAGATATGAAACTCATGGTAGACTCACTCACGCATCGACACTAGAAAAAAACTTCTCCCAAAAAACATCTAATTCTGACTATCCTCTATCCATCCCACCAGAGCATCACCATCGTCAATGCGATCGCGTATCACCTCCACCTATGATTCTCCCCACTAAGACTCCTCTACCAGCCACATTATAGATGATCTCACTATCATATGAAATATAAAACATCTTCCACCATCCATTCCTATATCTTAGTGCAAGGTGAAAAACTCTTACATAACCTTCTAAGCATCTATCGATTCCTGAACTACCTCACACTGTGAATTTATGTTCAAATAATCAACCAAAAAATTTCCATTTTTGAGGTTTTGAAGAACTCAGAATCAATTTCATGAAGAAAATCCATCAACCTCCACTATGAGAAGTTTAGATCTCACTGGGAAAATATATACCTCAAACTCTTGTGATCCATGATAACAAGAAAGTTCTCCCCAATGCGGTACGACCACCATAAAATTATCACGAACACGATCACTACTAGATCTAGGTCATGGGTGGTATAGTTACATATGTGGGGATGTAACCACCTATGCCACATAAGAGATTACTCTCCACTGCTTCATCATTATTCATCCCATTCCCAGATGGGAATCATCACCAAACACCTCAAACATCTCCCCTTCCTTTGAAAAATGGAGTACTAGAGCACTAACCAACTTCCCCTTCAGGTTTTTTAATTTTCCATGTAAATATTCACTCCACACAAAAACATGGTCATGTCTGGTCATAAAAATCAATGGTGTTGCAACATGATATAAATTGGGTAAGAGTATCTAGTAATAGAATACCAGACTAAGAAAACTCTGAACCTCTGCCACATTCATAGGTTATTCCCAAGAAATAATTACCTCATCCTTCGATGAGTCCACTACTACACCCTATTTTGACACCACGTGTTCAAGGAAGTGTACCTATCATGTCTAGAACTTACACTTGGACAAACTCCCATATAGATGTTGGCATCGAAGAACCTCCCAAACTACCCTGAGATGCTCTGTATGCTCCTCCTCTGACTTCAAGTAGATCAGGATTTCATCGATGAATATGATGATGAACCAGTCTAAGAACTCACATAAATTGGAGTTCATGAACCCCATAAACACTACTAGTGTAGTCATAACACCGAAAAACATAACCACATACTCTAAGTTCCCATACCTACACTGGAATGTAGTCAACAAGATATCACCCTCATTCTCTATCAACTGGTGATATCTAGACCACAAATCGATCATAGAGGAACCAACTTTCTCCCCTCAGCTAGTAGAAAATATCATCTACCCTCATGTCAGGGTAATGGTTCTTGTCTGTCACCTAATTAAACATTCAATAGTCCATGCAAAACCTTTGACCACCATCTTCCTTCTTCAGAAACAAGACTAAAGAACCCCACAGGAACAAAAAGGGCTTGATAAATCCCATATTCTTCATGTCATCAACCTAAATCCTCATCTGTCGCAATATATAATGTTTTATCTAATAAGGAGCCATAAAAATCAAATAAGTATCGTGTTGCAAGTCTATCCTGATCTCAACATCACATTGAGGGGGTAGAGTCACAACCTCCTTAGTGAAGGCATCAATGAACTCCCCAACAACATTGGGAACCTCCTCCATCTCATCATCTACTAATTTCAATGAAATCTCAGCCAAAAAGAAAGGAAGAGGCTCCACACACTAACTTCCCATCTGAGAACTCCGATCTCTAAATAAAACCACATGTTTTCCATCTATGTATGAAAACATGACGATCCTATTGAATCATTAGATAATGTAATGCAAAAAATAAGACCACTTGATGCCAATAATGACATCGTGTGGCTACATCTATAGTAAGAATATATCATCATGATTCTAATGTGGCCAAATCATCAGTCTACATCCCCAGAATACATTAAACAAGCTAGTCTAAATTCCTACAGTTGTACTCAACACAAATTTAATGGGAATCCTATCTACTCCTAGTCCTAGAGAACAAGCTAGAGTGGGTGAAATAAAGGAGTGTGATGCTCCTGAATCAAAAAAATAAAAGCAAGAGTACTGAAAAGCTGATTGTGCCTCAAATGATATCAAACCCTTCTTAAACTTCTCCCACTGGGGTGTGTAAATTAACATGACTAGGAAATCTTCCTTTATATTGATTATTTCCTCCATGACCATACCCAGATCACGGTCCTTGAGGTACTACCTATGGTCGGCCTCCACCTACACTATATCCCCATGGTGGAGGAAGAGGTAGTTGTCGCTGATACTGAAACAGCCTAGGCAGTAACTACTACTGAGGTAGGTGGTGAACCTTCCCACCTCCACCATACCATGCTCGAACAGTCATCGTGAATTGAATCTGAAGATGAACACAAGATCCACGAGAGAAACACCTTAGTTCCATGTTCATGAGAATGGCACGAGGACCTGAAGGCCAAAACATGAACTGCTGAGGTCGACTCCCCACAGGCCGAATCCTGGAAGGCCCTGGAACTTGAGACCTAATTCAAGTAACATTTCCCTTAGAATAACCCATGTTGGCTCCCCTTATGTGGTATACATCCTCATGAGTGAATCCTCTCAACTACACCCTCCTTCTTCTTGACCTCTAAGTACATTGGTATGGTGAAGGGAGTATCTGTGTACTTTAGAGAAGGACAAAGTGCCTCTTCTAAATGTCTCACAGAAGACTCCTCATCCAAAAGGAGATCTTTAGAAAACATAAGAAGAACCTTGAACATAATACCCATCTATCATAACGATATACTCCCCTAATTGAGGTAGAGTATTTCATTCCTCTTCTCAATCTCCGTGGTCGATGAAAGGAATTCTGCAAGCAACTCCTTCTCAAAGTCATCCCACAAAACATAGCCACTTTTCTCTCTCCAAGGTACAACATCCACAACTAACACCCGGCTCCCTAAACCTATCTCACTTTAAAAGGACCCCAGTACTCTGTTGGATATCGGATCAAGAAAAAGGTGATTACATGGTCCTCAATAAAACTATTCGTGTCCTTATCCTTAACAATGACATCATAGTTTCCTAGAGTCTGCTACTATAAAAAAAAACATAGTGTCTTCTACCACTGATCACCCTCCTCTACTCGATCCACACTCTGTTGACTTGCTAGGTTAGCTTGCTGAGCCTCTACTTATATCCCTACACATAGACGATGACCAAGTACCATGGAAGAAAAATATAAATAAGGAACTCCTAAGACCGAGTAGTATGAAATTTTATTTAAGATTCATTTTATTTCATTATTTTTTTAATTTCCATGAAACTCTCAATTCAAACAAGAAAAAAAATTTATTATGCATGAACATTCCCTGGGGTCTCTACCCTACAAACAGTGTAGCCTCACCTAGTCATTTAGTAGTCTTAGAGTCCTTTCATTAGGACACAGGGGAGGCAAATATCTCATTTCCTATCTTTTTTTCCATGCCCTATGTCACACACCAATTTCACCTGACATTATTGCCCTACCAACCCATGAAATCATCACTATGACTAACTCAAAACATTACTGTATCTCTCCACCATGATCTCTGATATAAGTCAGTCATGAACCCTCCCTCCATATATGCCCCTCCTATGTTGGAAATGTATAAAGAGAGATAATGACCCCTGAGTCCTACCTCTAATATGTCTCATGGTAGAGACTAGCTCCAAGGGTAGGTATATATTCTCACAAAATGGCTCGCAGGGACATTTTTAAAGAAAATAAGATTGAATGATAAGATGTTCTATCCCAAAACAACTCCAAGACATATATATATAATAAAAACAAAACCATACCATATACATGTTTAAAATATAATTGTTTCAAAACAAGAGTCTCCAATGTAAACACTAAAACAAGGTTATGCAGCGGCAAAAAAGATGTCTGAAATTACAAACTAGTAATTCCTAGAATGATCCACATAGTCCTATGGGAAACCTAAATGTTGTTTTAAATACGTGGGGTGAGCATACAAGTATACTCATTAGGGAAAATTAAGTCTATAATTCAAAAGTGGGAGAAGCATACTAAAGTCCCTATGAGAAAACAACAGCAAAAATCAATAACACATAAAATTGAATATTAGTCTTCCCAACCTCACTAAGGAACACTCACCAAATAACGCAAGTCAAGTAAGGTAATATAATAATCACATCAATGTTTGGGTACCCCACACCACTTCCCACTGGTTAACTGTTCACACCCTAACAGAAAACATTCTGGTACTTCCACACTCTTCCACAAGCCACATGTCACAACCCTCCCAAACACACCTTGGACCCATAACTAATCCCAAGACCTAGGGAAATGAAGATCACCCCATCCCGACCACAGAAACCTAGGCCACAACCATACCACATCTCACTTTCAAACACCCGAGCCACAACCGCACCTCATCCATAATACGCCCAGGAAAGCACACTAAATTTCATCCCATAGACACTTAGGAAAACACAATTCACCAATAGATACATGGACCTCACAACTGCACCAAAATCTGCATAAAGAGTCTTGGGCGTCCAATACCTATAAGAGGGAGCATGGAAGACCCAATAACA
Source organism: Viscum album (assembly GCA_963277665.1). Lineage (NCBI taxonomy): Eukaryota > Viridiplantae > Streptophyta > Magnoliopsida > Santalales > Viscaceae > Viscum > Viscum album. Next base: position 1,211,279,892 of record OY728143.1, on the reverse strand, counting down.
ATTCATCCATCATCCCACCTGGATGTTGGGAAAAGACACCCTCCCACATGACAATGGGGGTGCTTAGCACATAGTGATCAACTAGGGTGGAGTGTGTATTGAAATAAAAGGGAAGTAAAAGTATTATATAAATAGGTATCGAACAATCAACCCAACCTATTTTTTATTCCAAAAAACACTCATCACACAAAACTTCATTTTCTACTACCTCTAAATTACCAACTACACAACAATAAAAAATTCAATTCATAACCGTAGCCAAATAATTTAACCAAATATCGTTATTTATTAATAAGTTCATTCATTCATTACATACCAATCATAACAACTACCAACTGCACCATGCAACAAACCATACAACATAAACCACATAGAGAAAAAATAACCACAGTAAAGAAACTCACATCATATTTCATCTCTGTTTAATACACGTACCAACCACTTCTATATTCTATATTTAAAGTAATCCTCCCAAAAATATCCTCCAAAATAGGATAACCAATGTCTAATACCCAAAACCTTCAAGATCTATCATCACAATAAAACCTGGAAGCCCCACTGTAAAAACACAGACACCCTGAAACACAAAAAAACAAAACCTGGTCTCAGTCCCACCGCACAACACTGGTCATCCATTCCACATTCAACCGATATCTCAACTTGAGATTCCATTACACCACCCAAACCACCCCATACACATAGCTGTGCTCTCAATAATAGCACTATAGAACCTACCCAAGGCACAATATAGAACAAAACTACACACAGAACATAGTCACACCAAACATAGTAGAGTGTATTCAGATTTAGAAAACACTCATCCTTCAATTCCTCTTTGATAATTCAGGGGTTATTCTAGAGCAAGTTCGATCCTGATCCATCCATTTCTTTAACCATGTATACTTGGATAATAAATTTCATATATGTAGTTTTTTTCAAAAAAAGACCAAAAATAAGAAATCAAAACACATTTTACGTACATAGATAAAGACCACCAATGAGCCTGATATTTAGTGTGTGATTAGACCATATAAAATACAATGTCAATAGATAACAACGCAGAAGACAAGTCTCTTTTTCCCAGCCCCACATATTGATCTTTAAACCGATTTAATTGTCTTTATTAACTTGGTATCCCACTATCATCTACAATATGACAATAATACACCCACACATCATGATATAAAAATAAATGAGAGATGAAGGGATCCTTACCTTGAAAAATAGATGATTAGAACCTCCTCCTTGTGCCAAACAGGGCTAGCGCAAGGCTATAGGGAAACACGGTCAAAGGGAACAACCTAGACACATGGATCCTTTGGGAATCAACAGTAAATAGAAACATTAATGGAATAAAGGGTCTCAACTAGAAAAGTCAGATCCTATATCAATTTGAAAAAATTCTTCAAAAGACATTAAAGTAGGATCATGATCATGATCATGGATTTTAACTATCTAAAAGTCCATCTAACATTAGTAATTTAATGATATATTTTATATCCTTTAAAATAGATTCAAAATCACTTAAAATGGTTTTAAACTCATTTTACGTCGAATAAAATGTTAATGGGACGAAACCAGAGAAACCAGGATTTTTTTTTGAAAATCTATAAAAATGACTCACTGGTTGATGACCTACTGTAGGATGAAACATCATTATTTGACCTATAATTGGATGGCTCACCATTGGTTGAGTCTCCATTTGACGAATCACCATTGTTTAGAGTCACCATTGGATGATTCACCACCATGAGTCACTATTAGAGACCTACCATTGTGAGTCAGCACTGGACGAGTCACCATCGCAAGTCACCACTCCCAACCTACCATCAGCGAATTGTAATTTTGTTCTACTAATGGATGAATCATCATTGCGAGTAACCATCAGGACTCACTATCATGACTCACCATTTTGAGCTACTATGGGATGACTCAACGTTGGAAGTCACCGTCGAGACTCACAGTTGTGACATATCATCGCCACCTACCATCCTAGACTCACCATCACGAGTCACTAATACGACACACCATTAGATGAGTAACCTTCAAAAAACTATATTTTGACAAAATCTTGATCTGATTCATCGTTGCCTCCTAGAACATCTCAAAATCTATATTTTATCAAATTAATGGACGAGAGATGTTCGTTACATTACATCAATTAATTTATAAATATAAAAATGATAACTTTTATTCAATAAAAAACATAAAATGGAACACATGAACATTAATGGGACAACTCAAAATTTCATTAATAAATGAATATATATGATTCACTCTATTTTAACCACAATCTACTTCCTAAAATAATTTCATAAGGGATATTTTCTCTATAAAAAAAAATTATTCAAAAAATGCATTGTTAATTTAACATACCATATACCTAGTGAGTGTTAAATAAGCTATTTAGAAAGGCCCATTATAATTAATTAAGTGAAGATCATGTATAGATCAATATTGAAATTGTGGGTGTTATTTTCCCTTGGTATTACTTTTCTAAATCCACATCCACTTGTAGAATCTAGATAGGGATGTATTTATTTGGAAACCACATACATTATATTCTACTGTCAGTTTTTGTGATGTTTTCCTATGTTTAGTATAATACTTACCACTTTCAATAGAGTTATATAATCATAATCCCTTAAAAACTATTTGAATATCCTCTAATACCAATTATGACTACCAATAGTTAGAAATAATTTTACATATTTTAGCATAAAGTTACACTCTCTAAAACACATGAATTATATAAGGCATGTGGTCCTTAAGATATTAGGTACATATATTACTAAAATAAAAAAAAAGTTTTTCATATAAAAATATTACCGATTCAATAGTTTTTATTTTTTATGTGTTTCCTTAATAAAAATATAATAATTTTATCAAAATAATTCTATAAATTTGAGTAATTTAATTTTTAAATATAAATTCTCATTTATTAAAAAATATTATGTTCTTAGTAATAGTTGGTTTTCAGGTAGTTTAAAAAATTACGTTTGACATCATAAAATTATTTTGTCATTTATCTGTAATTAATATTATTTAATTATATTATTTTATTAAAATATCATTTATTTAAATATTTTTTAATGCCATCAAAATAATTTCTTGATTTAGAATATATATTTCCCAAATATATAATTTTTTGTTCATCACATAAAAATATAATTTTTATCAAACTCAATATGTATTCATTTAATAACTAATGATTAAAAGAGTATAAAATTAATTATAATTTTATTTAAAATTTAATATTTAATTCCATGATGTTAGGTTCTATATACATATTCCTTTATAATAGTTTTAAATGCCCTATGTGTAAGTTCTATGATGGTGAGATTATATTGGGGTGCTTCGATGAACATGGTTTTGGTCATCATTACAATGAACTTGAAAATATATTGTAAACTATTTTCCTTGTGATTTAGTTTGTATTTGTCAAGGAAAAATCCCAATGATGTTATCTACCTCGTAGAAATATATATAAATGTGATTTATATTCTATGATTTAATTATTTGAGGTTGTTTCTTCTTTAATATTGTCTAATTGGACATTATCATACAAATGAATATATACTAATCATATAATCACTTTTTAAAATCTATAGTATAAATGGTTATTATTCCTAATATCTATCTAAATATGTCACGATATAACTTTTAACGGTCCAAAATAAAAAAATTAGTGCATCAGTTTTTATAAATACCAAACTTAAAAATGAAGTTATTACTTCAATAAAGTAATTTAGCTTATAAAAATTCTTTCCATTTTAATGATACTAATAATTGGAAAAACTATTTTTAATGTTTTAAAATATGAAGTTACACTATTTCATTATCAATTATAAAATATGAATGATAACATGTAAATATGGTGACTAAGAATTTGTTGTATTCAATGTAAATTTTGAATCTAATTTTTTATTTGGGAAATGAACATCAACAGTATAAATGATGTTAAATGGTGTATTTTTCTTTGAATGTAATCAATGATATATATTTGAATACTAAAAATAATATGATTTTTCAATTCCTAAATTTTAATTTAAAATTAAAATCACTTATTTCCTAAAATGTGGACATAGATGAAATTAAAATGAAAATAAATATTTTTATAGAATCATGATAATAAACTACTATAGGTATGAAAGAAGCTGATTTTCCAAAAATGATGATGAGAGATGGATACCAATGACATGTGCTTTAATGAATTTCCAAATTAAGTGTTCTTTTTTTAGTATGGATATAGTGATGATTATATTTTTTGAAACTCAGGGATACATGGGTAATGAATGATAGAATATATTTAAGAAAATTTAATCATTGTACTAAATAAATAAGGATAATTGTCATTCATATTTTGAACAGACTATTTAAATATCAAATATTAATTTATTCACAAAAGGAGTTGATTGTACGTGTATTTGGTATATGGGACAATCACATTATATACAACAGAGAATAATATTAGAAATTATGGTGAAAATCTCAATAACAAGACATCAACTTTCATTATGTTGTTAATCTATTATCATCTCTCTAATCATTGAATAGTTATGAACAATATGTATATATGAAAGAGTAAAATGGAGAGACCCATTGGAAGATGTAAGATATTCCCATGACATCTGTTTACATAAACTAGTATTTGTGAGTAATTACACCACCTAAACTTTTACATGGTGTGAACCTTAGTGAATACTGACTTCACCTATTAATTATACACACTAAATCCAATAGTTGTATTTTATTTTTGGATCACCATAATATTACTTATTGTATTATCCTTGGATTTATCCCAGTGTGAGTGAACAAAGTGAAATATATGATCCGAAATAGTTATTAAATTTATGAAAATTAGATATAATTTTTTAATTCTATATATGTAGATAGGGTTACCATTGATGCTTATATCTTGAGAATAAAAACTATTGTATTTTTATATAAAATAAAATTTTAATTTGGAATCATAATGATTTTCTAGAACACATAGGGAATCATGGGCTACGAAATGTAGAATCAGATAATAAATGCTATTTATTAGATGTTTAATCATGAATATTTGTTATCAATATTGTCTAGATGAAATATATAAAAATTATATTATTATTAATAAATATGACATTAATATATAGGGAATGGTTTTCCTTGAAGTGGATATTTTTTTATGGTCTTCAATAAGTAGTTATTCGAATAAAGGATAACATGATAATTAAGGATCCCTTGAAATATTTCGTTGAGTTTCTTTAACAATAGGAGGAAGAAATTTCCTTATTCAAACAGATAATACAATATCAAGATTTTATCCATATTTTATCAATATAATGTACAAATTTAATTCAATATCTAGAACAATAATTTTAAATACTTGAATGTATAATTTCATTTATTTTTTGAATGATATGATTGGATCGATTCTCTCGATTAATATATATATATGTTCAGTGGTAGAACATTTGGTGATCCCCTAGAAAATGAGTCAAAAATTTATTATGAGTGTGTTGATAAAAAATTAATAACAAAGTGTAGTGAGTTACAGATTTAAAAAAAATATGAATAATCATAGAAACTATTGAATGAGAAAGAGGATATTGTAAAATATAACACTATAGATCATATTAATATAAAATTTCAATCAATATCACTACATAATTAATAATTTTTTATATAAATATAGCTGGAGATAATTTTTGATCATGAAGCTTGAGGAAAAAATAACTGTAGTGGGAGGAAGATTAATAGCAAGAATACCAATTATGAATGATATGTTACATGTAAAATTAAAAACAATTAATGAATTTGAAAGTTTATGAGAATCATTATCTTATGGTAAACAAGATCATGTATGGCTATTTACGTTGGAATATATGGAGAAATAATTTTTATAGATTTAGGAAATACATCACTATATGGGATGTGTTCAAATATAGATGTTATGGTTAATAATTATTGATTTATTGTTTCAAATAATAATAATAATAAGTGTATATTTTCTTATTTTTCTATAAATAAAAATCAATATATTAAATTATTATGAGAATCTGTGGTGGGTTATGTATGATTGATTGTTGTTACATCATAAAAAAAAGAAATTTTGATACCTGATATGAATTATAAAATATAAAATAGAGTCTTTCAAAAAGGTAAATCATTTAGGGCATGTGAGAAATTAAATAAAGATTTTGAATCAAACCAATGAGTCCAAAGAGAGAGATGTGAAAAAAAATCCTGTTTTGTGGTAGTTCATGCTATATAGTATGTTATCATGAAGATGTTATTATGTTTATTTGATATTTTAAATGTAATGGAATGTCAGAATTATTCATTCCATAAGAATAAAGGAGTAAGTCTTATTATTATGGTTATCATTAATCTAATTTTCATCCTATAAACATGGCTAATATATATATATATATTATATATAGGAAATATAATTACAAAATAATTTAATCAAGAAATTTGGAGTTATTAATTTTTAATATTCATTATGTGGTCACTTTATCAATAAGTATATAGGGAAGTTTTTGGATGGAATCTATGGATGATAATAAGAATCCTTGATAACTACAATAGGAATCAACGATGAATATGTATACAAATGATAAATATTAATGTATTATAATATGAGAATAATTTCAATTGTTATAATGAAAACCACTAATAATATGAATTATAGAAACCATATGGTATTGGGAGAAAATATTTTATATTAAATAATATATTAACATTATTGAATAATGAGTATACTCACTACCATGGGAATTCTAGTTTCACATGAAAGTTTGTGAGGATAAAATTTCAATTTTGAAATAATAAGCATTTATGGATAACCAATAATAAATAAGAATCTTTGATCATATTATGAAAACATAAACTAAAGATGATAATATATTTTATAGATTTTAGAATCAAATAACATTGAGAAACTTTTATAATGGGTATATGATGTCTTGCTATAAGAATAATGGATGATATTAAACGTTTGATTATTGAAATGATCACCACATAAGAAATATAAAAATGTATAAGAAGATGTAGTGTCAAATAATAGAATCTCATGAGGAATAATTCAATAGTCATATAATTTAATGAAATAACACTATGATTACATTAAATTAATATGAAAGACATGGTTAAGTTATAATAAATAACCAAAAAATGTTACAGGATTATTTTGGTGTTACAACTCCCCCACCCCCCATGAAACTAATTATTTATAAATAATTATTTGTGTTATGTAACAATAAGGTTGGGATATTATCCATGTGGATTATATGAAATTAAAACGTATTAATTTATGGAGATATAATTATTCAATTGAAATTTTATTGAATCAAAAATTTGATATTTTAACTAACTATAGTGGACATTAAATAAAAATCAAACATGTCATGTCATGTCAGTTTAGTGATATTTAAAGAATATCCTAGTTAATAAAAAATACACATGTTTTGATATTGAAATTTATGTTTTGATAAGTCAAAAATGGTTAACATGTGATTTCAAAGAATGATCATGAATAAGAAAATATCAATATGATTATAAGTGGTGATTTGTGTAATTTTTAGTAGTATAAATCTATATTTATATTGAAATAGTTTTCAAAAGAATATATGAATTTTCTAAATAGTATCAACCATATTTTGGGATTCCAAATATTTTTTTATTATTATTATCAAATATAAAATTACAATAAAGGGATGTAAAATATCTTGATTCTATAATAGTTATTTTCATGATGAGGTAAATATTATATTTGAAATATGTGGTTTCCTGGTAATGAGGATTATAATTTTTTTTCAAAATGGAGAGAGTTAATGTGAGTTGGTTAAAAAAAATTAAAAAAACGTAATGAAATCTATATTGTAAAGGATACACACAATAAAGGAATGGAGACTGTGTAAATAATATGGTATCAGTACTTAATCATAAATTATTGGTATCAATTATATTGAAATGTTGTATTATTCACAAAAAATGTGAATTATTACCAATAATGTGGCAGTTTTTATTCGTTTGGTTGAGGTCATATGTAATTTGAGGTCTATGGAATGCATCTTCAAATTTTTTATTATTTTGTATAAATATGTGATTGACAAGGAGAAAATGAATTTATTTATTGTGAATATTTTTTCATATATTTCATTTTTATTTAGTAGGATTTGATTCATTGTTTATAAATCATTTTCAAATGGGAACTGAACATACTTATATTTGAAGAAATGTATATAGTTGAATGTTAACATGTTTTGATGTTGAATATACAATTAATGATAGAATAAATAATATAAAGGTTTTGATTTCTATTTTAATATGTGTTTAAATGTGATTAATGTTTTTATAATGGGGAAGAAATTATATTGAAGAAATGATAGAATGGATTACCAATGTGAAAATTGCTATATTATAAAATAATCATATAATATTCAAGTGTTAAAATTGGATCAAGGACTATTACTGAGGAATATAATATTTTTTTTAAATGAAAATATAATAGTAACAACATCCCATTAATCTATGTGGTTCTTAATATAGAAAATAGATTATGATAGTCTATGAAACTATATCGAATGATAGTTTTTTACAATGGGGTTCTAATGCACGGGAAGATCTACTAGCACCTTTTATAAAAAATGGTTAATAAGAAATGATGTATCTATAAATGATAGACCCATTTTATTTTATTTAAAATGGGGATGGTATATAAAAGTAAAATATATTTTTTGAAGGTTCATTGATTGAATTTGGATGGGGGGATATATTAATCTTCATCTAAAAATCGTTTATTCATTTTATTGGATAATTTACAATAAAATTAAAATATTAGATATTATATCATTAATGTTGTATTATGTTGTATTTTATGTTTATAAATTAATTCTAGTGAAGGTTGAATATTTTGAAGAAGTTGTGTGAATTATTTGTTGACAATAAAATTTAAAGGATTTTTTTCAATCATAGGGCATGAATAATTAAGGATGAACCATCAGTTGAATGTTGCAAAAATAAATAAGTGTCATGAAATGAAATTTATATTCTATTTAAGTTATTATATTTTTGTGAATTTAATTTCATTAAAGTCTAGTAATTTTGTACCAAAGTGATATTTTATATATGTAGTTGATAAAGGAATGATACGCCAAATATATATAAGCATGTAGTTATTTTATATGTTAGAGTTTGTTTTAGAAGTGGAATAAAAAATATACAAGGTAAAAAATACACAATATTTAATATATATTCATATAAATAAATGGTAGATGATAGGTATGAGTTAAATCCATGACATAAGGTAGAGAGTTAAGATTAATTGCCTTGAATCAATGGTATGCACTATGAGTGTATGAAACATAAAATTCATTTACATGGGTCATTTTTGAAACATAATAATTTTTTACTTGAATCATGTTCCCCATATAAGATTAATTTTTAATATATGGAATAAAAAGGGTTTGGTTCTATTTATTCTTGATGTGATGTTTTAGATCTAATTCATTTTGTTTGATTCATTCGATACAAAGGAGTCAACTAGCCATAAAATAAGATATATGTGATTAATTATAAAAAATTATTGATAATATGAAATATCAATTTTTATTACATCCTTATCATTATTGATTTTAAATAGAATATAGTTTGAATACTTATTATATATATTTATTGACAAATTATCATGATTTAAAGAATGATTACTCATTATGAATGCACTAAGGACATAAATTAAAATGAGGTGATGATGGAAATCACTTATTGGAGAATAATACAAATTCATGAATATTATGATTTGGATTGATCAAAAATAAAAATCATGGTCAGAAAGTGAAAATATATTTTCATTTATATAATTATACTTATTCATGATGAATAAATGAAATAGTCATTCAATTATATAAGATTTCACAAATTAATATGTCAAAAAATTAACAATAATATAATATTACTAATAATGTGTAGTAATTTCAATTATAATAATATTTATACAGATTCATTTAATTAATATTTTTCCTGTTACCAAACAAAATTCAACAATATAGATATTTTTTAATTGTTTGGGTTTATTTATAGTTAATATATGAGTGTATATTTAAATATCATAAGATTAAGGTAATTAACTTCAATTTTATAAAATTAAATATTTAATAATTTGACTAAAACTATATGGTTATATAATGGAAAAAGAAGGGGAATGATTATAAATATTAACAAGAAAAATAAGCCGGATATATTAGAAATGAACTGTCTTCCAGAAAATATGTAAATGTAAGTGGAACAATAACATGTGATTTGATGAATATCATAATCAATTCTATTTTTTATTGATAGTACAAATTATAATGGTTAATGTTTTGGAACATCATGTATATATTCATCATAGGTGAGTAAGGATGATATAAGAAATTGAGGATAATTTATATGCCATAATTATTCAGTATATAAACTTTTCCATCTATAAAATATTTCATAATGATTGGTGATTATACTCTTTTTTAGGTGAATATGATTATATATAAAATTGGTATATCGAAGAAGAATATGATATAAATTATAGGATCATAGTAGTAATTATGATACAAAGAACTACTCATATACATGGAATGATGTTCATTTCATTATAATTATATAGGACCGATAAAAATTTAAAATAAATTCTTCTATATAAGTGTGTGAAAAGGGGAAGGGAGTTATTATTGGGAAGTAGTGATCTATTTAATTAACCATTGTGAATTCAGTGGAACCTGTTGAGAAGTTTCTCACCAAAATTTTCACATGATTTGAGACATTGTGATGATTGGTATCACCTAAACTTGTATACACCAAAACACTATGCTATAAATAATTTTTTATATTCTATCAGAATATTGATTGTATATTCAATGAATATAGACCATTTTGGTGTACTAAATAAAATAGATGTCTCTTGTTTTTTTATAAATTAAAAATGTGTATCATCAATTATCTGGGTATTTTGATAAAGGGATTGTTGAATAATGTTCCCTTTAACTAGGGAACATTTTCCAATGGATTAAAAAGGATGATAACTTTTTAAATTCAACAAAACCATATTATCACATACTCCTTATGTATCAATATATATTATGAGAATAATTTAATGGTTGTAAAGTCGGGTTGAGGATTCACATAAGAAGGTTATCTATTTATTATGAGTTTATCAGGACATTAATGTCGGGAATATTTCATATGAGAATGTAAAAGTCTATAGATGGTGGTTTGAATGGATGGGTTATCACATTAGGATGTTCATCAAAGTTTTTACATTACAGGGTCTCCTATAATTTATCCACAATTGGTATATTATGTAGATTATAGGATGGGTTTTTCCTCAATTATTCATTTGAAGAGATTCTCAGTACTACAGATCAACTTGATTTCTTATCAAATATAACTTTTGTTATTGATAATGCGTATTTGGTGTACCAAGTTTCCATAGTGATGTTGTATCTAATTTTTTTTATGTTTTTTAAGACCATGGTTCTCTAATAAGACAGTAATAGAATGTTTACTATAGTGAATAGCGTAATGATTTTTTATGGTCTTTCCAATATATGAACATGGCGATAACCCCAAGGTTTTTTATAGGAAATATTTTTCATGTTGAATTTTATATAGAATGTAATCTATTGAATGAATTTATTGATTATTTTTTCATCTAATTCATGTATTCATAAAAGTAATTGTTTATTGAAATAATGAAGAATGTGGGATATTAATTATGGCAGTGGTTCTGTTGATATTATGGAATATATTGAACTGTATTTTTTATGTGGGTTGAATTTCATGTTAGTTGGATTATGAAGATAAACTGAATGGATTCCATTAATAGCAATTTAAAATCTCATTGAAAGTCATGTTAATGTATTTATTTTTTGGTAGGGGATGTTGATGAGTTGAATGAAATTTAATTAATCTAGTTAATTTAAAATAAAATATATTATTATGATTGTCTATAATATTAATCAAAATATATACCTCTTGGTGGAAATGTTTGAGATAATGGAAATTGATAACTTAGGAATGAGGATTTCAACAAGTGTTTTGTTATCATAATAATAGGATCAAATTATAGAATCCAACATGATTGAAAGTGGTTTGTTTACATATATAAGCATGAGATATGGAAAATAGGTCCTTGGATGTTGCCACACTCTAGAAAAAACACCCATAATTTTTTCCAAATTATATTATATTAGGTGTTAGTGATTTACTTGATGATTTTTCTTGAATGACACATGGTCCTAGAATATTTTGGAGTATCATTAATTGATAATTGTTAATTATGTAGGGTTTTGTGACTATAGAATCATCTATTAATCCTCACTAGATTTCCATGAAATGTTCTGAATATTCCATGACAAACAATTCTTATTGCATGAGTTGATAATTTTATGACATTATATTGGTGTTAAAGTACTTGAATCTATTAAAAACCTCAAGAAACAAGATATTTATAAATAAATTGATATAAAATTGTGGAATAGTATTTTATATGTTACGTAATTGATGAAGGTTATTTTATACTATGTATTTTATCATGATGTGCTTGTAGGATTATCTTTTCCCAAAATGCAATGGAACTCATTTTTTAAGAGAATTACCCACCATGATTAAAATCATGGTAAACCAAGGCTAAAGAATGTAATGTTGATACAATGATTTAATATTTATTATATCATTATATATGTGTTGGATTCCGTGGGAGAATAAACATGTGATTGGTTTTTTAATCAATTTTGAACCATTTTAAGTGTTTTGGATGTGATGGTGGTGTATAGTATGTGAGTTTTATGATGACTTCAATGGTGTAGATATCTTATATCTCCAATATTTAGATGATATAACTAGGAATATAATATATGAGAAATGTGGGGGTGATTTTCAAGGTAACCATTCCCATTTATTTTAGCATCTCTAGATCATAACCCATGATATCCATATCCATATACTAACAAATCATAGGAATCTTCCAATTAATGTAAAACATTTGAGCTCTAAATCTATGGAAGCTACAACAATGAAATCCAAATCCATACTAACTTCAATCCTAATACTGGATATAGTCAATGGAATATCATCCATGCCAAATTCATCACTTACAAACATTCTATAACCTATTATAAAATAACAAAACTGTTGGTTTGGATGGACACAGTGTGTAGTTTAATAAATTAGTCAAATACCTTAATTATATTAATATTAAAATAAATTATTTATCTACTATCATATTTTATTAATGGTTGATCAACCAAATTTGGTCATTCAAAAAGTGACAATAAATATTATATTAATAATAAAAACATGATTCTGTATGAAATAAATCTTATATCATTCATTAATAGTTCAAATTTTATTTTAAAAGGTGGAAAACTTTGTCACGGATCATTGAGCCCATCTGAGATAGTCTAAACCCACAATGACCTCCCCTGAAACAATCTCAAAAAAAAAATACAAAAGATAAATAATTATAATATATTTATAGTTAAATAAAAAAAATTATCCAAATGAAATAATATAGTTGTATTGTAGAAACATCACCCAATTTTCAGGAAACACCAGAAATTAAACTAAATAACAACAAAAGTTACCATAGAGGCCCTTAGAATTTGTCCTCACATAGGATGAAATATAATGAACATAAACCATATGTTATTTAACTAAAAATAATTATTAAACTATTCAAAATTTCTAACTAGAATATAAAATGTTAAATCACTGAGAAACTGAGTGGAGATGGAATCATGTGAAATACTTCTTCATAGTTACGCATAACCAATTTGACAACGTATGATTCCACCATTCTAAATATGGTTCGGAAAAGAAACATATACCGGAGATCCATAAATTATAGTTTATATAGGGAAAATCAAAATAGTCTTATCTAGAGGGATATGTTTGACTCTCATTATAGACAAATTCCAAGTTGAACCCCCCTAATTGTAATAATGGAGGATGGGGAGATGGTGCTCCTGAAATGTGAGGAAACAAAAATTAATAAATGTGGTTAGCTCCCCTAAAATTTTTAAGTAGGAAATGATATATTTCTTCTAAATTAACTCTAATAGCTAGTATTTGGTGACTTTATTAGACCTCAAACCGTGACCCAGCCCACAGGCTAGTTGATGGATACTATATTTTTTATTTCTGTATCCCGAACACTTAATGAAACCTCAACCAAATATAAATTTTAATTGAAAATCCACTTTGAGGAGAAGTGGGAAACCTTAGTCAACATAGCCAGAGATCTACATATTGAAAGAACACACAAATTGATTAAAAATAAGTCTAAGATTCTTTGAATTTGAAACTCTATATGAATCCCAATGAAGTGAACTAACATAAATATACGGTTCCTCACTGAGAATATATTCAAAATGATTAGCCATTCTATCTATTGTCTGTAAAAATTCCTTCATGTTGATTATAACTTATTTGATGCCCTGTTCTAGTATTCAGTATTTCTTTTTTATCCATTCTTCTTTCCTCTCATTGGTATCAACTCGCAACCTTCTTTCATAAATTTTTTTAAACTCCTCTTTGGAGGGATTGACCCAAAGAACATTTTCAATTATATATTTTTGAGAATTAAGGATAAGCTCCAAAGGCTCTCCTTCGTCTTCGTCCACTTTTCCTATTTCCTTGATTTGTTCTCAACTTTCTAGATTTCTTTTGGTGGTTTCTAATTCATTTTCTCTTGTTTCTTCTTTTCCTTTATTACCTGAAGATCTGGTAACTATTTTTTGGGGTAGTTGTGAGTAGTCTTTGTAGGGTCTATCTTTATTTCCCTCCCTTATGAATTGGTAAATTCCTAGATTTAAGGATTCCTTTTTTACCTTACAATGTTTGGATCCAACATTAATATCCTCGAAGGATTCTTGCTCATACTATGTTTCTAGTTGGTAGACACTATGTCCATCACTCATCTCGGTGTTTTCAATTGATTTTGATTCACCCCATCTCTTTTCTTTTTTGGTGTTAATTTATTACACCCTTCATGATCTTTAGCTCTTTTATCGCTTCCAGATAAATAAAAAAACCGGTTATGAATCTCAAGAGGACTTGATACATCTTACTTATAAGATGCCAAGTTCTGCTGATTTGATACATTATGATTCAAGAGATCCCTAACTGGGAATGTTGACCTTGGATCCAGTGTCTCTATGCACTCATTCTCACTAATAATAATAGGGATTAGTTATTGTGTGGGTTTCACTGCCTTAGTAACAATATAATCACTCAAAATAAAACAAAGACATCCCAAAATAGTAATAAAGAACTTGAAAACATTAGAGACCCTTGGTTAATCCCTAGACTATAATGGTCCACTACTCTCCTTCTTACGTAGAAAACCTGTCTCCAACCCCATGGTTCCATTCTGTTGGATAGGATGAGAAAGACCACTAGTACCCATATGATCCCCCTCAATGGTAATTTGACACTGAGGAAGAGAAAACTCAACTGAAGCAGGATGAAAGGGGGACACAGAAGCTGTACTAACCTCTCACGAGACAACTTCATGAATAACCTCTCTGTAATGAGGCAACTAAACTTCTCTATGAACTTCATCATTATTACTCATCTCCTTCTCCATCTTCATTCATTTGATTCAAGACCTATCACGGTACACTTGGAAAAGATGTCCAAGATGACCACAAGAGATACAAGAAATCATGCCAAATTTTATAGATGACGAATTACTTCCACCTAAATTACTCTCCAGTTGAAATCCAGACCCATTCCAATAGAATCTTCTACACATCAACATCAATTTATATATGGAGGGAAATGGGGTGGATGACTACTTACATTCAAATAAACGAACATAAAAACCACCCAACAAGGTTTCTGATGACCTTTAAGATAGAAGGGTGATGAAATGGAAGGGGGATTTTTGGGAGGATTACCCAAATCATGGTCATTGGAGCATCCCTCTTTAGGTGAAAATCAAAGGACTAGGGGAAAATGTAAAATAAGAATCCATTTCATATATAGGGGCACTGGGCCATGCAGTAGAAAGATCCTCAATAATTTCAATCCTAATCATAATGTGCTTGTGGCTAAAAATCCCAACAACCTCTCAGTTCTTTAAACACTACAACTCGAAGATGAAACAATCAAAATCATCAATTGAGGGACATCGTTGCTGGAAACGAGCTACTGGTGTTAGGTTAAAGAGACATTGGGCATTGGAGAACTCCAAAAGTGATAGAGGAAGATATGACAAGCCTTCAAATAGATATGGGACCTTCAGAATGAGCATGATTTCTAGGGTCTTTGGAAGTGTTTCAGGGTTTGAGAAAGGAACGAAAGGAAGGAAGTAGGGTGGGGAAGAAGGAGCCGAGGGGCCTCTCCCCTCCAAAGAGGAAGGTGGAGCCAGAAGAGCCGTCATTGATTCCTAGGGCATCATTGGTGATTGGAGAAGAAAGATAAAATCATTCATCTTAACACACTCAAGTTATTGGAACTCAAGAAAACGTCAAACATCAAAACGATTAATCAATTCAATCATTTGACCCAATTCAACTTCCTAAAAACCCCTTGAGGGGACCCTTCCATAGGAAGTATATTCTTAATCATTTACTAAAATTAGACCCCATATTAATTCAATAAATTATATTCCCATGTAATTCGGAAAACCCTTACAAACACCAAGAATTATAGTGTGGGTTGATTGTTTTGTAATTGATTATATTTGTGGTGGGAGAATGTCTCTGATAGCGAATTCATAAGATTCACCCAGATGCCTTATGGTCCTATGTTGACCCATCCAATCAATTAATATTATCAGGGTACCTTTTTATATTAAACTATAGAATGATATTATTGTGTATTCCTTGAATGGGACATATGCATTGTAACAACCTACTATTTTTATGAAATATTTTCTTCAAAATAAATTTTCAATATATTTCATTTCACACCATCATGAGTTTAAATGAACCATGAAATGACATTAGTATAAAATGAGCATTATAACCTAGATTTTATTTTGGAGGGAATAAACATAACTAGCATATATAAATGTATCATGAATTCATTGGGTACCAAATACTTATGAAAAATATAAACCAATTAAATTTAAAGGAAATATATGTATTTTTTTAAAAAAATAGATAATTAAAATTAATTAATGAAATTAATGAAACATATATTTTATTAGATTAATAAAAAAAATTGGTATTCATCTAATTGTTATTTTATTCATAGGAAATTAATTAACCCAATTTTATGTAAAAAACACATATTTTTCAAAAGGGTAATTTTACCACCTTTTAATAGAAAACCCATTTTGAAATAAAATTTTGACACATTAATAATTTCCATTACAACATAAAATTATTCTTTGGAATTGGAATATAAAATTTTACATTTGATGAATTTTTATATTTTTCTGAAAACATTCATGTTTTGATGAATAGTAAAAATATACTAAATTTTAAATGAAACCAATTTTTTCATTGAAATTAATCATGTTGTTCAATTTTATTATTGAATGGTTTTAATATGAAAATATATTATACTTTTATCATTTAATGTAATCTATGTCATTAGAATTAATTTTATAATGAATCTAGATGTTAAAACATTTCAATCTTTTGTAATGTTCCATCTTTTAAAACACATTTTCTATTTCCGACAATGAGATTATTTTTAAAATAATTGCAAAAAATTATGTGTTTTTAGTTTTTAAAAATGTTTTCCATGTTTTTAATCATTATTTCAAAGTTATGTAAGTATATTTATTTATATATTTTTTGAAATTATGAATAGTATATTCGATAGTTTTTATTAATACAATGAAATGGTGATTTAGGTAATTAATGGTAAAAATAATATTATCAAATTACCATAACACTTGTCCTAAAATAATTGAATGAGTGTTTTTGGACCTACATCATCCTTGGGTTGAAATGGTATCCTTTTAAATACACTTGGATGATATTAAGACCTTTAATTTATTGTTTTAAAATATGTAAATATATCTTTCTAAAATTTTAACAACTATATCATTTTTAATATAAGGTAATACTAAAGGAAAATTAAACTATAAATACTCATATAAAAGATAAAATGTTTTACATTAACACGATAACCTGTTTTTAATTTTTACGAAATAAATAATTACTTTAAAGACTTATACATTAATGATGTGGTAATTAATTATTTGATAAAAATCAATAAATGTTTTTTTATTAAAATGCTAGTAACCAATAAAAAACATAAAAACTTGATAAAATATTATCTTTCAAGTATGTATCCACCATAATCATCCGAGGGTTGAGTTTTTGACCATTTGTAGCAATTTTTATAAGATTATGATATTTATAATATTTTATTTAAAATGATGATAAATTTGTCACATTAAAGTTTTGATACATATAAAATATTTTCTGTAGGAAGTTCAAGAAGATATATTTCACTATAAGTATTTATATGAAATATATGGGATTTATTTTCATAATAGTTTTTTATATTTATATTTTATTAAAATAATATGTATATTAAATAATTACCCAAAACTGATGTAGTAATAATTTTTTAATGAAGAGAACAAATAAATGTCATTAAAAATATTAAATTAAATATAATTTGGGATAACTAATATATCCAATGAATTTTTAAGATGATTTTAAAATCAAAGGAATATAATAAAATATTTGTTTCAAAATTGTTTTTAATTTTTTTTAAAAATAAATAAAATTAAATAGTGTCAAAATTAACACTATTGATTGTTTATCAAAATAATGTACTATTAAATTATATAAAAAACATAAAATATTTTTAAAAATATATAATTGTTATTATATTGTCCAAAATGATCTCAAGAATTAATTTATTGTTTAATTGACATCAAATAAGTAAATATTTTACCATTTTAATATTTAAATATGTGTTACCTTACACTAAAATAAAATAGTTTTATAGTTGTGGTTTTTTTGGCGGTGGTTTTCAAAACCCCTGTAATTTTTTGATCGAAAAACATTTAGCTGTAGTTTTGAAAACTACCATTAGAAAACCTCCACTAAATGTTTTTAAAATATTTTTTTATAATTTTTTTATAATTTCTTGCAAAAAATTTACATTTTTTTGCCGCACATTTTTTAAAAAACCGCCGCAAAATTTAGGAAAAAATTAAAAAAATTATTTATTTATTATTATTTTATATTTATTATTTAAAATAAAATATAGTTTATTATTTTTAATTTTAATTATTTATAATATTTCAATTAATAAATATTTATAATTATTTGTTGATAATATTTTTAAACAAGAAAGAAATATTCAAGAAGTTGAAAAACAAACTTCAGCATCAAATGACCATAACTTCTTATCCAGGAGTCCATTTTAGCTCCAAAACTATCAAACCGAAGCTTATCAGATGAGCTAAAACTAAGTGAGATTTAAATAATCTGATCATCAAAAGAAAAAAAATATATTCAAATTTCAAATGTCCAAAATCGAACTCAAACTTCAAACGGCCATAACTTTTAATTCGGGTGTCTGTTTGGGCTCTACCACATATCAAATTGATGTTTGCAACATGGTATACACCGTTTATGTCTAATAGACACTCTTTCAATATTATACCCCTTTTTATTCTACCATAAAGGCCTAGAAGGCCTCCGAAACCGAGGTTTTAGTTGCAGACTATGATTTCTTAAAATTCAAACTGTTATAACATTCGATCCAGGTGTATGTTCAGCCTGTAACACATATAATATCGAAGATTATTTCATGATCTCTGATTTGACTAGTTTTGGCACTCAAAAAGGAGTCATGTATCAGATTTTATTGTCATTTTAGCATTTTTAGGGTTTTAAGAGGTTCTTAATGTTTTATGATTTAATTAATTATTTAATTATTTAATTAT
Organism: Viscum album; assembly: GCA_963277665.1. Classification (NCBI taxonomy): domain Eukaryota; kingdom Viridiplantae; phylum Streptophyta; class Magnoliopsida; order Santalales; family Viscaceae; genus Viscum; species Viscum album. The sequence goes on along the minus strand of OY728143.1, from coordinate 1,211,260,004 downwards.
TTGTTATTTATTTTTATAATATTTATTTATTTTGTTATTATTAACTAATTAATTAATTAATATTATTTATTTATCTATTATCTATTATCTATTATCTATTTATTATTTATTTCCTATTTATTTATTTATTAATTTATCAACTTATTCATTCATAATTTTCTTTATTATTTATTTATTTATTATTTAGTTACTATGCACACGTTAATTATTAAATTATTTTTAATTTATTAATGAGTTATTAATTAATTATTTATTATTAGTTTATTATTCATTCATTTATTTATTCATTTTTTATTATTTATTTATTGTTTATTAATTAAGCATTAGTTATTTATTAGTTATTTATTTATTAAATAGTTATTAAATATTTAATATTTAATATATAATTATAAAAAATTAATTATTAATTATTAATTATTAATTATTAATTATTAAGTATTAATTATAATTATTTATTATTTATTATTAATTATCATTTATTAGTTATTCTTAATTATTTTTTATTTTTTATTTTTTATCTATTTATTTATCTATTTATCTATTTATTATTTATTCTTTACACTTTATTCTTTATTCTTTATTCTTTTTTCTTTATTCTTTATTCTTTATTCTTTCTTCTTTATTCTTTATTCTTTATTATTTATTAATTTATTTTTAATTTACTAAATATTAATTTTTTATTATTTTATTTTCATTTTATTATTTATTTATTATTCATTTATTCATTATCCATTGTTTATTAATTATTTATTAATTATTTATTAATTTTTTTCAATAATTTATTAATTATCTATAAATTTTTTAATATTAATGATTAATTCTTAATTCATAATTCTTAATGATCAATTATTTATTATTGGTTATTATTAATTATTAATTATTAATTATTAATTTTTTATTTTTTATTTTTTATTCTTCATTATCTATTATTTATTATTTATTTATTTCTCTATTATTTAATAATATATTATTAATTGGTAATTTAATTATCATGTATTAAATTATTTTTTACTTAATTTTTTATTTAAACATTACTTATATATTATATGTTATATATTATATATTATATATTATATATTATATATTATATATTATATATTATATATTATATATTATATTTTAGACATTATGTAATATGTATTATGTATTATATTTTTTATATTATATATTACGTATTATATATTAAATATTATCTATTATCTATTATCTATTATATATAACCTATTATATATTATATATTATATATTTTATATTGTATATTATATGTTAAATATTATATATTGTATATTGTATAATATATATTACGTATTATATTATATATATATATTATATATTATGTATTATATATTATGTATTGTATATTATGTATTATATATTATGTATTGTATGTTAGATATTAGATATTAGATATTAGATATTAGATATTAGATATTAGATATTTTATATTATATGTAACACCCTAAGATTTCATTGTAAGTTATTTTCATTAAATTCAATAACTAGCGCTACTTGCAACACCGGGTTCGAGCGCACCACGACTTACCAAACTAGTCATTCAAAAGTGGTTATGAATAATATTAACTGGATTTTGAATTTTATATACTCTATATAATTTAAACTTATGTATTATGTGTTTCTTAGACATATTATAAGAACAAATTCAATTATTCAGATAAAAAATTTATTTTTCAAAAAAAATCAATTTTACCACCTTTTAATTGCGAAACCTTTTTAAATCCAATATTTGACCCTTTTACATATTCATTTTGACAAAATAAAATTCTTTTTTAGAATCGGACATCAAAATTTTCTTTGGATGAAATTTTGGTATTTTTATAATAATATTCATTTTTTATGAATAGTGAGAAATAATGTATTTTAATTAAAAACTGTCTTTTAATCTAATTTATTGATATGTTTAGATTATATTTTAAATTTTTTTTGAAGTATAATTAGATTATATTTTTACCCTTTAATCCAATGTTGGTCATTGAAATTAATTTTACTTTGAAATTATACATAAACAAGTGTCAATCATTTGATAGTTATTGTTTCTTAAAAACACACTATTTGTTTTGACAATGGGAATTAAATTTAAAATAATTAATAAAACTTCTATGTTTTGAATTTGGTAAAATAGACACCATTTTTGAATTCGGAATATCAAATATAGGTTAGTCTGAATTCTTGGTATTTTTCTGAAAAACTTCAATTTTTTTGACGAATAGTGGAACCACTAAGTTGTAGTTAAAAATCTGACTTTTTCATTTAAATAAAATTTTCCCACTTATATTTTTTTAATTTTGAAAATCCTAGATACATGGTTGTTATTAGTATGTAAAATGTGGTTCAATAAGATGAAAATAATTTTTGGTGAATAGTAACTTTTGACTTTTATTTCCCGTGGTTAAAGGTAAATAGGGTAATTCAAGGTAAAAAGAATATTATAATAATAAAAAACTACCTTAACGCTTGTCTTAACCTTATTGTATAAGTCATGAGCGACCATTGACATCCTTGGGTCGATTTGGGGACCCCATGGAGCCACTTAAGAATGATAATGACACTTTGTTTTAATTAACTTAAAGTAAAGACAAAAATGACATTAACAAATATCTTTTAGTATATAAATTTTTATATGAGGTTATATAACTCATTATTTCAACTATAAATAATCATTAGAAATCTAAAAATCTTTCCTACATTATGGTAATTTTTTTATAATTTTTACACATCAAATAAATTAAATTATTCATGACACAATAATGATGTAGTATTTGACTAATTAATAAATGATTTAGATAAATATGATTATTAATATTAAAATAATATACAAAACATATCCATTTATTATTGGATGATTTTATATCAACCATTAGTCATCTTATATTCTACTTTAATTAGTTTGGACCTTTAGAAACTGAATATCACTGTATAATAAAATATTATTTTCACACTTTCTTAAAGAGCCCCTCCCCCCCCTTATAAAAGGACACCACTTCTAACCCATTCCACACAACTCTCAAGCCCCTTGGATTATCCAACCCCTGCTAAAAAAATCTCTCAAGATCCCCCTCTTCCTCCATGAAGCATTACCTTAGGCAGAAGGCACTTTAAGAAGCCCTTTTGGTTCAAACCAAACGAAGTTAACCAAATTAAAGGTAACAATTTCTCTTAAATTATTTTGTTTTATTTTGTTTTATTTTACCTCTCCAACCCCCTAAACACTTTTTGTTACTATCTTTTATAACAACTACAGTATCCTCAATATACTAGGTTGTTTTTTAGAAGGATTCGAACAACACTTACACACACCTCCCTCTAATGGGTGAAGAACGTACTGTTTCTGTTGATAGAAAACTAACAGCTCACGAAACGATGATTCTTCGATTATCTTCTACCGCCTCTCATGGTAGCCATTAATATGACACTTTATTTATATATTATATATATATTATGTTTATTTTTTCTTTATTTTTTGTATTTTCCATTTAAATAATTATTTTATGGTTTCCATTATGGGTAAAACGCGATAATTTCATTTGAGGAAGTGTGGACTACCGCCCCCTCAAAATGATATGACTCGTTAATGCCTTATGTGGGATGTATAAAGAATGAAGTTAATGATATTATATATGATATTATACTATAATTATAATATAACTATTTATCATTATGTTTTAATTCCTTTAAAATACAAAATAGAAATGAAAGTAGTGTTCATGCATACGTACGGATTACCGTCTCCATGAACGGTACATTTCATTTATTATCTCCAAATGTTATGTACTATTATAAATAGATATATATACTGGATATTTAATATATATATTATATCTAAATCATGTATATAATTTTGGTGTCAATGGATTATTGACCACATGGAAAAATTGTAATTATAACAAGTTCATTTTTGACTCAAGTTCCGAACATTGATAAAATATCTAATATGAACTCAAATAATTAACTAATTGTTATAGCAAGTTAATAAGTGATATAAAAGGAATAATAAACTTTAAAAATGTTATTAATCAAGTAGAAATTAAATTAAGTTTAATATTCAGGAAGAACAACTAACATACAAGACAAGTCATACTTGAGGTAAGGGGTTTCTTATCTAACTTTTAATTCTGTGAGATTTCCATTGTTTTCCACTTATTTATTTGATGTTGTGTATTTTGCACTACCATTTGATATATATAATAATTATTCTCTTTATATTCATGTTATTCTATGATTCATTTGGTGGTTATTAACTTTTGTTCATACGACTCGAATGATTACTATGAAGTAAGGGTATTTCGTCTCACTTTTTATTCCTATGAGATTCATGCTATATTGACCACTATTTCCTTTTGTGTGGCGTATGTACTATCCACAATTTTATTCTTACTGTAATATATTTTAATTTATGGGTATTTACATCTTCATTGTATGATCATTCTTTCATGGGTTGTATGTTTCATAAGTTAGCAAATCGGTAAGGGAATTTCAAATTTCAATTTCTACTCAGTGGGCTTTATGCATACTTCATTGATTATTATACTCCAAGATTGTATATGGAATCACTATTTATTATTTATGTATTAATTTCCACACCGCATTTTGAGGATATAATTTTGATACACATAATCACTCCATTGATAATTTCTCAAGTCATTGAGATAATCTTGATCTTAATTCAATTTCCATTCATTGAGTTAAACATCCAAGTCATTGGTATTGCTTTTACAAGAATATTTGTGAATGTACTCTGATTTATTTACACTAAATATCCAATAATATTGAGTGTATTTATATTTTTCACAGATAATTATGTCATTTATTTATCCTTTACCTAAGGATATTGTCTTTATAAGGGATTTCATCTCAATTTACATTTCTTTGAGACTTCTTTGTTGTTATGCACCGATTAATTTGTATATGGTGTATATACTATCATTTTACATAGTATATAATGAAATAAATTTATTCTAAAGACATTATAATGTTTTTATTACCTCAATTATTTGTATTGAAGCATCTCTCATTTGGTTTGGAACTCTGACTAAAATATCATTTTAAATGTTTTAAAAATATAATCTTCTAAATATTTCTCATTAATGTCCATGTTTTAAAAATGGGTTTAAGGATTTATTTAAATGGAAATTATTGTTTTAAAATTAAAATTCCTTTTAAAAGTTTCAATGTGGTATTGGACACTTTGATTCAAAAACTTATTTTTAAACAGATTCTTGGAAAATATTGTGACTTTTAAAATTTTTCAAGAAAAAGTGGGATATTTCTCTCAAATAGTTTTGATGATTATTTTCATCTATGTCAATATCCTTTATTATTCTCGATTGAGGTTAATCTGTTACAATACAATTTTCCATATTGTATTTAATGAGTTATTTTTGACTGTGGATGTGATATTTGTATACCATTCATAGTTTGTGGATAATGTATTGACATTTCATATGGTAGTTTTAATACAAATGTTTATGTTATTTTTAAAAAATTTTATATGAGGAATGCATTGGACTTAGTAAGTGATGGGTGGAGCCCAATATAGCTCCTCGATGCATCGGTAGGTCTCATGAGACAAACTAGTGTCTTGGCGCAAGGCCTTGACAAAATCTTATTTATAGTCTTGGAACAAGGCCTTGACTATGTGGTTATGATGTCTGGAATTATGCATTCCATCATAATGAGATTAGATATTGATATTTCATGTGGTTATTCAACTAGTAGAATACCCATGACTATGTTTTATTATGGAATTATTTACTCAGATCATATTCCTTCCATAAAGTGTTCATGTTTATTATTTGTAAAGTCATGTGCTTTCAATTATTCACTATGACTAATGTTTATGTTATCTTTCGTTGTATTGTTTACTCTTACTAGGCATTTGATCTCACCACTTTCTCATGTTTCATTTCCCCAGTATATGAAGAAGTTAGTTATGAGTGACTTGCAGGAATAATCTTGGAAGGTTGAATGTTTCGAATGGAATAAATTAGTGTCTTTTTTCAAGATGTAGTGTTGTACTTATGTATATATCTTGTTTCCAAGAATGGTTAACTGATCGGCCCTTTGGGACTTGATTCCTTGTAATCATGCCAATGTATTAAAATAATGCACCGGCTCATAGATTCTAGGGTCAGGGCGTTACCGTTGGTATCAGAGGAAGTTTAGTACAAACCTTGGAATCTAGATTTAGATAAACTCTGATTAGATAAAATTACCCTAAGATAGAATTTGAGGATTATTATAGAATAACTTCCTAGAATCTTAGTAATGTAGGGATTTTATGTATTTTACAAGTAGTACATCCATGTCTGGACACAAGTTGGTAGAGGTGGCTCTAGAACAGATGTACCTAGGAGTGAAAACTCAGACAAGGAGTTTCGGGCATGGCCCTGGGAATCCTAGTACACGACAATGGGCATTGCTGTACTCTTTGTTACGACACTCTCAGGGGATATTCTTAGGATAATTTACATTCTCTTTACAAAACAATTTGAAGTATTTTAATATAATATGAGAATAAATGACCTTGGTTAATCCTAAGGATTTTTAAATTGAAAATAAGGTGTCATCATTTTCTCTAAATGATTTTATGACTATTATTACTCATGCAATGCTTTCTAGTTTTTCTCAATGGAAAGATTTAAAGGGATTCATAGTAACTTTGGGCATGATGTAAAAGGTTTCAACGGTGGTGGAAATGGGAAAAAATGGAATTTTGACAGGTGTAAAAGATATCATGTTCATGCCAAATCAGTTTTTAAAAAATATGATCAACAACATAGATATTAACCAACTCCCTAAATCAATAACGAATATGGTCTGAACGTTATTTTTTATTATGAGAAACTTAAAACCGGGGATACACGTCATGGATGATGGAAATAATGAAGGCCAAATGAGTCCTTCCGGATCACATTAACACACTCGAACGGAAGAGAGATAAGACTATCATAAACTATCAAAGTCCCCTCTGGCCTGCCCCCACGAGCCATCACATCAGCCGCAAAGTTGGATTCCCTCACACTATGATGGACCATCCTTCCCTGGTTAGTCTCCACTTTGCACCTTCGATAAATATACACCAGATCCCAAGAGATGTCGCATTTTCCCTGAAGAGATCTGACCAGAACCTCCGAATCAGATTCAACCTCTGTCACCAGGAGTCCTCTCCTCCTGCAAAGAGTCACACCTGGGAGAAGGGATCTAAACTCCGCACCCATAGAAGTGCCCGGTCCATAATATGCACTGAAAGCAATATGAACTGAACCCCAACAATCCCGAAGAACACCACCACCCCTCATGATTCCTCCCAAACATGAGCCATCCACATTCAGTTTTAACCCATTAGCCGGAGGCTGCCACTTTACCCATCGCCCTCTCTCTGAGATCTGTGTACACTGTCTTTCGACGAGGTTTCCCAGTATACCTGCATGCACTCCATTCTTGAAAAGGGAGGACAGTTCTACGATGAGAGATCTCATCCGGACCTGTAGAGATAACAGAGATCTCCTGCCACCTAACCGCACCTGGTTTCTTGCTTCCCAAATTGTCCAGCAAATAGATATCAGAATGATAATACCTGTTGTACGCTCCCCTGTTCTGTTACCAAAACCATAGAACCATGTCATAAGATGGTCCCTAACCGAAAGACACTCCCCATATGGAAGCTTGTATTAAGAAAACTGAGACCAATGGAACACAACACATCACCCCTGAAAAAACAAATGCAACGCCGATTTTGAGCACGACCTCTCACAATAATAGCAACGCGATGCCATGTAGACCCCTCTTCTTTTGAATATTTTCCTCGGTGGATAGACCTCAGTTTTGGATCCACCACACCAGAAAATTCATTCTCGTTGGGATTTCATTACACCAAGTAATAACATCTCCTACAACCCCGTTAACCTTCCTTTGGACAATTCTCCTGTAACCATTCAAATTAAAACTCCCCGACCCAACTTTTGTAAAACAACATCTGTCTGGTTCATCGCTCATAACAACACTGCTAAAGAAGTTTAGTTGAGATGGGTCAAGGTTTGCATGTATAAAATCATACCTCCTTCATGCCTCCCTAAAAAAGATGTCAGGAAGAGGACATCCCTCATAATGAAGCCTCTCCTCCGTCCATGTATCCTCCCATAAGTTGATCTCCCCACGGGCAATCACCCATCTGTTGTGGGCCTGCAGCACCTCCAGGTGAGAAACCATGCACTTGGCGAGACTCATCGCACCACGCATGAAAAAATAACCATGCCAACCATATCTTGCTCTGAAAAACATTGCCTAGAGGGATTTACCGACAATCACCTCCCAAGCTAATCTGGCTTGCAGCCCCCGAATGGATTCATGAATATCACAAAGACCAACCCCACCCTCCTCCACTAGCCGTTCTAGTCTCTTCCAAGAGGCCCAGTGGCATCTCCCCTCTCTTTTCGAATCCCAGAGGAAAGACGTGAGAATATGCTCAATCATCTCCACCGTGCCCTTCAGGGGATTTTTGATAGAAAAGACATGCATAGGTATAGACAGAAGAACACTATTGACAAGCATGATCCTACCCCCAAAGGAAAGCATCTTGTTCTTCTAGTTGAAAAACCTTCCCATGATATGATCCACAATCCCATTGAAATGGTTCTTCATAATCCTTCCACTCGATATAGGAACTCCTAGATAAAGAATAGGTAGTTGCCTCTGCCCACAACCAAGGACATCCTGTATAATTCCGCACCTTCCTCCCAAGCATTTGTTGGATATAAACAGGTGACTCTTCGACTGGTTGATCAACTGCCCACTCAGTTTTCCATACTCAGTCATAATACCCCTAAGATCTTTCAAATATCTTCTCCTTCCATTCAGAAATAACAAAATATCATCGGCGAACATCAGGTGAGATATACTCTCTGAATTCCTTCTACCATGAAAAGGCCTCAAGCTTCCCTCTGTCATGCTCTTCTTCAGGTTTCTGGGTAAAGCATCCTGAGTGAGAACAAAGATGATAGGAGAGAGCGGGTCCCCCTGTCTAACTCCCCTCACAGATTTGAAGAAACCAAAACATCTCCCAAGAAGGGAAATAGAAATCCATGGTGAAGAAAATCACCTGAAACAAAGATCACAAAACCGCTCCTCGAACCCAAAACCCCTCATGACCCGTAAAATGAAGCTCCACTCTAGATTATCATAAGATTTATTCATGTCCACTTGAAAAATAATATTAGAACCAATAGTTCGTTTGTTCAGATCGTGAACCAGCTCACTTGAAATCCCCATTGCGCCTTGTATACTCTTCCCTTGGATAAAACTGTGTTGTTCTTCGGAAATTATCTTGGGTATAACGTTGGCCAATCTCCTTCCAATAACAGTTGCCAGAATTTTGTATGAGACATTACACAGGAAAATCGGTCTGAAGTAGATGATAAGAGAGGGGTCTTTGGTATTTTGCACAAGCACCACCCTTGATGCAGATATCCCCCTACTCACGGGAGCCCCCCTAAAGAAATCTCGGATAGCCTCCACCACACACAACCCCACGTACTCCCAAGTAGCACTGTAGAATAAAGCCGGGAAGCCATCGGGCCTAGGTGCAATCCTTTTCGGCATGCATCCCAGAGCCTCTCTAATCTCCCTCTTCTGAGGAATAGTGGACATGCACTCATTCTCAGTTTGAGTTATCATCAAAGGTAAACACTCCAAAAAGATAGAGCCCTCAAAGGACTCTCTGTGGAAACCAGAAGTATTCTCCCCTGCCCACAAACCCTCGAAGTGTTTTGAAGAACATTTTTCGGCCACCATCACGTCTGAAGTAAAAGCTCCATCTTCCCCTTTAATATTAATCTTCATGTTTCTCCTCTCTTTGATACATGCCTGAATGAAAGAGTTGTTGCGATATCCCTCCCTAATCCACCTCACTCGGGACCGTTGCATGAAGACCCTCTCCATCTCTAATAGTTTCTCAGCCAGAACCACGTTTTTATCACAAAGGATAGCGAAAATATCCTCATCCCAGGAAACCTGAAGAGCCTCCTCAAGTCTTCCAACCTCATTCTGTAAGCTGGTCACCCCATTATGCAAATCCGGTTGCTCCACCAGCCACTGTCTAATGCCCTATTTGATCCTTTTGAGGCGATTAACCAGCCCTCCCCAAGATCCCTCCCGCTCTTCCTCCAACCAAGATGCCCTCACAATCTGCATAAAACCAGTGTCTTTATGCCATTAACTCGAGTAAAGAAAGATCATTTTCCATCATGCAGGACATGTGGAAGAAGACACCTATAAAGGTGTCTTAATGGAACAAATAAATGCTTTATGTGTGGGAAAAAAGTACATAAAGTAAAGAATTTCCGAGGAAAAATGAAGATTACTATGGAAGAAAATAAAAACGGTCCTAAGAACCCATTTACATTCATTTGATATAAATGTAGGGGACCTGTCCATTACCCGATTGGATTCCCTATTCTATAGGATATCCTCTTGGTCAAGGAAGAAGCTATGTTGAAATAAATGTATAGAGAAATGTTTAAAAAATATTAGTGCTCTTTGTTGATGGGATTACTTTATAAGACTTTTCACTAGTATTTGTAACCCTGTAGTTTTTCAATTGAAAATGATATTTGAGTAATAATTATCTTTTCTCTTATGGATATAGTTATAAATAACCATTGGGTTTTATATTATCATTGAGTTTGAGGAAATTACAAGTTATTAAATTTTGGAATGAAAATGAGAGGTATGAGATAACATTTGTGATGAAATTATGTTATAGTTATTTTGAGAAATCTATCTCATTTTTGGGAATATTATAAAATTATATAGTTTTTAAAAAAGGATAACACATAGACCATGTGACAACCCGTTTCACCGAACAAAGCTGCTGGAATCGATCCCACAAAAATAGTTTGGTTTGGATTTATCACCTACCACTGGACTATGTGAAGTCCCTGATTAGTATGACTAATTATTTTTTGTTAAATTATTTTATTTATCAATAATAAGTTGATTTGGGATCTTATGTCATATCAAATGGATAGCCTTAGTATAGTAAAATGATTTGGTTATTAATTGATAAATGTTATTTTGGAAGATGTTCGCTCTATTGTGAATACTATATGCCTAAGGAAAGTAGAATTCTATGGGATTTCATTTGAAGAGTAAAGGTTTTTTTTACCTATGTTTTTATTTTGGATTTAAAGTGATTTGGGTTATTTATGGAAATAATTAACCTATCATAGAGAATATTTTATTTGGTTAATTACTTTTATCTATGTGACTTTAAGAGTAGTCGATATTATTTGGAGATACAATTTAATGTGAAAAAATACCTAAGAAAATTCTTCTGAGTTTTATGTTTCAATATTGGTTGGGATTATATTAAAATATTTTAGGGAAAATTTTCTATTGAATGGTATTTATTGAACTTTGGGTATTGTTGGTTTAATTTTTGAAATTAAGATTAGTATTTTATTCTCTAATGTATTATCCTTTTTTCAGATTATCTGATATTTTACTAACCATTTTGGTTTTAGTTAATCTCTAAATAAAAGGAAAATATGTAGTTCACCCATTGTGAATTATGTGATTCTCTATAAGTTGATTCTAGCACATTAGGTGTCACCGAGTCATCTTTAATACTCATCATTTGGAGTAGAAGATGAATTTGTGGTAAGAATTAGATAAAGGATGAAACTCTACTTTTCATGTATATTTTGGTTTTATTATTCTATGAATAATTTAATTATTAAACATTAGGGAATGAATCTTAAAAAATAATTTTTATCCTAATGATTTATGTTTTGTTGAACCGATGATATTTTAAATCATCATAGATTGATGCCTTTGAGGCCATCAATTTTACACATGTTTTTGATTGATGAACTCAATCACCCCTATATATATTAACATTTTTCCTCCAATTATGTGTCTCTAATTGCCACCAATTTTCTCCTAATCGAGATCATAATTTATTAGTGAATTTTTCTTCTCCTTTTTCCTCTTATTAAGACTAAATTTTATTAACCCAATTTCTGATGTGGGTTTTCCACAAAGGTATTTTTCAATTTTTAACCTTTTATTTTCGAAGAACAATTTCAAATTGTGAGAATGAAAATTATTGAAGGATGAGAGAATGTAACACACCAAGATATCATAGTAAGTTATTTTATTTAAATTCAGTAGCTTGCGCTACATGCAACACTGGGTTTGAGCACACCACGACTTAACAAACTAGCTGTTCAAAAGGGATTATGAATAGTATTAACTAGATTTTGAATTTTATATACTCCATATAATTTTAACTTATGTATTTTGTGTTTCTTAGACATATTATAAGAACAAATTCAATTTTTCAGATAAAAATGTATTTTTCAAAAAAATCAATTTTACCACCTTTTAATGTTGAAACCTTTTTAAATCCAATATTTGACCATTTTACATATTCATTTTGATAAAATAAAACTCTTATTTTGAATCGGGACATCAAAATTTACTTTGGATGAAATTTTGGTATTTTTCTAATAATATTCATTTTTTTATGAATTGTGAGAAATAATATATTTTAATTCAAAACTACCATTTAATCTAATTTATTTATATGAGTAGATTATAATTTAAGTTGGTTTTTAAGTGTAATCAGATTATATTTTTACCCTTTAATCCAATTTTGGTCATTGGAATTAATTTCACTTTGAAATTATACATAAACAGGTGTTAATCTTTTGATAGTTATTGTTTCTTAAAAACATGCTATTTGTTTTGACAATGGGAATTAATTTTAAATTAATTAATACAAATTCTATGTTATGAATTTGGTAAACTAGACATAATTTTTGAATTCAGAATATCAAATATTTCTTAGGCTGAATTTTTTGTATTTTTCTGAAAAACTTCAATTTTTGATGAATAGTGAAACCACTAAGTTGTAGTTAAAAATACGAATTTTTCATTTAAATGAAATTTTACCGCTTCTGTAAATTGAATTTCAAAAATCTGAGATACATGGTTGTTATTAGTATGTAAAACTTTGTTCAATAAGATGAAAATAATTTTTGGTGAATAGTAACTTTGGACTTTTATTTACCGTGGTTAAAGGTAAATAGGGCAATTCACAGAAAAAAAGAATATTATAATAATACAAAATTACTTTAACACTTGTCCTAAACTAATTGGATGAGTCATGAGTGACCATGAGAATCCTTGGGTCAATTTGGGGACCCCATGGAGCCATTTAAGAATGATAATGACACTTTATTTTAACTAACTTAATGTATAGACAAAAATGACATTAACAAATATCTTTTAGTATATCAATTTTTACATGGGGTTATATAAGTCATATGTTTGACTATAAATAATAATTGTAAATCTAAATGGATTTCCTACATTATGCTAATTGTTTTATAATATTTCCACATCAAATAAATTAAATTATTTATCACACAATAATGATGTAGTATTTACCTCATTAATAAATGATTTAAATAAATATTATTATTAATATTAAAATAATATTCAAAACCTGTCCAATTTTTATTAGATGATTTCATTTCGATCATGAGTCATCTTATCGTCAACTTTAATTAGTTTTGGACCTTTATAAATCAAATATCACTATATAATAAAATAATATTTTCACACCTTCCTAGAGAGCCCCTCCTCCCCCTTATAAAAATACACCACTTCTAACCCATTCCATACACCTCTCAAGACCCTTGGATTATCCAAACCCTACCAAAATAATCTCTCAAGATCCCCCTCTTACTCCTAGAAGTCTTACCTTATGCAGAAGGCACTTCAAGAAGTCCTTTTGGTTCAAACCAAAGGAAGTTACCCAAATTAAAGGTAACACTTTCTCTTAAATTCTTTTGTTTTATTTTGTTTATTTTACTTCTCCAACCCCCTAAAAACTTTTTATTACTTTCTTTTATAACAAAAACAGTATCCTAAATATACTAGGATGTTGTTATGATAAGAATTCGAACTACACTTACACACACATCCATCTAATGGGTAAAGAACATACTATTTCTGTGGATGGAAAACTAACGCCTCACGAAACGATGATTGTTCGATTATCTCCTACCGCCTCTCATGGTGGAAATTAAGATGACACTGAATTTATATATGATATATATATATATATATTATGTTTATGTTTTATTTATTTTTCTGTATTTTCCATTTATATCATTATTTTATGGTTTCCATTATGGGTAGAACGCGATAATTTCATTTGAGGAAGTGCGGACTACCACGCCCTCAAAATGATATGACATGTTAATGCCGTATGTGGGACATATAAAGGATCTAGGTAATGATATTATATATTATATTATAATGTAATTATAATATAACTTCCTATAATTATGTTTTAATTGAATTAAAATACAAAATAGAAATGAAAGTAGCGCTCATGTGTACGTACGGCTTGCCGTCCCCATGAACGGTACATTTCATTTCTTTTCTCCAAATGTTATGTACTGTTATAAATAGATATATATACTGGATATATAATATATATATATATATATGTGTGTGTGTGTGTGTGATATCTAAATCATGTATATAATTCAAGAGATAATGGACTTTTGACCACATGGAAAAATTGTAATTATAACAAGTTCATTTTTGACTCAAGTTCCGAACATTGATAAAATATCCAATATGAACTTAAATAATTAACTAATTGTTATAGTGAGGTAATAAGTGATATAAAAGGAATAATAAAATTGAAAAATGTTCTTAATCAAGTAGAAATTAACTTAAGTTTATTATTCAGTAATAACAAGGAACATAAAAGACAGGTCGGACTTGGGGTAAGGGGTTTCTTATCTCACTTTTAATTATATGAGATTTCCATTGCTCAACAATTATTTATTGGATGTGGTGTATTATGTACTGAAATTTGATATATTTTATCATTATTATCTTTATATTCATGGTATTCTATGATTCATTTGGTGGTTATTAAGTTTTGGTCATACAACTTGATTGATTACAATGAGTAAGGGTTTTTAATATCACTTTTTATTCCCATGAGATTCATGCTATATTGGACACTATTTCCTTTTGTGTGTTGTATGTAATGTCCATGATTGTATTCTTGGTGTAATATAATTTAATTTATGGTTATTTACATCTTCATTTTAGGATCCTTATTTCATGTGTTGTATGTTTCATAAGTTACCAAATCGGTAAGGGAATTTCAAATTTCAATTTCCACTCAGTGAGCTTTGTGCATACTTCATTGATTATTTTACTCCAAGAATGTGTGTGGAATCACTATTTATTATTTATGTAGTAATTTCCACTCCCATTTTTTTGATATAATTTTGATACACATAATCACTCAATTGATAATTTCTCAAGTCAATGATATAAACTTGATTTTAACTAAATTTTCATTCATTGAGTTAAACATCCAAGTCATTGGTATTGTTTTTTCAAGAATATGTGTGAATGTCCTCTAATTGATTTACACTGAATATCCAATCACATTGAGAATATTTATATTTGTCACACATAATTATTTCATTAATTTATCCTTTACCTAAGGATACCATCTTTATAATGTATTTCATCTCAATTTACATTCCTTTGATACTTCTTTGTTGTTATGTACCAATTCACTTTTATATAGTGTATATACTGTACTTTGACATGGTTTATAATGAAATACCTTTATTCTCAAGACATTATAATGTTTTGATTACCTCAATTATTTTTATTCATGGTTCTTTCATTTGGTTAGGAACTCTAACTAAAATATCATTTTAAATGTTTTAAAAATTTATTCTTCTAAATCTTTCTCATTAATATCCATGTTTTAAAAATGGTTTTAAAGAATTATTTATATAGAAATTAATGTTTTAAAATTTAAATTTCTTTTAAAAGTTTCAAATTGGTATGGTACACATTGATTCAAAAATCTATTTTTAAAGGGCTTCTTGATAAATAGTGTGACTTTTAAATTGGTTCAAGAAAAAGGGGGATATTTCTCTCAAATAGTTTTGATGATTATTTTCATCTATGTCAATATCCTTCATTATTCTCGATTGAGTTTAATTTGTTATAATACAATCTTCCATATTATTTTGAATGAGTTATGTTTGACTATGGATGTGCTATTTTTATACCATTCATAGTTTTCGGATAAAATTTTGACATTTCATATGCTAGTTATAATACGAATGTTTATGTTATGTTTCAGACTTTTCATATGAGGAATGCATTGGACTTAGTGAGTGATGGGTGGAGCCCTCTATATCTCCTCGATGCATCAGTAGGTCTCTTGATACAAACTAGTGTCTTGGCACAAGACCTTTACTATGTGTTTATGATTTCTAGCATTATACATTCCTTCATTATGATATAAGATATTGATATTTCATGTGGTTATTCGACTGGTAGAATACCCATGACTATGTTTTATTATGGAATTATTTACTCAGCTCATATTTCTTCCATAAATTGTTCATGTTTATTATTTTTGAAGTCATGTGTTTTCAATTATTCATGATGCCTAATGTTTATGTTATCTTCCGTTGTATTGCTTACTCTTAGTGAGTGTTTGAGCTCACCCCTTTCTCATGTTTCATTTTCACAGGATATGAAGAAGTTAGTTATGAGTAACTTGCAGGAAAAATCTTGGAATCTAGGATGTTTCTAATGGAATATATTAGTGTTTTTTTCTTTTCAAGTTGTAGTGTTGAACTTATGTATGTATCTTGTTTCCAGGACTACTAAACTAATCGGTCCTTTGGGACTTGATTCTTTGTAATCATGCCAATGTATTAAAATAATGCACTGGCTCCTGGATTCTGCGGTCAGGGTGTTACATTATATATTATTTAGTATTTAGTATTTAGTATTTAGTATTTAGTATTTAGTATTAAGTATTTACAAGTTACTATTTACTACTTATTATTTATTATTTACTATTTTTTATTTACTATTTTTTATTTACCATTTATTTCCATAAAATATATTTATTTATTTATTATTCATTTATATTCTCTTTATTAATTAGTAATTTATAATTATTAATTATTAAATAATTATTATTAATTATTAATTATTGATTATTGATTATTGATTATTGATTATTGATTATTGATTAATCATTATTGATTAATCATTCTTAATTAATAATTATTGATTAATAATTATTTAGTATGTATCTAATGGGTATGTATTATTTGTTTTCCCAATATATATATATATATATAAGTATATTAAATTTGATATATTGACCATATGAAGAGACTAAGAATTAGCAAGAGATAAGGGGTTCAAATCTCACCCAACATAGAATTTCTATATATAGCATGGGCATGTGCATGGACATGGGCATGTTCATGGACATGGACTTTTGCATGGAGATGGGAATAAGCACGATAATAATAAGTAATAAATAATAAATAAATAAAGAAAATAAATAAATAAATAAATAAATTATGAAAATAAAAACAAATAAAAAATTAAAAAATTAAAAAAGATTTAACGATGGTTTAAACCATAGGTAATTATTTCCTGATACATGATTTAGTGAAGATTTTCCAAAACCATCGTAGAATTATTTAGGGGCAGTTTAAACTACTGCTAAATAAAAATTTCGGCGTAGTGTGAGTTACAATTAAATAGAATAAATTAGTGTTAATTAAAATTTTAAGGTTTTATTTGACAGGAAAACATGTATAACAGTTATGGGATAATTAGTTTACAAACTTACCTCATATCATATTAAAAAATATGACATTGTGGAGGTTTTTGTATGTGGTTTTATTTTATTATAAATTAATATTTTTGGAGATTCCAAAATATCCCTTCACCTCAATTATAAAAGGGCACATCCACCATCAATTCGTCATATCACACTGAGTAGTCAAGATAAGTCGAACCTTAAACATTTCCATTATAAACTTCACAAGTCACTTTATTGGGATTTTTTCTTCTCCAAAGACCAACTCTAGTTCTTTAAGAGGATATCTAGATGGAGCATGTAGAGGAATATGAAATCTTATCTACTGATTCTTTCAGACTTATTTCTTCTTCTACATACCCTTCATGAGTTGTTTCCATTATAAAGTAATAAAACTAGTATAAATTTTATAATGATATGTTATTATGATTTTGGAACAACAAAATTATACCTTCTATCTTTCTTATGAAAAAAAATCACTACGCATGCGTATGTATGACTTATCGTCTCCATGTCGTGGTGTAATATATTTTTCACCACCTCCTAACATGGATTGGTAAAATTATGGAAATAATAATAATATATGATTATTATAACTTGATATGGATTCAGACAGAGTATATATATCATCCACACCCAAAACATTTCACAATTATGGGATTGTAAAAATCCATAGTGCGTATATAGGGCTTACCATCTCCACAATGTGATGTAATTCACTCTACATGATATCTATTAAATCATAATTATATAAATGTATAGAATTAATAAATATAATATATGTTTTTTTAATATCAATTTGGAAATGATATAAATATAACCTAATAAAGATAACCATAACTTATTCAACAAAACATGCATAACAAAATAATGTAGATAATACCCAATAAAAGTGTAATAATGAAAAGTTATTAACAAACTAATGACAATATGATCATATATGATATCATAAAAATCACTATGTATCTCGAATAATTTAATGAAATTAGTTAAATCAGTATACTGGATATTCAAATTCAAAAAATGATATCGGACCTATGGTAAAAGATAATTTTACAATCTCATTATATAACAAGAATGAATTTTTAGACTTTCATAACACTTTTTCCCATAAAGATTCCTCTACAACATTTTGAGGTTATTTTAAAATAAATTATTTTATTTTAAAATTGTTTGGCATTTGGAAAAAATAAATTTTATTTAAGAAAATATAATATTTTCTTCAATAATTACTTTTAAGTGTTCTATCAAAAAAATTTTACATATAAGATGACATTATTTAATATGGTTATATTACAATTATAATATATATTTTATTCCTATTATTGTTTATATTTATAATGGAATTCTAGTTATTAAAGGAATATTTTTTACATGGATTATATTGTGAAGGAATGATGTTTAAGAAGCCCATGTTATTCCATGGGTTATGCTATGATGAAAGATTTATTTTATTGTGGAACATGTAAGAATGATTTCATTATCAAATTATTGGGACCTATATCTCACTCTAATGATTTGGAAAAATATTTATATCTCATGAGATAGACAAGGATGGAATATGAAAGATATCAGTTCAGTAATACAGAGATATAATCGGAAGTAAACCATCTTTTGTAATATAGGTCTAGAACAATGAGTGAACTTAGACTAGTAATGGACATTGTGCGCAATTATTGTCATGGGAATAATAATTGACAAATATGAAATTATTTTCAATGATTATTTTTATGCCAAAAAATATATGTCTTATGTTATGACTTTTGAGAATGTGTTTATTGATTCTTTATAAACTTTTATGATTTGTCCCATGACATGATATCTTGATATTTCATAAGAAAGATTAGATTTATAAATGTTATGTTATAATGTTTTATGATTATGATTTGATTTATATCTTTCTTATTTACCCTTTCTGAGCATCTAAGCTCACCCATTCTTATGTTTATTTTTTTGGGATGGAAATAAGGGTATTAAGGTATTCCAAAAAGGTGTCTAGTTATTAAAGAATAGTCCATAAAATGTCGATATCTTATGAACCATTTGATCATGATTTCAAACTTCTAAAGGCAATAAACCTATATTGTCTTGGTGTGGTTTTTTTATGTTTCTTAATGAATATTCTTCAATTATGATGTGATATATATATATATGTAAAATGTAGATCATTATAGTTGTTATTAGAGAAATGGTATAGTTAACCTTTAAAAACTAGGTA
The DNA here is from genome assembly GCA_963277665.1 of Viscum album. Taxonomy (NCBI): domain Eukaryota; kingdom Viridiplantae; phylum Streptophyta; class Magnoliopsida; order Santalales; family Viscaceae; genus Viscum; species Viscum album. Next base: position 1,211,240,079 of record OY728143.1, on the reverse strand, counting down.
TGTAAAACCTTTGTAAGAACCCTAAGGATGTGTTGAAGTATAGGTTATAATCCTCGTGTTTTAGAAATGATCACAAGTAACCTATCTATAAACCAAATGTTTCTTAAATCAAAATTTTATTCTTGATTATGTGGTTTTTTCTTGTTATGATTAGTGTTTCTCGCACTATGCTCCTTGGTTTTAGTCAATTACTAGATATCGAAGGAAACACATTAATGATGAATGTGATAAGAAATGCAATGATTGTCTAACTGAGCAACCAAATGGTAAGGTAAATGGAATGAACGATGTTTTTTTTGTTCTCACACAACATTCACAAGCAATGAATCGTGAAAGAATACCAAACTGGAAAAGGAAGGAATAAAATTATATTGATTCCTTCATGAGGTAGTGTCCACATTCATTCAGTGGGTATTATGATCTACTAATGGATGAGTAATGGATTAGTATAAATGAAAATATATTTTTAGTTCTCTAATTTTTATAGAATGGTAAATTTATATTTGTAGTCTATCATTTGGAATGTGGAGCTAAGCAATGGAGGAATATTACCAATAATATGATGCAAAGTGATGAAATTGAAAATATAGAATGGGAAGAGTTCAAGAACATAATTTTCAATAATTATATTCCCTATATTCTTTGAAAAAATATGGAGGAGTTACTTGAGCTTATGAAAAAGGATGATGAATTAGTTGGTACCTATAAAGAAAAATTTATAGGACTTGAAAAGAAATATTATGGAATTTTTTCCAACTTTGTAGTAAAATTGATTGATTCTTTAGTGGCATAAAACCAAGTATCTGGAGGGAACTATCCATAGGGGACTACAATATCTAGGAGGAAATAATTTTATGTGATATTGAGATTGAGATAGTGATTGTAGTATCCAATCAATCCTTTGGGTTTGATAAAAAGATAAAAATGGAATTCATGGAAAAATATTAAGACTACATTAAAAAGTATATTAGTTTTCTCTTATGTTCAATGTGTGGAAGGAAACATGGAAGAAATTTTCTAAAAGGGACTAGATAATGGTTTAAGTGTGGGATAGAATTTCATCTGGCAGTTTAATGACATTGCGATAAAAGAAAAGATGACTAATGATGTGAATAGAGAAAAGGATGCATAGAATGAACCTCCCACACTTAAATGCTACAAGTGGAAGGAAATGGGGAATTATGCCAACCAATTCCCTAATCCAATGGTTATTGATGATGATCAAAATCAGAAAACTATTAAGGACAAATAAAAGGCCATGTCACATGTGATCACTATCGGCGTTGTGTAGTAGAATAATTAAGTGGTGAAAGGTACACATACCATCCACTCTAATGTAGAACACGATTTACTTTATTCTAGATCCAATAACTGTTTTATTTCTGAATAATTTTCTAAGGTTATCTTTATATTTTCTCAATAATTGCCTACTCTGTGAGCTATCACAACTTCTAATGGCACAACAGTCACATCAAAAGTTTATAATTCTTCACCAGTGAATTTTTTGAGAAAGTGATTCCTTAAAATCATATGATCATTCCTTGAGTTGAATTTGACGTGATTCATGGAACATATTGGATTTCTCTGAATGGATCTCATATCAATATCCCAGGAAGGGAAGACATATATCATATTCTAGATCAAGATATGATCATCAATCGATTCAAGGATGAATATGAACTTATAGTGTAAATTTTTTCCATATTATGGTTCTTTGTTTCTCTAAATTAAGGATATCTATCTAAAATTCTTGGGGAGACCATTAATAATACACCTATTCTATGGGTGTTTTTTTATTTCTTTCTAGAATAATTTGAAGGTCCTTCACCGAATTGTTATGTTGAGTTTTCAATAGAAGTCATACCAGGTGTTATGCCTATTTTAATGAAACTTTATAGAATAACACCAATTATGTTTCTATAATTGAAGAAGAAACACCAATATAATCTTGAAAAGAGATTCATATTCCCTAGTACATCACCTTGGGGTGTACCTATTTTGTTTTTTAAGAATAAATATAGATCAATGTGACTCTGTATTGATAATATAGAACTTAACATGTTCACAATCAAGAAAAGATATCCTCTTACATGCATTGATGACTTATTCGATCAAATGTGTGGAGCTCAATACTTTTACACGATGGATCTTCTTTTAGGATATCATCAATTAATGGTCAAGAAGTAGTATATACCAAAAACTCCATTCCATACAATGTATGGACACTATGAATTTATAGTGATTCATTTCGGTCATACTTATGCCCCTTCTATATTCATGTATCTAATGAATATAGTCTTTAGATAATATCTTGATCATTTTGTGGAAATCTTTGTAGATTATATTAATATATATTTTAAGATAATGGAATAAAATGAATATCACTTTAGAATTGTACTAAAGACCTTGAGAAAGGAGAATCTTAATGAAAAATTAGCCAAATTTTAATTTGGATTCATAATGTTTCATTTTTTGGTCACATAATCTCAATAGAGGGGATATTAATAGATCTAGGAAAACACAAATTATTGAACATTGGCCTAGAACAATATCGGTAAGTGAGATATAAATTTTTCATGGTTTGACTAGATATTATTGAAATTTTTTTAATGTTTTTTCATTACTATCTAATCCACTATCCTTGTTTTCTCAAAAAATAATTATGTTTTTTTGGATAGAGGAATGTGAAAATAATTTCAAAGTGTTATAAAGATGGATAGAAAGAGCACATGTGGTCACATTTCCTTATATTAGATAAAGTATTGTGAGATATAGTGATGAATCCATGAAGTTGATGGGCTGTTTTTTCATGAAAAATGATATGGTGATAGCTTATTCCTCATGAAAATTGAAAATCCACGATCAAAATTAACAAACCAATGATTTGGAGTTAGATGTGGTAATATTTGAATTAAATATATGGAATCATTATCTTTATGGTCAAAGGCATGATAATTATACTAATTATAAATGTTTAAAGTGTACATTCATAGAAAAAATGAGATTAATATCCTATAAAGAAGATGGATGGATTTTATTAAAGATTATTACTGCTCAATGCATTACCACCCTAGGAAAGAAAACTATGTGTTAAATTATTTGAGTTAAAAGGAGCATACTAGATTTTCCATGATGAGGATCACAAAAGATCCAATATTTAAGGATTTTAAAAGGATGCATCTTGAAATTTTAAATTAGTGGGATACATTTTATCTTTATCAAATTAATGATCAACCATATATACAAGTAAATATTTAAGAGGCATAGAAAGAAGATGTATATCTATAAAAGAAGGTGAGAAATGTTCCTGAATTAAACATTGATTGTGGTGGAAAAAAAAGTTTCATGAATCGTGTTTTTATACCTCCCATACTAAAATTAATGAAGGTGTTGTGGGATGGGGCTCATAGTTATTCATTCTCTATTAATCATGGAAGCACAAAGATGTACACGTACATGAAAGAGTTTTTCTGGTGGGATGGAATGAAAAGAGATGTTGTTGAATATGTATCTTGGTGCTTAGTTTTTTAGAAGTTAAGGCTAAGAGACATAAGTCTAAGTGGATATTACCCCATTACCCATACCATAATAGAAGTGGGAAAACATCACTGTATAATTTTTCATTCTGCTCCCCAAAACATCTAATGGACATAATGATATATGGGTAATATTTGATCACCTTATGAATTTCACACACATCATTTCTATTTGTGATGATTTATCCCTTAATCCTCTTGTAATGATATATATAAAGGATTTTGTAAGATTTAATGGAGTACAAATTTCCATTATATCTGATCAATATTTGAGTTTTAACTTGATGTTCTGGAAAAGTTTTCTATAGGCTATAGATACAATGTTATGTTTCATCACTTATTATCATCCTCAGACAAATGGTCAATCTAAATGGATAATTAAAAGACTAAAAGTCTTATTGGTAGAAGGATATATTGATTTCCAAGGTGCTTGAGATCAACACCTACATTTTTTATAATTTTCATACAATAATAACTTTCAATCTAGTGATCATATTGATCATTATGAAGCCCTATATGGAAAGAAGTAAAAAACACCAACTTACCGAGATAAAGTTGGGGAAATAATACTATTATGACCATATCTTGTTGATAAAATGGCATAGAATGTAAGATATATTTAACAACACATATTAGAATCTCAGAGTAAAACAAATTACACTAAGAACCAATGAAATGACTTATATTTTGAAGTGGATGAAAAGGTGCGTCTTTAAATATCTCCCTGTAATAGAGTAGTGAAATTTTTAAAGAAGTTAAATTTGAGCCCTATATATATTTTCCTTTCAAAATTCTTGATCGTGTTGGGAAGTTAGTTTATAGATTAGTTCTTCCACAAAATATTTATCATGCTCATGATGGGTTCCATGTATATATAATGATAAAGTATATACATGATCTTTCACATGTAATAAATTCATATGTCTTACCGATGAATCAATATCTCTCTTATAAATAACAATTGATATATATTAGGGATCATAAAAAAAATTCTAAAAAACAGGACCACATACTTGGTTAATGTTTTATGGAAGAACGACAAATTTGTGGAAGATATATGGGAACATTATGTTGTGATTAGTTAGAGGGCTAATCATCTATTTGTATCAAAGTGATGAATTTCTAGAGAGAAATTCAGTTTATGTGGGGTCTAGTGTCACACATGGAGGTTTTTATAAAATATTTTAATTAAATATTTCTTAAATAGCGTGCATTGTGCGAAATAGTGAGTTTAAAAGAAGGAAAAAATTCGATTAGTATAAAATGCCCATTATAACATAATCTTTATGTTAGAGGAAATAAATTCAACTAACATATAAAGATGTATTGTGAAGTCATTGGGTACCAATTATTTATGAAAATTTTAAACTAATTAAATGTAAAGGAAACATTTTTATTTTTGAATTAATAAATTAATTTAATTAAACTTAGTAAATTAAAATAAGGAAATGTATATGTTTTATAATTAATAAAATATTTCTAATATTCATCATATTTTTATTTTAGTCATTTAATAAATATAAAACCTATTTTATGTATAAAAAGCTATATGTTTAAAAAGGGTACTCATTTTAATGGAAAACACATTTTAAATTAAAGTATTGAAATATTAATAATTTTTGGGACCACATAATATTCTTATTTGGAAGAGAGATATAAAAAATTAGTTTTTATGAATTTATGATATTTTTTTGATAACATTCAAATTTTGATGAATATTAAAAACATATTAAACGCTAATTGAAAAAAACTTTTTTCATAGAAATAATTCATATGATTAAATTATATTATTGAATGGTATTAAAGTATGAATTGGTTTTATTTTTATCCATTAATCTAATGAACTATATTCGAATTAATTTTACATTGAATTCAGATGTAAAAAAATTTCAATCTTTTGAAATGTCTTATATTTTAAACCTCATTTTCACTTTTTGACAAAGAAATTAATTTTAAATTAATCTCAGAAACTTTTCTGTTTTGAATTTTTTTAAAAAAATTAATATTTTTAATCCATAGTTCCAAATTATGGAAATATCCTTCATTTATTTTTGGTCATTTTCAATAGTAACTTCCTAAAGTTGTATTAATACAGTAAATGGGTAAGTCAGGTAATTAAGGGTAAAACTAATATTATAAAATTATAGTAAAACATGTACCAATATCATTGGATGCGTATTTTTTACCTAAATTATCCTTGGGTTGAAATTTAATTCTTTGGAAGCCACTTGGATGAGATTAAGACATTTAACTTATTTTATTTTATGAAAAGTTAAATATGTCTTACTCAAATTTTAATACATATATCATTTATTAATATACGGTTATATAAAAGATAAATTTGAAAATAAATGATCATTTGAAATCTAACATGTTTTTATTTATCATGGTAATTTGTTTTTAATTTTATATAAATAAATAATTAACTAAAATCCTTATACATTGATTATACATAAATTTTATAACTGATGAAAAATCAATAAAATATTTTTTATTAAAATGATAATAACCACTATAAGAAACAACACATGGCCAAATCTTTTTGTTTGATTATAGGTATACCATAATCCTCCAAGGGTCTCTTTATTTACCATTTGGTTCCATATGGAAAATAATATGACACATATAATATTTTATTAAAATTGATGTTAAAGTTGTCACATTCATATTTTAATATATATAATATTTTTAATGTAGGATTTTCTAGAATATATATTAGACTACAAGTATTTTTATGAAATGTATGTGATTTATATTAACCATAGTATTTTATTTTTAATTTTTATTCAACTAATATGTATGTTAAATACTTAAACAAAACTACTGTAGTTATTATTTTATTAATGGAGATAACAAATAATTGTTATTAGAAATATTAAAATAATTATAACTTGGGATAATTGATATAGCCAATTATATTTATAGATGACTTGAAATTATAAAAATCTAATAACATATTTTTTTTATGTTTAATTTTTATCCTAATATTTTTTAAAATCAATGAATCAAATAGTGTTAAGATTGATATTATTAATTGTTTATCAAAATAATGTATTATTAAATTATTTAAAAATCATAAAACATTTTAAAAAATATAGAGTAATTATATAATGGTCTAAAATTTTCTAAATTACTATGTTATGGTCTAATTTACATCACATATTGTAATATTTTCACCCTTTTAATTTTGAAATACTTGTTACCTTAGTTAAAATATAATAAAATAACTAAGTGTTAACTAGAATGATAGTGTTAAAATTGACATAAATCTTGTATAATTTTTTTTGGTTGATGTGATTAAAACCATAGCTCATATCATCTTCAATAATTTTAAAAAATTTGTTTCTTATGTGGTTTTATTTTTTCACAAATTAAACTTTTTGGAGATTCCAAAAGTTTCTCTCACCTCAATCTTAAAAGGAAACATCCTCACTAACTTACTCACTTAATTTTGAGTCTTCAAGCCCAGACATCCCCAAAAAAAAATTTATATTATAAAAATACAAAGTTACATTTTAGTTGTTCTGATATTCTCTAAAGACCAAATCTAGTTCTTTAAGAGGAGATCTAGAGAGAGCACATCGAAGAAGATGTAATATTCTCTACTGATTCATTAAAACATAATTTTTATTATATATCCTCTTCATGAGTTTTTTTACATTATAAATTAATAAATATAGTATATAATATATACTTGGATGTTATTATGATTATGTAGAAACCATAAACCACCTTCTATCTGTCATATTATAAATTAAATCATCACGCATGTGTTTTTACAACTTACCATCTCCATGTCATGTTGTAATCTATTTCTCACCACCACCTTACATAGATGGTTATAATTATGAAAATAATAACTATATAATATTATAATAACATGATATGGATTCTTATACAAAATATATAACATCTACTCTCATACAATTTCACAATTATGGGAATGATATTGTCACTCTTGCATACGTACGACTAATGTCTCCATTATGCAATATGATTCACAGTACCTGATATTTGTTAAAATGTCATTATATAAATTTAAATAATTAATAGGTTATATATATATATTATATTAAAATTATATTCTAAATGATGTAAATATAATCTGTTAAGGATAACCAGATCATATCTGACAAAACATGGCTAAGAAATTGCAGCTGTTAATACAGAAAAAAATGAGTAATAATGAAATGTTATTAACAAAAATATGATAATATAATCATATATGATATCATCAAAATGGCTAATATTATGGAATAACACAATAAAATTGTTTAAATCATTATGATAGATTTTTGGATACATACAAAGGATATCTGACCTAAGTTAAGTGATAATTTAGTATTTTCATTATTATCCGAGATTGTTTATACATAAATATTTACTAGTATATATTTATCATCCTTTTAAATTTTTCCTAAATATTTATTCAAAAATATTATTTATGTTCTTCTATAATTTTAAAATTCAATTTTACCCATTGGTTAATTTTTAGTAAATGTTATGAAAGGAATATTTTTTCATCTTTTATATGAGGTGTTTTTTGAAATATATGATAAAAGTAAGAGAAAAATGTTTTATTTTAACTTATAAGACAAGAATTTATTTTTTATGTTTTCATAACATATTATTTCCATGAAGCATCCTTTATAATATTCGAAGTTTGTTTTTGAAGAAATTATTTTGTTTTAATATTTTTTGGAATTTTGATAAAATAAAAAAAAATTGATGAAGAAAGGATATTTTCCTCAAGAATTATTTTCAAGTGTTATATAAAAATAATTTTCCATCTAAGATATAATTAGTTAATATGGTCATGTTTCAAGTATAATATCACTTTTATTCCTATGTTTTATTATATTTATGATGGAATTATATTTATGAAAATAATTTATTTTACATGCATTATATTATGATGGAATGATGTTTAAGAAACCCATTTTATTCCTTGGGTTAAGTTATGATAATGTTTTATGTTTTTTGGTGCATGTATGAATGATTTGATTATGAGATATGTGGGACCTATGTATCCCCCAATGAAATGAGTAATTATTTATATCTCATGTGATAGACTGATATGGAACGATAACTGACCTTGAGGCAGTTACATAGGGAGGAATAGGAAGTAAACCTGGTTCAGTAATACATGGATGAAAAGAGGAGTGAACTAAGTTCTGTAATCAAATATGTCTGATATAATGGTCTGGGAAATGAGATTTTACTAATATAAAATTATTTTCTATGCTTATGTGTATGACACAAAATACATGTCTAATGTTATGACATTTGTTAATATGTTCATTAATTCAATATTATCTTTTAAGGTTTATCACAAGACAAGATTTCATGATCTTACATATACAGGAAAGGATTTAAAAATGTTATGTTCTTATGTCTAATGAAAATGGTATGATTGATATCTCCCTTGTTTACCCTTACTGATCATTTGATCTCAGCCTTTCTTAGGTTTATTTTCCTCAGCTTGTGAAGAAGGGTATTGAGTATGATATTTCAAAAAGTGGTCTAGCAATGAACTAATAAGTGGGAGACAATGTCGATGTCTTTTGAACAAGTTTTTTATGTTTCCCAATTTTTGAAGACAATAAACCAATATGTTCCTAATGTGGTTATTTTAGGTTTTTTAATGATTATTTATCAACTTTGAAGTGATATATATGTATTTAAAGTATGGGTTGTTGTATATATTATGGTGGTGATAATATATTGAGGTATGTGTGGGATGGGAATTTAATGATGATATTATAGTTATGACCTTCTTTTAGATAAATGATATGTGCATAGACCTTTATAGGGGTGATTATCATCATATATTTGTTTATGTGATTATTGTTTTCTCGAATTTTTTTTATTTTTTATATTAAGGGAATAAATAGTAGAAGAATGTCGATGGTTCAATTGTGTGAAATAAATGAATACTTTTATACATTTTACTCTTCTCAATCCATGTATACATTTTTTTAATTCACTTCGATATATGAGTATTCTAAGGAGGAATAAATAGGGTTTATCTATATGCTCAAAATTATCTTATCTATACTGTGTTTTCAATAATGTGGACTAATTTTGTTTTTTTTTTCATTTGGTGTTAGTACCTCTAAAATATATATATTTCTTAGAAATTAATAATTGAATTATATAGGAATTATTGTATACAAAATATTATAGGCGTTTTTTTATTCTTATATTGGTGGATTTTATTTTTATGGAATGAAAAACATTAATTCCTAATAAAAATGCATTATGGGTTGGAAATATCATAATATAATTTAATGTATGGTAGAGATTACTTATTATGTGTAATTTATTGTCTCACATGTTATTATATATCCTTCGATTTAATCCATAAACCATTTCATATTTAATGTTGGCTCTAAGGGTCACACTCAAAGTCATTTCAAACAAAGAAGGAGCCCCATCACTGGTGGGTCCTGAAATGGAAAAACAATCCAATAAATTTATTTTCAATAATAAAACCTATATGCATATGAAACTAAAAAATATATAATAGATGTCATATATGAGTATTCAAAGGTTAGGGAGTGAATTAAAGAATATAAATTATTTATGAGTCTTCCACTTAATAACATTCATTATCATAAAAAAGGAAAACAAAATAATATGATGAAATTTTATTCAATTATAATGATATATCATATTAAAATGGTGTAAAAATATTGTTAATTCATACAAAAAAAAACATGATAAAAATAAGTAAAATCCAAAAATTGAATAAATATAGGTTCAATCAAAATAAAAATCAATTTCATTCAAAGAACATAAAATGAAATGAATCATATTAAATAGTTTTTGAAATAATTATGTAATCGAGTCACATAATTTAAAATAGTAGTGAATATGTAGTATCAAAATATTTATGAGTTACAGTGGAAGTAAATAAAAAAGATAGGTATAGTTAATCAGTTATTTGAATTTTTATTGTGATATAATTATAAAATATGTTATTATAACAATAAAATATGGGTTCAAATGAGACAGGATTGACTCCAGCGAATGTCTGGTGTAGCTCAGCGTAGATCCGCAGTGCTACAGAGGGGGGTTTAAGTTCTGATTCAGTGATTTTTTTTAGTCCTTTAATCTGGTGATGGTGTGAATTTGTTTTTCTAGTTGGTTCTGGTGATTGTGTGAATTTGTTCTTCTGGTTGGATCTGGTTTTGGTTGTCCTGATTCAATGTGATGGTCCTTCACATTCTTTTCATCGTGAGGCATGCTGGAACCTGGTGAGGGTTCATTTGTGGTTCTGGTCAGAGCAGATCCATGCCCATAGTGGCGTTTCTGTTTCAGGATGACCCAGATTCCCTCATTGGTGGCGGTCCATTGACGCGGTATTGGGTCATCCAGTCCTAGGTGACGATTCCTTGAACTCGTGTTCTTTGGACTACCTTACGGGCTTCTATGGTTGTGGTGGCGGGGGTGTAAGGAGAATGTCGTGTTGGTCCAGGATTACCATTTGTTGGAGGACTTTTGGTTTCTCAAAATGATGAAAGGATTTGTGTGGGCTGGTGGTGCGGTGATGCACCTGGACTTGACCACGTGAATTATGCCCCATAGGTGGTTCCATAGATAGTTTTTCATCATTGTAGAGCTTTATGGATTTGGATGTTTGAGAGGGTATGACGTTTGTCATCGGATCGGGCATGTGCTTTGACACTGGATACCTGCTTTCCGTTCAGCCTTGCACTGATGGAGAGCTCTTTCACGTTCAATTACTGGGGAGGGGTAGCTCCATGTTGTTAGTTTGGTTTGAATCACTTGACCTTCACGTTGTGATTTGTTTCAAGTCATTTAAGTATGTTTAGGTTTTCCCCTTCTTCCTTTAAAAGGGGTTTTTTCTTTTAAATAAACAAATTGAAGGCCTTTGGGCCATTGGAAGGAAGTAAACATGCCAAAAAAAGTCAGAGTAAATTTCACCATGAATAGGTAAAAACAAGAGAAATAAGTTATAATAACAATTATAATATTCTATATTTAATTTTATTTATCCTTCCTTGAATTCCTATATATCTCTTGAATATCCTCTAAACAAATCGATGATTGTCTATAAGATTTACTCAAGTCCCCTATTTTTCTATCTTAGTGTCTCCCTTTTATGGTTTCACAAATCAATAAATTTTCCACTAGTCTTATTTTCAACCCCTGATAGGTCATTTTAAAAACATTTATCTCCATCCATCGAACATTTTTGTCCATAACACCTTCACAAACAATAAACAATTATAATATATTTTATAAAAATATCATGTAATTATAATATCATTCACCTCTCTTGATTACTAAGGGAATATTTTATTTTAAAACAACTGTATCAAGAAACAAAAATGAATCTTTTATTTAAAATAAAATAGGTCACAAAATCATTCAATCAAATATTGGTTTCACCCTATAACATTATTTTTGTATTAGATAGACAAATAATCAATTATTATCATAGAAACATGTGGAAATGAGAAAATTGAAAAAAATAAATTAAATTTCAAATTGAAAAATTTACCTTTTTTAGCATTGGATTTTTCATTAGAAATCAAACAACCTTCAAACATATTCTCACTCCCAAACATTCACCAGAGAGTCACCAATGAAAGGTGTTCTATGTTCAACAATTCATCTCAAAAAGATTTTCGAAATATGTTTGTGTAAGATTATCCATTAATCTTCTAGGTTCTTCACTAATTTTGATCGAGCTCTAATTTCTCAAAATCAGCCTCTTGTAATATATTAATAAATCTTATACTCTGCCTCTATTAATCCTTCATTGGATTTGGAACATTTTTTAGTATCTCAAATCTAATGAAGTATTTTTATATGGGACTTGAATTAATTTCATGTAGATCCAAATAAAAATATTTATTCATAAAAACCTCCTTTATAGACCACATATCATTTTGAATTCTAATAAATAATATTTTTCTCTATTTCTCAACTGATGAAAATGGAAAAATATAATATCACATGAGACAAGATCAATGTGAATTCAATATGATGACGTGGAATAATATGAAATATAATTTTCTAAATATATAACTTAATTTTATGTGTAGTATTATGTTCCCATGTTAATAATATCTAAACAAGATCTATATAAATTTAATAAAAAAATGGATATAATTTTTTTATGAATAACTTCATCACAATGTTATTATTACATTGCAACATCATAACCAACATATTCATAGAAGTGATATTTTATAATAGAAAAAATGAAAAAAATACAATCATTTAGGATGAAAAACAGCTACAACTGAATAAATGAAAAACTATATAATATAAAACTGAACACTAAAAAGGATTCTAATATAAAAAATAAATTTATATCTAACATTTAAAAATCAAAATAAAAAAATAAATATAAATTAAAAAAAATGAATCACACATTTATTCTTATAATAAATTCAATATAATTTGATCATAAGTAATTCTAGATCATATATCCCAATATATCACATGAAAAACAATATATCAATAATACATTTAGCAAAACCATTCATTATAATTTGAAAAAATAAATTTCAAATCATCCACTGACCAATCATCAAATTTTTATAAAAAAATAATATTTTCATAAAAACATTAAAATAATATTAGATTCAACGAAGAATAATCACGAATGGAAAATCTCTCTTTTAAATAAAAAAGATAGAAAAAAACTAGTATTTGTATAAAAATTATGTGAAAATAAAATGTAAAATAATGTTAAATAATATGTCTCTACATGTATTCCACTTCATATCCTCAAGCGATCAATTCATAAAATCGTGTAATGTAAAAGTAGATATAAAAATAAAGTGTTATAGTTATGGAAATGTAAATATTTTGAAATCATATATTCTTATATGGAATTTAGGAATATAACACTAATTATTACTCTCCTAAAAGATATTATGTGGGAAATAATTTTTTAGATTTTTCAAAAGGAATTAAATATAAAACTATTTAAAACTATTTTTACCATATACATTATGCATTCAAGTGTTCATTAATAATTCCATTTTTCCATGGTTAACACACATATAAAACTCAGTAAATTTACAATATTTGTGAATAAAAATAACTAGATATATATCACCATAAATGAATAATAGACCAGTAATTCAATTCACTACATTGTTTTTCAACAAAATTTAAAAAAAATACCTAATATATAAACGCACATATTTCAATAAAGGATCATAATTTATTTTTTTGAATATTTGAATGGAAAAAATATTTGTAGAACTATAATCTTGAATGTAAACATATATAGAAATTGATAAATGTATAGTTAACATGTCACAAAAAAATGTTTGAAGTGAAAATAGTGAAATAAAAAGAAATATTAACTTTATGGTGAAATAAAATGGATAAGACACTCAATGTTTCGAGAATATATCCCTTGATATGATAATTGACACCAACCTAATATGTGACCTAATGATGAAGAATAATCAATTTTGAAAACTTTTTACTAAACATTTTTTACGGACTCCATTTAACACAATTTAGCATGACATGAGACCTTTCCTAAAACCAATAAGCCCCAAAAATCCCATTATTGTTGAATTATGAGGAAATATAAACAATTAATAATTTAAATGACTAAAAAATTATACATTTTAACAACAACATATATATAATATGGGTTATAGTAATGTTCAAAATAATTTTCCTATCAACTATAACAGAACCACAAAATATCTAACATCATGAAAAATAATTTTTGCAACATAAAAAATATTATATGATATTGTAGAAGTAGTATTTATATTATAAACATTACAAGCTAAATGATTATGTATGAAATGAAATTTAGTTAACAAAAATAATCAACATGAATTTGATATATTAAATATTGATATATGAGTTAATTATAGAAATTACCATTATGATGTTTCTAATAGAATTAAAACTGAAGAAAATAATTTGAAATTTTTTATTATCAATCATTTTTTGTGGATATATAAATAAATAATAAGATAATAAAATATAAAATTAAATTATAAAATTTATAATTATTCCCTTTTTCTTATTTTAATACACAATTTTATCCAACATCACATCCTTCAATTTAAATATCAAAGTGAAATACTGTTTCCAAAATCAAAATATATCAAAATTAAATTGAATATTTGATATCTAAATTTTGATTAAAAATAAATGGATCTTGAAATGATTATTGACAGAATGGTATTAATTAATTATCTTTCATTTACCTCTGCCTGTTCTTGGTAAACCAATTGTGTTGTTTCTCTAAAGACTATTTAATTGGAGATATAAAATCTATAGGGAATGATATTAGGTAAAAATTATTCATAAACACAATACAGGACCTCTATTACAGTTTAATGAAATATTAAAGTTTTTTGAATACCAAATGGTTAATACAGTTTGTGTATAAGCGGTATTCCTCATATATACATGTGAGAATACATCAAATCAGTATAATTGAATAATAAAGAGTTTTATTATTAGTTATAAGATATAAAGGATAGAAAATAAAAAATAAACACTATATGTTGAAATCAATGATCTGTATGTTTTACAATCACCGGATCGAATCAATAAATTATTTATTTCCATGTACAAAAAATAAAACCACTACCATTCGTTGTACATTAATGTTGTGGTTGAATAATAAGATAATAAGTAGAACTGATATATTCTAATCACTAATAATCTCAATATTTTATCTAAAATTAACAAAATGATTTTAAATGACATGTCCATTTATATAAATTCTTTCTAAGAATGTGATTCAATCTTTACATGAAATGAATTAGTTTCTAGACAGTTTAATATATATCTATATATATATATTAAATGACAAATTTATTGAAATATTTTTATATTTATTTTTAAATTTCATCATATAAATATGATTCTATCCAAATATAATCCAACTCTCTCTACAATAAAAACATTCACTCACCCAAAAATCTAAAATATAATATTTAATCATTCATATACAATGAATAATTATATTGTTACACTATAAATAAATTGAATGATTATAAAAATGTGAAGACTATAAGGTAAAATATAAATCAGTGTCATGAATTAATTATTATAAAATAGTAATAATTAATCAAGATTAAATTTGAAATCATTTATGTATCTCCCTTGAGATTTTTCAAAAATCTATGTCATCTCAATTTTTATAAATTTCAACTTGCACAATTGATTTTTTCTAATAAATTGTACATAATTTGTGAGAATATCCATGTATCAATGTTAAATAGTTTAAATTAACGTGATTAATGTGGTATTATTTATCATAACCTCCCTCTAATCAAATAAAAAATCATCTATTCATGAATAGAAGGATTTCCCCTCCAATGAACACCACTAATATACCTAGGGTTGGAGACTAATATCAATAGTATAAAACATGTGATTGGAGGCTCTGAATAAAAATTATACAAAATTGTAATGTAATGATATATAATCCAATGATCAATACCAAATCATATAAATATAAACATTATCATACCGAGATTCATGTGGAGAAATAAAAATATAAATGTTAAATTTAAACAAAGCCAATGGAAATTCTAATGCAACAAGTCAACAATAAGTACCACATCTTGGATAGCAACATCCATCTCAGTCTTCAAAAACCCTCATGGAAAGATAAATTATAAATTATATATAATTATGGTTATCATAACATGTATACTAAAAGGTGTTATAAACTATGTATCACATGAAAAAGTGTAAAGGGAATGATAAAGCTATAGTTAATGAAAATGGAAATTATAATCCACTTAAAAAGGTTAATTAACAACCTATCCATTTAAAGGTATACAAACCAAAAAATACCTAAAATTTATAAAGATAATAAATAACTATATGGCATATTATTCTCAACTAAATCACCGCCATTAATCATATATCTACTACCACATCCCAACACATGTGTCTCTAATACATGGTAGTAGAGTATCATGAACATGAATAACATAAACATTATTATATCATACCACCTTTCATGACCCCCAAAATGATTCACACGAATCAAATCCACCACCCAAAAGGTCCTCACAACTAGAAATAGACTCCCTATAATTCATAAATAAAATCAACCTTCACAAAATAACCCATCAAAAAAATGAATATCTTCCAACTGATATGTCATAACAACAAATCACCAAAATCAAATCCATCAAAAACTAATATATCATCACTATGTATCACCATCACATGGTCCATTATCACTAGGAACCATCACTAACTAAGACATCATCAATAAATATGAAGAGTGATAGGGGAATACACTTAGAATGAAAACCCAATCGGCGTTGACCTGAAATACATGAATAAATTGTAGAGAATATTTAAATTACATGAAAAATAGAAGAATAATTTTCAAAAAATAATTAAAACTAATGATAAAAAAATATCACTATAATAAGCCACAATACCCATAAAAAACCTCACAACTTTAGCTACAAACATATTCCTCCAAACAATTCTACTCAAAACACCACACAACCATACACAACCCAAAATTCAATCCTTGAGTCATATATTGATCCATTCAAATTTTAATTAACATAATATCCAAAATTCATTTTACCACTATGGAATTCCATATTTAATTACAACCCACACTCTATTACATTTTGTGTTCATTTATTTTTATTAACATAGTTGTTATGAACCATTTAAAAATATACTATTAATTAATCAATTACCAACCATTGAATTATAGCACATGCATATTTAATTTCATTATATTATATTCCAATTTTTCATTACAATCCACATCCCATTGATACTTGGAAACTACAAGAGACACCCCAAAAAATAGCATTCAATATATCCCATGCCAAACCACATGCATCCCCACTAACATAACACATTCCAAATATAAACTTGTTCTCACTATCACAGTTTAATAACCCTAAATGATATATAACTTCAATTATAGAAACAATAACATGAAAATAAATATTATGATAGTTTATACTCAACTATGTCTTAATTTAGATTAAAATAATTATTTTATAACATTATTTTATCCCTTAACTATTTATTTTCATTGAATATATATGTCCACACACAACTGGTTCATATCTAGATATATATTCTTAACCTCATGTAAAGTGTATATTAAAATAGTAGATTAATGAAATCTAACCAAATAATTTGATAATACCAATAATTTTCATCAGAAACGTGTTATTTAAATATATAATCAAAGGTAATCAATATAACTGATAATGGAGAACATAAGAGACCATACCCTTCACCAATTTAATTTTATATTACCATTCTATTATCTTGTTTTGGTAAGTAAATGCAATCATAATAATTAAATATGTATGTAAATCCCATTTTTAGAAAAAAAATATTAAGATTTCTCAAATCACCTACAATAATCATGGATTTATAATTCCCAATGTAACATCCATGATAGAAGGTGATGATTAGAATATTGATATGGAACCATAAATCCAACATTAACCAAAAACACAAAATCTACCATTAATATATAATCAAAATATTCCCCAAATATTAATTTAATATCTATAACCATATTCCTAAAAATAACAAGAAGGAAAGATATAAAAGAAATGATGGGGACTCACCATATATAACTGTGAACCAATATCATGATGTAGAGAATCAGAGACACTGAAATTGTATGAGATGAGAATCCAAGGACACACATAGGATTCCAAAGAACTTAGAGAACTAATTTAATAAATTTGAGTTTTAATGGGGGTTTCCAATTAATTCTCAATAATCATTAATTATCCTAAATCAATAAACCACACTTTATGCCTTAGTTAATAGGTTAATACCAAAAACTAATATATCAGACAATTATCTATTCTATAATAAACTTATATTCTATCATCTTTGAGATCCCATGTTGTATATCACCACTACATCCAATCTACCTTGGTTAAGACATGGTTAAACCAATTAACTAGATCTTATACACACATAAATCAATAATTACATAAAATAAATTCCGGGAGAATTCAATACAACAAGTCCCTTTTCGACACCAGAAAAATAAAAAAATTAACCTATCTATTAGAAAATACAAAGACATTAATAACCACAACAACAAAAATGAGAACACGAAAATTATTTCATTTGAACTTATTCCATAATACACTGTGATTCTGTTACCATGGAAAAAATGTAATGACCATGAAAACCAAAATTCTCAATAATCTAACCCATTATAAATTGACGGAAATGTAATGACATCTTCTACCACACTGATTAAAAATCCACATCATAGACCCATATTCCACGTATGATTTCATGTCAATAGTCCCATATCCCTCTATAAAACTCCTCCAAACTCTTATATCACCCAAATCAATATAATTTTAATGTTATTAACGATCTATTATTTTACATAGATTATGATTAATATTGGGGTTATTCAAAAAATATTTTCAAAACAAATTCATTAATGAATTTAATAATATTTAATTCTTGATTATTTTTATGTTCCCTTACCTCAAATAATTTTTTTAGTTTTAGCAAATTCATTAAAATATCTTGTATATAAATTTAGAAGAGAGAAATATTCCACTGAAATATGTAATGACCCAGATTTCCCCGGGCCTTTCCTTTGTGAAAATACAGTGGTCCTAGTGTTCATAGGTATCAAAGTGACATGATTTGGGATTTTTTCTAAAAACTCAGTTCCATAAAACAGTTCCACTGAAATGATAGCATCGTTACGGTCTCACCAGTTACAATTTCACTATCACGATCAAACTGTTTATAGTGGCACTGATACGGTCACATTGTCATGATCACATCGTTACAGTTGCGCTATCACGGTCGTACCATCATGGTCCCGCTGTCACTGTCGCACCATCACTGTTACACAGTTTATAGTGGAACTGTTATGGTGGAACCATTATGGTCACATCTTCAAGATCTCTCCATTTATGGTGGCACAATTCCTGTGTCTCACACAATGGTTTCACACCCCCTTTCCCGGTTTTCTAAGTTATCCCGTCTCACCCCCTTTACATGTTTTTCTCTATTTAAAGTTAATCTATCAAATAACAATAGTCTGCTAGTCTATCTCCACCATTTCCAAGGGAAATTATTAAATATTAATTAATCGCAGCCTGTGAAACCACCGAGTCATGTGGTCAGACCACAATACAAATTTTATGTACTTCGAAACGGTCTCACACATTTTAGGATCAAGGATCTTGTTAAGATGAGATTATATCTTCCTTCTTCCTTTTCTTTTCTCCGGTTTTTCCTGGATACATACTCCCAAGATGAGTCCTAAACCCATGCTGGAGACATTATCTCTCAACCTTGGAGTCTTTTATGTAAGTCGTTTTATCCCATGTTCTTGGCACAAGAAGTAACTTTGATCTTTGATCATCTAGGTAGGTTTTTTCTTTTTCTTCACTTTATTTGTACCTCATGTGGGATTGGTATATTAATGATTTCTTATGAGGAACGTCTGGATACTCTTCTCAAAATGAGAATTAAATAATAATTTAATATGATCAAAAGATAACTTGTTTAAATAAAATAATGGGCATGTTGTGGTTAGATGTTTATCACCTATTTTAACTTATTATATATGATTATTTTATGGCTATTGTGGATATATGCGTTCTAAAAATCATTATCATTAGTATTCTTTTCTTGTGCACTGGTGGTTTTTAGTTGGGATGTTTGGATATATAGATAAAACATGAAATCTAGTTAATCACATACACTCCATTAAACAAATGGATGCCCCATGATCATACCATTTCTTTTATCACCCAGTTATAATTAAGTAGAAATTAATGAAACCCTGTCGTTTGAATTTTAAAACGCATTGTTTGATGGTAGTGGTTATGTATTGTTTTTTCTGGTCTAGGTTCTCTGGGCTTGGTATGTGGGGTGGTACTGGGGGTGTGTTGGTTTCCCAGTCTAAGAGATTGATGGATTTCGAAATGGACTAACTTGTAGGTAGCTAAACTACCTTTATGTTTTGTTGTGGTCGCGAAGCGACATCCATCAGTGGGACTATAGTATGGTTACAAACTCATTATGTATTGGGACGAAATTGGGGATTCGTTTGGGAAACGGGGTTGCACGGCTGGGTTGTGAGAGAAAGAATTGGCGTTATTTACTTTGAGTCATGATAGTTGATAGTAATTTAATGGGGATGTGTAGTGGGACTGTAAGTCTAGTTTTTTTTTGTTGTCCACTAGGACAACAATTTGGTTTTTCTCATTTCTTAGTGTGGTTATGGTTGTTAGTCCCCCAGTACTGTTGGAATTTTTAAACTAAATCCCCTTAAATATAAAAATGGCAACTAAACAAGAAGGGGGTTGGGTTTATACTTTGGCAATGGTTGTTGTGTGGTTGTTCATGTAGGATTAGAAGCGAAAGTGGTGCTGGTGTGGGCTTGTCATCTATTGTGTGATGCTCGTAGGTTGTGGCTAAGTGTTTGATTACATATATATATATATTGTAGTTCCTAGTGATTTCTATATGCACCACAGCCTTGGTGAGCACTATGTGCAGAACACCTCGATTTCACAAGGGAGGGTGTCTTTCTAAACATCCTGGTGGAAGAAAGGATCGTTGGTTACTGATTTTTTTCCTCACACCCTCTTTCATATCTGGCCGATCGGGCGTATCCGTGTAGGATGTAATGTCTTGAGGCTTAAGATAGTCTATGATTTTTTGGAAAATGAATTTTTTAACAAGGGGCCTAGGTGTCTGTGGGAAAGTTTTATTTTCCCTAATGTCTTCCGGATGAGGCCAAGGTGCCTTTGGGTGTGGCGGTGGTTTTTCTAGCCTAGGAGTCTTGGGGTGTGGCAGTGGTTGTTGTGGCATAGGTGTCAAGGGGCGTGGTTGTGTGTGGTTCGAGGCCTAGGTGTGTGAGGGTAGGTTACGGTAGTGGGGATGCCTGTGGGAAGAGTGGCATTGTCATGACGTCAGACTGTTATGAATGAGCAGTTAATGTAACGACCTAAACATTCACTAATGGAAATTCCTATTGATATAATTAAATGTCTCATTGTGTAAAATGTTTATATAAAAGGTAAAATTTATTGGTTTTATGTTTTTTTATTTTAAAATATAGTTTAGAATTGTGATCATTGAAAATATAGTCGTTTAATAGTGATAACATGATTAGTATAAATATAGGGCTTTAACAAATCCAATTTACTCAAACAAAGAAAGTGATGGCCTCATCCAGTAGACTATCCCCGAATGAAGGCCATTTGTCGTAGCTCGGAATGGAGGTGGCATTATTGGGATTCTCTCTTGACCAATCCCAAGCTGAGCTTCAACATGTTAAGCTCGAATGAAACTGCCTATGAGAGAAGTGTAAGTTGATTGAGATTAGCACCCGGGCAATGTTATTCAAGCCACCCCAATAGTATGTCACCATTGCACACCTTACCCTTCTGTCTTATGTGGGTGTTATACTGGGTTATGTAACAAGAACTTATCACTATGATTATGTCCATTATTTTAGAATATAATAATGAAAGTTCATTCATTTTATTATTGTTACTTTGTAAATAGTTTTTAAACCGTAAATAGTATTTTTTAGTTTTTATTCAACTAAGAAATCTATTTTGATGAATTAAAGTATTTTTGAATTAAAAAATATTTTAATAAAATATTATTATTATGAAATTAGTTTTTATTAAATATAAATAATCGTACAATTTTATGAATGCAATTGTAATTTTTATTAAGGTTTGAAAGCCGTTTTTGTCAAAACCCGTGAATTTTCGATAAATATAGGTTTTTATTTTAAAAGTAAAAATTCACATATTTATAAAATTATTTAGATAAAATTAATATTAGTTTTGGAATCAGGATGTCTAAATTATCCAATGGTGAATTTTTCATAATTTTCTGAGACAATCAAATTTTTGGGTAAAAATTAATTACCGTTTAAATATATAATGTTTTTTATGATATAATAATGACCCAATAGTTATGTAATAAAATAATATAAATGATATGTTCATCCAATATATTTTTTACCATTAATATAATGTGATTTTATTTTTGTTTTATTTATTTTAAAAAACATTAGTGGACCCTCCAAGAGTTATAAAACATTTTCAATTTTTAAATGAATTTCCTTGAGAGTGTGACTCACCTCCACATAAGCAACCCTATTATTTTAAATGTTCGGTCATTTTACTTATAAAATATTTTTTTCCACTCCCATTTGTAAAAAACCATGAGCTGGTTTGTGGTATTGATTAGTTTAATGTGTGGTGACCCAAACCTAAATTATAAAGAATTCCCTCTCCTTTCTTATATAAACCCACCCAAGCTCCAAGTTCATCTTCACTAAAAGCCATTGGAGTTGCTACAACCTATTCCCTAATCTCTCTAAAATCCTAACAAGGTGCCCCAATCTACCAATAAGCTTCTATCAAGCCTCTCCCAAGCCTTTGGGATAACACTTCCAAGTAAGGGATTCTCACATTCCTTATTTTTGTCCAAGTTTCCTTATATTGTTATGCCCTTTTATTTTTCAATTATAAATGTTAGGGTATGATTTCTCACCTCACCCATACTTCCCTATTCATGTTTTGATAATGATAGATCCCATTTCTCTCACATTAATGCCTCCCATTTACACTCGTTACCATGCTGAAATTCCGTAAGGAATTTCTTCTCTCCTCATTTACATTCAAGAAATTCTT
This sequence comes from Viscum album, assembly GCA_963277665.1. NCBI lineage: Eukaryota > Viridiplantae > Streptophyta > Magnoliopsida > Santalales > Viscaceae > Viscum > Viscum album. Next base: position 1,211,216,852 of record OY728143.1, on the reverse strand, counting down.
TTGTAGTATGTATCTAAATTCCAGTAATTTCATTTGGAAATGTATCTATATGAACACCACTTACTGTACATTTCATTTATATATTATTAGACACCCATTTCCCTCCCATCAATCATTTTTATGAATCCTTATGTCACGTCGCTATGCTGCGGAAATTGCACCGCGTTTTTCCAAGCCAAGATCATTGTGTAGTCAGTACCATACCCATGTCTCTATCAAGGGTATTCACCTTTATGCACATTTACATGTTGAATGGTAAATTTAATTTATTTATTCCACATTACTTAATAATGTAATGACTTATAATTCTGATTTATTCCATGTTATATGATCCATATGGTACACTTATGAATGAAATGAAATGATTAAGAAGGGTGTGCCCTGATAGCGCTCCAATGCATTGGGTAAATATTAGTATCATGATACATCAAGTTCAATGAGCGTTTACACATGATAATTCAATTTCAATGAGGTTTTTCTCATTCTCCATGTGCAATGAGCCTTGGATCATGCTAAAATCATGTTAAATTTTGTTGCAACATTTCCATGTTATGTTAATCATGTTATATCATGCCTTTATGTTCATGTTTATCTTATGAACCATTGATATGAATATTTCCTAACATGTATTGTATCTTTCATGTTATTCCTCATGAAATCCCTTACTAGTCTTTATTCCTCACACTTTTCTTATGCATGTCCTCAGGTTATCCCATGCAATGCTATGTACAAGAGAATGTAGTGGTCAGGTAAAAGAAGTTTTCAATAAGATGTTGTGTCCTATGTTTTAAGTTGTTATTTAATGTTACTAAGACCCAAGGACACTATACCTATCGATCTTCTATGTTGTATCAATTGAATTTTTTATGTAATAAATCATGTTTAAGTGTGTAATAAAATGAAGGGTTGTTATAGTTAACTAGCGGGAAAGTGGTGTGTGTGGTACCCAAATGTCCATGTTCTTATATTATTACATTATTTGTATTACGTTACTTGGGTTAGTGTGACTTTGTGAGGATGTTCTGGTTAGTATTCCCCGGTGGGTCCATGGGGTTCTACTATTTCATCGTAGGGGAATTATTATTCTCTCCCACTTGTGCACGATAAGCTTTAGTTTCCCTACTGAGTATACTTGTATGCTCACCCTATGTAAATAATTATATTATAAAAATTACAGGAGGGATTTGAGGACCTTTTTGGACCTTACTAGCCTGGGAATTGGGATAGTTGTTGATTCTACTTAGTTTCCTTTTTTTTGGTACATTATTTTGGAATTTAGTCTTTCCTTGTATCAGTTTTACTTTTGAACATGCATGTGGGAATGGATTCATGGCATTAATCTAACCGTTAGTATTTGGTGTTGCTGGTATTGACCATCTTGTCTATCGATCTTGGTCTATAAAAAGGGCAATTCCTTCCATTTATGTGAGATTTTATACCCTTGGTGCTAGTCGCCACTCTGGGGAATACTAAAGGTGGGACTCGGGGGCCATTATCTCTCCTTCACCTTGAGAAAGTAAGTTCAGGGAACTTTTTCATCCCTTCCCTCATCTTGGAGAAAGAAGGTCATGAAAGAATGGTATCACAGGATGATGATTGAGAGATGGGATGGAGTTCGGGGTTAGGAACAATGAGGATTTCATGGGATGGTAGGGAAATAGTATTAAGAGATCTTGGTGCGTGAAATAGGCCAGGGAATACCAGATAGGACATGGTATTTTAGGACCACCCATGATCCGATGAAAGGACTCTGGACCTACTGAACGACAGGGTGAGGCTACACTGATTGTAGGGTAGAGACCCCAGGGAAGGTACATACATCATAATGACTTTTATTCTTTTGTGTCATGGGTGTTTAGGGAAATAAAATAAATAATAAGTTCAAAAAAAATTAAATTTTACTATTCAGGCTTAGGAATTACTTATTTCTCTTTTCATCTATGGAAATATGATGTCGTCCATGATTGGTATGAGAATTTGTGGTCCAGTAAGTTGATCTGGTTGATCAGCGAATAACCAATTGAGAGGATAAGTATGACCACTAGAAGAAGATGCTTCACACCCACCATTGGAAGACACTGGGAAAGTACAAGGGTAACATATTAGACATGTAGACTGAGAGATGGATTGAGGAACTGGTGATAACTTTCATCTTGATTCGAGCTCCGACAAAGTACTGGGTTCCTCTAGCGATGATCCAGATGCGAGGAGAGGTGTGTCAGTGGTCAACGCTTTACCTCGGGGAAAAGAAGGAGACTGATGACTCCTGGACTGAATTTGAGAAGGGGTTCCGAGCGTAATTCCTTTCTTCCATGATGAATTCTGAGAATAGGTAGGAGATTCTCTCCCTTTATCAAAGGAGTATGCCAGTGAGGGAGTTGGGGATCATTTTCAAAGATCTCATTTGTTTTTCTATGGATCTCTATCCTGAAGAGGAATCATGGACAAGATGCTTGGAGGAGGCACTATGTCCTTCCCTATAGTATCTTGTTACTACCTTTACTCTATCGATATAACTAGAAGTTCATAGGAAAGATTAAGTAGTGGAGAGGATGAAAACATAGAAAGGTTTGCGCGAGAGGGGATATAGTCGAGTTCATCGAAGGGGAAATCCATCAATAGTAGGTCTCCAACATCAAGGCCTTCTAGGTTTCTTCTTGTGGGAAGTAGGCCTCAACAGTTCCAGTTCTGATCTCCCAGTCACCACCCTTTATCCATTGGCCTATGACCAAGGTGCTTTATCTATGGCACTTGTGTGAATCTTCAGAATTAGTTCCCTATCTTAGTGTAGTGCAGTGGGGGTGGGCAGGTTCAGCGCCCACATCAGCAGCAGCATTTTCCAGCCATGCCTTTCCAGCAGCAAGGGTAGAGAGCTCCCTCTGCAGTGAGGTTCGACAGTGCCAGAGGAGGTCGAACATAGGGTTATCCTTAGGGACCTTGACCAAGGCATGGTCGAGGAGGAGGCCGACAGATGAGGGGTAGAGGAGTTGGGCGTGGGTAGTTTCACGCCAGAGAGGGAGCAACTCCAGTAGGGCCAGAAGTCATTCAAGGTACGATCCACCAGTTTATTACTCTTTCTATTTCTTTGTTTGATTTAGGAGCTTCACACTAATTTGTTTCACCCAATATATCCCATGCCTTAGTTCTAGAAGAAGAGATAATTTCCATGCCCCTGGTGTTGAGTACTCCAGTTAGAGGTCAGACCATCCTGTTTGATGTTTTTAGAGGATGTATATTGATGTTGGGACCACATCAGTCCAATGGGGATCTTCTTCTACTACAAATGTATCTATATGATGTCATCCTAGTCATCAACGTGAGGTTTTATATGCATGTTATTATCGACTGCTTCTGGAGAAGGGTCGTGTTCTCAGATATGGGTGACCAATGTGTTGCTTTCGTTGTAAAGTGGAGTTTCCAAGTGAGAATCGACATGTGGATACCCTTATTTTTTTTCTTATCCAATCTATCAGTGGAATTAGTAGACTTAGAGATGGTGTATGTTTCTTGGATTTTTAGTGAGTTCCTGGATTTCATCCCCAAAGTAGTTGTGAATCTACCCCCTCGATGTGATGTTGAGTTAGGGATAGACTTACAACTTAGTGCTCGTCATATTTCTATAGCTCCCTATCAGATGGCTCCTTCTGAGTTGTGAGATTTTCATATTCAGGTTGATGACCTGATGAAAATGGTTTTTATCTGACCAAGAGTGTCACCATGGGGTGCTCTTGTCTTGTTCACAAAGAAGGCAGATGGTAGTATGAGGCTGTGTATAGACTACTAGAGACTGAATAAGGAGATAATCAAGAATTGTTACCCCCTCCAAAGGATCGATGACCTTTTTGACCAGTTGAAGGGAGTATGATGGTTCAATAATCTTGACCTATGGTCTGGATATCACTAGTTGAGGATAAAGGGGGTGACATCCTGAAGATTGGTTTCAGGTGTAGGTACGGGCACTTTGAGTTAGTGGTCATGATGTTCAGTGTTACGAACACACCGGTCGTGTTTATTGGACACATGGTCTATTTTTTCCATTATTATCTAGACTAGTTTGTGGTAGTGGTCATCAACAACATCTGGATCTACTCAAGATCATAGGAGTATCACGACGAGCATCTGAGGATAGTTTTTGAGGTCCTCTGACACCACCTCTACATGAATTTTTCTAAGTGCAAGTTATGGACATGGGAGGTCCACTTCTTTGGACATGTGGTGTCCCAATAGGGAATAGCAGTGGACTCATTGAAGGTCGAAGCGATTGTTTCTTATGCATCACTCAAGAATATGGTAGAGGTTTGTAGTTTCTTGGGTCTGGATAGTTACTAACGGAGGTTCATAACCTAATTCTCTCGAGTTACATCTTCGTTGATGGATTTAACCCGAAAATATCATGCTTTAGTATGGAGTGATTAGTGCCAAGAAGAATTAACTTATCTTAAAGGAAAGTTGTTCAGTGCCCCAGTGCTGAGGTATCTAGAGAAAGGTGTAAGGTTTGGTCAGTTCCCCATGCTTTAGTGGTTGTGTTTTCACTAAAGTTGTGGTGGCATTACCTCATATAGGAACGCTTTGTGGTCTTCACATATCACAGTGGCTTGAGTTATGTCTTCTACCAGTGATAGTTGAACTTGTGACAGTGTTGGTGGATGTATTTTCTTCAAGACTACGACTTAGATATCTTCTACACCTTAGAAAAGGGGAACGTGGTGGTTGAGGCCTTGAGAAGGAAGTCACCGAAGTATGTGGTTTAGTTGTCTATAGATTTTAGAAGGTGATGGAGGAGTTGGATGCTTTGAATCTGGGATTTAGAGTGGAGTATGACTGAGGCTACCTGTTTTAGATGAAAGTGCAGTCTTCCTTGGTACCGAAGGTGGTGGAGTCTCACTGGGGAGCCTTAGAGGCTAAAGTGATGCATTATAGTGTTAGCCAGGGTGATGCTCTGGAAGGACGGTCGAGGATAGTTAGAATTGGATGTGGTTCCATGGGAAGCTGTTTGTCTCTCTGGTGATGTGCCAGGGTGATGTAACGGGGCTTTATGGTCAGTTTGGGTGTCCTAGAGTGAATTGGGTAGTTGTAGAGTTTTTGGAAAGGGACCTTGTGTGTTATAATGTGAAGGCTAAAAAATGTGTTCTTGGCAGTCTGTTGTAGCCCTTAGATGTTCCCAAGTGGAAGTTGGATGATGTCTTGATGGATTTCCTCATACGACTACCCAGGTTCGAGGGAGTTTGTGATGTCATCTAGGTAGTGGGGCACATATTGATAAAATCAGCTCACTTCTTAGTGTTTAAGGAGACAAGAACAGTGGATGCCTTAGCCCAGAGGTATGCTGGTGAAGTGGTACGACTGCATGGAGTTCAAATATCCATCATTTTGGATTGGGATACAAGCTTTAATTCATTAGTATGGATGGGATTATAGCATTCTTTTGGCACCCATCTATGCCATATCCAATATTTCCACCCTTATATGGATGGACAGACAGAGAGGACCATCCAAACATTAGAGAATATGTTGCGAGCATGTGTTCTAGACTTCGAAGCATCATGGGTATGACTCTTTCCCCTGGTAGAGTTTACCTATAATAATATCTATCACTCCACCATTAGAATGGAACCATTTGAAACCTTGTATGGACATACCATTTCGTTCACCCATGCTCTTGACATAGGTTAGAGAGGTAGGTGTTCTTGGCCTAGAGGTAGTGCAGATCATGAAGGAGGAGGCTCATCTTGTGCGCGAAAGGATGAAGACAACTCAGGACTGGTAGAAGTCATATAAAAATCATATAAGTAGACCCCTGGAGTTCGAGTTTGGGGACCACAAGTTCTTAAAGGTTTCCCCTCAGCATGGATAGAGGAGTTTTGGTAGGGGAAGTAAGCTTTTTCCCAGGTTCATCAGACCTTTCGAGGTGTTGGGGTGAATTCGCAAGGTGGCATATTAGCTAACCTTACCACTATAGTTGGATAGGATCCACAATGTCTATCTTTTCTCTCAACTCTATCGATATCTACATGATGACTCCCACATCCTAGATTGAGGATATTTTTTTATCGAGGACGATGTGAAATTCATGGAGCGGCCAGTGAGAATCAAGGATCATAAGGAGAAGGTGTTTTTTGGATAGACCATTCCCTTGGTTTGTGTGATATGGAGGAATGGTGACCTTGAGGAGAGTACCTAGGAATGGGATTCATAGATGTGTGCCAAATACCTAGATCTATTTTTATTTTTTCTTGTTTGTTTTCTTTGTACCTTGATTATGATGTAATGATTGACCTTTCTTGCTGAATGATATGTTGTTTCCATGTTCTCTAATTTTGGGTGAAAATTCCTAACTTGGGGAGGGTAGGGCCTGATCCCTAATCAAGATGCATTAATATTGATGCGATTAAACCCATTTGGGTGAGTCACTGACACCCAAATAGGATAGTATCTTGACATGGATGAAGGATCTCCCTAATACATGCATATGGACAGTGTGACCTTTGGTGTTTGTGTGGTTACTTAAAGGAGTGGAGCTGTAGTGTTTCGATAGTTGTTTAGGAGATAGATGACAAATAGGTGTCCCTGAATGTTAAGGTTTCCCCTCCATTTTTAAACGTAGGGTGGTTTATCCCTGAGAGTTATCTTAAGATGTGGTTGTTCGGACTCTCTCCCTCTCTCTCTCTCTTCAGGTTTTGTTTTGGATTCTCGGGGATCAGAATAGTTTGAGAGGTATCTGATTTAAGGACCCAGATTTCCCTGGGCCTTTCCTTTGTGAAAATCTAGTGATCCTAGTGTTCGTAGGGATCAAAGTGGCTTGATATGGGAGTTTTTTCAAAAACTGAATTCCACAAAATGGTTCCACCGAAACGGTGGAACCGTTACGGTCACACCCATTATGGTGGCACCATCACAGTTGCACTATTTACAGTGGCATTATTACGGTCGTGCCATCATGGTCTCCCCATCACAATCACACCATCACAGTAGTACCATTTATACTAGTGCTGTTACGGTGGAACTATTTTGGTGGCACTGTTATGGTTGTACCATCACAGTTTCACTGTCATGATTGTGCCATTTACGGGGGCACCGTTATGGTGTCTCACCAAACAATGTCACACCCCCTGCCCATATTTATGATTTTTCCCAATTTCACCCCAATTATGTCTTTTCATCTAATTAAAGTTAATATATCAAATCATAACCGTCTTCTGGCCTATCTCCACCATTTTCAAGGGGAATTATTAAATCTCAGTTAATCCCAACATGTGAAACCACCCATTCACAGGGTAAAACTACGATATGACTTTTATGTGCTTCAAAATGGCCTTAGTCATTTTAGATTTTTCCTCTTATTAAGATGAGATCCTCCCTTACTTCTTCCTTTTTGTTTCTCTTGGTTCGTCTAGAGACTTACTCCCAAGACCAGTCATGTGCCCCTGTTGGAGCCCATCCTACTCATCCTTGTAGTTTTTTATACATGTCGTGCCATCCCATGTTATTGACTCAAGAAGGAAATTCAATATTTGACCATCCATGTTGGGTTTTTCTTTTACTTCTCTTAAATTGCGCATCATGTGGGGTGGGTATATTAATGGTTCTTTGTAAGGAACTTCTAGATACTCTTCTCAATACGAGAATAAAATAAGAATTTAATATGATAAAAAGATAACTCGCATAAATAAAATAATGGGCAGGGTGTGTTTTGATAATGATCCCCTGTTTTAACTTGTATCATTGATTCTTTTATGGATGTTGTGTCTATATGCCTTATGAAAATCATGGTCGTTTGTGTTATTTTATTGTGCACTAGTGTTGTTTTGTTGTGATGTTTGGATATACAAATATAACATAGAATCTGATTAATGATAAACACTTGATTAAACAATTGGATCCCCAAGATCAAACCAATTTTGTGATCACCCTGTTTATATTCAAGTGGAAATTAAAGAACCCCCTATCGGTTAAATTTGAAAATTCATGGTTTGATAGTTGTAGTTATGTGATGTGTATAATAGTTTAGGTTTTGTGGTCTTGATATGTGGGGTGGTACAATGGGGTGTGTTTGTGTCTCAGTCTTAGAGATTGATTGATTATAGAATGTATGAACTTGTAGGTAGTTGAACTTACTTTATGTTGTGTTGTGGTCATGAAGCGATGTTCAGTAGTAGGACTGCAGTGTGGTTACGAACTCGTTATGCAGTGGTACTACATTGGTGATTTGTTAGGGAAGTGGGGCTATAGGGATAGGTTGTGAGAGAAGGAATGGGTGATATTTAATTTGAGTCATGATAGTTGATAGTAATTGAATGGGGATGTGTAGTGGGATTGCAAGTTTAGTTTTGTGCTCTTGTGTAGTGGGACTACAGTTTGGTTTTGCTCATTGCATAGTGTGGTTATAGTAGTTAGTCACCCAGTAGTTTTGGAATAATTAATGTCAATCGCCTTAAATAAAATAGGGCAACTGAATAAGAAGGGGGTTGGTTTTATGCTTTGGCAGAGGTTGTTGTATGGTTGTGCATGTAGGAGTATCATTGAAAGTGGTGTTGGTGTGGGCTTCTTGTCTGTTTTGTGAAACCCATAGGTTGGGGATGAGTTTTTGATTACATATATATATATACATTTGTTCCTTGTGATTTCTCTATGTACCCCAACCTTGTTTAGCACAATGTGTTGAACACCTCCATTTCATAGTGGAGGGTGTCTTTCCCAACATCTTAGTGGGAGGATGGATTGCTGGTTACTAATTTTCTTCCTCACACACTCTTCTGGATCTTACCAAAATGGCATATCTGGGAAGGCTATAATGGATTGGGGCTTACCATATTCCAAGATTCTTCAGGCAAGGTTTTTTTTGGGCTAGGGGACTAGGTTTCTGCCAGCCAGGTTTGTTTTTCCAATTGTCTTCATGATGTGGCTCATGTATCTTTGGGTGTGGTAGAGGTTGTCTTGGCCCAGGTGTCTTCGAGCGTGGAAGTGGTTGTTCGGGCCTAGGTGTCTTCATACAAGGTTGTGTTTGGTTTGAGGCATAGGTGTGTGAAGGAAGTTTGCGGTAGTGGGACTACATGTCTGAAGAGTGGCATCGTCAAGATGTCATATCGTTAGGAATGAATAGTTAACTAGTGGGAAAGTGGTGTGTGGGGTACCCAAATTTCAAAGTTCATATATTATATCTTTACTTGACTTACGTTACCTGGGTGAGTGTGCATTAGTGAAGACGGGTTGGTTATTATTCCCTGGTGGTTTCTTGAGGTTTTACTATTTTCTCACAAGGGCATTAGTATTCTCCATCACTTATGCACGAGTAGGTTTAGGTTCCCTACTAATTTTACTTGTATGCTCACCCTAAGTATATAAAAATGTTTTTAGGATTCTAGGAGTATGTTGAGGAACATGTTGGACCTTACTAGCTCGGTCATCGGGATAGTTGTCGTTATTGCTTAGTTTCCTTCCTTTTTGTACATTATTTGGGATTTTTGTCTTGCCTTGTATCAATTTTACTTTTGAACATGCATGTGGGAATGTATTCATGGATTTTATTTTACCTTAATTCTTTATTGTTGCTAAGATTTACCATATTATCTCTCGATATTGTTCTTTAAAAAGGTTAATATCTTCCATTTATGTGAGATTATATACCCCTGGTACTAGTCACCCCTCCGGGGCCTACTAAAGGCGGGACTTGGGGGTCATTATCTCTCCTTCACCTAGAGGAAGAAAGGATAGGGAACTTTGCTTTCCCTTCCCTCATCTTGGAGAAGGCGGTCGTGAAAAAATATAACTCCAAAAAATAATATTTTTATTCCTCTAAATTGATTTTTTGAGTTACCAAATTCAAAACACAAATATTTCCCAATATTTGGAAGATATCACACCTTTGAAAAAAACACCTTTAATCCCTTAAATTTTCTATCGAATAGAATATTGATTGAAATATATTTTATGATATCATATCTCTCCTAATTTAACAACCCTATGATGAATTGTGATAACAATCATGAATATTAAAAAAAAATTGATTACATATGTCCTAAAAATAACATTTAAAAATCTCTAAAATATCTATATATACTTCTAAAAAATTTAAATTGAATTTGAAAAGTGTATAACCCTGACCTGGACCACCATATCAAAATATGAGAGCCACGTGCCCGCATTTCATCCTCACTGTATATCAGAAGTTGGTTAATAGCAGTGAGGGTATCAGTCCATCTGTGGTGAGAAAATACCATATTTAATATCAAATTATCAATATTAGAAAAAAAACAAGATAATAAATAGTTAGGGTAAAAATTCAGAAAAACGGCATACATGTATTAAAAATAAGAGTAGCGTAAAATGTATCAAGCCTATCTACTATAATAAGAAAGAGGTAAATAAGTAATAAATAAAATGAATAGAGAGTCCCACTAGATTCCTTCTCGTTTTTCAATCAACATTGTGTTCTCCTACATATACATCCATTATATCACTATTGACCTTTTCTAGTTCCCTCATTAAATCGATAGAAACACCAAAATACAAAATTAGGATGTGAGTATAATTATCATTATGATGACACTAATTCACTCTTACCTATCACGCTTGATTATAAAATGTTTATTACCTAATGTTAAAATATTTATTACGATATAAAAATAAAATCAGATACTGAGCTATCATGCACTAATTGAGATGAAAAAACCCTCATTCATACCTGATTCGACTGTATGCAAAAATGATATTGGGAAGATATAAATATTAACCAACATAGACACTATTCTACTGTAAATATCACTTGATAACCTCATTACATAATTCCTATTATTTCACATCAAAATCATAGGAGTTCCTGAAATATTGAATGAAAATAATATTTGTGACATATATGAAGCATGCGACATGAAGTAGTGACTGATATATAGCATGAATCATGAAGATCAAGTTGAATAGAATATATTTAAAAGTTGTACTTGATATATATATTGATACTTTATTGTGTAGAAGATGGTATTCCATTTAATCATTTTATCTCCTCCCTATTCTCAATTCAATCGATGACATTATCATTGGTCAACAACGCTACCCCTATAAGGAATATACATGTGATGATGGTTTAGTTATTTTGAGTACCATGACCAAAAACTCTAATCATTGTAACATTTAAATAAAAGGAATATCATTCATAGTAAGTATATCAATATTAGAAATAAATTTTTAATACATAGGAATATTTAATTATAATCAATAATGTAAATGATGAAAATAGATTTCACTCTTGGAAAAAATAACAAAGGGTTTTAAAAATACACACACATCCACTTGTTATTATAATATAGAATAATGTAAAATATTTCATCAAATAAATAATAATATGGAAAAATATATACCTGATACACTATGCATTAAGGAATAATGTGCCTCAATCTTGTTTTTATTAATTAAAAGAATAATCCGCCATTAGTTGTTCAATTGATGGAGTGGAAACCTCATTTTTTTATGAACACATACTAATGGGACTTATTATCTTACATTCTGAAATGTCTACACTTGAGGTTCTCAATTGGGTTTTAGAACATAAACCAGCAATTTTATTTTAATAAAATAAAATAAAATATCATGTGGGGTAATACATTCTTCCTCTTAAAATTTTAAAATAAATTTTGTTTTGGTATACTTAAGAGCCAGTAATTTTATCTATAAAATTAAAAATAAATAAAAATATTAAAAAGCATATCTATTAAATAATTTGTGAATAGATTTGGTATTCCATATAATTATTTAATCTAAAACCAATTAATTATTGAGTTGAAAAGAATAGTTATTCTTTGAAATTTTATTTTAAATTATAATTTTATAAATTTATTTAATTAGTAGTTTATAATATTTATAATTTACCTTTTACAAATATATTTAATTATATTTTGATAATTCATTATCTATCTTCAGGTAACTCATGTTATTATCCTCCAATAATATATTAATATTATTAAAATTAATTTAACACAATAATCATGTGATGAATTTAAATTGTTTCTCTATAAATGAATTTCCATAAGTCTATAATTCAAATATTCTTTCATATTTTGAGAAATATAAAAGGAAATTGAATAAAAAACTAATAACTTGTTCCTCCAAGATGTAATTTATAGGAAGAAAACACCTAGGAAGTCTCACATGTGAATATTGGAATTGGAAATGGAGGGTTGGATTGATGGACTTCACCAAATATGTGAAATTATGAGTTGAGTTCTCATAGACTAGAGAAAATAACTAATAAGGAAGACCATATTGATTTTGGTATTTTAAGACCGCAATTGTTTATGACTTCCACACAAAGAATCCCCATTATAATATATAATTTATACCAATTCTTTCTTGTGTATTATTAAATTCATAACATTAATGGGTTGATAATTTTAAGTTGTTTAAAACGGATCGAATTGGAGTTTTTTTAAATCATATTAATGAGAATATGGTGGCTACACATGTAGAATCATTTGGAGGATGAATAAGGATATAAATATAATAAAAATTAACATCATTGTTTAAGAAATATCAATTAAGATATCATGACATGTGATTTATACAAACTCCTAACACACAAAAATCTTATGTCATTCTATTGGTAAAAACTGCATTCTAGACGTAATGAAAGTCTTTTACCTCCCATCTACAATACTATTATGTAGATATTCCATTATTTTTTTAAAAACATGAACATGTATTATAATATAATTACACTTATGTGTGATATTAAAAAACATGTGACATGCACAATGGTTATATCTCACCAATGATAAAATCAATATTTCATATTAAATGTATGTTACCTATTTCCCACCTATAATGAAATTCAATTAAAATTCCATTTTTCTAGAAAAAAAATCTTCCTATGACATAATAATTTAATATTTTAATTATATAAATATTAGGTCTATATGGGACTCAACATATCAGAAAAACATATGAATTTACTCCAAGAATATTTCATAGAATATTCAATAATATTAATATGAAATCTAACCTTACTGATATTATTTAAGTCATAAATTAAATAATTATTATTTAAAATTTACATTTTCACATAAAATTAAAAAATAATAATGATCAAATGGGGAATTATTATCATTAAAAATGTGTATATTAGAATTATACACCTCTATTAATTTCATTACCATTAGAAGTTTCTATAGTGGTATTGTTTGAGGATGTAAGTCCACTCCGATTGAATAATAGACTAATGCTCCAACATCTCCTCCTAGATCTATCCATCCTTCCTCTGAATTTTGAGATCTAGTATCTTCTTCCCTCATATGAATTTATCTATATTATTCATAATCTATGCCAGATAATCCATAGAATGTGATTCATTCCATGCTCAATATCCCCACATTCGATGAAATGTGAAGGATTAGGTAAATACCAAGAATGTTGAGACACATTAAATATGTATTTCATTCCTCATTAATGTGAATGAAGGTCTAAATAGAATCCCAATATCCCAATATATTCATTGATCATGAACGATATAATAAAACATGTTTCTAGTATAACATTCTTTCTTAGGATACATTTCACTAACTAAGGAGTCACACTCAAGAAAATACTTCCCCCCATAATGAACTCCAATGGTCTCATACTATGATCTATATATGATATTTTAATTCTTTGAGTGTGTTTTAACCTCATCTTAATCAAATAAACTGTTATATAGGTCCCCTAAAAAAATCTTTCCCACACAACAGATACAACACCTCCCTCATGCCAATATAGTAGTGAATGAAATAACCTCCATTAAAGAGAATAATAGTTTTTATTTGAATTGAATCCAAGATTTTATGGTTGTAAATGATCTCAAAAAGGTTTTGATGGTCATATATCACATCTCCAAAGACTATAAAAATCTATATGAATATACTATAATGTTTGTATTTTTTTAATAAAATGTATCTTTTTGAGGATTTTATGTTGTTCCCAGCCATATGTTTGTCCTTAGGGACATCTGCATGACCTACCAGTACCACTACATAAAATTGATATGACTTTCTAAATCAATATTCAATGGAAATACATGTAAATGTATGATCTAATGGATAGATATCATTCACATCTTCTTAATTTAGTGAGTCACTCGGATCTATAAGAAGTGGTAATTGTTTGTTATTAAATTGAAAATCAACCCAACTATGTTAGAACCTATTGGGGCCCTAGGAAAAAATATCACAAATACCATGGTTAAATCCATCCACATAAATAAGGGAACTCAAAGCTATTGGAGGAATCCAAAAAGATTCTAGTGCTTGGTCATTATCCTATAGAATATAAGTCATTGGGTCACAATCCTTGTAATGTACTTAATTATTCCTAGCCACTCGAACTATCAATTAAATTCATGATACATATTCATATCCACATGATGTTCTAGTCACCTCTTGGTTTGGAAATATCTTGTTTTATTATCTATTGTAAAAGTAGTTTACACTAAAATATTGTGTACTATGATAACGTCATTGAAACCCAAGGTCCACACGATTTACATTTAATTTTCAGCTAGTTGTTACAATATCACAATACATAATTGGCATTTCCTTTCAAATCTCTACCTAGTCTATTAATGTCTATGAGGTTACCACAGGGTTATATGTATCAAATCCATTATCCCCGAACTCATCAACCCTCCGAACACCCATCATTCTCATCATGTTTTAATTCTCCCCTAAAGGTCACTCACAAAATTATTACATAGCCTATTTCTTATGAATATGAGAACCCATTGTGTTGTTACCCTTACAAAGTTCATATTCTGTATAAAATTTAATTGTTTGATGATATAGAAACTAGAACATGTGCCTCATGTTTACTTACATATTTTTGAGTATATATTGATGGGTTTTCATTTTCAAAAACAAAAAATAACTCAATTGAGATTTAATGTCTCTAGTATTTTAGATCATAGACCAGAACTCCCAAATGAAGATCATGTCTAGTGCAGTTTCACTCAGGGAGTCATAACTAATGTTACTAAGAGAATTATATAGGATCCGTATTCTTGGAAAAAAACTCCCTAAATAATTTTTGATTCATTACATAACACAAAAAAATTAATCTCATGTTTTATGAGTGTCATTGTTGGGGATATCATCAGCCTTCTCATCAGATTAGGTAACGATTTACTTAACATTATCCTCTTTATTATGAAAATAGGAGAAGAAGAAAAATCATAGGGGTTGAAAGAGGGAAAGAAAAAATCCATCCCCCTTAACAATAAACAGAAAATCATTTGGAAGAGAACCATAAAAAAGTAAAAAATTATAGGCTTATTTGGATCCCATTCCTTTCAAATGTATTGGCTAGAATGTAACTTTCTATCCATATGTGATTTACCTTATTACATTGATTAATTAATATTCTTCTCTTTTTAATCATGTATTTTAATCCCTATAGTGTGATGGTCATTAAATTAAGAAGTGTCACTAAAACATTTTATTTAGATTATACCTCTACATTATTAATATTAAATAACTTACACATTTTAAGACCACCAGTCATGGAACTCAATTTAAATTTCATTGATATCCTAGTAAAAAAACTAGATGAAACCAAATATTGTACAAAATCTCCCATATCTTACCATCCTTACTCCCCTAATCTCATATGAAATGTAGGATCCATATATATTTATTTTAAGACCCACCCTTGGAGGATTTCATCTAACCCATATCTCTCGGGTATGTTCCTACACATCCTTTATTATCACGCACTACAATTGTATTAAAAAATATCAATGAAATCGAGAGATTTATGTTAACGACATGTATTCATAGTTCTTCCACTAAATCCCTTAATTGAATAATCATAATCCTAAGGGAACTAGGTTTCCCTTCTATTGATTTATTTCTAGGAACTCCACCTTTCGAATCCATATATTACACATCAAAAACAATTTTTAAATATTTTTTTCTCTATAATGACTAGAATACGGTGCCACACACCGGTTCCCCAATCTAGTCGGTCACATGACCTCAAGCACACCTCCCAAAACACCAAAAATTTTTGACTGTCATCAAGGGTCTAATATCAATCATGGGGATACAATACCCTCATTATAAAAGTTTCACAGTAGATGAAATAAATAATAATAACCATACCAAAATAGAATCACATGATGACCAAAATAAGAAATATAATATCCAAAACTAAATAGAAGAAATGTAATGTTAAATATTTTTCAATTTACAATATGAAAAAGCAAAAATAAATAAAGATACTGAAAACACCCAAGAAAGTACATAATCTTGTATGGTTCCCTCATCCATGATCCAAACCAACTCATATATATAACATAAGTCACCTACCATTATCATGTCCTGTATACATCACATCTATTTGGGTATCTATCAAGAAGCTTGAGTAGGGTGTTAATGCAACTCTGTAGCCCAACACCAACTGAATCAAGAAATATATCCAGTCAATAATAGTGTATAAAATTATATATGAATAAAATACATGAAGAAAATTAAATAGGTTACATATTTTCATATATTACATACTCAACCACATATTTCTTTTGGGTCATGAGGACACCTGAACCCTCAACACATACTTCAACCCATGTAAATGCCTGAACTATATCACAAATTCAATTCACAAACCATTTAAAACATTGGAATTTATTATCCATTTCATTTCAATTTATAATATAGAAAATTGGTACCATAGTCCAATAACAACATTTTGGGCCTAGAAAATCATAAAGAGGATTTTGTGGGTATTTGAAGCAACAGACATTGTCCCAAAACACATCTACCAAATAATCACACTGTAACACCCCAACCCTAGTTACCCAGAGTTGGTGAATTATTACATGTCATTGGAATGATCACAAGAGATCAAGTCCTAAAATACCGATTAGTTTAGTATCCTTGGAAGTACTAGATACAAACATAAGTTTTACATTACATCATGAAATAAAGAAAAACAATTGTGTGTCCCATTTAAACACACTCATATCCCTTATCCAATTCCTGTAGGTTAATCATGATATAGTTCTTCGCATCCTAAAAAAATAAAACATTGAAAGGGGTGAGCTCAGATTCTCATTAAGGATAACAATATAGTGCAAACTATCATGAATAAGCATAGACATTTAAGGAAATGTATAAGACTAAAACAAAATACTTTTGAAAATAAACTTCAGCATATTATGGAAAAGATAAATCAAATAATTCCATTTACTTATTCACATGGATATTCTACTATACCAATAGTCAAATGTAATATAAATATCTAATTTAATAATGATTGAATGTATAATGTCGGATATCATAACCCCATAGTCTAGGCATCATACCAAGACTACAAAAAATATTTTATCAAGGCCTTATTCCAGGACACTAGTTTATCTCATGAGACATACCGATGCATCAAGGATCTATATTGGGCTCCACCCATCACTTACGAAGTCCAATTCATTACTCATATGAAAAGGATGAAGCATTATCTAAAAATTCGTATAAAAACTAGTATACAAAATGTCAATATTTTAACTACAAACCATTAATGGTATAAAAATAGAATCTCCATAGTCAAACATAACTCATTCAACACAATATGGAAGATTTTATAATAATTAATCATCCTCAATCAAGAATAATGAAGTATATTAACATAGATGAAAATAATCAGTAATACTATTTGAGATAAATATCTGATTTTCTTGAAAACATTAAAAGGTCTCCCTATTTATGAAGAATCCATTTAAAAGATATTTTTGAATCAAAGCATCCCATACCAACTTGAAACTTTTAAAGGGAATTTTATTTTTAAAATATTCATTTCTATATAAACAAATCCTTGAAAACATTTTTAAAACATGGAAATTAATGAGAAAGAATTAGAACAATAAATATTTATAACATTTAAAATGATATTTTAGTTATAGTTCCTAACCAAATGAGAGATTCTTGAATAAAAATTATTGAGGTAATAAAAACCTTATAATATAATTATAATAAAGGGATTCATGATATACTTTGTTAGAGTACAGTATATACACCGTATAAAAGTGAATTGGCACATAACAACAAAGAAGGCTCAGTTGAATGTAAATTGAGATGAAATCCCTTATAAAGACTGTATCCTTAGGTTAAGGATAAATCGATGAAATAATTATGTGTGAAAAATATAAATACACTCAATGTGAATGGATATTCAGTGTAAATCAATTAGAGTTAATTCACACATATTCTTGTAAAAACAATACCGATGACTTGGATGTTTAACTCAATGAATGGAAATTGAGTTAAGATTTCTCTTATCAAGTTTATATCGATGACTTTGGAATTTTTAAATGGATTTATTATGTGTATCAAAAGTATATCCACACAATGGGGAGTGTAAATTACTAAATAAATAAATAAATTGTTATTTCACACATAATCTTGGAGTAAAATAATCAATGAAGTTTGCGTGAGACCTAATGAGTGGAAATAAAAATTAGAAATTCCCTTCCTGATTTGGTAAATTACGAAAAAAACGCCCCATGGAGGAAGGATCACACAATGAAGATATAAATACCCATTAATTAAATTATATTAAACAAATAATACAATCATGGGTAGTACATACACCCCACAAAAGGAAATAGTGGCAATATAGCATAAATCCCACGAAAATAAGAAGTGAGATGAAAACCCCTTACCTTGTACTTCTTCGTAGTTGAGGGTATGTTAACCTCATATATAATGGTGAGATAATTGTTATTAAATTACAAAATAGCCATATACATAAATATGATGTCATATATTATCTTTTAATATTTCTTTGTTAATAATATTTCAGTAGTATCATTGTTTCGGGTGTTAACTGATTCGTTTTTCTTTATATGTTTTCTTAAGTAAGTCATGTTTATTATGGATAGGATGTATCTGATTTTTTATGATATTATGTTCTTAAAAATTATTTTTTAATAATAAAATGATATTTCTTCTTGAATGGTAACTATAGGGAATGAATCTCATCACATTCGTGGAGATGATAATCTGTACGTACGCACAAGAAACAATACCATTCTATTGATGGTGAAATCATATGTAATTGGATGAAATATCATATATACGGAATCATTAAAATGTTATATTTATTATTTATATCAATTATCCTCATTATTATACCCATCCAAATAATTTAGTGTTTAATAACAAACTACTCCAGGACTTGGAGACGGTAAGCCGTACGTATGCATGTATGGTGACTTTGTCATTCATAGGATGGATAGAATAATGAATATGGTTGTATCATATTTATAATAACATCACAATATTTATATGGTACTGGATTTCTTATTTTGTTATGGAAACAATAAATATAGAGGAAGTAGAAGAAGAAAAGAACATTGAAAGAGGTGACGAAGTAATTAGCTCTTCTTCGGGTGATTCCTTTTAATTTGATCAAAAGGGCTCCATAGGATGGCTTTCTGATCAAATTAAGGCCTATAGGTTTAATTGAGAGTTTTTGGGAGGATATTTGAGATGCGTTTGGACGAGCCAAATGGCTTTTAAGGTGTGATTTTGAGAGAAGGGGAAGTACCCTTTTGTAAGAGAGGTGAGGGTCACTTTAGGAAAACCTTGAAATATTATTTTATTATACCATAATATTCTGTTTATAATGGATCCAAAAGGATTTATTTTGAAGATAATGTGGGTATGGGTAAAAAAACTCTAAACAAATTGGTTTTAGATAGGTTTAGGTTACCATATTAACCTTATCTTTTAGATTTAACTCTTGGTTAAATAGTATAACATTTACCATGTCTCCTTGTATTTTTATAATATATGGTTAATAAACATACTATAAATTGTCAAGAGAATCCCAAGAGGTTCATTAAAGACTTATCTTTTATTATATAATTCCTCTAGAGTATTATTTGATTTTTAGGACTATTATATCATTTAATAATATAGTATTTGTTTTAAAAACTCATTTATGTCAATTTTGACATTATTTAGTATTTGGTTTTTGTGAAAGTAATAAAAATCTAATTTATTCAAAACAAAATAAATTTATTCAACCCTAGCATGTAATATTAACCTATAAAATTTGTGGAATTCATAAAATGTATCAATTTATATATATTTTAATATTTATAATATCAATTATTTTAATCATTCATTAATAAGGTAATTACTACATCATCATTGTGTCATAAATAAATATATTTATATAATGTTTAAAAATTATAAATAAGATACCATGATTTAGGAAATCTTCTTATATTTCTAATGAATATTTATAGTCTAAACTATCTCATGTATAACCCTATAGTAAAAATGTTTTAGTTATTAAAATATGAATTTAACACTTTTAATTATTCTTTAAATAAAATAATAATAAATGTCCTAATCTAAACCGAGTGGAACAAAGGATAATATTTTATTCCTAAGGTTTATTTTGGTCTAAATACACTTATAAAATAGAATTATGACATGAATTTGGTTAATTATATTATCATTTTTACCTTTAATTACCCTTTTTACTTTTAACCGTGGTAAATATAATTCAAAAGTTACTATTCAATAGAAATTAATTTCATATTATTGAACAACATTTTACATAATTTTTTCAACCGTGTCTCCCAGATTTTTGAGATTCAATTCACAGAAGTGGTAAAGTTACTTTTTATGCAAATTTTCTAACGTTCCTAATAGGCGTGTAAAAGACGTTAAAAAATTCAATAAAATTTTATACATCTAATTTTATTATAAAATGACTTCAATGAATTACATTGAACTAATATAGGTATTATGTATCTATTTTAACATAAAAATTTTTAAATAAAATAAATAATTATTTAAATAAAAAGTCGATTTTTAAACAATAACGCGGTGTTTTTCACTATTCATCAAAAATTGAATGTTTTTAGAGAAATACGAAAAATTCACCACAAGATTATTTTGATATTAAAAATCCCAAAATGATGTCTATTTTACAAAATTAAAAATATATAAGTTTCATTAATTAATTTAAAATTAATTTCTATTGTCAAAACCAGAAAGCGGGTTTTTGAGAAGTAAAAACTATCAAATGATTGATATGTGTTTATGTCTGATTTAAAATTTAAATTACATCCAATGACCAACATTGGATTAAATGATAAAAATATAATCTAATTTTACTTAAAAACCATTCAAATTTATGATTTAACACTTTAAATTATTTTGATTAAAAAAGTTGTTTTCAATTAAAATTTAGTATCTTCACTATTCATCAAAATATGAATATTTCAGAAAAACACCAAAAAATTATCCAAACTAATTTTTTATGTCCCGATTCTAAAGAAGAATTTATTTCATCAAATTTAATATATAAAAGTGTCAAATATATGGATTTATAAATTTTTCTCTATTAAAAGGTGGAAAAACTGCATTTTTTGAATTATACTTCTTTTATATGAAAATTGAATTTGTCCTTATATTTTGTTTAAGAAACACAAAATATTAATGTTAAAATTATATGGGATATATATAAAATTCAAAATGTGGTTATTAATATTCATAACCACTTTCAAAACGGCTAGTTGGATAGGTCGTGGTGCGCTTGAACTCGGTGTTGTGTACATCGCAAACTGTTGTATTATTCAAAGAGAAGAGTATTGTGGAAGCTTCGGGTGTTACACACACAAGTGAGATTTTGATGAAGAATTATATGTACCAAACTCATTATCAAAGACATGAATTTGGTTTTATATCACCATTTCTAGTAAAATGTGGGTATTTGAAGCATCAATCCATGTTTGAAAACTCGTTTATCAATCAGTACCACAAGTGGGATTTTGATGCTACAATTTGTGTCCTAAGTAGATATATCACAAAATCACATTTATCATAACATCAAACATCTCACAATTTCATAAAATAATAGTTAATCCAACCATCTCATAATTCCAATTTTCAGTTATGTCTCTAACACATTAATTATCTAATCACACATTAAATTAAGTAAATCACCAATTAATTAATTTAACTTCAAAATAATAACATTTCACTAATTAATTAAAAAATTAATTTATTAAATCCCACAATCACAACATTAAATTAATTAATTAACCATTTATTTAATTCCAATTACACAATTTTAATTTCCCTAATTTACTAAATTCACAATCATACAGAAATTAAATTAATCCAATTTAATCAACAATTCAAATTGAAAATCGCGGAAATTGATAATTTCTCAATTAAATAAAAATAATTAAATCAAGACTACAGAATTTCAATTTAGACCACCTACCTCAAATATGGATATGAATGCTTACCAATAAAAATCCTAATTTGAAGTGGAACAACCAAGATCAGAGAGAAGAATGATATCTAGATCCATAACCTAGATAAAGCAATAAAAATTATATCTATTAAAACATATATCTACATCCATCACAAAAAGTGGAAAACATCCCTTCAAATGATGATAGAATCATGGGGAGAGAAATAAACCCACATGGGATGATATTCTCTTACTGGGAGAGATTAAGATATTTAATCTTGGATTCCAATCATCAATAATGGATTTGGATGGCCTTGTAATACATCCTTGAACGTTCAAAAATGAGAGGGGATATTTTATGGTTGACCAAGGGGGTTTAGAGATATAAGAATATTGTTTGGGAATTTTAAAATGAATTTTTGGGTGATTAAAATCCCACACACACATTTTCAAGTATGGTGAACAAAGATTAATGTAACCATGAACCCTAATTATGCCCCTCACCTTGGTGTGTCCTGTAGATACTTTTAGGATGATTTTCAGTTTGAAAAAACATAAAACAATCGTGAAATACCTCTATGAATTGGGTTATAATGATTGATGGGGCATGGATAATGGTTTTGGAAACCCATGTGCCAACTGTGTACTACCAAAAATCATTCCAAAATTTTCCAATTTTAAGAAAATACTCCCAAACATAAAACCCAATCAACATAAAATCAAAAAAAGGAACATGATTATCTAAAAATGAGCTGAATATATCTCTAGAAAAGGTGGGGATCATACATTACCAATTAGTACACATGAATATCTCTATGTTCCCTATATTATTCATTCATTTTGGTGATAATATGATCATTCATCAATGAGAACCAACAAAATTTAGTTCAAGTATTAGTGTAATATTTTATTGGTGAGTTCTATAAACACCATGGGATTGTTACAATGTTCGTTAGACATCTCTAAGTAATAATATAGAAAATAACTACACCAAAACAACATCATCACAATTTCCACCTCTCTAAATGGATACTGATGAAATCCAAATAAATTTTAAATATTGGAGAACAATGGGGATCCCCATTACCGATCAAATAGGTCACCAATTGTAGGAAAAGGATTACTATTCTTCAAAATGAACTTGTACATCATATAATAATTATCATAGGTCAAATTATATAATTCTCTTTATTTGCGAAGAACATAGGTGCACCAAATGATGATGCACTTATCCAGATAAATCCATTCCACTTCTTGTTTTACTAATACACCCTGAGATCCTTCATCTTTGTGGATATAATATTATATAGGGTTGTTGAAATTAGTTACACACAATGTGTGATATCTATCTTACATTAATTTGTTCTTACATTATATTCTATCCTTTTCATTATTTTATATTTGATTTCAACCAATTTCCATAAATCCTTAGCACCTTCCGGGACCTAGTGGGATGTTTAATTATGGATTTTAATATCATATAATATTTGTAAATTGTTCAAAACAAATATTCCTTAGAAAATAAAAATCATAAATACATCTATGTGAAGCATCCCTATGGTCTAAACTATAGAAAAAGTGTAGGAGTATTATCAACTACATCATTATACACATCCAGTGGCAATGTAGAAACATACTTCATTAGGGGATTATTCTGGGTTTCTTTACCATGTAGTCCAATAAGATTATGTCGGGGGTTATCTTTTATATTATGAAGAAAAGACTTTGGAAAATAGTATTGTTAGGATAAACCCTAATCATTCTATGAGTAAACACATGGTTCTATTAAGAGTCTAACCATAACCCATTGTATATGATTTCGGGAAGTCACCCCAATATACTTATATTTATGTTAGTTACCATCATCATATTTATAAAAAGACAACAAGATTTCCAATTTATCTATTTAATTATATAAAATATATATCATAATAGAATGTTGGCATAGATATATCACACAAATAGAAAATACCTTGAATAGGTTTCAAAAATAAAGTCACTTGACTAAATAACTAGTATTATTCCAAATATAATGTATATATATTCTATGTAAACCAAAATTCCTAATAATATTTCACAAATGCACTATAAATATGATAAATCACATATAAATATCATCAATATCCCCCAACTCGAATTTATAAACTCTAATAGATATACATAATTTCCCCCATATTTTTGTAACTTGAGGGTCCACTATATATTTATGTCCTGGAAATATCATAGTTATCATTCTTAAGTCCATATTTTTATATAGATTATTTATACTGTTTAAAATAATGTATAATATGATAATATGATATTGAGTCCGGGGGACTCTAATTATTTTATGTAATTTTAATCTCGAACCACTTGTTATGGTTCAAAGTACCACAAGACCACATGTGTGCCTCCACATGCACATGAGGCATCTGAAATGAATTTTGTTTCATAGTATTTCATTTTAGAGACTATAAACTTAGTGTTAAATGGTATTTATAATAGTAAAAAATAAATAATATAAAAAAAATCATGGAAACCGTGTAAAAATTAATAAATTCAATATATTTTATATAAATAAGAGTGGATCCCATTGTAGAAACTATATCTTGTTTAATAAATACTATGTTAATAAAAAAATATAGAGTGGGGGACCTATGGATTTTTCACCCATATACCATATGTTCATTGTTACCCTACTTTGTAGTCCACAAATGAATCATTTCCCTTCACTATATCCCTCACAAAACATACAAACACTCTGAAATTCTTTCGTACTGTGTGAGTATTGGGATGACCAGGAAAACACCAAATTATCTTTAACTATTTTCCACATATTTAACATATGTATGAAATATTGATAATAAATTTCTAACAAAAGAAAAATGAAATCTAAAATGGATTGGTTTTTCATTAAACAAGCCATCACAAACCCCTAGTCATACATGCTTCAACTATATATCTGAATGATGATGAGAAGATTTTATTAGTAACAAATATAGACATATGGATTGTATATATATCTCCCAAAAACCTAATTTATTCATGCATGGTGTACGTTATGAATGTATCATAGTTATATAATACATGAAATTTAACTCATTGTAGTTCCTGGTGTGCATCAAGAAACTTAAAGGAGTTCTCGGTACATGGCATGCAGCTTAGAGTTCAAATAATATTTCATCAAACTAAAAGGATTTCAAAATACATGACATGAATCTCAAAGTATTCCCAGATACGTGGAGTTTCATTGTAACATCAAATCACAACCCAATGCTCGTGTTCTTCAATTCTATAGTCATAAGTAAATCCACTACCCCTCTAATGGGTAAAAATATCATGAAGGTCCCCCTATTCCGAACATTATAAAAGGAGCCTCTAGAAAAGGTAATAATATATATATATATAAGTTAGATCATATATGGAGGGAATATAAAAATGGGAAAAAATTAGCAACACATATGAATATGTGATCATGATCTAATAAGGAATCTACATAATATAATATTATTCATGTAACAATAATCACAAATGAATTCACAAGATACACACACCCCCAAAATATATCACAATCAATAATAATATCAATTATGATAACACACAAAAAAATACACACATATGTAAATGGCATCCCATTAAGTAAGGAACCTCAAAACACAAATTCATTGATGTCAACAACAATGAAAAACCACCTATTATGGTTTAAATGTTGTAGTGGAAGCCATATTAGTAAAGACGAAAACTCTTATACCTTATTACGAGACTCGTTGATATGTCAACACTCGAGGTTCATTATTATTTACTTGAACCAAATCCAATTTTTTATTTCACAAATGAATAAAATATCACACGCAATGATACATTATCTCTTGAATAATTAAAAAATATTTAGTTCAATAAAATGTGATATCTACATTATACTAAAAAATAATTATAAACTCGAATTCAACAATTTATATCACAACATTAACTCCATAAATCATGTTGTATTCCTTATAATTATTCTTTATTAAAGTAGACTAATTATCTAGGGAAAAATAATAATCATCCTTTGAAAAATTATTATAAATTATCCTTTCATAATATGATTCAATTTTCCCTTGATAATCATTATTAAGTATCCTTGAATTATATATGATGTCATGTTTTTTATAATTATTTACATAACTTCAAGTAATTGTTATGATCATAAATTAAAAAATACTTAATTTTGTAGTTGTAAGTTTTGAAAAATTATAGTTTCATAATTTTTTTTATACCTATATTATTTAGCATCTATCATTCAATAATTCAATAAAAAAATTTAGATTCTATAGTGGTAGTAACAAAATGGATGAATAAAAAAATTTAAAAACACAGTCTTCCTCTTAGGAACAAGGTAGAATAATTAAACAAAGACAGATTCAAGATCCATAATCTTATGATGGGGACATAGGGGTTGATATGCATGCTCCAATGAATAGGTTCCTAGAATATTCTAGGTCTTAATGAATTGAATAATGAAATAACAAGGATGAACCAAATTGTTTATGTATTAAAAACCCAAAATTAATATACCTTTTTAAAAACCAAAACTCGGGTTTAATTGAACATTTTAACATTATCATGATCGAAGAGTCATTAAAATAATTTTATTAAGGGTTTTTTAATTTTAAATGGGTCAAATTTTGTTAATATGGTGTTTTTTTAAATCAACCATGTGAGAAAAGTTTTGTTGTACATGAAACATGTGTTTGAGAAATAAATAGGGTAAAAATATAATTAATAAAATAATAATAATAATAATAATAAAATAATTCTCTCACATCAGATATAAATAAACACTTGATAAATAGAATTCTAGTTTTTTTACTGGGGAAAACCATCTTTCATGACATAATGGAAGTATCGATTTTCACAATTGAAATACCATTTTGTATATATTATATTATTTTACACAAAATAACCTATGAGAAATGTAATATATTTAATATTTCATTCGATCAACCCAAACATATGAATATCAAAATGATTATATTGTGTATATGGTAAAACCCACATTCTGTATGTAATAGTGGTCTCATATTTCCAATTTGAGACATTATTATAGAGATATTACCTTTTTTGGAAAAAAAATGTTCATGTTTGATTTAATATATTTAATATCATTATTATATAAATACTGAGACACTATGGTCATTTGTAAATTTCTACAAATATGAACCAAACTAAAAAAATCCTTTTATAGAATATTCTAAAGTATTAACATGGATTATACACTTTCACAAAGAATTTAAATCATTTTTTAAATGAAAAATAATTAAAATTTTAATTTTCAAATAACAATAGACATAAATTGTTAAGAGTGGATTTTAATATAATTAAAATTTTAGTATATTAAATAATTTATTTATTTAATTGGATTTGTGTGGGACAAAAAGTAGTAACCACTAATGAATTTTTTTACAGATGTTGCAATTAATGAAACCATGTTTATGGAATTGTTTAGAATAATTTCATTTGAAAAGTTTAAATTTATCTATATAGGATCAGTGTGCTTAGTGTTAGATAACCTAAAAATATTATAGACAAATAGGTTACCAACCTCCTATTTTCCCATATTCCTAAATCAATCTCTTATAGTATAGTTTGATTATATATATTTTCACGAATTTTTTTTTCTTGAAAAAATACTTTTATAAGGATTATAACCAGAGGACATATGTCTTAAACCTAATTTAATATATCTTGATGTGTTATACAATAAGGGAAATATCCAAAACATCGATCTAAATTCATTATTCATTAAAATACAATTCAAATTTTATAATTATACTATAATACACAACATGTGACCTACTCAATTAATTTTATACTTATATATCCCCAAAAATCATGTCACAATAATCATAAATGATCTCAAATAGTTGTTTTCAATTAGTACATTTGATTATTTTGGTTGTAATCAATTTATCATTAAAATAAATGAATTAATTATGGAATCCCCTTTTTATGATTTTTGTTTTGAAACCAACCGACAACAAATAAAATTTCTTTACACATTTGGAAATTATTTATTTAAATATTTATAGAGATCGGAAATACTTATTAAAATATTAAAAACATAGATAATATTAACTAGAGTAAAACTATATATTAACTATATTTTGGTATTTCCATATTATATTCCTCTCTTAAAACCATTTAAACGAAGAAAAATAGTTTTGGGAACCATAAATTTTTATTTCTAACAATTCAAGATAAGGATAACATATTGATAAAGAAAATACATAAAAAATTCTCAAATGATCCCTTAATAATGGAAAAACAATCCATGAACAAACTAAATAAATCAAAAAATCATATCTCAAAACATCCTATCATATTTCTTTAAAATGGTGTTGGGGCACCACATAGTCCAATTTAATTTTATCGGTCGATAAATATACCAAAGGATCATATGGAATTTTTCTTTTCTCGGTCACAATGATCAACTATAATATTTATTAGAAAAAATTATATAAAGTAAGTAATAAAATATATTTCTGATAAGCCTCTCCAGTATTTAGTCTATTAATGGTTTCAGAGTATGATATTTACTAGTGACAATATTTCTCATGGTTTAATCAATTCAAACATTCTTTATTAACACTTTACTTAATTGAATAATACCATGTTTCTCATTTTTTATTCCAATATCAACCTCTTTACAAAAAAACATCCTATAATTGACTCACAAAATGAATTCTTGTGACTGGAAAAATGATTCCCACATCTAATAGTTGGACTAGTTAAACAATAACATCTTTTATCATGTAATTTTATACTGTCTAAAGTGACCAACGATTGTCATACATATATAATATTTTATTTTTTATGAATTTTTATTAAATTAAACAAACAAATTCCAGAGGAGAATAATTGTTTAGTGTCTTTTTAAACATAGAAACATCAACAACTGGTCTATAGGTAAACTGCTTTTTTCCTCACAATGATATTAATAAATAGAAACCTTTTTATTTATATCATAAATAATTTATTTCTTCATAATATTTTGAAATAAAACAATAGAAAAGGTGATATCAGATTCTTAGTAAGGGTAAACAAGGTAGATGCATAAGAATAACATTAATATAAATGTATCAGAACGTGATCATATCATTTGAAAAACAAACATTGCAAGTCAATATTGTAATCATGAGTCATGTTATAAATATTGGTAGTTCATAATACATGAATCATAATGTAATCAAATAACATGATCCATGAGAGAATATGATTATCATAATATATATATTTTTGGAATATAGTTAAGCATATAAATAAATTTACATTGTATTCAATGATCACATTTAAGGAAATAATATTAGAATGGGTTCACTCCAAAATTCATAATTTTACTCAATGTTCACTCCAAATACCACCATAAAAGAAAAATTACATTATTAAATTGGGTTCACCCTCCATTCCAGTCTCATGTATATCACAAGAGACAAATCATTACACAATTCATTGGATAATGATATATTTTCAACCCATATCATAATAAAACCCATATTTATGTGTTCTATAAGATCATAAAACATTAATTGTATAAAAGTGAATGGAATTAAATGAATTCTATGAACATTACATCATTTAATAACCTATGAAAAACATATAGGTTTCATAATTATGTCATCATTTCCTTATAGAATATCCCCTGGTAAATGTAGAATGTTACATAAGAATACATTCATTATATAACCCATTTATAAAGAAGAAGGTTTCATAATAATTTTATCATTATATAACCCATGGAATTGAAACATGTTTCATAAAAATCATTCCACCATAAATATAAACCATTAAAAAATAATAATAAATTTATTCATTTATTATATCCCCATTATGGCATAGGTAACATCAATAGATGTCATATTATATGGAATTTTATTCAGAACATTCATTTAAAACATTTATTGAAGAAATATCATTTCTATTTGAAAGAAAAATTTTATATCATAAAGAAATTTTGAAATATTTTTCATTTAAATAATAATGAAAACTAAAACGTATGCTTTAATAATAGTAATGGGAATGAAGATTTGATGTTTTTTTAACAATATACAAGTTAAAACAAAGATTCTATTTATATTTTAATTAAACAACAAATATGAATTGTTTGGAGAACAATATGATGATTACAAAAAAAATCTAAAAATATAAAACATTAGTAAACATTCTTTTCAAAACATATGATAATAGTAAAATATTTTTGAAAATTTATTTTTTGAAAACATTGTTTTGAAATAAAATTCATTTTATAACCAAAGAGGGAAATAAAGTCATATTTTCATAAAAAAATTCTCAATTATTAAAGTATCTAAGAGTGGAATATTGGTAATATTACATATAAATATTATGAATTAAGATAGAGAAAAAATCAGGAGTTTCATGATATATGAATAATTATATTTATCATATAAGTGTAGTCATAAACAGTCCTGAAAAATGAAAAGATCCAAAATTAAAATCATTTCAACTTTAGTAACATTGAATCGTAATCCACCTGATGGAATAACATAAAATAGATCATAAAATATAATAATAATAAATAAATTGATCATATTACATGTCAAATGTTTTATATAATAACATCATAAATGAATAAATGTGCATAATATAATGTAGGCATCAAATAATGAAAATTGTGAAAAATAAATTCCTTACTATAAGTCTTGAATTCTATCATACACATTCAAACAACCTGAATAATTGATATAATTTAACTAAAAATATGAAACAAAATAATTTTTATACATAACAAAAAATATTTTATTTTTGTATGACCTTTTATTACCTCTTTATTCACAATTCTATTTAAAGGGTATGTTTCAGGAAATAAATGTATTGTTTTTAGTATAAGTTTTGAATTTTTATTTTTGGTCCTCTTAATTTGATCATGAAATTCATTAGATAAATAATTTTAAAATGAAAAAAAACTATATATTCATTATATATCTAATTAGATTAAATTATAAAATTTTGTGATAGAAAATTAAATAAAGTGTTCATGGATATTTTAGTTCATAAGTACGCATGAATATGGATTTTATTTTATTTCTATAATAAAATAAACAAATGTAAATGATATATTATCATCCTAGACACATTTTTATTTCATATGTACCTCATATATTCATTAAAATCATCCTTGTTATCTTACATGTAAATCATGAATGGATCGCATCATTTTGCAAAGTGGTAGTCTTTCGTACACATGATTAACATTATTATATTCAAACAAAATAGAGAGTACAAATGTATGTGTGATATAATAATTAAACTATTAAAATAATATCATAAAAAAATTTTATTACTAATTAATCCATCATGGATCTAATCATTGAATGTTGGTAATAGAGAAATTAAAGACATCAGTTCTTGATATTGTAGGCATTCGTACCAATGATCGATGATTTAAAAACACGTGTGATGGAAAGTGGGGATGCTTATAGTTCCTTCCATTAACAAAAAATACTTCATTATATGTAATATACTATTTTTATTTTATTATTATGGTATATTAATAATTTAAGGATGTGTAGGATGGAATAAAACATAAACACCCTTCGATGAATGCATGTTACCTCTTATTTAGGTATCCTCCGTAGGATTTCAAAAAGAAATTCCAAGGTTGGATTTTAATCCAAGAAAATGATTATATGTAGAGATTAGGGATGTTTTGGAGTGATTTTGGTAGGTATTTTCAAACCAAAAAAAATTAAACGTGTGAATAACATAGGATAGTGGATATTTGTTTATAAGTGAGGTGAGTGGCACAATTGTAATTTTTTGAATGAAAAATGTTTAGTCACATTTTTTAGATTCCAAAAGGATCCAAAATGGATGAAAATAAAACATTTTTCATGAGAAGTTCTAAATATGACCATATTATATGTTATAGGAAAGTGTATAAGTCATTTTATTACTTACCAATTTAGTTTAGCCATGGTAAATCCTTAACCGTGATAAATAATTTTCAATGTTTTTACAATTGATTTTGGTCGAATAATTATTTGACCCAACTAGTTAATTTAAATTATTTTGATTCTAAACATATAATTTGTTTTTAAAATTTTTATTTATAGATGTTAAAAAACCATATTTAAAATTAATCCCACATATGTGATGATAAAGATGGTTTTTGGTGTTAATATGTTCAAAAGTTCACATTTATTTTTCGATCAATATTCAATAAAAAAGATTTATTCTAAAAACCTATATAAGAATAATCAATGTATAATTGAAATAAATTAATGTCAAATATAATTTAAATATAATTTATCTTTTTAAAAAACTAATAAAAATGTCAATTTTCAATTAAAAATAAGTATTGTTCACTATTCATTAAAAATTTTGAAAAATCCTCAACATTATGCATATTATAATTTTGACCTAACGATATCAAAATTAATATTAATTTTATCAAATTAATTTTCTAAAATTGTGAAAAATAATTTTATTAATGTTCAATATTTTTGAAAATTGTATTTTTAAAATATATAATGACTTTATTAGAAATTAAGTATTTTTTATCAATAAGTTCTCACTATGTAAACCGATTATAATTAATATTTTAAAAAAATATATTAATATTCATATCACTATGTTTAACATATAGGTTATACTTTTCACATTTAAATAACTATGTTAATAATATATCGTAGTTTTTTGGAGCTTAATATCATGTGTGATTCATGTTATCCTAGTGATGCATTGACCAAAAACTTAACATAGCGTTTCATGTAAAAAAATATTTCTAATACATTTAAATTATACCAATGAAAAAAATTTCATTCATAAAAACTTTCTTTTTTAAATTATACCATGCTAAAAATAAATTTCTCCCAATAAATTATTCACTTTGATTCCACAAATTAAGGATATATGTGCCTCATAATATCCTCAAGATCCAACATAGATTTCAAAAACTGGAAGATTCTCTAAAAAAACATTGAGTGGATGAGTGAAATTATTTATGATCGATAATATAAACTGGTTTTTCCTCCTAAAAATGATATTTATCATGTGGTATGACCACTAAGTTCAATACATCTAAATGTTATGATATGTACTTCCTTAGAAGATATACATGGAACAAATCATGGAATTGGGATTGGTTTGTTGGAATAGTTTTTCTATAATATTCTATCAATCCATGATCCAAAATTTCAATGGTAATTATATACCTAGGGCTCAGTTCACCTATGTTTTTGAGTTTTATATCCTTATTCCAAGGAGATATTTTTAGAAACACTTTTTCACCAACATAATGTTCAATATCACACTTGTGATTATAATAAGAAATTTTCCACTAAGTTTGATCTACCTTGATGTGATGTTGAATAACTCAAACCTTATCAGCCATTTCATTAGAATATCAGTTCCAAATGTATTTATTTGTACAACTTCATTACATCACATTGGATCTATACATATCATTCCATATGGCAATTTATAAGTATCTATATTAATTCTTTGTTAAATTCTATTTTTTTTAAGAAAAATAAATTACTCTAATGTTTTCATCCAAACCATCTTTAACATAAAATGAAAAATATACACACACATCCTCTGGGGTTTTATTGGTTCTCTCTGAATGATAATTTTTCTACGGATGAAATAAACTATAGAAAATCAACTCCATATCAATAGCATGCTGATTTTTTCCATAACATTAATTCAATCCTAAAATCTCAATTAGACACATTGTAATGTGGTAATCCTTGAAACCTTTATACATAATTAATTTATATTCTACAAATTATATATAGTTATAATTATTCTGGGTCTAGGATGATGTTTTTTGATTTAGTAATGTGATTTACTACGTCACATTTTTCATTATAACCTTTA
The DNA here is from genome assembly GCA_963277665.1 of Viscum album. NCBI lineage: Eukaryota > Viridiplantae > Streptophyta > Magnoliopsida > Santalales > Viscaceae > Viscum > Viscum album. The sequence continues at coordinate 1,211,182,766 of OY728143.1, read as the reverse complement.
GCCTTTTGGGGAGTCCAATGACAAAATCCATGGTGTTAGTTTCTATTTTCAATTTTTTTATTGGAAATGGATGTAACATCCCCTTTTATGTATTTATTTTGGAATTAACTTTTTCAGACATAATGAACGAAGATTTAATCTATAAAATCCCAACACAAATCATTTTTCCCTTTAATAACTCCCACAAAATGATGATTCATGACTTTCATTTTAATATAATCACATACGCTGATAAATTAAATTATTGTTTTATAACTTCTAAAAATATCACTTGAAATAATTATTTATCGCTTTTAATTTAATTTTAATGCATGTGCCGACAAATTAAATTATTATTTTATCATTTCTTATATATCACATGAAATGATAATTTATTACTTTAATTTAATCTTATGTCATGCACTAATAACTTAAATTATTACCTTATCATTTCTAAAATTTTACATAAAGTGATAAAGTTATTATCAATTGCATTGATATTTTAAAATATTATATTATCATTTTCAAAAAGGGTTTTATAAAATGATAAATTTCTATAACATGCATAATTTAAATTATCATTTTGTCATACGAAATGATAGTTGCAGTTTTTAATTTATCTTTTAAGTCATCATGTGTAATGATAATTTCAATTATTATCATTGAACTATGTTATGAATTGATAATTATAACTTAGATTTATAAATAAATTATCATGTGCGTTTATAATAATAATTTTGAATTTATCTTTAAAATATCATGTGCATTTGATAATTATAAATTCAAATTTTCATTAAAATTTTACAATGATAATTTTATTAAAATTTATCCTCTTATGATAATCTATATATATATACTTGTGTGTGTGTGTAAAGATACATTTGTATATATATACATATATATATATATCATTTCATAATTTTGATAAATTATCATCAATAAATCACTGTAACAACCATTTAACAATTAAAATTATTGTCTTTTGATAGTTTCGATATCCTTTTCATGTTATAATCACCTTATAATTATATTTTAATTTTTTTATAATAATATTATTGATAATTTTATGCAATAAACTACTGAAATCATCACTTAATAATATACCATAATTATATATGATAATGTTTTAGGATTGCTATTTCAAAAAAATTATAATTATCCATTAATAATTTTTTTATCTTTTATTAAACCTCACTATTTTATTTTATTTCTCTATTAAGGTAAAATAATAAAACAAAATAAAAAAGAATAAGGAATTACTCACTTTTCCCTGGAGGCCCGTCGCCACACGGTGTAAGAGGGGAGGATCCCTGATCGGATCCATGTTCGATGATTTTTTCCTCACCCCAATACTTTAATCGTGAAAAGTTGAGGATCTTAGTTGGGGTTCCATGTTTATATTGGTTTTTTTTCATGTGAATTTTTTCAATTTTAACCCTTTCATCATTTTCCCTTGAGAAATTAAAACACCTATTTTGATCCATTAGTCATTGAAATAATGGTGGAAGAGACATTTAATCCAACATAGAAACATGTTTTTGGGATTTATTGTGGTTAAAGCAGACCAAAATGGAGATTCCCTCAATATCCATTGTTATCAGAACACAGGACGTGGGGAATAATGTTAATAGTGAAAATTTCCCCCTTTTTCATATAGTTAATTAATTAATTACATTACATTATTTGATATAATATCAAATAAATTTTTTTTTGATCTATAAGCTTGTTTAACAAAAAATTATATCTCCACTAGGATAAACCCCATGTTTTGAACCCAAAAGTGATCTTGTTTTTATCATATGATGCACAATTTTGGAGTTATTAATTTATTTTTCACAAATTTATCAAACATAAAATAATATATTTAAGTTTTTTCCCTATCTTCACTGAGGCTTTGTAGACCTCAAAAACTCATACTTACATATTTTTTTCAAAATATATTTAATTTAATATTACATAGTATTAATTAGTCAGTTTACCCTTCAATGATGCATTTAACCAAAAATGAAACTTTTCACTGATAAACCATTTTTCCCATTTCCCATATTAATAATTTTTTAAATATAAAAAATAGGATAATACAATTGTCCCCCTATATAGATTTCTCGTCCCCAAGGAGTATTTATTGTGTTTGTTCTAAAATAACTCAAGCCACTAAGCTCGAAGATCAGATTCACATTCGCACATCTCTTCTAAGATCCACCAATGATGCCACTAAACCCGGACTAGTGGTACTACCTTCCCTAGTAACATATTCTCGTTAGGGTTCATGATCCATATCAAATGCTCCTCATAAGATGCGTCAATACCCAACTCAACATCCTTGCAGTCAAGAACATTTGTAGTATCATTTATATACCTATGAAACTATAACACTTGGAAATCATTTTTCCTAGCACGATAGTGTGAAGGGAGGTATATATGATACTCCACTACAAATATTTGCTCAATGACATCAAAGGGTTAAAAAAACATGGTTCTACCTTTCCCTATTTCCTCATAAGTTTGTGCCCTAACTGAGGAGTCACTCTTAATAAAACCCAATCTCCCATAGAAAACTCCATGGGTCTCCTCCAACGGCTAGCATAAGATATCTATCTACTCTGAGTAGTGATCAATCTCATCCACACTAGCTAAACTCTCTCATATATCTCAAGAACCATGGTGATAACAACAACTACTATCTCTCCCACTTCATTCCAATAGAGTAGTGATCAAAACAACCTCCAGTAAAGAGCCTTGTAAGGTGCCACATGAATAGAAGCCTGATAAATACTGTTATATGAAAACACAATCAGGGACAATTGATCATGCCATTATCTTCCAAGGACTTATATGAAATCTCATAGCATATCCTCATGTATGTGTATAGTCATCTTTGAATATCTATCAATCTGAGGGTGATACGTCATGCTCAACCTTATCTCAGTCCCTATGGACTTTTTCAAGCCCTTCTAAAAGCATGATGTGAAACAATCATATTTTTCCAAATAAATGCTCATGGGACTCCATGTAGTTGAAAAATCTCTCAGAGAAAATTTTTTCCCAACTCCTCCATCGAGTGAGAGTCTCTTAGATCTGTAAGAAGTTGGAATACATCGCTAACTAATCGACAATCACATAAACAACATAACAACTCTTTGGAATCTTCGTTAATTCATTCACATAGTATATAATAATGTATTCCCACATCCACATAGATATCAAGAGTGGCTTCAATAACCCTATATTATGTTGGTGATCAGCCTTCACCCTCTGATAGGTGAGGAAAATGGAGACAAAACATGCAATGTCCCTCTTAATCCATGGCCACCATGAACTGTATTCTAAATTTATGGAACATATTCATCGCACCAGGATGTACCATCTACCTAGAGGTATGGTAATCCCTCATCAATTACTCTCCAATTTAAGTATGAACCACTACTCTTCTATGGACCAATATCATGTTATTATTGTCCATCTACTATTCGGGTATCGGGTCGCCTCTAGCAAGCCATTCATTCAACTGAGTACACTCTAGGTCTGAATCCTAACCAATCCTCACCCTTTCTATAATGAAGGACATAATTTGAAAAGTAGATAAAATCATATATCCATGATCCTCTAAAGTAGCAACCCTCTAGTCAGCCAATAAATACATCAAACATTATAGCTCCTCTAAGGATTTCTTTCCAAATTCCTGCTCGTCCTGTGTGTTGCGTCTAAGGGAATCTACTATTAAATTTGATTTTCCAGATTCATATTTCAACTCAATGTCGAATGTTTATAGATACATTACCCAATGTCTCTACCTCATATTTAGGTCCCTCTGAGTGAAGATATAGTGAAGGTGCTTCTAATCCGTGTAAAGAATATATCATTCACTCAATAGATGATGTCTCTAATATTTCAGTGTGTGAACCACATCTACAATATCTAATTCATGATTAGGGTAGTTATTATCATGTGTTCATAGGTTTTGACACCAATATGCTACTATCTTTTGTATTTTCATCAATACTTACCACATACATACTCCTAATGAATCACAATACCCTGCATAAACAATCCCAGTCTCTAAAAATGTCAGTAAAGGATTTGTCGTCAGCCTTTCCATTAGCTCAAGGAAGGCCTCTTCACACAGTTCTAACCACTGTAACATCACTCCCTTATTCTTCAATGATATCATGGTTTATAATAGTTGAAAGAAGTCCTGGATAAACCTTCAGTAACACTTGTATAACCCTAGAAATCGCTTAATCTGAAACACATTTTGGGGATGTTTCTATGAAATAACTGCTTCGACATTCTCATGGATTACTGATATGAAAATGTTAAACACCACATATCCTTGTATATTTATCTCTTTAATACATAGGGAACATTTTGATATCTTAGCATAATGTTTGTGTGCTCGGATCGTACTTAGAACTATCTCCCGGTGCCTAGCATGTTTCTGAGGTGTCGACAAGTAAATGGGGATATTGTCAAAAAAACACCATGACGAAAGTGTCCAAGTATGGTTGAATGATTTTTTTATGAGGTCCATGAACATTTATGTTTAATTCATCAGTCTAAAAGGAATTAAAAAATACACCTATAGTCTACATCTTCTCTAAAAAGTGGTCTTCGGTATGTCCCCCTCTCTAACTCACAACTGATGGTATCTTGTTTGATGATCAATCTTTGAGAAACACTAGGCTCCTCATAAATGATCAAAGAGATAATTGATCCTTAAAAAAGATATTGGTTCTTAAACATAGCCTATTTTATCTTACTATAATCAACACACAATCAAAAATTATAATCCACATTTTTAGCAAACAAAATAGTTATACCCCTAGTTGAAGTGCTAGGTTTGATAAACCCTTTTCCCTCCAAGTATCCATGTTTAACCTTGTGCTCCATTAGTTTGTTTGGATCTATACAATACAAATTTATTGAAATAGGATGTGCACCAGGTATGATCTCTTTATCAATGTCAAATAGTCTATCAGGAGGGAGTCCTATGAATTCAACTGGGAAGACATTCTGATAAATATCTACAACTAGTCGAAAAATGAGGTGGTTTCCACTATTGCTTATGAAAGATCTAATCCCTCGATTTGTGATGTGATTGACCCAAGTTGGATCAGGTCTAGTAAAACTCTTCCTGATACTAGTTACCACTCTCTAATCATTAGTAACTTCTCTCCCTTTGGTGAATAAAAAGATACCCATCTTCGATATAAATCGATGTGAGCTAGGAAACTGGTTAGCCATTCAATACCAAGAATCACATTGAGCGTCTTCATTTCCAGAATCATGAATTCCCATAAATTTTTATAGCCTAAAATAACTAGTGTATACTCTGGTAATCGATGAATACTTTCTACCTTCATACCAAAAGGTGTATCAATGGAGAATAAATTTGATGATAACATGACTGGTAAGTCATGTTTAGAAATTAATTATGTGGATATAAATGAATGGGAAGAACCAGTGTCAAATAAAGTATTAGAAAAAGTATAGGTGTCTAGAAAAGTGCCGATAATAGTGGATGATACCCCTCCACCATCTACTAGAGTCTGGTTGATAGCATACATGTGGTTGCCTACAGCTCCTCTTCCATGTCCCTGAGGTGCATGACTAGTATGAGTCTACTGTTGGAAATCTCATGCAGTTTCTCGTTCCTAGCCTTTTCCCTTGAAGAGGTTTGGATCTTCCATTATATATAAAAACTTCTAGATATTCCCCTTATTATTTAAAAGATTACACATACTCTTAGGTCCTCTATAGAACCAATAAATGTACCCAAACTTTCTATATTTGAAACACCTTGAAATTCCTACCGAAGGGGATGATTGAACTACACTTTCCCCCACCTTCATTTTAGTACTCCTATTCACATTTTTAGTCTTTCACTTCTAAGTACGAGAAGATAATATCATAGTGGTGAGAGGAAAATCAGTCACTATCCTACCACGATCATAGTGTAATCCTGATACTCTATCATTGTCTAGTCCCTTTTCAAAGGGAAAGGCCTTTTGGAATACTTGTGTATATTTCATCATGTCAAAACCCCAAAGCTAGAATATAATCTCATGTAAAAGGATTATTTCAAACATCCAAGCCTTATGTGCCTCATTTCCATCTAACAAAGATGAAAATAGAGGTAATTATGTAAAATGAGCATGGTATGCAAAGACATTCCTCTAATCCTTTCATTACTCTAGAAACTCCTAGGAACGATCCTGCTTCATCGTGTTTGGAAAATACTACTTGAGAAAGATCTCCTTGAAGGTCATCCAATTTAAACCCTCTCATCTCTCAAACTAGATCATAGCAGTACACCATCTCCTAGAAGGTCCTTATAATAAGAAATATTCCATGATCACGATCCCTTCTTCAGGAGTGTGAACTAGCTCAAAGATACTCTTAATATAGTCCAGCTAGTTCTCAGCATCTTGTGGTCCTCCAGTTCCTTGGAATGGGGGAGGGTAATAAAGCTGAAAATCCCTAGCATTTCCCGTCATTGTTCTTTGTGTGGGTCCACTCTGTACATGCACTATCCAAAGATGTCCTGGATGAACATGCCCTACATCCTAAATTCCCTATGATGGTGTAGGTGCATACTAGGGAACATCCCCCTGTAACACTGGTGGTGGTACAAGAGAATCCCATGCAACCACAGCTAGCGGTCCCATTGCATGTCTCTCAGGTGGAATCTATGAAATAGAAGTAACATTAGGAAAATGAACAGATCTTAACAAATCTATCGGATCACAAAAGGTTTTCCTAATACTATATTAGATCAAACAAAGATTTTCTAGAATTCTACCCTTTTCCGAAGGCAAACCCCTTTAGCACTTACCCCTGTCTACATCCCAACATGTTAGTCATAGTCATATATATACTAACACAATAGTATTCCTTGATCATCATTATTAATTCCTATAATATATATCACACAACATGGTCACACTGATATATCGCACAAAACCACTATCTTGAATAGAGAGCACAAATCAAGGAATTTAATTAATGAACTACTATGCATCACAAAATAGTTATATACATGGTATGTGAAGATACATGCCTAATCATGATGAATGATCAATCTTGAAATATAATAAATTAGATATAGCATCACGTGCATTAAGATAGGTGAATTTAATCAATAGTAAAGAGAAAAAAAATATTCCCATATTGGGGTAACTTGAAGGTCCACTATATAGTGCTCACTATGCACTAACATAGTTCCTCTATGTGAGTCACAACCATCCTAGATCTTATATAGGCTATCCGAACCCCAGACAAAGAAGAGAAAAAATTTACTATAAACATGATCCTCTGATACCATTTTGTAAAATCTTGATCCAAATAACTTTACCCATTAATAAGTCATAATAAATGATGATTCGTGACTTTTAATTTTATTCTGTCACATGTTCTAATAAATTGAATTATTATTTTTTCATTTCTAAAAATATCACATGAAATGAAAAATTTTCACTTTTAATTTAATTTTACTACATCCGCTGATAAATTAAATTTTAATTTTATCATTCCTTAAATATCACATGAAATAATAATTTACTAATTTTAATTTAATATTATTAGATGCACTGATAGATTAAATTATTAACTTATCATTTCTAAAATATTACATGAAAATATAATGTTTTCATCATATGTGTTTGTAGTATAAAATATTACTCTATAATTTTTAAAAAGGTCACATAAAATGATAATGTTCTATTACAGGGGTTGATAATTGAAATTACCATTTTTTTCATGTGAAATGATAGTTACAATTTTTAAATTATTCTTTAAATCATCATGTGTAATGATAATTAAAATTATTATCATTGATTTATCTTATGAATTGTTAATTAAAACATATAATTATAAATAAATTATCATGAGTGTTGATAATCATAATTTTTAATTTATCTTTAAATTCTCAGGTGTGTTTGATAATTATAAATTTTTATTTTCATTAAAATGATACAATGATAATTTTATTAAAATGTATTCTCTTATGATTATAAATATATATATACACACTTCTGTGTGGGTGTATATATATACACAGACATATATATATATACATGTATATAGATATATATATCTTTTGATAATTTTGATAAATTATCTTCAATAAATCACTGAATTTATCATTTAATAATTATAATGACCAACCATTAATAGTGTTTATAACCTTTTCATTTGATAACCACCTCATAAATATATTTTAAATCTTGGTATAAAACTTTTCTGGATAATTTTATGCAATAAACTGCTACAATTTCCACTTGTTAATATCGGATAATTATCTTTTATAATTTCTGTTGATTTATATTTTAATAAAAATTATAATTTTCTATTAATAATTTTTTATCATTTATTAAACCACCTTACTTTATTTTATTTTATAATTATTTTTATAATGATGTAAAATTTATTCTCTCAGATCTGGGTGCTGCCCAAAGGTTCCCCAATCATGGTTGGTTACATAACCTCAAGCGCATTTCCTCAAATTCCAAAGGCTACTGACTAGAAGTGAGGGACAAGGTGAGACATTGGGGAAACTATTCCCTCATTTTCATAGTATGCACAGTGTAAAACAGATAGTAAAAAATAGTAGAAACAATAATACCAAATAGGAATAACAGCATAATACTAAAAGTAATGAACAACTGGAGCATATGAATATAAATGATGCATGTCATTTGTGTCTAAGAAAGAATCCTAAACAGGTCACAAATATAGAAATAAAATAAAATCCAATAAAAAGGTAAATCAAGTAAACTACAACAACATAGAAATCCTCATCTTGGTCTCATGCTCTATAACACCAATAGTAATCAAGTACCTAATGAAGAAGGAAGATTTCCCTTATCTATAACTACTGTCATATAATCTGTTTGGGTCCAAAATAATGACCTAATAAGGGTGTGAGATAGATCCTAGTAGGAAACCACCAAAAGATCTATGCCTAACTATCAATGAATATATATAGTAGGAAATATGAAATAATGAAGTAATAATCTAGGAAGTACTCGAAAGTAGACAATACTACAGTTTTCAATTACATTCATTTAACATTTATTATTCATTCTCTGAATCATGTAACCATGGGATCTAACATAAGCTTTATACCCTATGTAAAGTAACATAACATGTGTTTCAGAAGACCATCGAAACAATCAGGTAAGATCGAATCAAAGCTTGTGCTTTGGCTTGGTAGACGCGTCACAACAATCCAGTTATTCACAAACCACCCTCTAAGAAAGCCGTCACGGTCTAACCCCTTTGGTCTAACATAGAATCAATTCATTAAATATTATTCCTATGAGAAATATCTCATGGTATAACCCCTTTAGTCTACCATATCTTCAATCAAAATATAAACGACCACCTGGGAAAGCACTCACGGTCTAATCCCTTCAGGTAAAATATCCACACCAAGGTTTTCATGGTCTTATGTAAATAAACTGGAATTCCCCTCAATATTCTTGGTCCAAGGCTCTCACAGTCCATCGGAAAGATATTTTGTAAGTCCCCTTAGTCTTCTTGGTCTAAGGCCATCATGGTCCATTGGAAAAAAATAATAGCGTTCATATCATTACAAAGAAGATCATGTAATCTACAACTACCACATAGCTAGACATTCACAATGAATATCAAAGGCATCTCACATAATTAGTAACACCATCCTAATAAAACAAGGTATAGAAAACAAGGTATGCCTTAGAGGAAACCTAGACCAAGCAGTCATAAAAAATCAATCAAGGGAAACGCACCCAATGGGTGTCCCATAGACATGGTATCTATCCTTACGCATAAGCAAAAACCCTTTAACAAACAACCAAACCATAAAAGAAAATAACATGGTTTAATTCCAAATCAAGAAATACCCAAAATGTGGGAATGCATCATTTTTATCATATATAATCCAAAGAAAAATAATGAAAGGCAGAAACCACCTTCCTCGATGTCGTATGATTGATATACTTGAATGTCGGCCCTTGAATCATCCTAGATCAGCATAGATCAACAAAACGGAAAAAAACAACCTTTAATAACTCATAAGAGAGGATGAATTGAGAGGAAAATATCTAGGGATTTTTAGAACTCTCTGATGGGATTCCAATGCACCCAATGGTGTCTCAATAGGACCTCACGCGAAGAATCGGTAGGGGTTTAGAGTTCGTCGACTGTTCTGTAGTGCTCCTGTAAAAAACCCGAGGAGAAGAAAGAGTTTCTGGACATGATACATGACCCCCTTCTTATATATCAATTAAAAATAAAACTACACAGCATGTTATTTAAACTATACACCATGTAGTATCCTTAACCATCCCATGACTTAAGTGTTCTACCCAGTCGCCATGTGTCCATGTATTCGACCATTACACAGTCAATACGTAGTTGTACGCAGCAAGATAGGTACACAGTGTGTACTCAGAAGTACATGACATGTACTTAGAAAATTAATTTTTCTTTCTTCTTCCTCAAAAAAACATGAAAACAAGATCCATGAATTAAAAAAAGTTCTGGATTCTTACAAACTTCTCCCCTTAAAACAATTCATCCCCAAATTTCCCTTTTCAATGCTGGTGAAGAAGAATATGTGTACAAATCCATCCACTACAATCGAACATCATCCTACCTCTCTCATGTCTCATCCTCCACTCACATGTGCTAGCATAGCACCTATACCATAGGAACTAACCTCCATGGAGAACCTTCATGATATGATCCACAATCTGAATAGGGTGCTCCTTATAGGATGCATCCACCTCCAACTCAACCTCTTCGGGTTGAAAAACATGAGGTGAGTCTGAAAATTAATGTTGTAGCTGAGAAACGTGAAAGAAACCATGTATATCCTGGTACCTATAAGGTAACTAAAACTGATAGGAAATCAACACAACTCTCTCTAAAACCTCAAATGTCTTTGTGTATCTTGGTGAAAGATTCCCCTATCTCAAAATCCTTCTATGTCCCAACCACGGTGTGACATGCAGGAAAACCTGATCTCTGACCTTGAACTCCATAAGTCGTCTCCTTCAATCATCATAAGATTTTTATCGAGATTGTATAGTATCCATCTTCATTTGAATCAACTCTACCTTCTCATTGGTCTCTTGGACTACATGATGTCCAATCATAGAAGTCTCCCCTATCTCCATCCAACATAGGGGTGATTGGCATGTCCTACTGTGAAAAGCCTCATTTGGTTCCATCTGAATCATGCACTCAGACTTGCCATTTGTTTGGGCATGTTAAGTTGTAATTAGTAGTACCTATGTACCCTAATCCCTCTTTATCCCTTTCCATACACGAGAAGAAAATAGGGAATACCTTTCTAAAATTATAGAGTGTGGAATCCCATTCAAACATACTATCTCTTAGATGTACAACTTTCCAAGATCATCAATACTGAAGGTTTCCTTGATCGAAAAGAAATGTGAAACCTTTGTGATTCTGTCAACAACATACCATACATAATCATTTCCATGAGTTGACCTTGGTAAACCTATCACGAAATCCACTGCGCTATCATTTCACTTCCACTTAGGAATGGGTAACTACTGTAAAACCCTACCAGTCACTCATGATCTTCCTTCATCTTCTGATAGGTGGAACATATCATAAAAAACCAGCTACATCCCTCTTCATTCTTAGCCACCAATAATGATGATGTAGATCTCGATACATCTTGGTGACATAAGGACGAACTGCCCATACCGAGGTAAGAAAATCTCACAGAAGCTCCTTTTTCATGTCTGCTGACACCCATATGTGTCCATAAAAATGATAAACCTCATCCTCGACTATGGTCCATCGAGGAGTAGTGTCCTCACCTGGTACACTATCCCGTAGGTCTCGGCCTTCAGAATCTGATAGCTACCTTATTCGCACTTGATCCAGTATAGTAGAGGTAACAAATATAATAGAAAGAAACATCTACCCATATTTTTCATGCACCTCCAAATGAATCTTAGATAATAGATCCATAAGCTTACACTCACTAATGGCCCCCGGAACTTCTTGTATTTGAGTCCTCATGCTCAACACATCAGCCACTACATTTCCTTTACCTAGCATGTAAGAAAGCTCAAAGTCAAAAGATAGAAGGTACTCAACCCACCTTCACTGTCTCAAATTCAGATCTCACTGAGTAAAGATATACTTGAGGATTTTTTGGTCCGTTTAAACCACAAAATTATCTCCAAAAAGATAATGTCTCTAACAAGGCAAAGCATGCGCAACTGTAGCTACCTCGAGATTGTGTGTACGGTAGTTCCTCTCTTTTGGACTCAACTGTCGAGACCCGTATACAACAACTACTTCCCCCTACATAAGCACTTCTCCTTGACCGATACCTAATGCATCATAGTAAATGGTGTAAATCTTACCTAGTTCCATAAAAATCAGTATCGGTGTTGAAGTCTACCTCGCTTTCAGCTCCTGAATAAAAAAATCACAGGAATCCTTCCTCAAGTACTTCATACCCTTCTTAGTCAGGATTTTTAGTGGATCTACTAAGAATGAAAAGTCTGGAATACAGTGTCTATAGTAACTATCCTTCCCTTGGAAACTCCATACCTCAAAGAAATTCTTCAGCTGCTCCTAGGAAACTACCACTCTCACCTTCTCTAGCATTATTGATACTTTTTTCTCTAAGTTTACAGGACCCAATAAATGAATCTGGTCCATCCAAAAGTGGAATTTTGTGAGCTTAGCATATAACATATTCTCTCTCAGTGTACTCAATATGATCTCAAGATAGATGACATGGTCATGTCGAGTGTGAGAGTACACCAGGATTTCATCCATGAAGACTACCACAAAAGAATCCAAGTAAGGATGGATGAATCGGTTCATTAGTTCCATTAAAACTAATGGTGCATTCATGGGACTGAATGGCTTAACCAAATTCTCGTATAGACCATACCTACTCTAAAAGGATGTAATAGATATATCTTATGGTCTAGCGCACAACTGATGATATCTTAATTTCAATTAAATCATTGAGAACACCCAGGCTCATCGAAGCAGATCAAAGAGGTCATAAATCCTCGGAAAGGGATATCAGTTATAATTTTCAACTGCTTTTGCTTCCGATAATCCACACAAAGTCTGAGGGTACCATCCACCTTCTTCAAAAAAAGTACAGGTGAACCCCCACAAAGTAGTACTGGGTTGGATGTAAACCTTTTCCTAAAACTCCTTTAACTACTTTTTATGATCCTGTAACTCTAGTGTAGCCATCCTATAAGGAGGAATATACACTTTTTTTGGTCCTATCACAAGCTCAATAGAGAAATACACCTCTATCTCTAGAGGTAAACTTGAAAATTAAACTAGGAAAACATCATTGAAATGATCCACCGCTAGATTAAAGACCATATGTGAAGTCCCCTAGTCATCCAGATATAAAAAATAAATTTTGGTTATGATTCCTTCCAACCAATGATGCTCGGGTATAGCTCTGCTCACCTGGACATCCCAATCACCCTTGTGTAGAAATGATCTGCCCTCTAGTGATGTAAAACTCACACTGCGTCGATAGTAATCATCAAAGGCCTTAAGGGATACCAACCAGTCCATTCCAATAATGTCATTGAACCCTATAATCTCTAAGACATAGAGGTCCCATAATTAGTAAAATCCATTAACCTCAAGAGAGAACTCACTGCACATATGTACACTAGAAATATTAATACCCAATTAAGTGTATAACATCATAACATCATCATAAGTAAATATAATGAGCACAACCCTCTCCACAATGGAAACATATATGAAAATATGGGAATCTTCTATATCAAAAAGAGTAGAATATAAAACCAAGGAAACTTGAATCAAACTTCTAACCATAGAGGATACGGGATCGTACTCCTACAAGGTTTGTAACATCGTAATAGTGTGACCTGTACCATGGCCCTGTGACCCTGCCTGGCTACCCTGAGCTAATCCACCATGTTTTCACTGAAAACCTATCATTCATCTACTATAGCCATGACCACCTCCTTGGCCAGAATGGCCTGACAAACCCCACCTCCCTACCAGATTAGAAATTGGTGGTCCTTCTTCTGAACATGGAGTCATAACATATCCCCTATCACTAGCTGCTAGTGAGAACATCCTGAAAAAACATTAAAGATTACCCATCTCACCACAATATCGGCACTCAACTAGGTATGTCGGGCACTTAGGACTCATGTTCCCACTTTTTCCGCACTGGTAGCACCTCACCTAGCTACCTGAAGATACACCCCTGCTACTGGAATCACCATGAAAAAGCCCTCTACAATGCTTCCTTCTATCAGTCAAAGGACTACCAGCCCTGGATTCTAAACATCCCATGCTCGCATCTCCAAACTCCCTCATATTTCCCTCAGTAATTAGCACCAGTTTTACTATAGTAGTCATCGAAGTCAACTTGAAAACATTCATGTACGATCGGATGTCGTACATGATACCATCCTCAAATCGCCTACCCAGTGATAACTCGTCACCACCAGAACAAGTGTGAAGCGCTGATGTTCTGTAAAGTGAGAAGGGTAATCCCTCACTATAAGAGTGCCCTGCTAAAAATTCATGAACTCCCAGATCAGTCATCTATCAATGTCTCGAGGTATAAATAATCATATAAGGTCTTCTAGAACTCTGCCCAAGTCATATCCCAATGACATACCTCTTGTGAGATAACATTCAACCATCTCTTGGTAGAATCACATAGAATGTAAGTCTTGAGCCTCATTTTCCTCTTCGGATGCATCTCTAGATTCTCGAAGATAGAAAGAATTGACTCCAACCATGAATCTACATTATTTGGTCCTCCATCCCCTGAAAAAAGTGGGAGGATTTTGGTACTAGAACACCCATACCCACTCTGCCATAATCGGGGCATGATATGGTGCTCCCTGAAAAGTCTTCATCATCCTCATAAAGCCGTCACGAAACTGTGCATCAGCACCTGCATTCGGTATAACAGCTGGTTCCAAGAAGTGCAAGATGGGGGGATCTAGAGGCAGTCCTTGCTCTCTCATTTCTGGTGTCTGATCATCACCCTGTACCAAGGGTACAACCGGAGGATGTCTTAGTGGCATGACTCTGCAAGGTCAAGTGCACAACTCAGTACAAGATCAATGAAAACTATAACTCATAAGTGCAGAAATGGAATAGTTTAAGCAAAGAATAAAAGTTATTCTAAAGAGGGTTACACGACATGTAGAAACATGACACAGTGTGTTACCATAAGCCTTAACGTCGGTGTGTACCCCTGCCAACATGGTCGTGTAACACCCCATACACATGGTGTGTTCCTCCTAAGACACAACATGTAATTGAACATTCCCACATGCCCAAGTATTTCTATACATCTCGAACTAAACAGTTCTTCAAGAGTTACACAACACAGAATAAATACTCTAGACACGGTGTGTACAATAGAAATTACATCCACCTGTGTTGTTAATAACATGGCCAGGTACACGACCGATTACGAAACAGCGTGTACTCCAAATACACGGCATGTTCTACCAATATTTGACTAAACTCAAGTCTCTTCTCATACAATCAGTCCCATGATCAATAAAAACACGGGGTGTACATATGGTATACAGTGTGTACATAAGAAAAGTCATTTCTTCCATAATATAAGGGAACATGGCGTGTTTTCATAACATCACACGCCATTTTTTCTGGTTTTTTTAGACAGTAAGCCACTAAAACTTCTCTGAAACCCCAAAATCTTGAAATTTGGCCAATGCATGCCACGTTCTGATCCGTTAGATCCCATACCCTCTTCGAATCAAAAGTTTCCATCCTTATTCATATCATATCTTAATAGAATTAAATTAAAGATCAAACATGATCCAAAAAATTCAAATCCAAGGTGGTCCATAAAACCTTAGGGACCAAAGCATGGTTTTCATCCAAATGAAACTTTACATATACCAATACCCTATAAAAATTTCAAGTATTTCTATCACAGAATCTATCACAACAGTATGCACACCAGTAATGATCCCTAAATGGCATGGAAAGAATGAATGAAATGTGATTAATAACAAGTTCCTATATGTTTTATGAGATGGAATACCCTCATCTCATCAGGTTGCAACAAAATAGAACCACAATGATATAAATAACAACATTGCAAAACAAGTGTGTCAGCCAACGGTGAAATTGAATCAACTACAATAGTTCAAAATCCAAAAATTACAGTTCAATTCGAGGTAATTTGGATTTTCTCTATGCACATGGTAGCTACTCCCAGGAACAGCCAGTTACCAAAATTCATTTTTTTCTTATACCTTTCTAATGTTTCTAAATATTAATACAAAGTAGGAATAAAGTTCCTATGATACCACTTTGTAACATCCTGGATCTGGGTGCTGCCTAAAGGTGCCCCAAACCCGGTTGGTTACATAACCACAAGAACATTTCACCAAATGCGAGAGGCTTTCAACTAGCAGTGAGGTATAAGGTCTAATATTGGGGAAACTATTCCCTCATTGGAAGAATATGAAAAGTGGAAAAACATTTAAACAATAGGAGAAGAAATAATACCAAATAGGAATAACATCCGAAGACTGAAAGTAAAAAAGCAACTTGAGCATATATATATATATATAAATGATTCATGTCATATGTATCTAGGAAATAAGCCAAAACATGTCAAAAAGTTGGAAATACAATGAAATCCAATACAATGGAAAAGCAAGAAAACTCAAACAGCATCACAATCCTCATCTTGGTCTCATGCTCTCAAGCACCAATAACAATCAAGTACTTGATGAAGAAGCGCCCTTTCCATTATCTATACCTACAATCAAATAATCTATTTGGGTCTAAAATAATGACTGAAATAGGGTGTGAGATGAATCCTAGTAGTAAACCACCAAATTATTTGTTCATAACTATTAGTTAATATATATAGAAGGTAATATGTAAGAATGAAGCAATAAACTAGGAAGTACTCAAAAGGAAACAATCCTACAATTTTCAATTACATTCATTTAAAATTTATTATTCATCCATTGAATCATGTAACCCTAGGATCTAGCCTAGGCTCTGTATCCCCATGTAAAGTAACAAAACAGAAGTCTCAGAAGACCATCTAAAACAATCATGTAATACTAAATCCAAACTTGTGCTTTGGCTTGGCAGACACATCACAATCATTCAATTATTCACAAACGTCCCTCTGGGAAAGATCTCACAGTCTATCCTCTTTGGTCCAACAAAGCATCAATTAATTAAATAACAACCCTCTATTAAATCACAAATGGTCTAACCGCTTTCTTCAAACATAGCATTAATAAAAATATAAATGACCGCCTGGGAAAGCTCTAATGGTCTAATCCCCTCGGGTCAAGTATCTACACCAAGTCTCTCATGGTAATATGTAAATAAACTAGAATTTCCCTCAGTATTCCGAGTCATAGGCTCTCATAGTCCATTGGAAAAATATTTTGGAAGTACCCTTAGTCTTCCTAGTCCAAGAATCTTAGGGTCCATTAGAAAAATAATAGCACGTATATCATAACAAAGCAGCTCATGTAATCTATAACTACCACATGGCTAAACATTCACAATGCATAACATAGGCATTTCAAAAAATTAGTAACTCCATCCTAATCAAACAATACAAGGAATATGAGGTACGCCTCATAAGAAACCTATACCAAATATTCATAAACAATAAATCAAGCGAAACTCACCCAATGGGTGTCCCTTAGACAGGGTTTCTAACATTGCGCATAAGCAACAACACATTAACAATAAACCAAACCATAACATGCAATAATAGGGTTTAATTCCAAGTCAAGGAATACCCAAAACGTGGGTATTCCTAAATTTTAGCATATATAATCCAAACAAAAACAAAAATAGGAACAAACCACCTACCTTGATGTCGTATGATCGATATACTTGAACGTCAGCCCTTGAATCGTCCTAGATCAGCATAGATCTACAAAATGGTGAAAACACCCAACCTTAAATAACTAAAAATAAAGGATGAATCTGGAATAAAGGCTCTAGGGGTTTTGAGAAATCACTAGTGGGATTCCAACTCACCTAACGGTGTCTCAATCGGAGCTCGCATGGAGAATCGGGATGGGTTCTAAGTTCATCAGTTCTTCCGCAGTGCTCTTGTATGAAACACGGGGAGAAGAAATTGTTTCCATACAAGACACATTACCCCCTTCCAATATATCAAATAAAACAAAAACTATACATAATGTAGTTTAAAACTACATGTTCTGTAGTAGCCTTAACCATCCCTCGACTTAAGCGGTCTCATGGGTCACTACATGGCCATGTATTCGGCTATTACACGGTCAAAACGTGGTTATTCATGGAAGGATAGGTATATGGGTTGTACTCATAAGTACACAGTGTGTACTTAAAAAATTATATTTTCTTCCTTTTTCCACAGAACAACCCAAAAACAAGATCCATACATTAAAATAAGATTTGGGTTCTCACATAAAATAATAAAACAAAAAAATTAAAGAATAACTCACTTTGCCGTGGAACCCCGTCGTGACACACCGTAAGAGGGGAGGCACCCTAGTCATATCCTTGTTTGGTAATCGTTTTCTCTCCCGAATTCTTTGATCGTGAAATGGTGAGGATCTTGGTAGGGGTTCTGAGAATATATAGGGGCTTATCCTCATGAATCACTGGTCATTTTTTACCCTAACATCAATTTTTTGGGTGAAATTAAAACACCTGTTTCGATCCGTTAATCACCAAAATTATGGTGGTTGGGTCATTTAATCCTACCTAGAAACGTGTTTTTATTTTTTATTGAAGTTTAAATGGAAAAAAATAGACCTTTCATGAAGCTTCCCTCTTCATCCATGGTGATAAGGGTGCAGGATGAGGGTAATAGAGTGAATAATAAAAATTCTCCCCCTTTTTCATTTAATTAATTTATTAATTAATTCATATATTTGATATAAAATTAAATTATTTTATTTCCGATCTATACACCAATTGTGCAAAAAAAATATCTCAACTAGCGTAAACCCCTGATTTCAATCCTAATAGGGGTCTTAATTTTATCATACAACACCCTGTTTTTAAGTTATTAATTTATTTTGAATAAATTTCTTGTTCTCAAAATATTATATTCAAAAAAAATCTTTCTTCATTGAGGCTTTGCAGACCTAAAAACACAAACTTATTTGATGTTAAACCTCAAAAATATTTAATTGAATATTCTAGATTATTAATTGGAAATTTACCCTTCTACGATGTGTTTAACAAAAGACATAAATTTCACTGAAAACCCATTTTATCCCATATAACATATTAATAATTTATCAAATAAATATGTATTAATATAAAGAAAGGATATTACATAATAAATTTGAATTTTCTCTTCTTAACATCCCAACCAAAAACAATACTTCAAATCTCTATGCATCTACATTCTTCCAAGATGAATAGATAATGATGAACTGTGAGTTTCTTCTAATAAATCACTCTTTAAATATATTGTATATATAATTCATACATTATTCCTAAACATTATGATTCCATAATGATTAAGGATAATCCTCAGAAATGTTTTAACATTCATTTCCAGCTTTACATATTCATTATAGACCTATTTAATCATCACAGTGAAATATTTTTGAAGAATAAATTGAAGGAGAAAATAATTTACCCTTTATTTCAGGTTTTCAAAATCAAACATTATTAAATACATAAATATTATATCATTATTAATCCACATCATGGATAATGTATAATGATTTTTTTCACTGAAAGCATCGGCTACCTTGTTCACTTTCCTAGGGTAGTAGGGTATTTATCAGTAAAAATAATTTATCACATTTATCCATCTTTTTTATATCATATTTAACTCATTTTTGTGTAGATATACACATTATGTTTTTTAGCCTTTATATATCACAATTTTCTCCACAAAAATAATGCCACATTAGTATTAATGAAAACAATTATCGTAGCTTCTCCAAAAATCGATTTAGTTAAATTTTTTTTTAACCTTAAATTGTTGTGAGAAAAAATCTATATCCACATGATTCTATATAATAAAAAATTCCAAAACCTTCTTGGGTTCATCATTATAGTTTTCAAACTATTCTCCACTAGATTTGATTGTAAACACATGTGAAATGACTTATCCTCCCACTAGTTCCTTGATATTTTGATCACATTAATCAATCTAGAGGGAAATAATTCACTTTAGATTAGTTATAGGCATAAGATTAGATAGTCTTGAGAAATTATTGATAAAATGTTGACATTATACAGCTAAAATAAGAAAACTACAAATATCTGTCAGCATGGTTTCTCTGGGACAACATTTAATAGCCTATGTCATTAATGGATCAACTGATATACCCTCTCTTAAGACTATATAAAAAAAATTAACCATTTTTCTAAAAAAATAACACATTTAAAAGTTTGTTATATAGTTTCTTATTTGTTATTATCATTATTACACATCTCAAGTAGTATTTACGCCATTACTAGATCTTTAAATGGATAATAATATCATCTATAAATACTACCAAAAGAAGGTCAAGAAAATATCTAAAGATTCTATTCATTACATCCATAACTATAGAGGGGGTATTTGTAATATAAAATAGAATAATTGTATATTCGTTATGTCCATAATTAAAAAAAATCCATCTTGGGTATATCCTCATTCTTGGCCCACAATTGATGATATCAAGAATGATGGTCAGTCATATATATTTATTGATCTATGTAAAGTTTCTCATAAATTTCATCAATATGGGAAAGGGGAACTTTTTTATAATTATGATCTTATTTATAGTCCGATCATCAATTCACGATGTCATTGATCCAGGTTTATTTAAAAATAAATAGGTTCACCCCAAGCTAGAAAAAATGTTCAAATGAATCTATTTTCAAGGATTTCATTGAGTATCATATTCAATTCAAGAAACTCAATTGGGGACATTTTATAGGGAGTGTTTGAAATTGGTAAAAAAAAACTTATTTTGATTTCTATTAATAATTAAAGTTCACTTGCTGGTCAAGGATAATAAATTATTAGGGACATGAATCAAAAAATTCCTAAAAAATATGCATATCATTGATGCCATGTCACTCCCCAACTATTTGATGTAAAACCCCATTTTTGAATTGGATGGAAGCCCTATAGAATCGATGTGATCTCCATTTGATTTTTGTAATTATCTTCACTTTGATATATGATCATAGGTTGGTTTGGATTATTAAATATAAATTATCTTCCCAGATAATTTACATTTTATGTATATAGATTAATCATTTCCATTACTAATATTATATTAAACTCAACCAGTGCAAGAATGGAAATATTTTAAGTAGGCACATTCCCACCAATGTCTACCTAAGAATAATCATAGACATGAGATTAAACCATGGTACACTTAGAGTTTTTCACTTTAAATTCTATATATAATAGTTTTTGTGGAATAATGATACCCATAACAAATTTTTAGGATACAAAATAATGTGTATATCGAGAGTCACATAAGGAATTATTTATTATGCATTGGATGGTAAATGTACCTTCCCAAAAATTGTTTTAGAAATACTCTCTATAAATAGTTATCACTTGATATTTCCATTTTATTGTTGCATTAAGATGTCATTAATGGTGATCATTATTATTAACCTTCGTATATGGCCAGTGGCTATCGTAAGTCATGTAATCCTTGTATTTTAATGACTAAAGTGCGGGTGGTGCATTATGTGAAACATTACCTCTATTTGAATAATTGCATATAATTTTCCTATCACATCATAAATAAATTTACTTATAACCTATCCTTAATATATATATATAATTTCTAGTCCCATTAATGATTTTTTCTCCATTATTCATCTCACACATTGAGAATAATTTTTTTCTCATCTTCTTTTCTCTATAGTTATTATATTTTTAATTTAAAACCATTTTTTTATTCTTAATATAACCATGATACTAATAAGTATCCCCAACCTCCATTTATACCATGATATTACATCAAAAAAACACTTTATGGTTACTATATTCTCTTTGGACAAACACCCTTTAAAGACATGGTTTTAATTCACTAGGTAATTGATTGGCCTTTTATTTAGGATAGATTATAATAGTAGATGCATACCTAAATAGTCCTATTAAATTTTACTCATTGATACCAAAAGATTCATAATACCTTTTCAGTAGTTCATGGAACTCCTTCCCTATATTTTTATGAAGAATAAAAAGAATACACTTATTGAAACATATTTTATCTAACTCATCCCAATCAATGGAATTATTTTCATCAAAATGACTCATATTATTTATAAGTGTCATCCATTGATCCTATAAACGATAAAAATGGTAGTCAATCAAAATGGAATTTTTATTTTCAAAACATTGGAGAATGTAAAATAATGTTTCATTATTTCTAATCCATTTTACAATAACAAGTGGATTAGAAGACCCGCTGAAATATGGGGTACATTTATTTATTTAGGTATCAATAGAATGTTGTTCCCTCAAATGTCCATTTCAATTTATAATATGATTCTTATATTGAGATGTTTATTTCTATATAACAATGAGATTTTTAATTCTAGATCCCATAATTTTATGTATGCTCAGTAAGATAATCATTATACATTCCACTGCAAAAATAATTAATATGGTTCCTTTAGCATCCATCCACTAACTAAAACCAAAAATCATATTTTAAGAAAAAATAAATCTAATAGGGAACTACATAATCTAGAATAAATCACCAATAGGATGTCTACATCATGAAACCTTCTGCAATCCCTAACAAAAAAGGTTTATCCTAAGTAATTAATTGTCATCATCTATTTAAATCCTTCATCATTGTTCGTAATGATGTTTTTAAATTTCCAAAGCATATCCTCTGATATTATAAAACTAGATGTTAATAATAATCCATTTTCATTCTACATGGGATGATTATGTATACCTAATATTCCCTTCTCAGAGTTATTCCACTTAGGTATTATAATGTAATATTTTCATCCGCATGTAGTATCTATATAGGTAGGTAATTGATTAGAAACCACTCTCTATATCCTTTTCAAAAAATCAAGGTCATTTTACTATACATTGACTCATCTTTAAACATATCCATAAATAGGTCCCTAGGTATATCATTAGGCTTTCTTCATACTATATTCTAATGGTAATATAAATATATACTATAATACCAACTATAGTGATCTAGGATTGTCACACATATTTATTTCATCAAATTTAAGGATATTATTTTTATTACACTAACATATGAACGGGTTTGGAACTAGTTTAGTGTCATTGGAAACTAAAATACACAATAAATTGGTCCATAGGTAATCTAGATCATATAAAATTATTATAAACATAACTAGAACTCTTTTTATAAATATTATATGTTTTACATTTCATAATAACCTTTGTAATCTAAACATAAGAATGGGTGAGATCTGATACCCAAAAATGAAAAACAAACAGAGATACATAAGAATAACCTGAACATAAGTGTTTTAGAACATGATCATAACATTTGAATACCATACCAATACAACAAGATCATATTATTGAGTCAATGAATACATACTGGAAGTTCATATGACACAATTCCTAAGGGAATCAAATAACATGATCCCTGATTGAATAATAGTAGAATAAGACATAGATTTTTGGTACACACATAATCATAAAAAATAATTTTCATAGGTATCAAGTCTCACTTAGACGGATGTCATAGTATAATGGGATTAATCCCCAAAACATGATCATATTCAATGATCACAACCATGACTATTAAAGAGGATAAACTCACTTATTGAACTAGGATAACTACCCATTCTTGTCCTCTAAATATAATGAGATATAAATCATTACCCAATGCATTACTATAAAATAATATTCCACTAGTCTCATAATTAATGACTATATTTATGAGTTCCCCATGATCATAAAATACTCATTATATCAAAACCGGTGAAATGATATGGGTTTCATAAACATTTCATTATACCATAAAATATTTAAAGGATGAAATATTAATAATAATTTGATCATTTGATCATAGTAGACCCTGGGTAAAATGAATGGGATTTCATAATAATTTTATCACTTTATAACCCATGGATAAATAAGCGTGTTTCATTACAATATTGTCATGGTATAACACATGGAAAGGAAATGGGTTTCATAAGAATCATGGGATCATAATAACAATCTATTTATGGAATAAATATGAATGGTATCCATGGAGAATGTCCCCAATAATATATAGGTAAAATCAATATTTGTTATCATATATGGAAAATGATTTTGAATGATAATTGAATCCAATTATTGAAAAGAATAACCCTTTCACATGGAAAAATAGTACTAAAACATAGTACAATTTTAAAATCATTCTATTTAGATATATCCATAAAAACATATAATAGAAGCTTCAATTAAATTAATGGTAATGATGATATGATTCTTTGTTCATGTCGTAAACATTAAAATAATGATTACTTTCACATTTTTGATAAATTCCAAATGATCATTGTTTGGAAAACAAAATGAATATTCTAAAAAAAAGTACACAATTAAAACAATGAAAATAATTTTATATCAAATTAATTTTAGAATATTAAAAAAATTGAAAACATTTGTCTTGAAAACATGTTCTTGGAAGAAAAATAGTTTTCTTACAAAAGGGTGAAATAAAGTGGGATTTTCATAAAAACATTTTCTAAATTATTTTAAATAAAAAATTGTGAACAAGGATTACTAAAACATTAAAATATCTTTAAATACAAGACGAGAATAAAATTCATGAGTTTATTAATAAATGTATCATATGATTTAATAATTGTAAACATAATCCTAAACATCTCTGATAAACGATGAGATTGTGGCATAAAATTATTACCACATTTGTACCATTGAATCGCAATCCCCATGAAGAAATAAAAAAATGTAACTTAATATATAATGAGGATAAATAATTTCTCGATATTACATGTAAATTATGTTATATATAAATATAATTAATGAATATAATTTCCAAGAATAGATTACTTATTATGGAAGGAAAAATGAAACAAAATTTCCCTAACCTTATGTCTTTAATTTCATCAAACACATACAAAAATAATTTTTCATAAATAAAATTTTATTATATATATTTTAAATAAATATATCTCTCAATATATAATACCATATAAGATTT
This sequence comes from Viscum album, assembly GCA_963277665.1. Lineage (NCBI taxonomy): Eukaryota > Viridiplantae > Streptophyta > Magnoliopsida > Santalales > Viscaceae > Viscum > Viscum album. The sequence goes on along the minus strand of OY728143.1, from coordinate 1,211,157,576 downwards.
TCATATGACCTTTAATTACTAGTTTTTCATAAACCCATTATGATGTTGTGATTTGGTTATTAACCGCTTTGTTTTTCTTATGTTCTTTGATTTGTAATTTTTCCCACTTAATTTAATAATGGTTTAGACATATGTATATTTTTATACATGATATAAATATAATATATATTCAATATATATATATATAGTAATATATAAAATTTTGTGATAGAAAATAAAATACATTGTTCATCGAGATGCTAGGTCGTGCGTACGCCTGAACATTGTTTCCACTTTCTTTTCAGGTTGAATGAAAGAGAGGAAAATTATATATAATAATTACATAATAATTTTTTACATATATATATTACATATATTCTTTAAAACCATCCTTATTTCCTTTCATTTAATGTGTGAATCTATCACATTTCTTCGTGAGGCAGTTGTCAACTGTATGTAGAAGTGATGTTATAGTATTCATAAAATATCTATGATGGTATGTGTGGTATAATAATTAAAAATTTATAATAATATCATAAATATCATATATAAATAATAAATTCATCATTAGGACATGACTTTAGTGTTGTTAATTGAAAAAATAATGACATCGGTTTGCGAGGTGATAATACTTCATACACATGAACAATTATTTTGTAACCCATTTCATGGAACTATAGATTGTTATTTGTCTTTAACATAACCTAAAAAATATCAGTATATGTAAACTATTGAGGTTATTATATAAAATATTAAAATTTTTTAGAAAGAGTCTAGTTATAGAATAAAAAATACTCATTGATAAATATTAATTATAATTCAGGTATCCTCCATAATTTTGCAAAAAAACCATCATATGGTTGATTTATTTAAAATATAAGGCTTATAGAATTACAGTAGGGACTTTTTTAAGTGATTTGGTTATGGAATAGAAATTTGAAAATGTTTTATGGTGTTTATAAAAATGTAGATTTGGTGGTCTTTTATAAATTTGGTGAGTGGAATAATTCTATGTTTTTTAATGAAGAAAATGTACCCACATTTTTCACATAAAAAAATGGTAATAAATGAATCAAATTCAAACCTTATACAATATAATGTGGTTATATGTATATAAAGTATATTTTATAAAGGTTTTTATGTCCTTTTAAACCTTTTCATTTTATTTTAACCCCTAGTATATCCCTAACCGCAATAAATAATTTCAATTATTTTTACAATTAATTTTGGGAAAAAATTAAGTTTGAACAATTAAACAATATAAATTATTATAAATATAATTATATACTAATTTTTTTAAAATTAAATTCATATATTTAGAACCTTTATTTAAAATTAACCCCATAGACATGATGAGAAAGAGGTGTTTTAAAGATAAAATGATCAACTGTTTATAATGTTTTTATATTGAAATTAAATAGGAAATTTATTAAAATGAAATAAATAGGAATAGAAGATGTATAATTTAACTAATTTAACACTGAATCATATTTGTGTTATTTTAAATTTATAATTTAATTGTAATAAAATTTCTTTTCTATTTAAATTTTTTTATTTTTCAATATACATCACAATCGAATCTTTACAAGAAAATACAAAACAATTACCATATATTTATTTTCAAATGCATACATATAAAATGAAGATTATTTTACCAAATTAATTTTCTATATTTTTTAAAATTTTAAATTATTAATGATTATTAAAACATATAAACAATAAATTTCTCATAATATAGTATTGTCAAAACAAATCTGGACATTACATAAAATTACTAACTTTTTATCATTATGTTACCTTTATGTAAAACCAATATAATTAATATTAAAAATGTTTTTATTATTATTAGTATCTCTATTCTTAATGGATATGTTATAATGGTCGTGTTTAAATAACCATTCTAAGATGATATCATTTTTTTGTTAAAAAACATTGTCCTATGTAGTAAAATTTATCCAAATGTTTTGTGAAGTGAAAGCCTAACATGGGGTTTCGTGTAATGAATTTTATCCGAGTCTTACATGTAGCATAAGAATAATGTGGTGTTCCATGTATAACATGATTAAAATTAAAATTAATTTATTATAAATCAAAATATTATCAAAAAATCTCAGGGTGTTACACTCTCCATTAAATCTAAACACATAGTTTTTGAAGAAGATTTAAAAAGGTCATATGAATTTCAAAAGATGAAATAAACCATTAATGTTAATTATTAACTATCAGAAGTCTATTTTGAACTCTCATAATACAGATAAAAACCAATACACTTCTCTGTATTATATGAATGTATATATGTTGATTTAGAATATTGATCTATCATCTATAATTTTCTATTTCTGGTGTTCTGAAATGGTTTTACTTATATATATTATGTACGAACCATATAATAAATAAATTTTGGAATTATTTGTTCGATGGTCTCAAAATACTTCATAAATAATGAATTATTTCTATAAAAATATTTCATCATCATTTTTATCTACTATGTACATCCCCTTGACCCAAATTTTATGATTTTGATTCAAAATAATTTCATCATGAAATACATCAAGAGCATGGATAAATTAACATCCATTAGCTTTTAATGTTTTCCTCTCGTCATATAAAAAAAATTCAAAATAGTATTAACACATTATGATACTATTATAATGTTATTTTAAAATTATGTTAATTATTTTTGTTCTCACGTTCTTCCTTATATTCACACAACTAAAATTATATGTAATTTTCATAATTTATGGGTTAAATAATGTTTTTAAAATCATTTTTTCTCATTGATCACAAAATATTAGAGACTAATTTCCCTATAAATACATTTATCATAGAACATATTATGTTTACAAAAGGCCTAAAATTATTCATAGTTATTTAATTATCACACAACATACCATGTATGAGAATTTAAAAAGAAAAAATAGTTAACCTAAAAAACAATATGTTTATCTAATTCCATAGTGGGATGAATAAGATGATGAATAGTTATCTATCAAAAACATGTAATGGGTTAAAACACAAAACAATTTAATTATTTAAAATTTTAGAAAATAATAATATTTATACTCTATCCAAAACCCAATCATTATTAATATAGGAAATTTTTCATATTGTTTTCATAATAGATAACCAATATGTGTCTTATAGGTTTTTAGTAATTTTTTCCAATTTTATAAATGATGTCCTCTGTATGTTCATATATTGTAAGTTCCTCCTAATCCAATTTATTAGAAATAATATTTTTCATGTATTTTAAATTTTATTCAATCTGAAACATATATTATACAAATTGTTAGTTACGTGGAAGATACTTAAACAACCCAATAAAACTAATATATTCTGGTTAAATTTAGATTATTTCTAATATGCAAGTAAATAGAATACAAGAGGGATTCGATTTCAAAACAGTATTTTTTCTCCCAAACAAATTCTTAGTTTTCACAATAAAATAATTTATTTTTAATTTACTTTAACTTTTTAAATTTTTGTGTTGACACGAATATTACTTTAAATTTAACTAAATCAATCATAATTCCATATTCATGGTTATTTTTAATGTATTGTATTTATATTCTACCGTTATATATTTTTTGAATACCTTAGGAAGATTACTTTCATTATATCTAGTATTCAATGAAGTCATTATGTTAAAAAATATTCTATTTTTGGGTGATTTCAATTGTTCATTGAAATATTCTCTTCTTATTGAAATTCATATTATTTTCCATTGGAAAAAAATTTAACATTATTTTCTGATGTATATAATATTTCCCATGTTTTTTCTTATCATTCTAGACATTATGTGGTTAAATTTTTGGTCACTTTTATTTCTTAATACCTAGTAAATTATATTTTAATTTTGAGGTAACATCCATACATTTCCATTAAATTTCCATCAAGTTTAACCCAAGAAATTATGTGTTATGGTTTACAGAATAACACAATTTTCATTCTATGATAGATTTGGATTTTTCTTTTTGAAGAAATATAAAAATTTAAAAATGATTTTTTTATCTTATAATCATATCCTTTTCTAGAATAATTTGAATATTAATTTGGTTTTATAGACATATTAATGTATGAATACTAATTTTTATTATTCTAAAACATCTTATACAATGAATAAATTTTTGTTTCTAGATGATTATTATTTTGATGAGAAACCATTATTTTATTATATATTTTTCATTACGAATCATTATATATTGATCATTTTCATAAATTTGGGAATTTCATAGTAGAGTAACATGTTGTAATCGGTGTGGTTTTCACATATATTTACATTTCATATCCTTGATGACTTGAGTGATGTGTTTTTATAAATTGTATTGTAGATTTTTCCAAATTTAGTATTTTTTAGCATTGAAATTATATCTAATAGATTAGTAAAATACCATCATATAGATAAACCATCATTAGATTATATGTTATTTAGATATTTGGATAACTCTTGATTATACACATAAATCTACCATATTCTTTTCAAAATCCTACCTATAATTATTAATGAATCATTTCATATTTTCTTAATTACCATCTACAATTTCAATAGAAAAAATGTTTACAACAAGGATGTTAAAAAGGGGATTCAATTTTTCAAAAAAAAGAATCTTGAAAACGAACTTAATTCATAGAATTACACTAAAAAAATAATAAAAATCACCATTTTGAATGACTATTTCTATTTTTTTGTCAAATAATCTTTTACAAAAAAATTACAGAAGAATATGATAAAGGAAAAGGATTAAAAAAAGGAAAACCATTGAAGGATAAAAAATGTGAAAAAATTTAATATTTAAACTCATATATTATTGATCATTTATTTATCCTAATGGATTATGAACTTCCTGAAATAATATGGATTTCATAATGCATAACTTTCATTCAATCAAATATTTTGTCCCCGTGTTTTTTAATGTAATGTTTATTATTAAAATAATATCTATATGTGAATATTTTATTTTTTATACCATTAATTTAATAGAATAATTACAATGTAAATATATATTAGTAAATGTGGGATTTTAATGTCTATAAATTATATTTATTTTCCATAATGTAATGATATTCCAATTTCCTAAGAACACTATAAACAACAAGTAAAAAACAACATTGAACCTTAGAAAATTAATTTAATTATATATGCCAAAAATAATCGATTTTAATAGATAAAAACCAAATAAAATTTAACACATTGATTTAAATTTAATATATTTTATAATATACATATCATGATTAATGGCTTATAAGGATGGTTTTCTTTTTTGAAAACAAAAAAAGAGAGCATAATTTAGATTTTTTTGTATATAGATTTATTAATTTTAATTTCGCATAAATCTACTTCCCTTATAATGAAATGAAATATTGAAGCTGGTACTTTTTCATAGGATGACACTATATATTTATTGTTGTGATGGGTTATATCCACAATGAAGGAATATAGTGTTAATCCAACAAATTATTAATTTCCAAAAAAAATCTATATATTGATTCACAATTATTTATTAATTTTGGATATTAATTCCTAAAATTTAATTATTCAAGGTATATAGTAAGGAAATAAATGCATTATAATATGTATTGGTATTAAAAAATATATTCTAATATAGTTGACTAGCAGGGGGAATTTCAATCGACTATCCAAGAGAATATTTTTCTTCATTCATGAATAATATTCCATCAAACATCAATAAATATTAAACAAATACACCAATATCTACATAGATGTTGACCACTTTTTGACTCCATAAGATTGTTTTTCAAATAATAATTAATTTTGGTAACAGATTTTAATTTTAATATTTACTAATCCAAGAGGAAAAAAAATTAAATATTGATTGACCAATATTCTTTGATTTGAAGTCATTATATTAAATAAAATTTAGGTGAAAAATGATATTTGATAATCTAGAATTTTTATCAATATATATAATCAATAATTATTTTTGATTAGAAAACGCCATTTTCAGAGAATTAATTGGATCTGTGAAACAAGAAAATTCTATAAAAATTTACTCCTGAATTTTAGTTAATTATAATCACGAATATTAATTTCACAAATAAAAACATTAAATATATTCTATAAAATAATATATAGAATTAATTTCATAATAAAGTATAAAAATAAAGTAATTAATAGTTTACGAGATGAGGAATCATATATGTTCAACTAATTTCTCTCTTTAAATCCATTCCACTCACTTAAAAATGCTCATAGTATGTTTAGTTAAGTTCATCATAACTTTTCAATCAAATACATTAACTAGTTCAATGTATTTTACCTTTTTATTCTCCCCCAGAATCACAAATTTTATATATATCTCTATTCAAAACACCTCAAAAATTAATATAAATACTGTACCAACTATCCACCATTGTTTTCCTTTCTATTCCACTTATACCTTGTTTTTGAACTATTACAGATTTTTTAATTTCATTTATAATATTAATATTCATCAACTAACTCGATGAGAAAATATATACTCATCCACGAATCAAGTTCATCCGAAATAAACATTGAGAATATTATTCTTTAGATTAGATCATATAATTGAATTCTATAGAAAATATATTTGGAACTATAACACTATTTACATATTATAATGTGGTATAAACCTAAATTCCTAAAAAATCGACCCATGATAAAGATAAAAAAATTAATCATCATCCCAAAACAATCATATTTATGTTAAATATATTGATCGAACATTTATAAATTACTATCACTCATTTTTGATATATACCAAATAAATCATTTAATTTACTTCAATTAATATTCCATGAAAATTGGATAATCTTTAATATCTAATAAAGTTTCCATTTTAAGAGAACTTGTAATTTTTTTCATTTTTTTCATAAAGTTTGATTATGAAATGGTTCCTCAAAATCAATATCTTTGAACATATTTTGTTAGAATGTACATAATTTCCATTAATCCATCCTCAACATAGATTATTTTTTTTATCTCAAATATAAATACATTTATTATTATTCAAGTAATGAATTATTCTAAAAAAATTTATGATCTATATAGTAATATTTAAGTATATCATTTCAGACTACAATTTCCGTCTAATTTAAAATGATTCATCTTATGTTTCTATGTCGCTTGCCAGAAATTTTAATGAAATTAATATTATATATTATTATAAATATGGTGAATTAATCAGATAAATTGATATTAAAAAACTAGTGGAACCATGTTAATCATACATGAATCATTTAGTTCCCCTATGAATAACATGAAAGGATTATCCAACTGAATTTACTCAAACTAAAAGTACAATGATTTATTCATGATGATATTCAACAATAAATTAATTTTATGTATCACAATAATGTAAATAGTTATTTTATTAATCTATAGACATACATCATTCATGTTCACAATATTTCTTCCAGCGCACATCCTCTTATTCATGTCAATGATAAGTATTAGTGGGAGTCTAATGTGGTACAGTGAGAATAAAATACCTCGATTTCAATGTGAAAATTATATGACAAATAATAAATCATCATTCAAAAAAATATACAAAATGGATACACTGAATATAATCATGTCTAAGATAAATAAAATAATGGTAAGGACCAAACAACCATACCATTTATTCAACAGAAAACCCATAAGTCTTATAAAATATAAATACAAAATCAAAATAAAATAAATTTTTTATCTCTATTATATCCTTGAGACATACCTCATACTAAAATAAATAAACACATCTAAGCTATCCCACACAATTAATGTTAGTTCTAGGACCAACCTATACCTATATCAAAGTGATAATCTTATCATGTGACCACGTGTAGCGGAAACCATAGTATAATGTGATTAATAAACGCAGTAGGGAACCACCAATTATTTAAAGTAATAAAAAACATATCCAGTGATATATACATGTGTCTTGATTAGTTATAGTAAATAGAAAACTACTATAAATAAATTAGGTAATCATTATATTATCCTTCTGTTTAGCAACCTAATCAATCATACCAAATTTAAGAAGTGTTGTGGAATATCTAAGAACATATTAGCATCCATTAAAACAATATTACAATAGAGATATAAATATATTAAGGATATAACCTATCCTTATGAATCTCAAGACCCATCCATTGGCAGTCTTATTATATGTGTGGCTAGTCCAAAGTATACACCATTATATCCTATGTACTCAATGGATTAGGCCTCTAACCATCTTATCAAGAAAATCAAATCCATTGAAGCTCTAAATGATCATTATAAATCTAGTGATTGAACCCATGACATTTCTATTATCTGGGTTTCTAATACATGGTATCCCATAATAAATATCAGGCCAAATATTAATGGAGGCTTAGAACATTGAGCTACATATCTATGGTAGCTCTCATCCAAGTAATTTTATCCTCATATAAAAAAAATATAAAGCATCCTTATGTCCCAAATATATTATGAATCCATCACTAAGATCCTTTTTTGTGGATGATCCCACTAGAATTTGATATCATCGTAATATATGGAATCTCAACCCTATTCGCATTGAGAACATGGAATCCCAACCATATCTATCTCTAATTCATTGTATCCCAAAAATTTAAACATCCTTCGAAATGGAATGTCCCTAAAAAGAGTTTGAGGAATGATATTTTATTCACCACTGTATCACTCTCATCATACATATACATCAGTTTGGGATTTGGGTTCCATCCAAAACCAAAACATCTAATAACCAAACAATCCCACTAAGGGTAGTTCTATCAATGGGGAACCACTAGTTCCTCTAAGTCTTAGAACATTACAGTACCATCACAAGGGTCATTCATCTTAAGTAACCTTCTTGGAACAGCACAATAAATATCATGAATTTCTTTTATAAATATGATAATCATGATAAAAGAATTATGTTGGTTTTGTGGGGTCACACTTTATATGATATAATCAAGAGATTACCCATAGACTATCTTAGTTCTTAGGGTTGATCTGGATAAGTCCATACACAAATCATGGCCCTGGTATACCTACTTTCTATCCCCATTGTCCCTATAATATTGAATGGGAGATGATAACTCATCATGTCCTCTTATCATTGATACCACATGGCTCAAAGTTGATGATGGTATCCTCTATGTCTTACATATACTTTATTGATTGTTCCACCATCGCCTTCATCTTGGAGTTCTCCCATGCAACTAAACATGGGTTTCTATGTCTCAATCAATCCATCCACGCATATCATGATTACTAGAAGTAAAAAATATATTAAGTCATCTGACCTCAATCATCAGTGGTAGAAGAAACCAAATGATGTAGATGTGTTTTTCATGACACGTAGGTCTTATTCATTCTAATTTAAAAAGACTCATTAATTTAAACATTCTATTTTAAATAAGATAATTATAGAATAACTATATATGGAGTTCCAAAGTATACACATGAATCATAAAAAAACCATAATATATGTGCAATCTATTTGAGTACACATACATTTAAATGATGATTTTCCATTTGAAGCTAACAACCAAAAGTAGCTTCCAAAAACCAAACATGTTTATCTAGTATTTTACATGATTAACTAAAGTCATATAAACCACAATGTCCACTATATTCCCCTAGATATAATTAATTAATTAATTAAAGCAATTATAATTGATAAATTAATAAAATTAAATCTTTTAATAAAGTCATATAATCCACTAGGTTAGTTTGCAACATCAGAAATGAATTCAACAACCAGTTGGAAGTCAGCGGTGGAATCTTGACACCATTCCATGAAAAGATCCTAAATTCCAAAAAAAAAATAAAAAAGTGATAAAAATTAAATTTCAGTAAAAATAAGTTAATATTCATGATATGATGAATATTTGATGAAATTTGTAGCATATGTTGGCAGGATTAAAATTATGAAAACCCCTTCTCGGTATGTATTAAATCCCCATTAAAATCGTTTATTTCTCTATATTCTGAGGGAATCTACATTTCTAACATAAATATAAAAAAAATTAGAAGGAGTAGGAGGATCAATGGTTGGAGGGATATTGGGATTTACTACCCATTTAAACCAAAATAATACTAGAAACACACCACAAACAGGGGGAGAAGAAAGAGCATAGTGAAGACACCCCCATTTCCATGATTGTACAGAAGGTGTAGAATGGGATTCCCCCCTAAAAATATTAATGGTGGTATAAATTTAATTCTTACCATTATAATAACCCACTAGATATTCAGTGGGCTCATGTAGTTGAAGCTATAATGGCTACCACAACCAATATTGGGGAACCTATAGTTTTCATGAGCCTCCATCGAAGTCCTAAAAACAACAGTTATGGTTCTCTAAGACCGATAACATGATTCCAATCTCCATAAAATAAACATTATATAGTAGTATTTGAATAATTACGTTTCTAATTAAATTTAAATAAATATACCTTAGTTATAAATGACATAAATAATACATTGATATCTTGATTAAGATAATACATAAGACAATAGTTTCACAAACTCATTACTGAAAGGATTAGTTTCTTCAACATGTGATAAATAAATATCTAATTTTATTATTATTTTTAGCTTTTATCAATAATAATTATTTACAACACTTTTTTTATACTTATCACATGATAAAACCATCTTAATAACATGGGTATTGGAAACATAGGATTGGTGAAATCCTAGATGACCAGTATGTGATATCATAACAAATTCTATAATCGTTAGATCATAATCATATAGAAATAATTAATAATGAAAAATATAATCTATAAAATAATAGAAATAATTATATTATAACCATAATTAAAACAACTCAAATCAATATCACTTTTACCTAGGAATTAGAATATAAAAAAATAATCAAATAAGAAGTTCCATGGAATATTGGAATGATTATGAAAAAATAACAAACATAGGATTTCATATCGTTTTGAACCATGTTAATCACCAATTCCATCACTCCTAAATTTATGAGTAGAGATAAATTCTATAATACTCACCATTTGTGAACCTATCTATATGAATAAGCATTCACATAATAATTTCTTTCTCGTAAAATATAATACATGAAAAATGGATTAGAGGGATATATAGGTCTAACTAGTCGAATAATCTATACATTTATTTTCTCCATGAAAAAATAACCACATCATATATTAAAAAATATATTGAAATTGGGTTTCATGAAATATAAAAATCATAATATAAATATACCAATAAAAAAATTGGTTTCCCAAAACATCCAAAAATAATTATGATTTAAATATCATGATATCGAAAAATTAATCAAACAAAATAATACCATAATAAATTATGAACAAAATGTGGAACATGAAACAAAAATTTAATGGTGGTATATAATGATGAATATAATGAAAACCGAATAATGAACCGATATTTTTTGAAATATTTAGTATTCATCATTATAAAATTAATTGTTTTGAGTCTATTTTAATAAAGTATCCCAAATTTTAGAGAAAATGAAAAGATAACTATTCAAAGAAATGGAATTTGGAGAAACATTTTATACATATAAGAATAATAAAAAGTCATTTAATAGGTAATTTCCGAGAACAATAATGTTCTAATAGAAAATTATTAAAATATAAGTAAAGATGATTTAGTGACCATGTAAATTATTTATATAATAATTAATGGATTGAGGGAAAAATGTTAATATTGAAAAACATATTAAAAAGTTTTCAAAATAAAATATACTTGAAAAAGATAAAGGGTTGAAAAATTATAAGTGATAATTATTTGAAAATTTATACTCTTTAAACAAGTGTTAAAATGTTTTGAAAACTGGGTACTGATAATGAATTGAATAATTTTACATTTAAAAAAGAATCATCAATAATGCTTTAATGAAAAAGGTTTTTTCAAAAAGGGAATATGAAATTGATTTGATAACTTTTACTTATTAAAATTAATAATTACTAATGGAATAGTTTATAAGGGTTATCAAATTAAAACGTAGAGTTGATGATAACACATTTTCTTTTGGAAGTATGGAAAAAAATTAGCACATTTAAACAAAAATATTTAAATCCCACATTCTCAAATGAGTAATAAATATTTCAACTGAAAAGAGATGAATAATTGTGAAATTCATTTAAAGTAGTCCATTTCACCTTTCTAAAAATGTTTTTTAATATTTGAGAGGATTAAAATATAAAAATTTCATAAAGGATCCATTAGTAAGAAAGGGTTTTTATTTTGAACAATAGCACACATATATTTTAGAGATAATTTATTAACCATGTTTTATATTGATTAAAGAGGTTAATTCCTCATAAATTATGTTGAAATAAAAATATATCAACTTCATATGATATAATTGAATAATATTGAAATATTTTAATAAAATTATAGTTACTATGATCTGATTAATAGATTTAAGTCCTGAAAACCACTTATTACATTTCAAAAAATTTACTCAAAACCAATGATAAGTATAAAAAACATTTAATATCATGAAATATAAAATAATAATGATTAAAAATAAAAATATTTATTTATATAGACAACTGAGATTAAAAAATTTTGTTTAAAATAATGATGTCTCAAGGGATTCAAATTTGATACAATGAAACCCTTACAACGTTAGAAGTGAATTGATCAAAAAAATTAATGATATAAAATCAAATAAAAATTAAAATCTCATTATCATGTTTGATTTATGATTAAATAACTTGTTTTGGAATAATAAAATAAACATAAATGATAAATGTTTTCAAAACATTAAATCATTTCTCAATTAATGTAATCATGAGAATATCCCTTAACATGATTCCATGATTAGAGGATTATATTATAAACCCCAATAAGACAAAAATAGATTAAATAATAAACTATAACACAAACATACTCATAAATATCACCCTTTTAAAATCTCTATTATATTTCTGTATCACGTTTACAATAATTAGTTATAACATGTTTGTCCATCATGTGTTTTGAACTTTATCTATTTTTCACATGTTTAATAATTTCTATATCATTACCCATAAATTGATACCAATTAAAATATTGATATATAATTTATAATGTTTTAGTATATAACTTATATTTATTTAAAATATTTTTATTTCAAAATATATATTTTTGTTAATGTTATGTGAAAACTAAATTGATTAGGACTTATTTCAATAATTTTATCAAATGAAATTTGTTATATAATAATATGTTAAATAATTTAATATAACATTTACATAAAATTATAAAAATTATTATTTAAATAATATATTATAGTAATACTATTTTTCATCTTCCCATTGACATCCACATTTTTTTATGAAATATTTTCTCATATAGGTTTTTAAACTAACTTATGCATGAAGATTCTTTAACTCAATCAGAGAGTTCAATTAAAAAGGTTCTTCTATAAAGATGGCATCAATATTTGATACTTCTAATGTTTTTATTTTGGTTTTTTAATGATATATATTTATATATAAATAATTTTATTGTATTTATGAAATTTTAAAAGAAAAATGTTAATTGTTTCATCGTGTGGGCAGTAATCCACATGTACACCTGATTTTAATTCATCATTATAAAAAAGTGAGAAGGGGTGAAAGTGGAAATTAAATTGAAATATCATTATCATAATTATATGAGATATATAATATCTAATCTTAATTACCACCATTATGAAAATCTTTAAAAATTTGAAATGACAAACAAAAAAACATTATTTCATGAAGGTGGTAGACTGTAAATGCACAAATGAGGTTCTTTGGATTTTATTTTCAATAAAAATGAATATATATAAGGGTTTTACCAATAATATAACAATATATAAATATAGTAAATAAAATAAATACATCATATTATTATTTTGAAAATATATTTGAATAGAAATATTATAAAGAAGACCATAACAGGAGATAACACTTTTATTATAGACTTGATTTTTCCCTTGGATATTCCCTTAAAAATGATGGCCTTAAGACAAAAATGGGTGAACTGGGAATTATTTTCATTGGAAACAGTTATAATTAGAGTAATAGGGAATCTTTTAATTGAGTAATTTAAGGTATTAGTTTAACTTCAAAGGGTCATACTACAATTTTTTCTAAATGGATACAACGTGATAATTCAGAAAACATCATCATATTTCAATAATTTTATGATTCCATTCAAATGTCAGTGGCCCTAAATAATCAAAACTATTAAGCAAGGTATTCAATTTTGGTTCATAGTTTCATAACCTTGTGTTCTAATATATGTTTTACAAATTTTAAAGAAATTATACACTAATTTTTATATATTTTACATGTGCATCCATAAAATAGGTAACTTGTTTTATACTATGTGATTTTATGTTTTATTATCCAGAAAAAATTACACATATAAAAAATTTGTTTCACGATGGAATTAAATTTTAAATGTACTTAGTGTAATATTATTTTAGAAAATTATAAACTTAATTTTATGACTAATATATATAATGTATAAAAAACATTTTAGTAGAAACATATATTTTGACCATTATTAATTATTAATATATTTTTGTTATGATTACCAATTAATTGAGTATTATTAAATATAGTTTCATGTTTTTAGATATTATTATAATATTTTAAAAAAATAAAATAAATTTATTTTATATAATCATCTTATTATTAATAAAATAACAATTTTTAAAATAATTTTCCCACCTTTATCATGGTTATTTGAATCAATCATATCAATATAAATTTTAAACATTAAAAATAATGTGACCATATTAAATAGTATGATAATTAATATCTAAAATATAATAATAAATTTATCGTATTAATTTTCTATGTATTGGGAAAAAATATTAAAATTAGTTCATCTTAAATGAAAAAACTATATTTTTAAAAAAATTATCTTCATAAAAAAATTTCTGAAAAGGAAAAATTATCATTGAGAGATATTCTATTTAATTATAAATTGTAATTATTATTAAAAAATTATTTATTGAATAATAAATTAAATATGAAACATCAATATATCATGTCATAATAAATTATGGAAAATATCCAAAATCATTTCTATTAAAAAGGATATAATCATTAAAAATGGTGACCATGGTAATATAAATATATTATATTATTTTGAAAATATATTTCATACAATATGATATATAATTTAATAGTATAATGGCTTAAATACAATTAATGTATTCATGATATGAAATAGTTCAAAAAAGTAATGTGATTAATAAAATCATGATTCTCAATATTTATATCAAAATTATTTATATTAAAAAAATTGAATATAAATCATATGTTAATTTTTTTGTGAGGAATAGAGAAAGTAATTTTATTTTTTCAAATTTAAATTATTTTTTTGAAATATATATATTTTAAAAATATGTTAACATAAAAAATTATATTATTGAAAATAATTATTTTCATATTAATTAATATTAAATACATACCATTTAAAGGTAATAACTGTTAGGGGATTACCATCTTAGAGTGTTATATTTTTATTAATCATTTCTTATTAATGTGTTTTGGTTTTTTATGTTTGTTGTAGCATTTGTAAAATGTTAGGGAATAATGATTGAATTATGAAGGATCCAAAATCTAAAGTATTTATTTTCAACCACCATAAAAAATTGTATCCTATAAATTTAGTTAATACATAATTATAATTACATATAAGTTTATCTATTTAATATTACTAAAGATTTAATTTTCTAGAGGGTAATCAATGATGTATATTTACATAAAATATCTATAATCCTAGTATCATGTTTATTGCAAACCATTTTAATTGAATTCCATTCTTGGTAGGGTCTTATGACTACTTTTAATTTTCTATGAGTAAAGAGATCAAAACTATAGTGTTAATGTTTCATAAATTTAAATGATACCCTTTTTTCATAAATTTCCAGAGCTACATGTATATTAAAATGGATTTTTTAGTGGAACACTTTTTAAAAATGATGAATTACATGATGAATTTCTCTCCTCCTAATATAGATCATTGAGATTAACAATAAAACCCACTAGACCATTCCATGGTGGATATCAGTAATAAATCCGTATGCGCACACTCCATCCTATATCTCTCTTTTTTTCAAAAATCAAAAGATAACCACGCATCCCTTCTCCTACCAGTTCCACCTCTCCAGGCACTTCAAATTCAATTAAACCCTCTTTACGAAAGTATATTAGAGGATGGATGCCTAGACACATCTTCTCTAGGTGTAATATTATATGTCCAATTAGGTATACCAATGTACCAAACTATTTATCAAACAAGGCCAATGTGTTCACATGTTCTTTCACATTGAAAACATTTATCAAACATATCATCACTAAAAATTAGTTTTTGGCCTCCCAATTTTTTCTTAACCGTCATGTATTATATCTGTATTGGTTGAGGTAGTTTTTTATTATACATCACCCATTAGAATTGTGATTTTATTTTTTATATAAGCATCGTGGAATACATGTGATGTGATGAATCGATATATGACAACATAGATTATATGTTGTTGACAAATTTAATTATAATAATGCTATGATCTCTGTAAAAAAGATTTGGTTATTTTCTCTGAACCCGACTATTTTTCTAATAAGGATGATGTTGTGGGTAATCGAATCATATACCTTGAAAATGAAGAAAGTGTTGATAATTTTACTCAATCATGTCAAATTTGTCTAATGGAAACTTATTAATATATATATATATATAGTCAAAAAATAGATTTATAAAACTATTTATCTTCAACAAGATATTTTATTTGATAAATAATCTACATTTTGGTCTAAGTATATTATACATTATGAAGTATCGAGTGGATAAAATAAGAATACCATATCCACAATTTTAATGTGGAGGATTTAGTTTCTTCAATCCACCTCATGTGAAGTTGTTGAATATGATTGGTTTTATCCAGTAGTTGCGGCCTCTGTTCAGTAAAATCGATCTCAAATTCCTATTATTTAAGAAATTTACTTCAGTAATGTCCAAAAAGTACATAGTTAAGGCATTGTAATTTTAGTGGTGACTTTGGATTCACATTTTCTACACCCATTAAACTATATTCCCACTTTAAATTTCTATTATTATTTGATTCTCAAAGATCACATCTTCCACATGTAATGAAACTTCTAAAAAACTTATATAAATATTCATGGTAGTTTCATAAAATATTTTTAAATATACTAATTTAATTATTTTTTTAATTATTATCTTCATAAACTGATCCTTAATGATACTCTAATACTATCTTCTTTGGTTATTAGTATATTTCACATATTCCATTTTATATGAATATTCCATGATATATAGCTTGGAAAAATCTCATGGTTTCTCATTTATTATCTAATTATGATGATTTTCCCATGATAATGTTTTCCCATTATACTTCATACCCATGGATCATTCTAGTCCTAGACATTACCAATTCCAAAATGGATGATATAAATGAAAATAATAATCTGGAATGAATTATCGTAAAAAATGAATTTATCCTAAAAACATCATTTTTTAAACATTTTAATGTTGTCCTATAGTCCCTTCAGTTCAACCCATGTAAATCTTATATTGATATGGGTTATTTTATGTTTTATTTATTATTTTTTTCATCATTATTTCACTATGTAACTACTAAATCAATCCTTTATATTAGTTCATATTGAGCATATGATAAATAAATTCAAATCCCTAAAAAGTTTCTATTTAGGTGTTTGTATTAGGTCCACTAATATGGAATTAATGTGATGATCGATTTAATGAAAAAAAAAACCTTATCATATGGATTACCCCTAGGATGCATGATTTTACAGCCCAATCAACATATTATTATCCCAAAAGGTATTTCTATCATTGAAATCACATACACAATACAATAATATTTCAGGATATTATCATATACATAGAATCAACTCCTCTACTATTAGAAGGGTTATATATCCCTAACACAATATATAAGATTAAAAATATTGAAATATATATATACTAATATCCAAAATAATTAAACACTTGTATAATACCAACTGAATAGAAAAAATCAAAAAAAGAGACACAAATAACTCATTAATATCATAATTTTCAAAATAAATCTCACAATGGTGTCAAAACCCAAAGGCTGTAAAATTTATCATCATAGAGATTAGGTCTAAAAACAATTTATTTTAATAATGTTGGTAAAATATCTTTATAATAATGATTCTCTTGATCTTTTCAATCATTATCACAGGATACAATCATCTTTATAACCTATGGTTTTGTAACAAAAAATGGGTGAACTCAAATGATCGGTAAGGGATAACATAGAAATTCCATAATTATTATATCAGAATCATATTTAAATGAGTGAATAATTAAAGATATCTAAATTATATGAACATAAATAATGTATTTTAATTACTAATACTAACAACCAAAAAGAATATTTATTTTAGTAAGGAATTATAAAAATAATACGAATAATATTATAGTATATAAGGAAAATAGAATTCACTGTGGAAAAATAATAAACATAGTCTTGTTATATTTGATGATGTATATACCAAAAACCCATTCAACCCTAAAAATTTTATTAGATATAAATTCCACCACAACCACCCATTATGATCCAAGATACTTTTAATCTCATTCAAATAATAATTCCATCAATGAGATATAATCCTTTGTTAACTTATTTGGAAAGAGATATAAGTATGAATCATATCATAATCCATACATTTATATTATACACAAAAAAATCGTCATAACAAAAAAATAATGCATATATAGAAAATAGGTTTCATGAAACATTCAAATAATCATGTAAAGAACCCATGACATAATATGTGTTTAATAAAAAACATAATTACATCCTTAATAAAATTACGTGATACAGAAAACATGATCATAAATAATAATCCCTATGTATAATAATAATATAGGTTGAAACATGAAACAAAAATCCAATTGAAGAACATAATATTTATGGTAATAAAAACCAAATAACAAAAAATTAATTTTTTATAGAATATCTAATAATATTTAAAAAGTTAATGGTTCGAATAAATCTAATTAAATGATATTTTTTATGAAAATTGATAATAAAATCATTCTTTTTGATGAAATTTAATTACAAAACACTTTAAATAAATTATTAAACTCAGATCATCTTTAGAAAGGGAATGTCTTATTAAAATGATGTTCAGAAAATTAAGAATACAACTCAATGAATGGAGTTTGAGTTACCATGTCTTTTACAGATATCAGAAGTCATGTATCAAGGGAAAGAGAGAATATTGTATTACATTATTATAAAGAGTTAAAAAACATCCTATAAATGCATAATTAAATATGTCCATCTAGAAGCTAATTTTCTGTCCATTTATAAAAAATAAATGAAAACGTAAAGTAGAGATAGACGTGGTTAAATAATGTGACTTTCCCTCATCCGTCAAGCAAAGAGTTGCATGTCATAATTTGAAACGTCATTCCCATAATCAGAATCATCAGCGAATTTCCACTCAGAATAGTACTTCCCTTGATTGAGGATCTTAAGAATATCAGAATTGAACTTTCCTAATATCTTAGAAAAATGGGGATGTGATAATAAAAATGGGAAGTGATAGTAAATTGAAAACATTTTCTTTCAATAAGAATATTTAATAATGGGAACCTGAAATATACATATTTTTTATAAATGGGTCACTAAATATATTTTCAATAAACTTTTCTTGTTTAAAATAAAAATTATTTATTGATATATATATATATATATTCCATCATATAAAAAATTTAAGAGGTTTCTATAATAGTTTATTTTAGAACGGTGAAAAATATTCTAATCACATTGAAATAACCATATTAAAAACCAAAATCAATAAATCATTATTATGTTTTCATATTTAAAACATATAATCATTTTTGAAAATAATAAAGAAAATTTCTATATTATCATTCAAAAATATTATGATTAAATTTGATGGAATGAAAAAATTTCCCTGGAAAAAGAGAACCATATGTAAGAATAATAATTATTCTATCCAAGGATAAACATTTATTTTGAAAAATAATTAATAAAAGAATTTTATATTGAAAAATAGAATAAATCTCCCTATAAAATTATGTTTTAATACACTATAATGTCAAAACATGTTATAATAGAAAAATTTGGATATATTATAGTCAAATAAGAATGATTATGACTCGATGAATAAATTTTAGTCATAAAAAACACATATCGTGTTTACCATTTGAATCAAACCCCAAGAGTGGTAGACTATTAAATTAAATATTTATTATGATGAAATATAAGAGAATCATGATAAAAAATACAATGGTGAGTTATTTACAACATTTAAATTGAAGTTTTTGAATATCTTAAACATGCCTCAAGGGAACCAAATTTGAGACAAAGAATCCCTTAAAATAAGAGAAGTTCGTTGATTCAAACAAAATTTAGGAGATATTGATAATTAAATAGTTATATCTCATGATCAAGAGTGATTAATGATTAATTAACTCATTTTTTTATATTTATACCACATAAATTGGATATATTTGACAAACATGAACTCTTGCTTCAACAAAAGTAAACTTAGGAAAACAATCCCTTCGCTTTCTTAATTTATTAATTAGTGAAACAAAAAAATCATATGAAATATTCATATATAACATAATAAATTATTTTGTAAACATACTCATGTATTTAATAATTCATAATCTATATTATAACTTTTTATGACGAGTATATTTAATAGATTTATTTTATTATGACCATCCACATTTCATTATTTTTTCCATGTTTAATAGTATTGATATCATTTCCCAAAATTTAAAAAAAAAATCACGTTTGATATATAAAAAAATATTATTTTTCATATAAATAACATTGATTAAAATGTACAAAATCTATCCCACTTTGAAATTTTCTCTTTTATGTGAAAACATAATTGGTAACATCTTATTTTTGTAATTTTATCAATTGAAAATGGTAAATTAATAATAATTAAAATACATAATATAATATTTATTGAATAAGATTTTAATAATTAGAAAAATAATTTATTATAATAATATTATTTTTTATTGGTCTGTATTTATCCATAATTATGTTTTCAATAATTACTCATGTAGTTGTTTAAAATGACCAAAACATGAACAAATTTTAACTAGATTGTCATGTGTGGTCAATGAGGTGTCTTTTTTAACATAACTAATACATCTCCAATGCATAAAAAATGCGCTATAATTCATAACTAATTTTCAAAATTGTATTAATAGTTTTAGTAGTTAATAATGAAAACTAGTTAAAAATATGTTAAAATTGCAACTTTAGTGATAGATAATAATGAAATGAAATGAAAAATCAGAACATGATTCATAGATTATATATAGAAAGGAAGGAAAAGGAAGAAAACATGATGTAAAAAGGTACATGAAGACATGATGTATCATAAAGTATATATTCAAAATAATGAAACTTCATTTTCACCTTGGAGAAATCAAAAAACATGATGTAACAAACATTTTTAATAAGAAATAGTAAAAATTAACATTGAATCATGAAAATTTAAATTATGATAGTAATATATTATAGATTTTTTAAATCATAGGACACCTAAGAACATGTCTATAAATAAGTATTTCTTTTAAAAAAAATTGGTGACAATTGTATCAATAGATACTGTTTGTAGAGTTTGTGTGGTTAATTTCATAGTCACATAGTATGAGTGAAATCCCTATTATTAATAGAATAATAGAAGTGCCCTACATCATTCATGCAATGCTTCCATCCTCATTTATCTGTAGAAAGGATAAATTTCTCCTCACATCCTAATGAATGTAATTTCTAAAAGATAATGATTGTAAAGTGGTTTCCCACAATGCTCACATTTTTGCTACAATGCAAACAACATTGTTGCAATTATCACATCCTCATGATTATAAACTGGTTTTCTTCCATAGTTCAATTTAAATCAGAAAAAAATGAAATATTAAAATCTAGTCACTATACATTAATTTATCAGTAAAAAGGATAAAAATTTGTCTTATATGTGATTTTATAGGTTTTATGTATACTTTAATAAAAGTATAGTTAAAATTAGAAGTATAAATGTAAAAGATAATTTGAAAATAATAGAGTCAATTATTGTTTTCCGTACCTTGCGATCTCAGCCTCACATTTCAGTCAATTTTGTCAGTTTTTTTGTTTATCTTTTACTTCAAATGGGGATACACATCATTGACTTGGCTTGTCATTGATGTAGTGTCTATAGAGTTTTTAACATTTAGTTGGATGGTTTCATCAACATCAAACTCACTCAACAGATTTTTATACATCAACAAATGACTTCAATCAATTAGTAGAAAAAAATAGTGTTAAATTTAATCATTAAAGCAGTAATTTGATGTTTTCCAATTAGAAATGAGAAGAACAAATGCATTTTGTTTTGATGATATTGTCAATGTAAATGAAATTGGAAAAAATCAGTAATTTCTAGTCCAATGATGTCATGAAAATAAAATACAATGAACATAAATATCTTAATACCTGAGTGGGTGGAAAATTTGTAGTTATTGTAAAAAATCTGTTGTCATTGTTGCAGCTGAATCCTAAAAATCCAGTGCTTTTATTTTCCTATAGCATAGTTGTAAAATGAATAATCACTTAACTATTATTGAATAAGATACACTATAATAAAGGACACACTACTGATGAAGATACAAAATATACTCAATTGGCATCATAGAAATTTTCGATTCCAACTAGTGATTTGTTTAGTTAAAGAAAAAAATCTTATTTTATCATGTGTATAGTTAAATATGATTCAAAACCCTCCAACATGTAATATTGGAAATATAATGTGTAAATATAAAATATGATTTCTTAAAAAACTTCAAATATGATACACTTTAATTGGATAAATATAGGTATATAGGAATATGAAATATTGGAAATATCATGTGTATAGGTTTTTAAAATATTGGAAATATCATGTGAACTAGATTTTAAAATATGCTTCAAAAACCTCAAATATGAAGTCTTCCTCTTCTATCATGTGTACAGTGAAATCTACATAAAAAACCTCTAATAATATGCACTTTAATTGGGATAAATATTGGTATACAAAAAATAAATATGTACTCAGTGTTGTTGGCTTTGACTACAAGAGTTTTGCAATTGAAATCTGCTTCAAAACCACTAGATCCCTGCATGAAAAGAGGTAGGAAGACATCAATGCTTTTTGAACACATATAGAACAAGTATTTTCTTATAGTAAACTCATAGTCAAAGAAAAGGTAGATGAGAATATGATCACCCCCAATATTACTATTTAGTAGATAGAGATAATCAAGGGAATCTACTGGTACCTCTAACTCCCTAATGAATGAAACAATAATAAAATGATGGCTCAAAACTATATTGATATGTATAATTGACATTATTAAAAATACACATATCATGCCTAAAATTATCCACAGCATTACCTGATTATTTCTTTTCCTAGTATGCATCATCATATGGTCCCAGAAGATGGCACCATGAGTATGGAATAGGCCACCTTTACCTTGTAGTGTGATTTCTCTAAAACAATATCTAGCAATAGTGAAATAAAAAGTGATGAAAACTAAAACAGAAGAGATTGGTTTTAATAATCAATACACGAAAAGATAAAATGATAAATATTAATAAAAATTGATAAAAAATCGATCAATAATTCAAGAAAAAAATATTGAGGCTTCTATTTTTATCATTCATTGAATGTCGTTTGAAGTTGTCGAATGAACAAATTACGATGTCACATTGTACTAAATCCTAAACATCAAAATATTCCACCACATTTTCATGCATACACAATAATGTTAAAAAAATAAGAAGAAATATTAATGAATATTGAAATATGAAAATCTAAATTTTTAATATTAACATAAAAGAGATGGGTCAAAACCAAGATAAGATAATATAATTTTTATTAACATATCATTTTTCAAATAATGTTAACAATAGGAAACCTTGCACACTGAAAATATATTTTTAAAATTGATAATTTACGCGCAGCTAAAAACAACCAAAACAATTAATACTAAGAGGGGATGTATTTTTGTTGAATAGCATCAATACATTACTGTACTCAAGATTGATCTTATTCTTGAGCTCAATACACAACTCAAACCAAGTCGATTAATGGATTTTAAAATTACAATTTGACTTGATATATAAATTGATCAAATCAAACCCTCCCAACTAAGAAACACTAAAGTAGTTGAAATTAAAAACTGAAAACATATAAAAGGATAGTATAAATATTTGAGAATAATATATATATATTATATATAATTTATATATTAAAATATCAATTTTTTTATTAATCTCATGAACTATTTGATTAATTCACAATGTTATATCTAAACATAAATTAATTTATTCTAAATTTTATAATATACTAAAAAACTAAAATAATATTAAAAAGCATTAACATCACAAAAAATGAATCTATCATTATTTTTCATAAAATCAATACCATCTGAGATCTCTCAAACAATAATATCATGCATTTAACTTATGACACTCATCGAGAAAACCCACCATAGAAAAAGACACTAAAAACCAATTTAAACAAAAAACCACTCCTCTAAAATAAAGATAAATCATTCATATAGTAAAAATCATTAAGTATAAAGACATACAAAATATTATTGGTAGAAGAAAAAAATAAACTAAAACATGATCTAATGCTCTAAAAGATACTAATTATTGAAATAAAATAGAATAAAATGATCCACTGATCCAACAAAATTCATGTCATATTTAGTTGAACTAATATAACTATTAATTGTTCAGAAATACATGGTATGATTCTCTAAAAATGATACATTGATCAAATAAAACAAATTATCCACTACTCAAACAAATCACATGATCTACTACCCAAATAAAATTCATGACTACAGCTCAAATAAAAAACTTGTTCCACTGCTCTAAAAAATAATTTAGTACTGAAACAATATACATGTAAAAAATAATCCACTACTCTAAAACATGTCAATTCATATTTAGTATAAGTAGAGATACCTACTCACATTTGTATGTTAAATTATTTATGACCAATATGAAAACATTTCAAGATAATAATTTTTTTTCCGTACCTATATCTTTAGTTGTTAGAATGAGTTATAGTGGTAAAATAAGAGGTAATAAGCAGGAGTTGGCCACCTACACATTAATCAAACATGTTTACCTACTAATACATTAATGTTTAAAAATAAGAATATATACTAATAAAGATTTCATTTTCCATATTAAGTAGTCAAAAATCATATCCTATATGGATTCATTTAGTACATTATAATTCAGAATAGTAAACTATCCATATCAACATACTATGGAGATCATAAGTAATCTAGAAAAACTTGCATAAGCAATATAGAAAAAATTATAAATGATAAACTAAATTGAAACTTATCTTCTATCATATTGAGACGGAGGGTTGTTAAAGATTATATTTACCATATCAAGTTTCATGTTGTGTTCCTGGGAGAGAAAGTGTCATGGTACCACCATGTTAGAAAAATCCCTCCAGTAGTTGGGTGAGCAGTTACTACAGTGGAGCCCATATCATGGATGGGTTCACGGTGTTTTAGAAGAATTTAATTAAAAATATATGTGAGGAAAAATACTTTGAAATAAGTTTTACATAATAATAGGTAAACTGAATGGAGTAGCTTACCAAACCCAAGATTGTAGATATCGGAAGACGTGAAGATGGAGTGTCGAGAAGCAGCGTTGGACGTAGATTTTGGAGGCTGATCCTGGTGAAATCGTCAGACGAGGAGGAATGGAAAATGGGGGAGGTTTCCAAACTGGTGATTCAGAATAGGTAACTCACAACAGGGAGTAGATTGATAGTGGTGAAGATGGAGTAGTGAATTCATGATATGGTGGAGATAGGAAGAGGGGAAGATGGAGTAGTGAGATGCAGTGAAAACTGTAGATTTCAGAGGCCGATTCCCATGAAATCGTTTGATGATGAGGAAGGAAGATAAACAAAGGTTTTGAAACCATAGAAATTGAAGATTAATGTCATAA
Source organism: Viscum album (assembly GCA_963277665.1). NCBI lineage: Eukaryota > Viridiplantae > Streptophyta > Magnoliopsida > Santalales > Viscaceae > Viscum > Viscum album. Next base: position 1,211,131,597 of record OY728143.1, on the reverse strand, counting down.
TGGGGAGAGTGGGTAAGGCTAAGAAATAAGTGTACATGGTTAAGGGATAGTGGAGACTGTTGATATGGGAGTGACATGTTGCGGAAAAATGCTATCTTTAGTAAATATATAGATATCATCATAAAAGACTGATAATAATTATATATTTACTTTTTAAGGATTCTTAACTAGATTAAATAATATAAATAAAATGTATTAATGTATAAAAAGGAAAAAAATTATCATGGAGGTTGTAATCAACACATACATATGATTATTTTTTACATTTATCAATTCAATAGATGTGGCAAAGGTGGATATAAAATTGAAATATAACAATAAAAATAATATAATATGTATAATATGTATTCATCACTACCACCATTAATTATATAAATTTATATAATTAATGATTAATAATGAAATCTCTTCATAGATGTGGCAGTATGCATAATGCACTTACGATATTCATTTGTCTTTTTTAGTTTATGAAATATCATAAATAGTGGTTGATACAACAATATATCAAATTAAAAGTATAAAATGATAATAAATTAATAATATTATTATGGTAATATGTTATTTGGGAGATTAATACTAAGAAGAAATCATTAATAGGAGACAAAAAATATGTTAGAGTAATGATTTTTTACCTTAGAAGTTCCCTTGAAATAAAAGAGATTAGGATAATTAGTTGGTACCATGGGGATTATTTTTACATTATATGGTTATAAGGAGAGTAAAACATACATATTTACATGGATTGATTCTATGTATTTTTATATATATGATTTAATGTAGTGGTATCCTTTTATAAAGGTAGAAAACAATCACTTTTTGAGGAACTCATCATTTTTGAATAATCCCACAACACAATTACAAGGAAAACATCTCCAATTTATTGAATTTACTGAATGTGGGTTGAATTTATGTTTATAATTGAATAACCATATAAAAAATATTATATATATATATATATATTATAAGTAATTTATTGTGTTTTATTTTATTAATTTAAACTGAGTAACATTTTCTTAATTATATGTTTTTGTGTTTTATTAAAAAAATACACAACGAGTATAATTTTTTTTGGGTATTATAGAAGTACTTTTAACACATATTTAATCCAACTAATATTCTAGACATTATAAAATTACATTCAAATTACAATATATAATGTGTAAAAAAAATTATTATAAAAGGATATTTTGACCATTATATATTATTAATAGTATTTAGTATTGATCACTCATTAAATGAGTTTTAACATATTTATTTATTTGTGTATAAATAAATGTTTATTTATTATTTAATGTATTTATTTTTAATTTATTTGATATAAATTTATTTTTTTTAACAAAAATAATAATTTTAAAAATAATTGTTTCACTATTTTCTTAGTGAATATAATTAATCCAAATATTTTTTTATATTGGGGCTGAATCCTCATTTTATTATTAAAGAAAAGACATCTTTTTGTCTGTGTAGAGGGAGACCCGTTACATAGGCCGAAGGCCTAAGGCCAAGTGTCCTGAATACAAGGCTTGGAAGGCCATTTTTTCCAAAGGGCCCTTTGGTGAATAGTACTGTTATAATACCCAGACTGATATAGTAATGTCACCACTATAGTTCCTACTATTATTCCTTCATCGCTGTAGTGTCACCTTTGCTACAGCTCCACCACTATTACATTACTACTACAGTGCCCTGGTACAGTAATGCTACAGAACCCTGGAATTCATCCATGCTTGGATTCAATCCTGTGTCTTGAAAATTGATCTATAAAATATTTGAATCACTTTATTAAAATAATTGTATACGTATTTGAAAATTGATTTTAATGTTATTCTATTTTACGACTAATGATAAAAATATTTTAGAAAAGTATATTTTTCTATAAAATTGTTTATGATTTTGATAGGAATACAAATTCCATTTAATAAAATAAATTTTAAATAATTCTTATTAATCAAAAAAAATTATCAGTAAATAAAATAAATCAAAAACTTCATTTCATGATGTTATAATTAATTAATCAATGTTTTTTATTAATTTTTTATATAAATTTTCATAATGATAAGAATTTGTTGCTAAATTTAACATAGTATTTTAAAAACTATTTATAACAATTTATAATATATAATTTAATTGGAAACATTTAAGAAATAAGTTATTTTATTCTTATAATTTTATTTCTAAAAGTTCTGTGACTAATAAAATCAGAATTTTCCCTATTTCATCTGAAAATAATTATATTCTAATAATATAAAAAAAATCAAATTATCATTTTGTTATAAGGAAATAAAAAATGAATTTTACGTTATTTAATTTGAATTCTAAAATTATTATATTTATCTATTTGAAATTGAATAATAAAAATACAAATTAGAGTTTATTAAAAGTAATATTAACATTTTTAACACTCAATTATAATTTACCTTAAATAGGTAATAATCAATCATGGTTTTCCATATTAGTGTATATTATATATTTATAATTAATGTATTTATATAGTGTAATTGTTAGTTTATTCTGGGTATAACATGTGACACATCTTATAGAACACAGAAAGAATTTTAGAGAATACAAAATTTCAAGAAATTACATCAAACATCCTTACAAACAAGGGATTTCATGACCTCGATACTTTATTACTTATCATCCATAAGATATATTGTAGGATATTCAACTAAAAAAATAACCTACCTCTGTGATTGTTTTTCACTAAATAACTTTGTTCTACATCTAATGACCCAATATGTTTCCAATATGACACAATGAACATGTAGTTATTAATCTATAATAAACAAAACCCATAATCACATCCACCATTTTAGCATCAATCCGAGGTCGTCCGCTATTAATTTGACCGTTTGACGTCCGTTTTGGCCGTTTATGACACCAGAACTGCGTTGTTGGTCATCGCGCGCACACGGCACATCCGATTGATGTGCCGTCTACTCGACCACTTCATAAATCACTCACCCGTATTTGTCGTCTGATTTCAGGCCATTCTGAAATCGTTCGGCCCATTTGGACCCCCCTCACGCGTGTTTACGAAGCGCGCGCATCACTTAAAACACGAATATTGAGCCGTACCGCGCAAACCGCACGTCCGATTGACGTGCCGTCTGCATTTACACGTCACGAATAATAATTAGAATGTTTCTCGGTGGTTTCAGCTCAATCTGAGGTCGTCCGCTATGAATTTGACCATTGGACGCCCGTTTTGGCCGTTTATGACACCAGAACTGCGTTGTCGGTCACCGCGGGCACACGGCACGTCCGATTGACGTGCTGTCTACTCGGACACTTCAGAAATCACTCACCCGTATTTTTCGTCTGATTTCATGTCATTCCGACTTCGTTCGTCTCGTTTGGACCCACCTCACGCGCGTTTACGAAGCGCGCGCATCACTTAAAACACGAATATTGAGTCGTACCGCTCAAACCGCACGTCTGATTGTCGTGCCGTATGCGCATACACGTCACGAATAATAATTAGAATGTTTCACGGTGGTTTAATCTCAATCCGGAGACGCGGTGTGGCCAGCACCACTCAAAGTGTCCGTCTTTTGTTTCAAAAGGACATCATTTTAAGTGAAAAGCATCAACTGGCATACGGAAAAACGACCAAACGCATTCCCAATCTGTTGATAATTTATCCCAACAATCCATGGGTCAATGTGACGTGTACGAGCCAACCCGGGATGAATCCGAGTCACGGTGTGGCCGGCATAAGTCTAAGTGGCTCTCTTTTGTTTAAAATGAACACCATTTTAAGTACATACGGAAAAACGACCAAACGGATTCGGTTTCCGTTGAAACTTTGGGAGAATGATCCATGGGTCATATGTGACATGTACGAATCAACCCTGCCACAATCGGAGATGCAGTGTGGCCGAAACCACTCAAAGTGTCGGTCTTTTGTTTCAAAAAGACATCATTTTAAGTGAAAATCATCAAGTGACATACGAAAAACTGACCAAAGGCATTCGGACTGTGTCGATACTTTAGCACAAGGATCCATGGGTCATATGTGACGTGTACGAGTCAATACTGCCTCAATCCGGGGAGTGGTGTGGCCGACACCGTTCTAACTTTGTATCTTTTGTTTAAAATGGACAGGATTATAAGTGAAAAGAACAACTGGCATACGCAAAACCGACAAAACGCATTCCGAATCTGTTGATAATTTATCACAACGATCCATCAGTCGTATGTGACATGTATGAGCCCACTCGGGCTCAATCCGAGTCGCGGTGTGGCCGGGATCAGTCTAAGTGGCTCTCTTTGGATTAAAATGGACATCATTTTAAGTACATACGGAAAACCGACCAAACGCATTCGGTTTCCGTTGAAACTTTAGGAGAACGATCCATGGGTCATATGTGAGGTGTAAGAATCATCCCCGCCTCAATACGAGGCGCGGTGTGGCCAACACCGCTCTAACTATGTCAGTTTTGTATAAAATGGGTAGGATTATAAGTGAAAAGAACTGGCATACGCAAAACCGACCAAACGCATTCGGTTTCCATTGAAACATTAGGAGAACGATCCATGGGTCATATGTGACGTGTACCAATCATCCCCACCTCAATCGGATTCCACATATAATTGTCATCTAAATTTTAAATTGAATTATATATGAATTATGTATGTTTATGAATTGTAATTTAATTATGGATGTGTATAGTTTCAGGATCCATTATATGTTAAATGTGTATGAATTTGTTCGTAATTGTATATGTATGTTTTATTTTATTACAGGTACAATAGTTGGATCTAAAATGAGGTGAAAATGAGGCCTGATGAGATGAGAGGTGCCTGATGTACAGGGGAGAGGGTCTGTGCAAATTGCAGGCTGCTGCAATTTGCAGCATAGGGTATGCCAACGGTTTTAAACCGTTGGCATATAATCCTAAATAAGTTTTTACCAACGGTTCATTGAACCGTTGGTAAATATCTCTTTTCCCAACGGTTTAGAACCGTTGGGAAAGAGTTCACCTATGGAAAACTATCCCAACAGTTTTAAAGAACCGTTGGGATAGTTAAGGTATATTTGGTTTTCCCAACGGTTTGGGAGAAACTGTTGGGAAAAACTATCCCAACGGTTCACCAAACCGTTGGGATAGAGTGCCTTCTCTCAGCCTACCCCAACGGTTTCCAGTAAACCATTGGGAAAGGTTTTCCCCATGGCTTGCTTCCCTACGGTTGGGAGAACCATTGGTATATCATATACCAACGGTTTGAGGGGCTTTCCCAACGGTTGTGAACCGTTGGGAAATAGTGTATTTCCAGTAGTGCATAAATGAGATCCTATAACTTGATACCCACCTACATATCACTTGATTTCATCACCCAAAACATGGTACACCCCACATAATGAGTTATATTATAACTTGAAATTTTAATGAGAATCTTTTTTCACTAATTAAATAGCCTATTGAAGCATGATCCCTTTGTTTCAAAGACACACTTGGTACAGTTTCGAACTCACTATACCTGAACACACATGAAATTATTAGCCGTGATTTTTTATTCTAATCTGAACCTATTGGATCCCAATTAAATAATATAAAAACTGATAATGTATCGTATTACTTGAAAATCACCAAGTGTAATACATAAAAAATGGTTTTATGAAATATTTTGTACATGAAATGGCTTATAACTACTAATATCCAAATGAAATCAAAAATGATATTCATAACTCCTCTTGATGACTTCTCCTAAAAATGTTCGACTTTCTCAATCTTCGTTCCACCAAACACCCAATCATGATTTCATTAATCCCCAAGTAATGTTATGATTTTCCAAGAGTTATCACCAAATACCAAACTCAATATTAACTGAAATCCCCTAGAATAACCATAAACATTATAATCCTATCATTATGCCAAACCACAATCCTAGACACAAGATAGATCTGATCTTGTGTATATTCTATAAAACTTACAATGGTCATGCACTAATGCCCATGATACATTAGATTATTATTCTAAAAATATACATGGAATTCACCTTGCTATCCATTATTTCATAGATGAATTTATTGACTACTGTATGAAGTCCAAAACAACAATCCAATGTTCATTCACCTACTCCTATGAATATTCTAATGAAATAGACACCTATTAATGATGGACATTCTTCTCCGCATCGATTGATAATACTTATCATAACATTATCTTAAAAAGTTTCCTATTACTAAGTAATATCCCCCATCCATCATTATACATAGAAAAAGGAATGGATAAACCACTCACAGAGAATAACCTCATCAGGTTCCATGACCAAACATGAATTTCCATCATTCCATGACACACTCACCAGATTTATATGATACACTCACCCAACATAAACCCACCTAGACCCACAAATTCTCTACAAACTCATTTTCAGTAATCATTAGTATGTCTAATAGGTACAATGAACAATTAATATTTCTCAAATATTTATCTTTTAACACTACAGTTACATAGTCCTTCGTTACTTGACCACATCACCTGACTCTCACACCATCATGTCAAATAAAACCCTATCTATGATTTGTGTTCACCAAATAACATCAATATGGTCTCATCAAGGGATCTCATGGTACTCCTCCAAATAATCAGTAACTTACTCATTCCATGTTTTATCAAATAATCCCCCCCAAAAAACCATTCAATCACATTAAGTGTCCATCATCAGTCCATGAGTTTTCAGTCACATATATATGTATTATCTCTAACCAAATCCATTTATGTCATGAGAGTCCATAAATACTATTAATAATATAAAAATAACACATATAAAATGAACATGGATAGACTTCTCCGTAGTTATTTCCTCAAAACCAAAGTCTTATTTGTTAACCACAAAAACTTAATGTACTCCTCACTAAATCACACTGAACATATCTTTCATTGTTATCATAACCAGAAACATAACACATACATCTAGTCGCTAACAAGACACCAAGCTTATCTAACCCCTCTGATGGGTTAACTATAATAAAACCATCACCATCTCACTGTGAACACTATTTTAACTAAATTTCTAATGTTATAACACCTATACCAATATGTATTGTTCTAATAAATGGAAAAACTAATGGGGAATATTCTATGCTCTATTCTTAACACCCCACATCATCATTGTAGAGGACCTGGACCATGTAGCGCATGGCTACTGCATGATTCAATGCATAGTCATACGGTATAATGAATTACATCCCAAATGATCAAATAGTTTATTATTGTTGTTAAACTAGATACATACATGATTCCCATATTATATTAGAATAATGAAATTAAAAAATATTTTTGTTGATAATATAATTATCCACTATAGGATATTATTTCATATCTTTCTTATTACAATTCATGGATTACTAGGAATGGAAAAAATTGATATTTTGAATGATCGGTAAGGGTTAAGTACAATGTAAGATATCATTAATCAATTATGAAAATAATCATGGAATGATAAATAATTAAAAAAATCCATTTAAATATTTTCAATATAATAATCATAATGAATGGAAAATAATTGTAAAAAAATAAATTTAATCATTATCATTGCTAAAAAATGGATATGACATAATCAATATGGAAATATAAATAATTGAAAACACATTCCAATTAATCAATGAATAGATAATGAAACACATAAAAATATAATATCATTATGAAATTATCATCTATAATAATCACTTAATTCTCAATAATATAAAAGCACTATTATTGGGATCTATGACACCATGTATCTTTTTTCCTCTACAACCAAGGCCATTCAATAGATAGTCTAAACTATAGCTAGAAAACCATATAAATATAGCTTACAAATTTTACTCATGATACCTAAAAATATTAGGATCACCCATCACTTTAGGTCAAAATAATCTTCTATTTATCAAACAATTGGTTTAATTTGTGAATCTATATACATTATCATTAAATATCCATATTAACTAATGGATGCATGTTTATATATACATCCCAGTTAATCAAATAACATTAATGTATAAAACATATGTAATAATGGTAAACCATTTATGAAGTAAACATATAATTGATAACTAATATGGAAAACTATGGGAAATATAATGGATTATGATCAAAGGAAAGTAAATTTTGCAAATAAAAATTAATGACTACAAAAAATGATACTAGAAAGTTAATGTAAATATTTTCCATCATCAAAATGATCATAAACCATATACATGAATTATAATAATTGTATAAATAAGACATATACACAATGGAGTATATTTAAAACAAAAAAAATTTCAATAATGAAAAATAATAAAATAAAAATATATTTAAAATCATTTCTGAGGAAAATATTGTTTACATTTTCAAAATCACTTTTTATAGTATAAAACATTTTGGAAAATAATTTTATTTGAATATAATTTTTTTTTTAAAAAATTAAATGAATATTTGGTTTAAAAATTTCATTGTAATGACCATTTAAACATGAAATGGATGTGTTAAAGAAATTTCAATAATGTCTAAAGGTAATTATGTATATTTCTTAGAATTTATAAATAACATTTATTTTTAACTAAAAATGGTTAGAAAAGTTCTATAATTGGAAAATGAAAAAATGATTCATTTGAAAAAAAATTGTAAAATGGTATTAATACACAAAAACGTCATGATTAATTAGAGTACAATAAAATTTAGTTGTATTTTTTATCCAATGATCAAATAATTTCCTTCAACTAAAATTTAATAACAAATAATCTTAAATAGAATGAAATTGTGAAATAAATCTTAAGATTGGTCATAATGTTAAAGAGATAATTAATCAATGAAATAATTATGTGTATCCACTATAAATCCAACTAATACAATTGGAAATAAATAATCTAATAAAAAAATGTCCTTATAAATATAATAATAATATACCAACGACAATGAATATGTAATCTATCCCAAATGAAATAAAATTGAGTTATGGAATTCTTTACAACATGGTAATTTTCAAGTCAAATCCCAAGAAGTAAAATAATTTAAATTGAATCATAAAATTACATGAAATATTATTTAATCATGATATACCATGACACATTGGTGTTATACACCCCATATAAATTAAATTAGGTGAATTAAATTACAATTATCCTCGATGATATGAAATTGATTTGGAATCCCTTATCTCCCTCATCCTTTTGGTTGATCATGAATTAATGCCAATTATAATGATTTTAAACAATATTTAAACTTGTAAAAAACCATATTAATATTTTTTATTTTATATATGATCCTTTTATAACATATTATCTCTTTTTTTTATATAATATTTCATTACTTTCATTGTTTCGGGTGTAAAGTTCCTTCTTTTCTCATTCGTGTTTTTTTATAATTATCTGGTTCTTAAAAATATTATATAGTTCCATAATATCTAGTATAATAATCATGAAATTATTTTCATATTTATACATCAGTTTTACTTTTCAAAAGAATCATCAATGATGGTTTTGGAGAAATGATGTACCTTATGATTTGGTAGACGTTATGTCGTATGTATGTATAAGTAAAATTTCCATCATTTCAACATTTATTATGTAATAATGTTAAGTAATATTTCAGAAACCATGAATTATGATTATATAATAACATTAGAAATATTAATTTAAATAATAATAATTAGATCATCCATGTTGCAGTGTAATTAAAATAGAGTCACACCGCTTCGGGAAGGCTATGGTCCACACGTAAACAAATGATAATATAATCATTAAGCAGGCGAAAATGACAGAATATAGAATTATTAAATGAATTTTTATAATGAAAAATATTTCATTAATGACTTATTTATGAAATTTATATAACATAGATTTATTATCCTTACCCTTAACAATATCTTTGTAAAACCTTAGTGAAAAATGAAACCCATTGGCTCGTGAGGTGGCAGATTAAAGTGCACAAGAGTGACGTTCTCATATCCAAAAAAAATGGAATGTGAAAATATATATATTATATAATGAATAAATATGAATAATAATAATATAAATATATTTTAAATAATTTATACCCATCACCATACCCAACCATTAAAGGTGGTAATGGAAAAATGAATGACATATATCCGTGAGGGAGTAGTCTTCCCTATACTTGAATGATGGTATTGTTACCCATAAGATGGATGTGGAGGATTTTTTTGGCCACAGACATAATATAACATAATATAATTTCATGTTTCATACTAAGGTTATTATATTCATATGTTTTAAAAATAATTTAAAGATGCGGGGGTAGAAATAAAAAAATACACTTGGTGATGAATGTTACCTATTCTTATTGTATCCTACTTAAATTAGAACCAAAACCCATAATAGGATGGATTTTATCCTCAAAATATCCATATAATATTGTAGGATGGAATCATTTAATTAACTATGTAAGTACATGTCCAATCCAAGAGGGTTTGAAGGCATGAAGATGTGAGAAGAGATTGTGTCATTTTATAAGCGAGGTGAGTCAAATACTTGTAATGTTTTTTAAACAAGTCAATCATTCCAACATTTTAGTCCACATAAAATCCATAAAAAAGGTTAATTATATATAATAAAATATAAAAGGTCATTATATTTCCATCAAATGGTTTTTGGAAATGTTTTTCGTTTATATTTAACCCATTTTTATCATTTTTTATCCCTATATAAAAATTTTTTTACCTTCACTACAATAATAAATTTTTATTTTTTTCTTGTGTTTAGTTTGGTCACAAATTATATTGAACTTACAAAAAAAATTTATAGGACATCATATATGGAATCAAGTTTTCCAAATTCAATTCATTGAAGTGAAATAATATATTTTTAAATTATTCTTAGATGTGGGATGGGAAAAGTGGTTTTCAAAGAGATAAAGTTCAATTGTTCATAATGTTATTATTTGGAAACTCAATATAAAAAATTATTTAAATGAACTAAATTAGATTAATGAATATAAAATTTAGCTAATTTTACTTTAAAAATAATTAAAAATATAAAATATCATTATAAATTATTTAAAAAAAAGTTAGATGACAAATAAAATTTAGTATTTTTCACTATTCATCAAAAAAAGTAAATATTCCAATAAAAATACACTAATATAAATTTGGTATGATTATTTAATAAATTAATTTAATTTTATCAAATAATATTTCTAAAATATAAAATAATTAGTTTTATATCATGTTCACAATGCGTGATTAATTCATCTTTAAAAAAATCATAAAAAATTATTTTTCATTTAAATGAATCGTATATTATTTCTAATCAATAACTAAGCATAATTTTTATAATTTATTTATTTCTCATCATACCTCAAATTCCAAAAAATATATGATAACTCTTATATCAAATAATAATATATTCAAAATATTTCATATTTCATTTAAACTGTTTGTTTCATTTAATAAAAGGGAAAACTCAATATTCCATGTAATGAAATATAAACATAGTGTTTAGTTTAATTAAATCTAAACTAAATTTTGTTTTCAATTAAATCCATTTAATATATTGAATTTTAAGAAGAATAATTTAAGGTTTTTTAATCATGGTGTTGTGTGTCAAATATGCTATCAAATATAATGTTCTTATTTTATAATTTTCGGATGTTACATTCTCCCCCACTAAAAATAAATTATGTCCAAAGAATTTAAAATTGATGTTTTTAATACTGGGTTTCAAATTTAGATACTAATTTTTAAAAACACACATCATAAAATTGATAATAAAATACATTCCTAATAATTTATAATGGGAAGTACCTAGGTCTTGTGGAATAACACAAAACTAGTTTTCTAAAAATGATAATATTTTTGGATAGTGAAGATATAAACATTGAAGAAAAGAATAAATAATTATAGTGATTGACTAAGGTCATTGAACATATGTAAGCGAATGATCACATAAATTTTATATCACCTAATTCCATAAACATTTGTTTAATTAAAAATACAATGTCATTCATCAGATATGAATTTAATAGAATAAAAGTTTTTTCAAGATCTTTTTCCAGAAGGTGTTTATTTTTTTACAGCCTATGAATATAAATAAATATAATTATTTTTTATTTTTATATGTCATAATAACAATTTCATTCATTTTTTTTCTTCAATTAATTTAAAATTATTACCTTACTTCAATAAATTGATCTTCAAAATTAGTTTTTAGTCATGAAGCACTAAAATTCACTTTTTATGAATATAAAGGTTCAAAAAAATTGTTACAAGTCTTTCCATATGAATCCTACTATATTTTTTAAACTAATACTATTAGATAAAGTTATCTAATAAAATAACTTAATATCTAAACATAAAAATTAGTAGAACTATTTCATCACTAATATTTATTTTTTAAATCGAATAACTACATAAATGACATATTAATGAGGACAACATGTAGGCATTTAGTAGGTATTAAACCATTATCGTCTATTGGTCACAATTTCAATCCATCTCCTTGGTAGATGTGATGTTTTTCCCTAATCATATATTATTTCATTTTTCTAGACAATTTAAATTTAATTCATATATAATTACAAAAAAATATGATGGAAGTCATTGGAATAAAATTAATCTTTTAATAACCCTTTAACAATGGCTTTACATAAAACATTTTTTCAAAAGGTCTATATATATTTTTTAACTATTATCAATATCTCATTAATAATCGTATCAATCCAATTTTTTATAAATATATGTAATCATATTTATAAAAAATGTAAATAATTTCCATAAATAACTCTTTCATATACTAATATAATGGGTTGTATTTCCAAAATTTTGTTATAATAATATCCTTAAACTTGTTACACTCCTACCACAGAAATTTTCAAAAGGGGTGTTTAACATAGTGAGCTTATGATCAAACTTATATTAATAAATACATGATGCTTTCCATTACATATATTTTAATGAATACATATATGCTTAAAAAATTTAACATAATATTTATTTGATTCATGATTCATTTTTCAAATACCAGTGGTAAAGACATCATTTATAATAAAATTCTAGAATACCAATAAATACATCAAACAATTTATATCTACATAGGTGTTTACTTTTTCTATGATTTTTCTTTTATAAGAAGTAATTGACTCAAATAATTCCCTAGTTCCTCACATTTATTACAATGAACTATAAATGGATCTTTAGGTTGAGATTTATTTCTGTTAATCATATTCTTCATTTTTTAATATCAACTAATTTTTTAATTTATTTCTTTTCACACATAAGTCATTTAAAAGTTCCTCTGAGACAACTAATATTCATTTTATGACACCATAGGTTTTTATTAGGTCATTTATAGTCATCATATAATCAAATAATTCATAATGGTTTGTAGTGAAAATGTGAATTACCATGAACTTTTCCTCAAAGACTATTAAAATAAAAGCATTGTAAGTCCTTCCTTCATCCACCTAGTGATGATCAGTTCTATCCCAATGTGATATTTTTAGATTTATTACCTCAAGTTACATCTATGTGAGAACCAAATAAACTTGTGGTATTCATAAGATGTTATTTTTCTATGAAATCCCACCTAGTGTATTCCGTAACAAATCATTTGGATGTTCTTGTAGTTGTCCTCAATGGTTTTTATAGGGATAAGATGCATAATCTATGATTTCCTAAATATATGACATAATATTTCTAAAAAATATCCTATAATATTAAATATGTATTCCCCAACCCCAATACCCTAGTGATGGGGCCTAGATTAATAAAATGGAATAAGATACAAGGAATCACTTCCCAAATGACCAAATAGTTTAGCAGCCTTAGTAAACTAGATAGATAATTTATTCACATATTACATTTAAATACACTTGCTTTAAATAATAAAATGAGGCTTTATCCCTAAAATTTTAAAAAAAATATATTTAAAAACAAAAATTAAAATATAATTGTTTTTTAAGAATCTCATTATTATCTCAGTAATAATATTTCATATCTATCTTTAAACACTTCATATATTAATGGTGAATGAAACAAGATAAGGGTGAACTCAAATGAACCATCAGGGTTAGGAATAGTAGAATATATCATTAATAAATGAGAATAATAATAATGGTATGTCAAATAACTTAAGACACAATCCATTTAAATAATTAAACACGAAAAATCAATATAACAAGGTAAATAATTTAATAAAATTTCATTTAATCAATAACAAGACTATAATAACTGGATAAAGAATAATCAATATATAAATGTAAAGAAAAAAATTCACATTCCATTTAATAGAAAAATGAAAATGAAAAGAATCCATAGATATTAGCATTGATAAATATCATGGATAATAATAATTGAATTCTAAATTAAGGAAAATCATATTTATTGGATTCCATGAACTCAAGGATCATCGTACCAATATCATCAAGACCAGTCATAAGATAGATTAACCTGTTGGTTGAAACCCATTTAATTATATATTATTAATTAGTCTCACGATACGTACTTATTCATAAAGGGGATATATAATACCGGGACCCACCCATCGCTACTAGATCAAATCATTCCTCATATATCAAATAATTAATTTAGTTTAATAATAAATATGTCATATCATCAAACATCTATATTACGTAAAGGAAACATATTTATCGTCAAATTACATTAAAAGTAAGTAAAATATATAAAAATGGTTTATTTTATTAGAAAAAAACATATATGTGATAAATAATATGGATATTTAGGGGAAATTTACTGTTTAATTACCATTGGAAAGTGAATATATCATGTGAAATTTAATGACATAAAAATTGATTCATGAAATTTATTGTCAAAAAATTCAATAGTAAAAATGTTGGTAATAATACTACACAATTGGGTTTATCTAGTGTTAGGGATTTGAAAACGATAGATAAAAATGTTGTTAAAGACCCCCTTTGTCAGCACTAAAAAAGAGCTGCTAAAGGGAGTCTTTAACAATTCTTTTTTGTAGCACTATTAAAGTGGATCTTTAACAGCACTAAAAATGTTGTTAAAGGGGGCCATTGTCAGCACTTTTTTAGATGCACTAAAAATGGTATGCGTAAAAAAATTATATTTCATGAAAAATAAAATATTTATATATAAATATATTTATACTGATACAAATATAATATATATATTTTAAAATATGTTTTAGATTAGTTAAATGGGTATTTACACTAAATATATAATATTTTTCATAACCAATGAATTATAAATTAATAAAAATAGTTAATAATTTTCTTGTTATTACTGAGTAATAGTCGTTTAATTTCAATTTATAGATAAAAAATCAAAAAATTAATAAAAGATCTAAAATAAATTGAAAACGTAACTGAAACTTCAAACGGTCAAAACATTGATCTGGTTGTCTGTTTGGGCTCTTTCACATATTAAATCGAAGAATACAATGAGCTCTAGTCCGTGTTTTTCATGGACAAGATATTTGAGCATTGTCCCATTTTTTCTCTAAAAAGGCCTAGAAGTCCTCTGAAATATAGTTTTTAGTCACCGGCCCCAATTTCTTAAAATTCAAACGGATATGACATCTGATCTAGTTGTTAGTTTTTCCTGTACCACATATCATATCAACGCTCATTTCATGATCCTTAATTTCACTTGTTTTTTAGTTGAAAAGTACTCCCTAATCATATTTTATGGTCATTTTTGTGATTTTAGGGTTTTTTATTTATCTCTTATTTATTATTTATCAGTTATTTATTAATTATTTATTAATTATTCATTTATTATTTATTTATTATTAATTTATTAATTATTCATTATTTATTTATTAATTATTAATTAATTATTAATTAATTAATTAACTATTAATTATTAATTAAGTATTTATTTATTTATCGATCAGTTATCTATTATCTATTATTTATTATTTATTATTTATTATTTATTATTTATTATTTATTATTTATTATTTATTATTATATGTTATTTATTTATAAGTTATTTATTTATTTAATATTTAATATTTATTTTTTTATTTGTTTATTTGTTTATTTGTTTATTTGTATGTTTGTTTTTTATTATATTAAATATATTTATATTATATTCTTGTATATGTAAATAAATATAATATATAACATATTTAAATAAATATAAGTATATATATAACACACACATATATATTGTATAAATGTATTTAAAAATAATTATATAAATATTTGTAAATATATATATATAAATATATATGTAAATATATATGTAAATATATATGTAAATATATATTTAAATAAACATATATATCACTAAACAGACCGCAAAAAAACATGGTGTAGTGGTAACTGCGTTCTATCTTCAAAGGACTGGTGCAGGGTTTGAATCCAGGCGGGCACACTTGAGGCTGGAAATTCACAATGTGTTGATAAGGGGGTGAAAAGCGCTGATAGAGGGTGGGTGGAGCTCTATTAAAGGGGTCACCGAAGGGGTAGACACTCATGGACATCTAATTTTTTATCCCCTTTAATAGTGGTACTTTTATCAATGTTAAAAAAAAGAACCGTCAAAGGCCCCCTTGAATAATGCTAAAAAAAGAGCAATTAAAAGGGCACTTTACTGGCGCTAAAATAAGCGTTGTTAAAGGACCCATTTAACAATGATTTTTCAGCATTGTGCAAGGGAGGCTTTAAAGATTATTTTCTAGCACTCATAAATTTTTCGGGCTTCTAACTGCACTCAAATTCTCATAACTTACTATGGATGACAAATGCATATTCAAGCGATATTAAATGCATTTTTGTAGTGGTGTAACCTCTGAAGAAGAAGAATGGTGATGGTATAAATTCGACATATCTGTAAAGAGGTAAATTTAATGCCCTGAGCTCAGCTACCCAGAGTTGGTGCATTACTTCGTAACATTGGCATAATCACAAAAGATCAAGTCTCGAAAGACTGATTAGTTTAGTAGCCTTGGAAACACTAGATACATTCATAAATTTTACATTACATCATAAAGTGAAAATCTACAATAACAAAGTCTCCATAGTCCACACTCATATCCTCTTCTGACTATCCCTTCAGGTCATTCATAAAATACTTCTTCACATCCTGGAAAATATTAAAACATTGAAAGGGGTGAGCTCAGATGCTCAGTAAGGATAACAATATTTCGGAAGCTTTCATAAATAAACATTAACATTTAAGGCAATGTATGACTAAAACAAACTCCTTTTAAACATGAACTTCAACATAATATGGAAAAAGTAAAATGAGATAATTTCATTTACTTATTCACATTGATATTCTACTGGTCGAATAATCACATGCAATATCAATACCCACATTCATAATGATGGAATGCATAATGCCAGACTATCATAACCACGTAGTCAAGGCCTCATGGAAAGACCACAAATAAGATTTTCTCAAGGCCTCGTTCCAAGACACTAGTTTGTCTAATGAGACCTGTCGATGCATCGAGGAGCTATAGAGGGCTCCACCTGTCACTTATTAAGTCCAATGCATTCCTCGTATTAATAGGTTTAAACATATCATAAACCATAACATAATCGTATCACATAAAACATGCATAAAGGAAACATAAAATTTCCACATTTCAATCACAAGATATCAATACAACACATTGATATAATAAAAACACTTTCAAAACCATTTTCAATACCAAAATAAAATAAAGTAAAAACTTTGTATTTATTTTTCAATAAAAAAAAGTGATGGCTTGTAGAGGAAGCCGAAACTCAAATAATGGTCACGACGGAGGAGAATTCGTTGTCGCCGCATATGTACGGAAAGAAAAACATTCCCTTTTTGTCGTTTAGTAAAACGCTTCGTATAAAAAAGATTCCTTTTGAATAAACGTAAAAGTCAAAGGGGTTTATACACCATATAAAAGAAAGTTGTGTATAAAACCAAATATGCCTCAATGAAAGGAGATTGAGACGAAGTCCTTAAAAAGATCATTTTTAAAATAACATATATCTATTATGTGTATTCACTATATGTACACATAACGAAATTATAAATACAAGATAGGACATAATAATATCATGACATAATTTGAAAGTATGAGATTAACCCAAAGAATGGAAATTGGGTTAAGAAGTTCCCTTACATTGCGTCCTGTCTTGACTCACCCGTTCTTTAACCTCCTGAATAATAAACTAGAGTTAATTTATAATTTCTTAAGAACCTTTTTCAAGTTTTTTATTCCTTTTATTTCACTTATTACCATGTCATGAACATTATGTAATTATTTAAGTTTATAGCGGTTGTTTTGTCGATCTTAGGTACTTGAGTCAAAAATAAACTTCTTATAATTACACTTTGTTCATATGGTAAAATATCCATTATATCCATAATTATATTCATGATTTATATATCATATACATCATATATATCCATTATATACATTCATTTATAATATTACATAACATTTAGAGGTAAGAAATGAAATTCACCGTTCATGGAGACGGTAAGCCGTACGTACGCATGAACGCTACTTTCATTTCTATTTCATATTTAATGGAATGAAGTTATAATTATATAAAGGTATAATATAATTTCAGTATAATATAATGTATAATACCATTTACTCCATCCTTTATACATCCCACATATGGCATTAACGGTTCAAATCACTTTGAGGAGGCGGTAGTCCGCACTTCCTAAAATGAAATTATCACGTTTACCCAAAATGGAAATCATAAAGTACACCACAAATGAGAAATACAGAAGCATATGTAAAACATAATCATAATATATATATCATATATGAAAATAGTTTCATCAAAATGGCCACCATTAGAGGTGTTATATGAGTGTTGAATAATCATCGTTTCGTGAGGCAGAAATTCGCCATCCACAGAAACGGTATGTTCTTTAACCATTAGATGTAGGTGTGTGTAAGTGTAGCTCGAATAATTCTTATAAAAACATCCTAGTATATTGAGGATACTGGTTTTGTGACAAAAGAAAGTAATAAAAAGAGTTTATGGGGTTGGAGAAGAAAAATAAAACAAAACAACATTAGAGAAGACATTACCTTAAAATCGGGTAACTCTTTTTTGATTTGAGCCAAAGGCTTCCTTGGGAAGAATTCTTCCCAAAGGGAGGCTTCTAGGAGTAAGAGAGGGAAGTTGGGAGATTATTTGGGCATAGGTTGGACGAGCCAAATGGCTTGAAAGTGTGAGTAAGGTGGTAGTGGTGGGGGCCTTTTATAAGTGGAGAGGAGGGGCACTCTTGGAAAGTAATGAAATATTACTTTATTATACAATGATTTTCGGATTCTAAAGGTCCCACACTTCTATAATTCTAGTATAAGGTGATAAGGGTTCTAAATATACCCATACAATAGGCTTTGGACAAGTTTAAGCCTTGTATTTTACATTATCTTTTCATTTTATTTAAATTGTTAAGTAATGAGGTAATCGTTGCATCATCATGGTATCATAAATAATTTAATTTATTTAATGTATAAAAATTATAAAAAAATATCATGATGTAGGAAATATTTTTATCTTTATAATGAATATTTATAGTCAAAAATATGACTTTCATAACCCCATTTAAAAATTGTTTTAGTAAAACAACTCTTGTTTGTGACCTTTTTATTTTAACATTAAATAAAAAGTTATTTATGTCTTTTTCCTACCAAAGTGGCTCCATGGGGTCCCCAAGTTGACCCATGGATTGTATTGGTCGTACATGACACATAAAATAGTGGTTGGACAAGTGTAAAGGTCATTCCATATTTTTATAATATCATTTTTACTTTAAATTTCACTAATTACCTCTAATCGCGATTAATTAAACTTAAAAGTTACTATTCATCAAAAAATTATTTTAATCCCATTGAACCACATTTTACTTCCTAATGAAAACCATGTATTTCGTATTTTTGAAAATTAAATCACAAAAGTGGTAGTATTTCATTTAAATGAAAAATCAGTTATTTAACTACCACTTAGTGGTTTCACTATTCATCAAAAATTGAAGTTCTTCAGAACAATGCAAAAATTTCACCCTAAGCTATAATTGATATTCCGAATTCAAAAATGATGTCTATTTTATGAAGTTCCAAACATATAAATTTCATTAATTAATTTTATAATTAATTCCCGCTGTCCCAACAAATAGCGTGTTTTTAAGAAACAATATATATCAAAAGATTGACAATTGTTTATGTCCAATCTCAAAGTGAAATTAATTATAATGAACACCATTGGATAAAATGGTAAAAATATATTCTAATTATACTTTAATACCACTAAATATTATAACTTATCACTATAAATTATTTTGATTTAAAAAGTTGTTTTAAGTATTTTTCACTATTCATAAAAAATTGGAAGTTCTCAGAAAATTGCAAAAAATTCGACTTTGGATAATTTCGATATTACAAATACAAAAATGAATTCCATTTTGAAATATAAAATTTCTATAATTTTAAAAAGTGGGTATTACTATTCATAACGGCTACTTTGATTAGTTGTGGTGTGTGTTAGAACTCGAAGTTGCGTACAACACACGCTATTGTATTATTCAAAGAGAAGTGTACCGTGGAAGCTTGGGGTGTTACATTCTCCCCTCCTTCAATAAATTGTGTCCTCGCAATTTGAAATTTTTCTTTGAAAATAAAAGGTTGAAAATAGAAAATACCTTTGTGGAAACCCACATCGGAAATAATGTTCATAAAAATATAACTTTAAAAGAAAGAAAGTTAAGTAGAAAGGTCACCCGAGATAGCCCATAATAGGATTCTATGAAAATATGGATATGGAAGAAAAACAAACCATTAAGGTTTGATGGAGAGTTGTAGAAAACTGGAATTAGGCGAAAGTTAACAATAATAAAATCACAAACTTGTGATTGGTTAAACAGTTATTGAATCCCCAGTTGGAAAAGTTAACCAGCAACGTTTTTGTTTTAAGTTACCTTTTATAAAGTTGAGGAATTTATTTAGAAGATTTACTAAGAACGTAAGGGAATATACATACTTATCATGTAGACTTTCATTCCTTAATAAATTTTTACCATAAACCCATCTTTCACTCCAAATGGTAACATAACTCAAAAATATTCTATTTATCCTAATTGTATAAGGTTCCAAATATTAACCCATATTATTTAGATTAGTAAAAGTATAATAACCAGGAACTTCCTGTAGGCTAGTGGTAGGTAATAAAGGCCTATCGCACTATGGTTGTGGGTTCGATTCCTGCAGCTTTGTCCGACGCGACGGGTTATGCCCCACCCTGCAGGTTGTCCTTTTCCTAAAACTATAGTATTATAATATTCCAAAAATAATCTTCAGAAATGTTTTAACCTTAAACAATACTATTCAAAGTTCAACTTAATCCATCCCAACATTTATAGTTATCCAAAATACCTCTGTCCAAACTTTCTCTAAAAGGTCTCTTAATTCCAAAATCAATTGTATCATCAGATTCCTCAAACAAGGTAAAGTTTCTCTTATTGTCACATACAAAAATATGATTACCTTCATCATATTAAAACCTTAATGAAACAACAAGTATTGCAGTACAATCCTTATATATATATCACATTATTCTAATAACCAGAATATAATCCATGAGTCCAAAAGAACCAATACATTAATTATTCCGCTTCAACTGTAGTAACAGCATAAGATTGTCTTTGATCCCTTGGCCTTTTCTGAGGTAAGTTTCCCTGACGCTTAGGACATTCATTTGAATAATGCCCCATTTCCCTACAATTGTAGCATTCAACATTGATAGCCTCTTTCTTTCCCTTGCAATCATGAGCCTGGTGACCTTTTTCTCCACATTTATAACAAACTTCCATTCCTTATAGGCAAGCACCGGGGTGATTCTTCCCACAATTATCACATAATGGAAAATCCTTCTTTCCCTTTTTCCCTTTATCCGTCTCTTGTTCCACCGTTCTCTTCTTCTCTTGCTTTACTTTGTTGTCATAAGACTTAGAGAATTCCTTTTCTATCTTGATAGCACACGAGACAATATCTTCGTATGATGAGAAGGATTGTGATACTAAAGCTCGACGGAGAAATGGTTTTAACCCATCAGAGAAATGATCAATCTTACTCCTTGGGTTACGTATATAATCTGCATCATACCTCGCTAACCTTGTAAAGTTGGCCTCATACTTTGCGACATTCTCATCCTCCTTTTGTCTCAGACTCAGAAATTGTCTTTCCATATCTGCTCGATGGTCACGAGGAAAGTATTTTTCTAAGAAAAGATATTTGAACTCACTCCATTCCATACTTGATACTTCTTCATCTTCCTTTGTATTTTGAATCAACGACCACCATTGATCGGCATCTCCAGTGAGGCGGTAGACTGCCATGACACCTTCTCCCTTTCGTTACTCCCCAAGGCGTGGAATATGTTTTCTAAGGAGTTTATCCATTGCTTAGATACTAATGGATTTGTACCCCCATTAAATGTTGGTTGTTATTGCCTCATGAAACGATCTTACATTGATCCTCCACGTTGCGGATCAGGGTGCTCCATACGAGTAAGGTTATTATTCATAACCTGAGTGAGTTGTCCCAGTATGGTGATTATCTGATCGGCACCAGTTGCATCACCAGCTCCACTATAATTATCTTGAGCAGGAGGTAAATCCCTACGTGGAGTGCGTGTATTGATACGGTTTCCATTTCTTCCACTAGGCGCCATTTCTAAACAATGTCATAAACTAGATTAGTTTATGAATCAAAATACATAATCTCATACTTACAAAACACTTAACATAAATTGAACTATTTATGGATATAATCCATAATCATAAGAATTTTTTCTTTGAGGAAGTATATACTCATAACCCTTCATAGTGGTTTGTAAAGAAAATGATAATTATCCTAAGCACATCCCCCGGGAGTGTCGTAACCAAGCGTGCAGCAAGGCCCGTTGTCGTGCACCAGTTCCCGTTCGAGTCTATATCAAAGCAGTGTTTTCGGGTTTTACCCCTAGGTACATCTATGCCAGATCCACCTCTACCTGCTCGTATCCAGAAAGGGATGTATTGCTCGGAAAACTCACAAAATCTCTATGATACCAAAATTCTAGGAAGTTCTTCTATACTAATCCTCAAAGTCTATCTTTGGGATATGTTCTCTAATAAAAGTTTATCTAAATATAGCTTCCAAGGTTAGTAATAAACTGCCTATGATACCAACTGTAACGCCCCGACCCCAGCTACCCAGAGTCGGTGCATTACTTCGTAACATTGGTATGATCACAAAAGATCATGTCTCAAAAGACCGATTAGTTTAGTAGCCCTGGAAACACTAGATACATTCATAAATTTTACATTACATCATAAAGTGAAAATCTACAATAAAAAAGTCTCCATAGTCCACACTCATATCCTCTTCTGACTATCCCTGTAGGTCATTCATAAAATACTTCTTCACATCCTGGAAAATATTAAAACATTGAAAGGGGTGAGCTCAGATGCTCAGTAAGGATAACAATATTGCGAAAGCTTTCATAAATAAACATTAACATTTAAGGAAATGTATAACTAAAACAAAATCCTTTTAAACATGAACTTCAACATAATATGGAAAAAGTAAAATGAGATAATTCCATTTACTTATTCACATGGATATTCTACTGGTCGAATAATCACATGCAATATCAATACCCACATTCATAATGATGGAATGCATAATTCCAGACTATCATAACCACGTAGTCAAGGCCTCGTGCCAAGACCACAAATACGATTTTGCCAAGGCCTTGTGCCAAGACACTAGTTTGTCTCATGAGATTTGTCGATGCATCGAGGAGCTATAGCGGGCTCCACCCGTCACTTATTAAGTCCAATGCATTCCTCATATTAATAGGTTTAAACATATCATAAACCATAACATAATCGTATCACATAAAACATGCATAAAGGAAACATAAAATTTCCACATTTCAATCACAAGATATCAATAAAACACATTGATATAATAAAAACACTTTCAAAACCATTTTCAATACCAAAATAAAAGAAAGTTAAAACTTTGTATTTATTTTTTATTAAAAAAGTGATGGCTTGTAGAGGAAGCCGAAACTCAAATAATGGTCACGGCGGCGGAAAAGTCGTTGTCGCCACATATGTACGGAAAGAAAATCATTCCCTTTTCGTAGTTTAGTAAAATGCTTCGTATAAAAAAGATTCCTTTTGAATAAACGTAAAAGTCCAAGGGGTTTATACACCGTATAAAAGAAAGTTGTGTATAAAACCAAATATGCCTCAATGAAAGGAGATTGAGACGAAGTCCTTAAAAAGATCATTTTTAAAATAACATAGATCTATTATGTGTATTCACTATATGTACACATAAAGAAATTATAAATACAAGATAGGACATAATAATATCATGACATAATTTGAAAGTAGGAGATTAACCCAAAGAATGGAAATTGGGTTAAGAAGTTCCCTTACCTTGCGTCCTGTCTTGACTCGAACGTTCTTTAACCTCCTGAATAATAAACTAGAGTTAATTTATAATTGCTTAAGAAAATTTTTCAAGTTTTTTATTCCTTTTATATCACTTATTACCATTTCATGAACATTATGTAATTATTTAAGTTTATAACAGTCGTTTTGTCGATCTTAGGTACTTGAGTCAAAAATAAACTTCTTATAATTACACTTTGTTCATGTGGTAAATATCCATTATATCCATAATTATATTCATGATTTATATATCATATATATCATATATATCCAGTATATAAATTCATTTATAATATTACATAACTTTTAGAGGTAAGAAATGAAATGTACCGTTCATGGAGACGGTAAGCCATACGTACGTATGAACGCTACTTTCATTTCTATTTGATATTTAATGGAATGGAGTTATAATTATATAAAGGTGTAATATGATTCCAGTATAATATAATGTATAATACCATTTACTCCATCCTTTATACATCCCACATATGGCATTAATGATTCAAATCACTTTGAGGGGGTGGTAGTCCGCACTTCCTAAAATGAAATTATCGCGTTTACCCATAATGGAAATCATAAAGTACGCCACAAATGAAAAATAAAGAAGCATAAGGAAAACATAAACATAATATATATATCATATATGAAAATAGTTTCATCAAAATGGCCACCATTAGAGGTGTTATATGAGTGTTGAACAATCATCGTTTCGTGAGGCAGAAATTCGCCATCCAAAGAAACAGTATTTTCTTTAACCATTAGATGTAGGTGTGTGTAATTGTAGCTCGAATAATTCTTATAAAAACATCCTAGTATATTGAGGATACTGGTGTTGTTACAAAATAAAGGAATAAAAAGAGTTTAAGGGGTTGGAGAAGGAAAATAAAACAAAACAACATTAGAGAAGACATTACCTTAAAATCGGGTAACTCTTTTTTGATTTGAGCCAAAGGCTTCCTTGGGAAGCATTCTGCCCAAAGGGAGTCTTCTAGGAGTAAGAGGGGGAATTTGGGAGAGTATTTGGGCGTAGGTTGGCTGAGCCAAATGGCTTGAAAGTGTGAGTAAGGTGCTAGTGGTGGGGGCCTTTTATAAGTGGAGAGGAGGGGCACTCTTGGAAAGTAATGAAATATTACTTTATTATACAATGCTTTTCAGATTCTAAAGGTCCCACACTTCTATAATTAGAGGATAAGGTGATAAGGGTTCGAAATATACCCATAAAATAGGCTTTGGAAAAGTGTAAGCCTTGGATTTTACATTATCTTTTCATTTTATTTAAATCGTTAACTAATGAGGTAATCGCTACATCATCATGGTGTCATAAATAATTTAATTTATTTAATGTCTAAAAATTTAAAAAAAAATATCATGATGTAGGAAATATTTTTATATTTATAATGAATATTTATAGTCAAAAATATGACTTGTATAAATCCATTTAAAAATTGTTTTAGTAAAACAACTCTTGTTTGTGACCTTTTTATTTTAACATTAAATAAAAAGTTATTTATGTCCTTTTCCTGCCAAAGTGGCTCCATGGGGTCCCCAAGTTGACCCATGGATTGTCTTGGTCGGACATGACACATCCAACAGTGGTTGGACAAGTATAAAGGTCATTCCCTATTTTTATAATATCATTTTTACCTTAAATTTCACTAATTACCTCTAATCGCGATTAATTAAACTTAAAAGTTACTATTCATCAAAAAATTATTTTAATCCCATTGAACCACATTTTACTTCTTAATGAAAACCATTTATGTCGGATTTTTGAAAATCAAATCACAGAAGTGGTAATATTTCATTTAAACGAAAAATCAATTATTTAACTACCACTTAGTGGTTTCACTATTCATCAAAAATTGAAGTTCTTCAGAACAATGCCAAAATTTCACCCTAAGATATAATTGATATTCCGAATTCAAAAATTATGTCTATTTTATGAAGTTACAAACATATAAATTTCATAAATTAATTTTATAATTAATTCCTGCTGTCACAACAAATAGCGTGTTTTTAAGAAACAATATATATCAAATGATTGACAATTGTTTATGTCCAATCTCAAAGTGAAATTAATTATAATGAACACCATTGGATAAAATGGTAAAAATATATTCTAATTATACTTTAAAACCACTCAATAGTATAACTTATCACTATAAATTATTTTCATTAAAAAATTTGTTTTAAGTATTTTTCACTATTCATAAAAAATTGGAAGTTCTCAAAAAATTACAAAAAATTCAACTTTGGATAATTTAAATATTACGAATACAAAAATGAAGTCCATTTTGAAATATAAAGTTTCTATAATTTTAAAAAGTGGGTATTACTATTCATAACGGCTACTTTGATTAGTTGCGGTGTGTGTTAGAACTCGAAGTTTCGTACAACACACGCTACTGTATTATTCAAAGAGAAGTGTACCGTTGAAGCTTGGGGTGTTACAGTAAAAATTTGGACTCCCTCCCCACAAAGTGTGCCCATCATGGACTGATAATGGGAGAATATTTATAGTGAAACCCGATCCCCGCCTTAGGTAGGGCTCGAGTTGGAGAATATCATAGATGGTATAGTAAACACACAAATGGAAGGAATTAACCTATAAGAAAACACATGGAAAAGAGAGATATTTAATGGACACTAATAAACCCCTAATAAGACTAAAATATAAAATAAACCCCATTTTTACATTTTTAATTACATAAAATTACTACTACAACTGAAGGGAAAACCTCAAGTACCCAAAGAGAGTAAAGACGAAAGTGACTACGAAGCCCAAACAACTCATTATAAAAACCAAGATAGTATAAATCAGCTTCATCTCAAACCTACTCCTACTAACCTAAAAAATAGTTTATATATGTAGAGTGATTATAATATAATACTTATTAGGATCCTCTCTGAATCATCTCGTGAAAATTTTAATGAAATCATGCTAAATCATAGTGAACAACAAGTGAATCTAGATCATTAACTAAGAATTTATACTACATTTACATCCTCACCATGGAAACTCCCACCAATAGTTACATATAAGATGATATAATATAATAAAGAACATCAATGGTACCATGCTACCTCTTCCCCCACTGGTCTTCCACTCTCCCCAATGTCGCACATCCTAAGCATCTCTCTCTAAAAAGGTTATCCTGTAGACAGCAAAGTGAAGTACCAAAACATGCACCTTGTTCATCACACCACCATGTAAACATTACCAAAATTAACCCAGAAAGTTTTGAGAGACACCATGTCTGGTATAAATTATATCATACATCGGGTATTATACCTCAATCCATCACATCAAAAACACATATTAAGGAACCTCAAACCATCATAACATACACATGTTATACCTATAGTAGTCCTTAGGAAACTATATCAAGAATACAGTAGTGTGAAAAATAACCACAATCCATTTCATCCCTCTACACATAGATATGGGGAAATCCAAATATCATTCATACCTACATGATTAACTACAAAGAGATGAGAGTTGGGCCAAAGGTGATAATCCACCACCCATCCTCCTACGGGTATGTCAGGTAAAACACAACGCCACCCCTAGGGCTCAGAATCCCAAGGGTATCAATTTCCCTAAACGACAGGGTGAAGTAGTGTATAAAAGGATAAAAATTAAATGATATAATATATATCACGACTACACTATGGGAATAACATATTCTTAGAATCATTTGTAGCTAACATCTTCTAGAATGTCATCTTTCACTTCTATGACCACATATCGTATAATCACACAACCATTTATAGATCTAAATTATGTTATTTAATTCTATTTCATCAGTTTCAATTTATGTTAATTAATTCATTAACTATTAATTAAACAAATTTGATTCCCACATTACATTACATTAGAATTAAAATAAGGTTTCATGCCATCCAGGCACAGGAAAACTAAGTCAATGGATTCTAAGAATCATAAACTCAGTATTTCATTGCAGTAGGCTTCAACCCCATGGGTTAAATAGTACTTCATTAATTAAAAAATTTACATTCCATATTACCAATTACACTAGGGAAACATCTTAAGATACTAAACAACATAAAAAAACAACAACATATATCTACATCAAACAATTTGGAAAGGAATGAAGATAAACAAACATCAAGACCGATGACCAAATAATAGATTCAAACAAGAATACAGATTTCATATCACTGGGGAAGACTAGAATTAACCCATTCTATCACCTATATTGTCCTCTGCAACACCCACGTACATATCTTGATGTGTCTCTCTATCATAAGTTTCAAATACTTCCACAATAATCAGGCCTCCCAGTATGATATAATATAATATCCCTCCAAGATCATCCATCATAGGCTCACAACACAATCCAGCCTCCCCAACCCATAAACAAAAATATCCCGCCCATATCATTTCACAAGTAATAATAAGAAAACAATAAAGAAACTAGGAAAATCGACCCTGAAAACAAGGCATTTGGCCTTATCATGAAACTATCTCTCACATATCCAAAGAACAAGGAAATAACCATTGACATGAAAATGGGAAACCTGTGCCCTATAATTGAATTATTTTTTATCATATAACTGGTTCTTATTCCATATTTAATTAACTGATTCATTCTTCACCGTTTTGAACTATGGGAAACCTAATTAAGAAGCTATAACAAGCTATCACAAATTAGTTAAAAATTTAAATTTTCATGAATTTAATTTTTTTCAACAATAATTATCATGCTTCAAACCATTATTCAATAACATTAAGACATATATGTTCAAAAAACTTAAACATACTTGTAGCATTAAGATTACAACACACTAGATTCATTACACATGCATCTTTAAATTATTTTATCCAATTAATTATTATTTTTATTATGGATTTACGCACTTTACTAAATTAACTTGATAATAAAAGAATAACAACACAACATAGACATCACATTATATATAAAATCAAGAGGCAACACATTATCATGGTTTAAAACAAAAACATTGTAATGAGATCAATACCAATTCTTTAATCTGTTTCAAGAAATTATTAGGTTATTTTCATTATGATCCAAGGGGATAAATAATGTTATCTCTACGATTGGATGTAAATAAATAAAGAAGAAATGAATCCCCTACCTCAAAAGGGTGTCAACGCTCTTTTCACAATAATGGACTAACAATGCAGATCTTGATCGACTCTTTTATAAGAACTTCTTCCACCCAAGGAAGTCGTGCCACAACCTCGACAAAAAATGACAAATAGAACTCCTTTAGAAACATAGAGATCACGAACCATCACATGACAATGTGGAACATGAGAAAATGGATCAAAGAAACATGAGGAACATATGAGGATTATACCTTTCATCGAAGAAGGATTGAAGGATGGAATCTAGGTATCGATCCTTGATAGTAGAATCCCAAAAATGTCAAAGGGGGTTACTAAGTCACCTGGACTGAGAGAATAGGGTGCTACAACAATAGGTATTTACATCTCGAGTGACTGTAAACATTTGAAATGTATAGCATCATGGATTTTCGTAATGTGTAATCCCCTTTCACATCGTGTAATCATCTGGGATTAGTTTCCTTCGAAAAGTGCATCTCCTTTTCATTATTCAACACTGAAATCATACAGGTCATGAAACTGACATTTATGTCATGTAAAAATATTACATGACATGAAATATCCCTGCTTCTAGATTTTAGAAGCCATGTCCCTCTATACATCCTCCGAACACCTTAGTCTTTGGAAACTTGTAAAGGGTCAATCCACGCAGATCAGGGCCCTTAAATTAGATACATCTCAAAAAATTATTGTCCTTGATGATCCATAACCAACATAGAGAGGAAAATAATATGTTTTTTCTAAACATCCATCCCACAATATACCTCGCATGGATATCTCTACCACATGAGCTCAACCACCTCACTAGGAGAACAGTTTAAAATAACACAATAAAAACCATTTTCTAAGCACTATCTTGGGGATATATCTCACAAAAAGAGATCTATCCATAAAAATAAATAAGATAATTCATCTTATAAAACAAAATAATGTCTATAACAACAAAATAACAATTTTAAAAGAGAATATATAAACCTAAAACAAATTTTTGTATTGATCACATATCGGTGACTCACATTCCTATGTACTCTCCTCAACACCATCATGAACCCAAAAAAAAATAACCATGGGGATATTACACACATGAATCACTTTATCTATGTGGTCATAGATCTCTACTGGATAGTCCTTGAATGTTTCATCATCATAAAAATCAATCTCAAACCAATCTATGACATGAGATTTCCCATGATTATAATGATAGGGTTACGGCATGTGAAAAAAATCATGTATCTAAATCATATACAGTATAAGAAAAGATAGGTCAGTCATAAAAGTCATCAAACAATAACATACTGATAGTGGAGTTAAAACTAGTGTTTTATTTGAACTCTATTAAGGGAAGGTGCCCCATATATGAACATAAAAAATCAAAGACAGAAGGGTGAAACATGTCGTTAAGATTCTGGATGGTCCACTCTATCTTACTATTCGTATGTGGATGAAAATTAGTGTTAAGGAATACAGGATAACCAAAAATATTGTTGGAGACCTCTTTACACCCTGGAGGTAAAATGAGTATCTTGATCCAAAATTATCATCTTAAGGACCTCATGGAGTTTCACCACCTCCCATAGCTCTTACCTAAACAAAACACCACTAATCTTAACTCCTTGATAGCTATAAATTGGTATGATTTCATAAAATGATCTACTTACACCCATAGAGAATCATAACATCTTTTATCTCAAGGTAAACCAGTAACAAAGTTCATCGATATGTCCTCCCACTTCCACTGAGGAATATATAATGGTTGGAAAAACCCACCAGGGACATGGTTCTCGGGCTTCACCTTTTGGTAGAAAAAACATCGAGAGACAAACCTTACAACTTCACACCTAAAACTAGGCCATGAAAACTGACCACTTAAATTCCTTTACATCATTTTCATGATAGGATGTACCATTAATGGTGAACTATGGAACGCTCTGAGAACCATCTACTACATTTATGAAGGAATGAAAATCACTCCCTTAAACAACACTCGGTGTTGTTTATCCTGAGACAAACCATCAGGTTCCTCACTACAAACAACTCAGTCTCTCCATACCTCCACCTCAAGATAACCTAAATGGTATTACTCCACCTGATACACCAGAGATAAATACACTGTCATCTGAAAAAGAAAACTTTTACCCCTAGACTTATCCCATATCTAGATGCAATGTTGAATGTTCTTCCCTAACCATCCAAGAATTTCCTACTTCCCACACAACATAATTTCATGCATTTAGGCTCAGCGCATCAGCTACAAAATTATCCTTTCTTGGTCTTTATAAAATATCAAAATTTTAATCATGTAAGAACTCCATCCATCGATGTTGGTGAAAGTTCAAGTCACATTAGTAGAAAATAAACCTTGGGCTCTTATGATCATTGAACGCCACAAAACACTCACTGATGAGGTAATTTCTCCACAGCATCTTGGAAAACACCATTGATTCCATCATGTGATCATGGGTGGAATAGTTAATATCATAGTGATGTAACAACTAAGACCCATAAGAAACAACCAATCCTTACTGCATCAGAACAAAACCCATCCCGAGATTTGAAACATCATAGATAACCTCAAACTGAACTAATTCTTCTATTATACAATGAATTGGAGCACTACAGAAATTCCACTTTAGATACACAAAAACCTTCAGACACTAATCAGTCCATATGAATACCTGATCCTTTCTGGTAAACCCCATCAGAGGAGTCACAGCCCAATAGAAATCGGATAACAATCTCCAATAATACCCTCCAAGACCAAGTAAACATTGTACCAATACCATTGTCTTGTAGGATACCAAATAAATGATTAATAATATCTTCAACATAACTAAAACTAATCCCTTATATGATATAAAAGTTCATAAGAAACATAGTTATCAATCCTGAAACTCGCTCTACGGAAATTTCCCTATCAACATCTCATGATAATAAACTCCCAAAATGGAATAAAGATGCTCTACATGTTCCTCCTCAGATGTGGAGTACACAATAATTTCATTAATTAAAACCACCCTACACTTTTCCATGAACTGATAAAACACAAAATTCATTAACCCGATGAACATAGTCAGAGCATTCATCACACCGAATAGGATCACAACAATTCATAATTCCTATGAAAACAATTAAAAGTGGTATTCAAGATGTCCTCATCCTTCACAAAAATATGATGATATCCTAACCAAAAAACTATATTCTAGAACCAACTTGAACATTTTACTTGATTGAATAAATCATCAATCAATGGAATAGGATTTTAGTTCTTCACTTTCACTAGGTACAAGTGAAGATGATCGATAGACAACTGCAAACTGCCAGCAACCTTCATTATGAACAAAACTAGTGCAACCCATGGTGACACACATGGCCAAACAAACCAACACCATAGTAGATCATTGAGTTGTATACACAGCTATCACAACTCAGAAGGTGACATCTTATATGGGTAAATCGAGATAGGAGAAACACCTTGCGGTAGATTCATTCTGAACTCGATCTCTCGTCAAGGTGATAATGCTACCACATCCTTTGGAAAGACACTAGGATACTCTTCTATAATCCTTGGAAATAGTCAATTGGTGAACTTCTGATGATCTTAGCATCATCATAGCTATCAAGGATGATAATGACAGAAAACTCTTATGACCCATCAGAGGGCCTCACTCACCAAGAAACACTACTGGCTCTCTATTAGCATTGATGAACACAACCAACCTCATAAGGAAATATAGGATATCCTATATCGAATACCACCAATACATGCCATGGATGATGAAATATTCTTTTTATCTGTAAAAATTTGAAATCTCCCTTGGAGAGGTGATGACCTAACACTAGATCACATTATATACATACATAAAAAAAGTCATCTCAACCTACAACTCGTGTAGTCCACACAATGTGAACTATAATTATCTCTACTTCAAGACCTAAATAATGGACAAGGTATGGTAATATGAAAGAGTTTGTCACTCCTGGATCAATTAAGGAAGGAATCCAGGTATAAAACATGCAAAGAGTACCTTGAATGACATCTATCCCACATGGCATTGAAAACACTAAATAATGACACTAACCATGACCTTCCCCACTAAATCTCTAACCATATTGATGACCACCTCAACAGATGTCCACAGTTCTCTAAGGATGGGGAGTATCTCAAGGAAGTCCTATTCCTTCCCAATATAATTTCTATTGATCCCAATCTAGAGAAACCAACTTCTTCGGCCTCATATGGAACATCCTCAATGGAGGATCCTGAAGTGGAAAAACTGGTGCACATTGATTTCTCAGAAAGGTCGGGAACTCTCACCTATTTTAAGAACCTGGGTTTTTGTATGAGGTATTTTTCCTTTTCTTTTTGGTTTAAATTCCTTTATATTGCCTTATATGAATTCTTAACTTGATCACGGGAGTTTTGGATGTGTCTCAGGCTTGTCCATAGTCCTGAACCATGTTTTGGGATGAAAATGACATGGTGCACAACCTGTTCACGGTTATTCCAAACCATTCAAGAGGTCTGAAAATTGCAGTTTTCTAGAAGAACAATTTTTCACAATTACCACATGGTTAGTAAACCGTGTGGGATAACCGTGAGAAGGGAACCTTGCTAGACAGTGAGGTGTGAACAGTTTTTTTATAGTTCAGGAAACCATGTGGGTAAACCGTGTGACCCATCTGTGTTGGTTTTTTTTAAATTAAAACCCTTTTTATTTTTAAACACGATTTGGGTTTTCTTCTCCCATGCATTGCACCCTCTCGTAGAGCTCTCCCTTGAATCGCTTAACGTAGGCTTTGAGCCCTACTCTCCGTCTGATCTCCATTTTGATCGTCAATCATCTCATCGGATCCGCAATGGTAAGTCCTCAATTCCTTTTTAGTTATTCTTGATTCTTCATAATAATGGTTTCACTATTTGGATTTATTCTCATATGCATTAATAACTCATTCTTCGTCCATTATGTAGATTTCTCCCAAACCAAGATGAATTAGGAATTGATACTGGATGATCTGTCTACTGCCGAAGTGAGGTAGGTGGTCTGCACTTTCTTTCAGATTTTCATGGTGTTTTTTGGGCGTTAATCCTTTGCGCCATCCGTCGGACATTCCGGTGAGGTCTCTTTTCTGAGAAATTTCATTTTAGTAGCTATTATTGGACATAGTGAGGTTGACCATAGGTTCTGTTTAGGTGTGTTGGCACCCCTTACTCATTTGAAGGTCACCCAAGTGGTGAGACTTAAGGAAATATGTTGTTTGTGCTTTTTTAAACCACCCAAGGGGTGTGTACTTGGGATTTCCTAGTTATAGGAATCTATTAATGCCTTGATAGCTTGAATTCCTTGATTAATAGATGTATTACATCCTTGTATATTGATATCTTGTGAAACCATACCTATTTTGATAGCTTCGCGTAAATGAAATGGGTTGAAATGGGAAGGTAGGCCCATATAAATAGTGACTGGTAAATGGAATGCATGGGTGGGTATACTCATGTTTTGTTCTTGTCAATGTGAGTGGGTATAGTCACATGGTTTTGAATCTTTTAAATTTTATGAATTTAATGAATTGTTTTGGAACATAGCAGTGGATGCCTTGGGTTGACTCTACCCCTTGGGTCTTGATTCTATGGGATGCCTCGAGCCTTGCTACCCTGTGGATCCGGATTTCTTGGGATCATGTAGGACTTGCTATTTCCATGATCCCAGGACCCCAACTAGTGACTAAACTAGTTTCCACTAGGGATGTGCATGGGACATGATGGGATGCTTTAGAAATGCTCCTTGTATTTGGTCCTTCGTGGTCTAGATATATATTATATGGATGCCTTGGTACATGACACCTTGGATTCGGCCCTTATGGTCTACACTTCTCTATGTGGGGTGGATTTGGGATATTTGGCTTCATTATACAGTGTGGTCGTGGTACATTTTACTCTCTATAAATCATGGATGTGGGTTACAAGATACAGATGGTTGTATGGTGTGGCCCTGTGACTTGCTTGTTTACTTTTTTATAGCTACCATGTTAGGAGATGACTCGCATTTATAGGTAGCCTTGAGGTCTTCTTGGTTTTACATCATGTAGTAGACTTATTCCATGGGCATACACACTTACTTACTGGTTGTTGACATTTTCTATCACTTCTTTATAATTGTTGTTTGATCTTTACAGACCGAGGTGGTTGCCTACAAGGATGTTTATCTCACACCCTATTTGGGTCTCCACATGGAACCAAATAGATTATATGGTTTTAGGTGATGATAGGGGAAAGCACCCTAGTACAGGTTGTTGAGTGTGTCTTTGGCGTAGGGGAGCATAGGACCAAGCTGAGGCTTGTGATGCTGGGATACTTTTTCATCTTTTGTTCTTTTTGAGATACATGTAATTTATTTTATTTCCATGTACCTTTTTTGGCTTCTTTATAGATAGTTGTACCATCTGCATTATTTTTTATATGAGAAACTTCTCGTTATTGATATTTATTCTTATCATTCTGGGATTACTTTCTA
The DNA here is from genome assembly GCA_963277665.1 of Viscum album. Classification (NCBI taxonomy): domain Eukaryota; kingdom Viridiplantae; phylum Streptophyta; class Magnoliopsida; order Santalales; family Viscaceae; genus Viscum; species Viscum album. The sequence goes on along the minus strand of OY728143.1, from coordinate 1,211,095,591 downwards.
TTGAATAGTGTTTCTTTCACTTCTGCTATTTATATTATGTTTGAATTCCACTGTAATACTTTGGTAATGAGGGAATATTCTCCCCACTGACTCACCTAGGCCCTCACTGCATGTCGGCATATTTTAGATTTTGGGGAGACGCACTTGAGGCCAGGTTTCCAACCAGGCTCAGGGCACCATTTTGGGTGGGATCTCGGTCTGGGACGTTACAAAGTTGTATCAAATGGGGTTATTTTTCTAGTTTGACTTAATATTTGGCAACAATAGATATGGATTGTAAGGAAATGGGATCTAGTAATAAATTAGGCATGATAGTACCTACCCCATGTATAGGGAAAATCCAAATGGCCTCGAATGGATTTTTGACTTTCTATATTTTGACTATTAAAGTTTATTTAATTTCACTATAGTGATATGCGCTTGATTTCTACTATTACTATTGATGATATTTTGGGTTCTATCTCAGTCGCAACCTAATGAAATGAGGGTGTTCCATATCATGCATTATATAGCCACTTGTTAGAATCACATGTCATGCATTATGCCATGCTATCTAGGATGCATTATATATTTCATGATGTTGTGATAGTTGATGTGATAGATGTGTCTGTTGTCGTGTTAGTTGGGTGCATTAGATAAAGGTGTGATTCCATCTTTCAATCCATAAGGAGTATGGACCCCTATGAATTGGGAAATGACGCACTAATAGAATGTAAATTCTAGATGAACTTGAGACATGTAAGGTTTGATTGGGAAAGTTTAGGGTTCATGCGGTGCTATAGGCCCTCATGGATTCATAAATTTGTAAACCCTTGGTAAAATTTCCTGAATAACTGAATGTGAAATAAAAATGGAACTTGAATGGAAAGTAGAGACTTGACGTAGACCTAGATTTTTAGTGGGCAAGAGGCATAGTTTCTAGTGGATCATTAGTTGTTCATTATAAAATCCTGGATTTAGGAGCAAGAAGTGGGTTGACTTGGTATCTAGAAGGTTTTTGACCTACCCTATGCTTTTGAGCTTTGTACTTTGATGTTTTTCTCTCCCGAGGTGTGCATTTGGCATTGTAGATACATGCCAACATGACGACCTTTGGTGGTACACCGCGATGGAGATGATGACCATACTTCAGAGAGGATGGGCCATGGGCTACCACTTGATCCTCCTATAGAGCCAGCAGTGTCACCTAAGGCTGTTCTGGACATAGTTGTTGAAACAAAGTTCTGTGAGGTTTTCTTTCACTATATGAAGACGATCCAGGGAGCACCGCAGCCAGCCTTGACAATAGATGAGCTGACACAGGTGTTCCAACCATAGCATTCTCATACGTTTTCAAGGGATAGTGGACCATAGGCTACGGAGCTATGTCTAGAGACCACGTTAGCGATTTTTGAGAATCTGGGTCAAGCTCATGAGTTATATGCTATGGGGAGCAGCAAAGTGTTAGTGTGCCATTTTGAACTAGGATGATGGTCTACGGAATATGGGTTGGGATGAATTACCAACCCGCTTCTATGACTACTTTTACCCCATGACTCTGCGATCAGAGAAGGCTAGTGAGTTTATGTGTTTGGAGTGGGGTGCAATGATAGTTATGGAATACTCGACACACTTTACAGAGCTAAAACATTTGGCACTGATGTCTCTTACTGATGAGTTGTCGAGGGCGAGGCACTTCAAGGAAGATCTCATACAAGCTATCATATCTAAGATAAATGTGTTTAGGTTTCCTTATATCACTAAGATTGTGAATCTGGTGCTGATTACAGAGTGGAACCTGAGGGAACCTGGGGGTACAGAATAGGGGAGTGTTATTTCTCACCATAGTGGATCTATGTATTTAGGAAGAAAGCATCATTTTTAGGCTTCCCATGATGTGAGTGCTAGTAATGTTATGCATTCAGGAAACTTGGTGTATTTCCATCAGTGTGGTAAGAGAGGGAACATGAAAAATTAGTGCGACCACAACCCAGTTGAGTGCCTATCTTGCGAATGGATGGGACACATGCAGTGGTTTTCTAGGACATTCCCTCCGGCTACAAGTGGTAGGGGGTCATCACTGATGTCAAGTTTAGGAGTGGGAAATTTATTTCCACATCAGGGTTTGAGCTCAAGCAGTGCAATCCAATCAGGTCAGGGTAGTGGTGGTTGTGGCCGCTGTATCCACACACTGAGTTCTCAAAGGCAGAAGGGTGGATCTGCTCAGGGTAGTCAGGTAGGGTCACATGGCTATAGTAAAGGGGCTTATTAGGACCATTACTTCTTCATGGGGTTCCTCATCCTTTTTTCAATAAAGGTGGACATAAATATTAGTCTATGAATGGATTATCATAAATTAATCCATCTAATGGTTAAAAACTGCTATCCACAGCCACATATAGATGACATATTAGATCAGATTAGAAGAGCTCGAGTTTTCTCAAAAATCTAATTAAGGTCAAGATATTACAAGTGCGTGTTTGACCAGCATAAATACCTTGTACAACCTTTCATATCATGTACGGTTTATACGAGTATATGGTTATGTCGTTCGGTCTTACGAACGCACTAGCAGTTTTTTTGTCTTTGATGCACTGAGTGTTCCATCCTTACTTGGATTCTTTGGTGGTGGTTTTCATGGACGATATCATGGTGTATTCTCACAATCGACACAACCATTCCAACCATCTTGAGATCGTTTTGAATACACTGAGAGAGTATCAGTTATATGCTATGCTTGAAAATTGCCACTTTTGGATGGATCAGATTCACTTCATGGGTCACATTATCTAGAATAAAAGAGTGTTAGTGGAACCAGAGAAGGAGAGAGCTGTGGTTTTCTAGGAACATCCCAATTTTTTTTTTGATATACGAAGTTTCTTCGGTCTATATAACTACTATAGGAATTTTATACAGGACTTCTCAAGCTTAGAAGCACTATTGAATGGATTAAGTAAGAAGGGCCTGATGTTTGTGTGGTCCAAATCTTGTGAGACAGCCTTTACAGGGATGAAAGGGAGGTTGACATCAGCACCAGTTCTGATACTTCTAGAGCAGGGAAAGAGCTATATGGTGTACTTTGATGCTTCAGTTATTATGTTGGGGGTAGTGCTAATGTATGGAGATCGAGTCGTGGCTTATGGGTCTCGGCAGCTGAGGCCTCAAAAGAGGAATTACCCTACACATGATATCGAGTTATCTAGTATTGTTCATGTGTAGTGTTATTGGATGCACTATTTACTTGGATATCATTTTATGGTGTTCAAGGACCACAAAATTCTCAAGTATGTCTTTACACAGAGTGATCGGAATTTGAGCCAATGAAGGTGTGTGGAGTACCTACAATACTTTTACTTTAAGATTGCCTACATGCCTGGTAAGGGAAATATAGTGGCTGATTCACTAAGCAGGAGGACTCATATACAGTCAGTGAAGAAGGCCAGTAGAGAGTTCCAGCTTATGGAGTTGTTTTCTAAGATGCATCTGGAGGTGGATGCTAGTAACAGGAATACTTTTCTTTCATCCTCAGCTATTACCTCTACCCTACTAGACAGAGTTTAGATGAGGAAGCTATAATATTATAAATGCATAGTTCTACAGGAATTTGTGGCAGGTGAGTACCCTCCTCTTGGTTGGATGGTGGGTGATGATGAGATATTGTGTATCTATGGGCGTGTCTAGGTTTCAGTGGATATACGTGAGGAGTTTGTGTGGGAGTTTCATGATTCATCTTGGTAAGTTCATCCTGGAGTTACCAAGATGTAATGTGACTTGCGACATTAGTACTAGTGGCTGAGAATGAAGAGAGAGGTAGGTGGTTTTGTTACTAGGTGTTCCACATGTCATTAAGTGAAAGAAAAACATTAGTGACTAGTTGGGCTTTCATAGTAGTTACATATCCCCGAGTGGAAATGGGAAGATGTCGGGATGGATTTCGTGATGGGTTTTTTGAGGTCACCTTGAGTTAATGATGATGTGTGGGTTATTGTTGACAGGCTTACAAAGGTCACACATTTCTTGCTGACCAAGGAGACCATCAGTGTTGATGATCTTGGAAAGTTGTACATCTGAGAGGTGGTACGACTACATGAGGTCCTGTGCATTATCGTTTTAGATAGGGAAGCCCACTTTACATCTATTTTAGGGAAAATATTTCGGAGGTAGATGCATACAAAGGTTCATCTGAGCATATAATACCACCCTCAGACTGATGTACAGTCGGAGCATACGATACAGGTGCTAGAGGACATGCTTAGAGAATGCATCATGGATTTTGGGGGATCATGGGAGAGGCATATTCCCATTGTTGAGTTCTCCTATAATAATATTGATCATGTGACAATACATATGGAACCTTACAATGATTTATATGGTAGGCCATGTCGTTCTCCCATGTGCTGGCTAGAAGCAACAGAGGAAGATTTACTAGGACCGCATCTCATGCTGGAGACTTCTTAGCAAGTCTAGTTGATTTAGAAGAGGATGTTTATAGAAAAGTATCTTCAAAAATAATATGATGATTGCCTCAAATTACCTCTAGAGTTTAAGGTAGGGTATTGGGTTTTCTTACATGTTTCAAGAAAGTTGGGACACATATGGATCAGGAGACAGGGTAAAATTTCACTAAGATATGTCAGTCCATTTGAGATTTTGGAGAGAGTCAGGTTGATTTCCTATCGATTGCAGTTAACTCATAGTTACTGATCTATGTAGGACATGTTCCATTTATATTAGTTTCCCCTTTATCACTCAGACACATCTCACATTTTTCATCCCAATGAGGTTTATCTTCAGGTTGATGTATCCTTTGAGGAGCATCTGATTCATGTTTTTGACAGGAGAACGAAGGTTCTCTGAGGCCAGTTAGTTCCTATAGTACAGGTTTTATGGTAGCATGGTTGTTTAGAGAATGAGACTTGGGTGATGGAGGCTATTGTATGTGCTTAGTGTCCGGAGTTGTTCTTAGATGAATCTGGACCACCTTTTAGAGAGAAATTCGGGGAAAAATTTCTATAAGGGGGATATTTTAAGAACCTGGGTTTTCATATAAGGTATTGTTCCTTTTCCTTTTGCTTTAAATGCCTTGATATAGTCTTATGTGAATTCTTAACTTTATCACGGGTTTTTTGGAGGTGTCGGGGACTTGGCTGGAGTCCAGAACCACATTTTATGCTAAAAATGACCTGGCGCAAGGTTTGCACATGGCCTATAAATAGTTAGTCCAAACTGTGTGGGAGGTCTGAAAAGTGCAGGTTTTTAGAAGAATGCTTTTTCATAGTTACCACACAGTTAGTAAACCATGTGGGGTAACCGTGCTAAGTGATCCTTGCTAGACAGCGAGGTGCACATGGTTTCCACACAGTTTGGGAAATCGTACGGGTAAACCATATGAACCTTCTGTCTTGGTTTTTAAAAAAAGTATAAATTAAAAGCCTTTTATTTTTTAACACCATTTTGGGTTTTCTTCTTCCATGCACAGCACCCTCCTATGGATCTCTCCCTTGAGTTTCCTAACATAGGCTTTGATACCTACTCTCCATCCAATCTCTGTTCTGATCGTTGATCATCTCATCCGATTCGCAATGTTAATTCCTCGATTCCTCTTTATCCATTCCTGATTCTTTGGAACGAATATTTCACTATTTGGATTTAGGCTCATATGCCCAATTATCCCATTCATTGTTTATTCTTCATATTTCTCCAAAATAAGGAGGAACCAAGACTTGATACTAGACAAGTTGTCTACTACTGAGGTGAGGTAGGTGGTCTACAATTTATTTCAGCTTTTCGTGGTGTTTGTTAGGCATTCGGCCTTTGCGCCATCCATCAAACATTCCAGTGAGTTCTTGTTTTTGAGATATATTCTTTTAGTAGCCACAGTTGGACCTAGTGAGGTTGACTATAGGTTCCATTTAGGTGTGTTGTCACCCTTTTTTCATTTAAAGTTCACCCAAGGGGTGCGCCTTAAAGAACTATGTTATGTATGATTGTGTAAACCACCCAAGGGGTGTATTCTTGTGCTTTCCTAGTTAGAGGAAGTCGTTAGTGCCTTGATAGTTTGAATAGTTTTCTTAGGATATGTACTTCCTCCTTGAATATTGATATCTTGTGACACCATACCTATTTTGACAGCTTGGATTATATGAAATGTGTTCATATGGGAGGGTAGGCCCATATAAATGGTGAATGGTAAATGAAATGCATGAGTGGGTATACTCATGGTTTGTGCTTGTCTATGTGAGTGGTTATACTCACATGGTTTTGAATTGTTTAAATTGTATGAATTGAATGAATGGTTTAGGAATGAGGTAGTGGATGCCTTGGGTTGACTCTGCCCCTTGGGTCTTAATTCTATGGGAAGCCTAGGGCCTTGCTACTCTGTGGATCTGGCTTGCTTGGGCTTGCGTAGGACTTGCTATTGCTATGCTCCTAGGACCCCAACCAGTGCCTAAATGAGTTTCCAATAGGGATCCCCATGGGAAATTATGGGATTCCTTGGACAAGATCCTTGGATCCGACCCTCCATGGTCTAGATATCTATTTTATGGATCTCTTGGTACATGACACCTTGGATCCAGCCCTAGCGGACTACACTTCACTATATAGTGAGGTTGTGGGATATTTTACTTCACTACATGACCCGGCCATTGGAAAATTTACTTCTATATACAATGTGGTTGTGGGTAACAGGATACAGATGGATGTACGGAGTGGCCATGTGACTTTATTGTTTACTTTTTTATAGCTTCCTTGTTAGGAGATAACTCTCTTTTACAGGTAGCCTTAAGGGTTTTTTGGTTTTACTTCCTGCAGTGGACTTATGTAGTGGGCACACACACTTACTTAGTGGTTGTTTACACTTTCTAGCACTATTGTAGAATTTTTGTTAGAACTATATAGACCTAGGTGGTTTCCTATTGGGATGTTTATCTCGCAATTTATTTGGGCCTCCATGGACCCAAATAGATTATTTGGTTATAGATGATGATAGGGGAAAGTGCCCTAGTAATGGTGGTTGATTGTGGCTTTGAAGCAGGGGAGCATAATACCAAGACAAGGCTTGTGATGCTGGGATACATTTTGGTATTTTTTTTATTTTTGAGATACATGTACTATATTTTATATTCATGTACCTGTTTCTTCTGATTTCTAGATACTTGTCTCATCTAAATCATTTGGTATATGAGACACTTGTGGTTATTGATATTTATTCATGTATTGTTTGGATTACTTTATGTTGACTTCTATTTATTTCTCTTCCACTATTTATATTATGTTTGACTTCCACTGTAATACTTTGGTAATGAAGAAATAGTCTCCACACTAAATCACATAGGCCCTCGCTGCTAGTTGGTATCCTCTGGCATTTGGGGAGATGCGCTTGAGGCCATGTGGCCAACCGGTCGTGGGGCACCATTTCAAGTGGCGTCTGGGTCTGAGATGTTACCCCTATAATGACTGTATCCTCCTTAAGATAAATGTGTTTCTAATCCCTTGGAATAGGCATGACAACTGCGTCCCCCAAAGAAATGAAATATTGTAGGCTGTAACCTACCACATACTGATTGGAATCTCTTCTGTCCTGATAACTGGGAACACTAGAGCACATCTATTCTTTGTGAGGAATCCAGATGACTCCCCTAGCATGAAAATCTAGTTCTGGATAGCATCCTCTCCATAACCTTTTCTCTTGCAGTCACCTAAATATATGTCTTCATCATAAAATGGGTGTCCTTGTGCTAGATCACTAGATCAAAAGACTCATAAAAATTCCTCACCTTGGCCTTCTCATGTGGAAATAATTTTAAAGAATATCATAGAGGTTTCCTAAAATATAACCCTAACTCTTTTACACATAAACACCCCTATTGAAGCTTAAGCAGCTATTGGCTACTAGCCACCTTCCCGATCAATGAAAAAAACCCATCTTAAAACTGTTCAAGGAACTCCTCCCAGGATACTATCATATCCTCATGATCTATTATGAATAAGAACCACCACTACCTCACTGCCCCATATAGAATGATCATAGGAAATGGTACCCATTTATCCTTTTGAGCACATATAAAACTAAAGGCTATCTCATCTTCCTCCAATCTGTATTCCGTGACTGCCTCTAAAACGGATCCGTCATACCTCTATATACTCTCAATATGAAACTCTTGGAGTTACTTCCTCCATGTGTCATCATTTTCAAGATCTACACTATAGAAATATTTTGGCATAACTTAATGAACATCTTCTGCTTGAACCAAATAAGACATCGACTAGGAGCCATGCCTGTAAAAGAAAAAATAGTTAGAGATCCTAAACTAACAATATGAACGACAATTACATTAATTAATTGTTTTCCTTTATTCATTTTAGGCTAACCTATACCAAGTTATACCCATTAAAATCCAGGAACACATAATAATGATGAATGATAGGTTCATAGGTCATTACCCAACAACTAGTATCTCCTTGTTTAGTAGCAGTTGTATGCTTAATGTTCCCTGTATCATATCACAAGGATCCCTAAATACCCATGTCTACTCTAGTATCCCTTTCTTACAGGGATTTCTAAACATAGCTGACATTGTTCCCTACCAGGACATGCAGCCTCACCTGTTCCTAAGTCTAAAATCCATAATATCCGTAAACAAGAGCTATGATAAAACTCTACCATGACCCTCTCCCCCAAAAAGTGCCCCCATCATGAGCAGACAATGGGAGAAGAGAGATAGTGACCCCCTGTTCCTACCTCCATTAGGTCCTCGGATGATGAATAGCACTGAGGGATTAATAAACATGCATATGGAAGGCATTTCCCTCTAAGGGAACACATACAAAAGAGATAGATAAGGAAGACACAAACTAAATCCAACTCAGACTGAAATATAATAGAAAACCCATGTGAACATATGTAATGACATACAAGAACTACTACAACTGAAGGTAAAAATGCAAGTACCAACCGAACATAAAGACAACAGTGGCCATGAACACCAAACAACTCCTGCTAAACCCCAATCTAGTAGTAACCTGCCTAATCTCCTACCTTCTCTAACTAACCTAAAAATAGATTATACATACATAGAGTGATAATAATAGTATACTTAGCAGGATCCTCTCTAGAGAATCTATTGAAAACGGTAAAGAAATCTTGTTGAATCATAGTGAACAACATGTGAAACTAACTCGCCACCTAAATATGTATACTAAGTAACCATCCTCACCCTGGTTACACTCACCAAGTATCAGATAAAAGAGTATGTTACATAATAACAAAGTTTAAGGGTACCTCTCAACTGCTTCCAAAATAGTTCTCTACTCTACCCCAATGTCGCACATCTTAAGCATCTCTCTCAAAAAAGGCTAGCTGGCATACACTTGTGTTAGGCACCACGACATCCACCTCGTGCATCACATCACCATTTCCATGTAACCAAAAGCATCCATGATGTATATTAGAGCCACCACAACACGTATAACATGTATCATACATCAGGTATTATATCTCAAGACATCACATCCCATACACTGAGTATGGACCTCATTCCATCACAACCTACACACGTTATGCCTATAGTAGTCCTTAGGAAACTATATCCAGAATGCATGTTTTTGAAAATAACCACAATCCATTACATACCTCTACAAACATATTTAGGGAAAACTTACCATCGTGCATACCAACTCAAGTATCTACCAAGAGAATATAGTGGGGTCAGAGGGGGTAGTTATCCATCCATCCTCCTATTAGGTCGTTGGGGAAAATACCACCCCATAGGACTAAGATTTCACAGGGTTTTAGTTTCCTTAACTGATATGGCAGATTAGCATATAAAAACACAAAATTTACATTATTTTATATAGATCATAAGATAACTATGGGCATAACTTATTCTCAGACTCAACTTAAGCTAACGTCACTTAGAATCATGACTTCTACTGGTAAGAAAATATAGCCTATAAGAATACAACAATTTAAAGTGACACATTATGTTATTTAATTCCATTTAATTAGTTTTAATTTCATTAATTAATTCATTAACCATTATTTAATCATTTTCAATTCCCAAATTACATTACATTGGCATTACAACACAGTTTCATTACCTATAGGTACAAGAAAATCAAGTCCATGGTTTCTTAGAACTATATTCTCAGCATTGCATCCCAGCATTCTCCAACCCCATGTGTTAAAAATTTATTCATTTATGAAAATCATTACTTTCCACATTACTAGTTACTCTATAAAAATACCCAAATCTACCAAATAAGGTAAACAACCAATCAAATCCATCTGCCACTAGCAATTTGGAAAGGAATGATGATAAACAAACAACCTTGTGCTCGACAAAAGAACAAATTCAAATAATCATTCATCTTTCATATTAATTGGTAAACCAAGCTTCAACCCATTCTATCACCTACGGTGTCCTCCGCGACACCCATATGCATAACCTGATGCTTCCCTCCATCAAAAGCATCTACTTTTACCACAACAACTAGGCCTCCCTACCTAATATACAACAACATCCCTCCAGGCGCTTCTATCCCAAGCTCATAACACATCTAGGCCTCCCTTACCCACATACCATAATAGCCCTATAGTGTCACATCAAAAGTAGTATAAAACTAGAAAACAAGAAATAGGTCAACTGGGCCCTCAAAATAAGGCTTTAATCCTTCTCACAAAATGATCTCTCATGACTCAAAAGAAAAAGGCACCCGGCCTTCACAGGAAAGTGGGCCACCCAGTCCCTATAAAGGCATTATCTTTTATCACACAACCAGTTCTTATTCTATCATGAATTAATTGATTCATTATTCAAAGGTTATAAATATGGGGAAATTAAGTAGAAATCTAGCATAAGCTATCACAAATTAATTAAACAATTAATTTAATATTCTTTTAATTCTTTTATCAATAAGAATTATCATTCCTCACACCATTATTCAATTCCATTAACACACAAAATATAAAATAACTTTAACATGATTTTAGTATTAAAATTACAACACATAAGATTCATTTAACATGCCTCTTTAAATTATTTTATCAAATTAATTATCATTTAGTTTTTCCTTTAAATTATTTACCAATTTCAAATGATAATCTAATTATAAAAACATAGAATAGATACCAAAGTATATATCAAAATAAGAGGCAACCCATTATCAAGGTGAAAAACAATAATATCTCCATGCGATTGATACTAATTTATTAATCCAGTTCAAGTACATATTAAGTTAATTTAATTGTAATCCAAGGGGTTAAATCATTATTTCTATACAATTTCACTTAAATTAATAGATAATCAATGAATCCCCAACCTTAAAAATAGTGTTAATGTCCTTTCCACAAGAATAGATCAATGTTGTATATTCCAGTCACCTCTTCTGTGAGAACTGCATCAACCCAAGTATGTCGCCCCACAATCGCTCAAACAAAAAACTAATATATATCCTTTAGAAACATGGATATCAAGCTCCATCACATGGCATGTAGGAATATGAGGAAATATATCAAAGAAACTCCATGAATAGACTCTATTTTGAGTAATGAGAAAATGGCCAATTTGAAGGAGATTGTTTTTAACGAGGAGGCCGATTAGGTTTGCTTCACTAGATCGACTTCTAGACAGTTCAACAGGCATGATTATAGGATGATCATGTGGCTTGGAGGGGATTTCAATGAAGGGGCTGGCCGATTTTAGTGTAAGTATGTTCCAACCAAAATGAATTTTCATGTCTGGAGGGCACATAATCATGCATTACTGACAGAGGACAATGTCTATAAGAATGGGATCTCCATGGCCTCATGCTGCTACTGTTGTTTAAACCCTCAATCAGAGTCAGATCTTTACATGTTTGTCAAGATCTAATGGGAAATCGTCTTTTGGTCGATTATGGGCACCTGAGTTCATTTCAATCCCTCCTACACTTCCATAAAGTACTTTCTCCTCAGCTAGTTTTTTGGAGAGCAAACAAAGAAATGGAACTCAAGAACCAGGTCATCATTGTGATCTCTATTTTCTGGACATTATGGGAGGCAAGGAATATGGCTAGGATAGAGGTGGGACCTTCGTTCGCATTGCTCTAGGTTAGAATGAAGGGGCTGATTTATGAAATGGGCTCACTGATTAAAGGAAGAAAAAAGTCTCCTATTTTGTGTAGGTTACTCAACAAGCCAATTGCTCCTTCCAGTTCTCAGGGCAGCTAGATCAGTTGGAGGTCATCGCTTAACGGTTATAAACTTAATGTGGATGGTTATTTTTTGAATGGAAAAATTTGTGGGGGAGAACTAATACGGGATGTGTATGGTTCAATGATGTTCTCCTTCATCAGTTTTTATGGTATGGGGATTTCACTGGGTGTGGAGTTGAAAGAAATTCACACCAATCTCATGCTTTGCAAGAACCTAATGTTGATGTGTTTAGAGGTGGATTCTGATTCAGAAACTATTGTACGCACCATAAACGGACAGTTGAATCCTCATTGGCACATGTATTACACTGTTCACATTTTCTCCTTGGAGATTAGACATGGTTTCTTGGTCCATCACGTGTATAGGGAGGCCAACTTTTCTACAGATGCTCTTTCTCGGGGGAGTAGTCATGAGGAGCCTTTGATTTTGTTTTCTAGTTTGGGCTCTCTACCCTAGTAATGTAATAATTTCATGCAAGGGTATGCCTTGGTTTTCACCATTTTAGACCTCCATTATGGATTCCTTGCTTCATGGGAAGTTTTCCTATATTTGAATAATAATAAAAAATCAATTATAGATCGAGGTAGAAAAATCCATGGATCGAAAATTGATCGAAATAGAGAATATAGGGATTGATCATTGATAAATTAATCCCCAAAATGTCAAAGTGGGGGTATTCAGGTAACCTAGAACAATAGATAGGGTTGATTTAGTCATTGGGTATCACAACCCAAGCGGCTGGAACCAATTAAAATTTTCAACATTAGGGATTTACATGATGTGTATTCCCCTTTTAAATCATTTATTCCTCAAGGTCCAGTTTCTATCAAGAAACACATATCCTTTCCATTATTTAGCCCTTAAAACATGAACATAATGAAACCTACATTCACATTATGTAAAATTTTTAAGGTTCATAAAATCTCCCTGCATCCAACTATTAGAATTTGATTCCCTCCGAACATCTTCTGAGCCTCCTCTGAGAATCTTAGTCTTTGAAAACACGATAAGGGTTGATCCATGTGATTCAATTATCTTAAATAAAATATAAAATAAATTTTTTTCGTAATTAATGAATAGAAAAACATTAAAATGTTTTTTGAAAAAAAAATCCTTGAGTAAAATATCTGTTTCATTTTAAATATTACTTATTATAAAACATATTCAAAAATATGTTTCATTGAAAGTTACTTTTATAAAATATGAATTTATAAAATGAAAAAAATAATTATTTCATTAAAATTAACCTTGTAAACAAGGAATTTAATATTAAATGATATTATGGTCATGTCTATGAGTAATTCAATAGATGTTATTAAAGTTAAAAATAACATTACATATACAATGTTAATGTCTAGAAATGTGACCTGTTCAAAAATCAACAAGAATATTCCTTTGAAAATTCTCTATAAAAAGTAAAAATGGGTGAAAATTTATTTAATTTATAATTTTTAAATGTTTAAAAATAACTTAACATTTTTTAGAAACTGTGATTTTTTTAGGAAAAACTATTTCAATTTGAACAGAGAGATGGAATCGGATTTTAATAAAATAAAACTTCAAAATTATAAGGTACCATAGACTAGAAAAATGTACTATTAATTGAAAATAAAATAGATAACAATATTATAATAACAATACTGGTGTCTATTTATACAATTATAAAAAAATACTTAAACTAAAATTCAAGAAAAAAAAATATTGAACAGAATGATATTTTTAAATAAACCCTTACAATGATCATAATTTTGAAGTGTCAATTAATCAATTGATATATTATGTTTATCAACAATAAATCCACATTTAATAGTTTATAATACAGTATAAGACAATAAAAAGTCATTATACACATAATATTATAATATCAATGATAGAAAATCTATAATATAACAAAATGAAAATATATTCAGTTATAAAATATTTCACCACTTTTGAATATTAATATCAGATCTCCATGGGTGAAATTATTAAAATTTAAACTATAAATAACATGAATTATTAATTAATTATCACATAAATTTCAAATGGGTAGTATATACAACAAATTAATGATTTTATGTGCATTGAATTATAATATGACTCAATCAAATAAAATTGAGATGGAATCTCTTACCACACACACCCTTTTAAAAAAAATATTTGACCAAATTTATAATGGTTTTAAATTACTCTTTAACTTATACTAAAACTATAATAAAGTTTATCATGTCATATATCATTATTCAATTAAAAATTATGACCCGTTTATTTGAATTGTATCATTATTTTCATTGTTTTGTGTGTTAATTGTCTTGTTTTTTGGTTTGTGTTTTTATTTGAATGTTACAATTTGTGTGAATATGATTTAGTTTCATACTCTCCTGAATAATAATCAGGATAAAATATTATTATTTTTACAAAAATTATTCTTTTATGACCAATAATAAAATATGATTTTGTAAAATTATTAACATTGAAATCTTGGAGACTGTGGGCCATACGTACACTAGGGTAAGGTTTCTAATTTTTTGATAGTCATTACAGAATAATGGTATGTAATATTTAATAATTATATAATGATAATTATATCATAAATAAAATAATAATTCATTATATATATATATATCATCCATGTTTTTTGGTGATGAATAAAGAGTCACATAGCTACAAGGAGTGGGTAATCAATAGATACCCAAAGAATGTTATCATTTTTAAGGGACTCAAAATGAATGAATAGAATGATGAATTATTAATTAAAAATTATAAATCAGTTTTTAATATCATAAATATTTCATTTATATCACATATATTCACTAAAATTATCCTTATCACATTCTTTTTAAATCATTAGTGAAAAATAAATCACATTGCTTCGGGAAATGGTAGTTAGTCATACATAGGAGTGACATTATTGTATCCCATAATGAAAGGAATGTAAAAGATATTTATTATATAATAACTCCATATCTATAATTTTATTTTAAATATCATATATATATATATATATATATTATAATTATCATCATACCCAACCATGAATGGTGGTAACTGAAAAAAATGACATTGGTTCGCGAGGTGCTAGTCCGCTATATGCATGAATGATGATTTATTAACCTGTTTGATGGAAGTGGGTGTGGTTGATGGTCATTACCATTACATAATAGAATCTTAATATATATAATTTATTTATTTTATTACATATTCATGGTTTAATAATAATTTAAGGAGGTGGTAAATGAAATAAAATAAAGACGCATGTTGATGAACATTACATTTTCTTCAGACATCCACCTTAAGTTACCAAAAAATCCTTCATCATATGGATTTATTCCAAAAATATTAAGTATAGGATGATATGTTTAGAAATTGATTTATTCAAGTATTGGATAATCCAAAAGTGTTCTAGGTTTTGAATAAGAGAGGTGAGGGGTGTCCATTTATAAGTGAGGTGGGTCGCCCGCTTTTAATTTTCTGATATTAATTATTCATTCCAACATTTTTATCATTCCACACGACATAAAATGGTAACTTATAGAAAATAAAATATATAATATATTAATATGTCCATCCAATGGGTGTTGTAAATGTTTTTGGTTCATCTTTAAACATTATATTCATAGTATAACCCAAAGTAAATCCATTTTTTACTAAATTGTGGTAATTAATGTTTACAGTTTTCACTATTCATATTGGTAAAAAATGATGATCTTATTAGAAAGTAAAAATTATTGTGAATCGAAATATTTAAAAAATTCAAAATTCAATTAATATAATTGTAAGATTTTAATTTAAAAATATTCTCACATACGCAATGAGAAATCAGGATTTCTAGGATAATATGTTCAAAGGTTTATATAATTTTTATATCAGAATTCAATATAAAATATATTAAAATGTCAAAAATTGGAAATATATATATATATAATTTAACCAGTTTTACGTCAATCCCAAGTCAATATATAATTTAACATAATATATTATTTAAACATAATGTACCTTTTAAATTAAAATTAATTAGTTTTCACTATTCATTGAAAAAAGATGTATTTCCTAAATACCTGAAAAATTAATGCTGAGATAATTTTGATATTGTGAAATAAAAAAAAAATTCACTTTTAATTAATTATATTTCTAAAAGATATAAAAATTGATTTTCAATTATGTTTCTAAAGAGAAATTATACTATCTTTAAGAAAAATATATTTTTCATAAAACATTTCAATTTATTTTTAATGATTATTTTTTAATTTCGATTCTATAAAGAAACATAATTTTAATAATTTATTTATGAATATTCATACCCACCATTTAATTTGATATGTGATAAATATTTTATTAAAAAATAAAATATATATAATATTTCACATTTCCTTTAAACTTAGTGTTGTGTGAATGTAAGACAAACTAATTGTTTTGTATAACAGAATCCAAGCACAGTGTTAACTGTGACATAATCTAAACACAATGTTGAATGTAATAAAATAAATTGAAAAGGTTGAGTTTATTGAAATAAATTTCTTAGTTTATTTATGAATGATATTATATGTCTAATAAACTATCTAATAAAATTTTCTTATTTTTGAATTTTAGGGTGTTAATATTTCCATTACAATCAACCACTAATGTTGACCCCCATAGGATGATCGCACGCACCGACCACTTTATAAAACTAGGGAACCCATATTCTATAATAATATCTACATCATAATAATCCTTGGAGGATTACATCTCACAATTTATTGGGAATGTAATACATCAACCTAGAAGATCCATGTGAATATAAAAATAACACAATGTTTATTTATGTAAAATGACAGTCAAATGTTTATGTGAAAACCCTAGATAGAGGGTTCCATACAAATTAAATAATATAACCTTAACACTATAGACCCATAATGGTGAAAACATTTATGAACTATGTTCCTTACCAACTAACTAGGATTAATCAACCCCTATTCAAAAGTATTAAGTCATTGTTTAAAAAAACTTTTTATAGATTCTCATGACCTTCCATTTGGAAAACATTGCAACATATGTCTGCCCAGCTGAGTAAAATTCAACTAAGAAAATATAATAGTAAATATATTATGATTATTGTTTGAAAATTAAAAAAATTATTCTTTTACACTAGGGATACTACACACTAGAAAGAATATATGTCATATAAATCATATATGTGAGATATAGTTCTTGAGACATGTCTTCCCTCTACTGGTCATGAGTCAAATCAATTGACTAGCATATTTCTGATGTGTATAGATCCAATAATCCATAATATATCCTAGAACCTAAAATATCCATGTGCACCCCTCAAGGAAAAAATTCTATTCAACCATACCATCTGAATCCAAAATAATTATCCCATCCCTTGAATAATAGAATTATTTTTAGATTTAAAGATTTTTTTAAGAAATATTTTATATATCATTGGATTTAATACATTCAAAAATATCTATAATTATAAACCACAAAAATAATAACAATGAAAATGAATTCAATGATACCACATTATAATAACTCATTCAAACTAACTCTATGAATAATAGTTGTACTAGTTCATCACATGGCCTCAAACACTACTCCCTGTATTTTTAATGAATACAAATTAAAATTGATAGTCTATGGTGGTACTATGAGGAGTGTATACCCCCATATCATATGGAACAATAATATAATAAATAACTACAAATTATCTATAATATATAAAATGAGAACAAATGAATCAAATATAAACTATATTTCCATAAAAAATTGTAAATATTTGAAAAACCATAACAAGCCTACAACTGACCACCTATTTGGATAGTTACATACAAATAAAATAATATATGAAAAGAAAAATATTATCTCTGTAATAACCCTAAGCTTAAACACATCAAAATATACATTTACACATAAGGTCCATCAAACTTGATTAGTCTTGAGTCCCATCCCTGCCAGTGCATGCATCCACATGAATGTCTGGTTGGGTTCCAAAGTGCAGTTGTGTCCCATGAATTTTGTATGTTATAGAATAAAAAGTACACCACAAAAAACATTCCAAGAAAAACTAATATATGTTATTATATGTGTATGTGACATTCTCAGTTGTAAAAAATAACATTGGAAAATAAATATGGTCACGAATTGACAATCCATAGGAAGGTGACCCAAATCGACTCCACATAAAACTACTATTTTCATAGAGCCTTTGATCACGTATTAATAACTATTCCACCAAGAAACATGTTACCTCCAGGTCCATGGTCACCCTAGAAAATTCCAACAACACCGAATACCCATCCCAGGATACTCATATTTTTGGGGAACCTAATCGATGGAATCCCCTATCATATAATCATGTATGATGGAATGAATATCATTCCAACCCTATCATGATATAAAAATACATTGCAGATCAAAAAAATACTTAGGACTCTACATATTCATAGAATATTGGTTTTATCATCCATTATATCAATCCAAGGAATCCCCTATCACATTACAAGATAAAAATATATGGTAGTTCCAAATAGTGAGGTCCATATACAAGGAATATCCTCACAATATAATAAGATAATATTGAAATGCATCTCTTATAATCACAATATCCCAAATCCCTATTCACTCTACCACTAAGCTCAAAATATTGGTAATATCCATTTATAAACTGAGATCTTTCTGATCCAGGGTAGATCAAATGTACCATCCCTAGAAAATGGAATCTTGTAAGTAATGTAACATCCCACTCTTTCTAATTATTTTTTGTAGTGATGAGTGTGATACAATTCCATCAGTAACATTACAAGTCACCAAAGGCTGGAAATAAATGATAAGGGACTCAAGAACATTTGGATGATGATTTCTCAATTTAATTACAAAGAATCAAATATTTATAAAAAAATGAGTAAATAATACAATATGTCATGTCTAAGTGAAAATGATACTCAAAACACAAACAAAACAATAAAATATATCAGATTATGATAGGAAATCAAAGATAGATGTAAGAGAACCAAATGAATAACCAAAAATTACAATGTGAAATTATCCAATAAAAATAAACCCACTCCAATATTCAACGCCACATACCATTTACACTATATCCATAAGTATCACTAAATATTTAAGACACCCTAACTTCACCCATGTCTAAATAAATGAAATATCTAAATTAAAAATAGTTCCCAATATGGGGTGAGTGTAAAATCTATAAGATTTTCCAAATGACTTCCCATCTCATTCCACTAAAAAAACTTTTTCTTTTAATTTATATAAATTTTTTAGAAATTAGTGTAAATAAATTATATATAAAACATTAACAATTTACCTCTAACCTATATCATAGAATAAAACTGTTTCATATATTTGACTTACCTGTAACCATGAATACACAAAATAACCATTCATTCCCAAGTGATAGTTGAATAATCCTAAGTTCTCCCTCACTGACCTATGAAGTTGTCAAAATGCTACCAATACCAGGTTCCCCATTTGGAAAATCCCCTACCATAGGGTTACATCTAGTGAAACTAATCTCGATCCAAGAAAATATTCTATATAATCGTTTTAAACCATTTTTTATAAATCATTTCCAATAACTGGATAATTTTATAAATCATATTCCATAGATAAAAATAAAATCATTATTATAAAATCATTATTTTCATATTATTAAAAAATGGGAATTTTTTGAAATATATCCATATTCCCAATTTCTAAAGTCATAATCACAATGGTTTTCCATGAATAATCACATAAGTATTTGGAAACCATTCTAAGAATATTATTTTATAAAAAATATTCATTCAATTTTTTAGTCATGTTGAGTTATGTGAGGATCCAAAAACCTCAAGATTGTTTTGAAAAATTAAGAATAAAACAATGAAACTACAGATTTGGCCTTAAATACCCTTTCCATCAAACAATCCAGAAAAAAACTTTAGTATTCCCTTCTTGGAACACGAATATATTCACCATGTATTATATATAAGATTCTAGGAGAGGGAAGTAGGATGGTTTTAATAAGAACAATGAGTTACTGAAGAATATGTACCTCCAACACACATTGATTTACCTAAGAATTACTATGAGATTTAAGTGGATTGTCTCTCAATCATGGGGGGAAATTGGAATTCAGTTTATTAATGTATTAAGAAACTAATGTATTTTTTAGTGATTAATTCGATTAGTTTTAAATTTTTAGGGATGCTAACTATACACCATCTGTCTAGGCTGTAAGCTATTGAAAATTGTGTGACAATAGAGTAGTGTTATATTCTTAAGGCCAATATTCTCATTGTTGGATAGAATTGTTAGTAAAACTATTCTCAAACCATGATTTTATATCTATTTCAAGAAGAATATTTTTTGAAATAAACATGAATTTTTTGGTGAAATTGTGCAACAACTTTACACATTCCCAGTACCCATGGTCATCTCTTGAACGATTTCTGGGAGAAGGTTCATGGTTTTTACTAACTTTACACAAACCATGAACCTCTATAAAAGAAACAAAACATTTTATAGTTAATGGTATCCTATAAAGACTCATCTCATTCATTATATACACTCAATTAACATGTATAAAGGGTGATGTAATATAAGAAAATAGTATAATATTCTCGCCGCCACTTTTGTTTCCTTCCTCGGAAATTAGAAAACTCATACTATTCTAAATGTCTTAAATCCAATACTATATACTTCCATTTAATGATCTAGCATTTATTAATGAATCCATCCATAAAATCCAATAGTAGAAAATTTATTTTAGCATGAAAGTACTTATTTTATATATATATATTCCATATAAGCATATAAATTTTTTTGGCATATGGATATAGTTTAATGTCATCCAATAGAATCACATGGTTTGGATCTGGTTGATACATATTTAACTGAGATACAAGAAACATAGTGTTCATTAAACTAAAACTTGGTGGAAAATAAAACCGATATTTAACCTCACTAACCCATTCAAATATGTCTAAGGTGCATATGTACCAAGATGAAAACATTACCTACTTACCAAAATGATGATTCCCTAGACACATATATTTATTCTAATAAAATATAATCACTCACTTCAAGAAAAAATGGTCATATGATCATAATACAATTTTTGATGACTCTAGACCATATCTATACATTTTCTAATCAAATAAATCTTTTCTCTCTTCTATCTTCCACAAATATAGGTCCATTATATGATGTCACACTACTTTCCCCCAAAATTGGATAATGGTAGTGATTACTATGCAATATTTCAAAAGGGTCCATATTTATCGAGGACTCATTATTTTTATTCTATGAGAAATCCACTAATTTATATTCTCCTTTGAAGATCCACCAATATCCCTCAAAAACCACTAAACATTTATGATATTATTTGGATTGACATTATAAATGATCCATCTATTTGAGGATGATATTCCATTCCCTTAGTCAATTGTGTTATAATGGATTCCTGTAATATTTTCCAAAAATGATACGTAATATTATGGTCACATTCAGATTCAATTAAGATTGGATCATCATAAAACATCATAATTTCTTGAAAATAGAATTTGGTTATATCTTCAACCATATTAATTTAATTAATATAGTTAATATGAGATGCTTTTGTGAGTTGATCCACTATCACCCATATGGAATCATGTTTCCCAACTACCCTTGGTAAAACGGTATCAACTTCAATGGATATATGCTACCATTTCCACAAGGGAATTATTAAATACTCCATCATAATAACAAGGTGTTTTTTTATCAATAATGAACTACTGATAGTTGACATTTTTCAAAATATGATCCACTACAACACAATTTATACCAACCCACAAAACTGTAAGTTTAGTGGATAAAAAATTTAATCAATGGTAGAACAACACATCATGAATTTTGGTATGCACTATTAATTTATTCTTTCATATCCAATGGTATGACCATAATATCTCTACATCACAATACTGTTTTCCCATTAAACTTCCATCCCTAAATTCTCCCCCACCATTGAATTTTGAAATTTATGTATTGGAATTCGGATAGGATGTCTATGCAACTCTGACTTACTCAACCAAATCAGGAACGAAATAAACTATGAAGGAAACTACAACATCACCTTCTTCTGTAAAATATATATATAAATCCTCTATGTCTGGTATTATATTCCACTAGTTCATATCCTCTTCATACAACTATTAATATGTATTCCTTCTCAAATAAGCCACTATATAGTTCCCTTTAAATGGATTATACTTCGTGCTAATGTTTAGCAACCATATTTACTCCATCCATATTATTTTTCTTAAATTCATATCCTTTTTTGATAAAATTTCTTTAAAAAACATAAGATAAATAAACACTGATAATTTCTTAGAAACGATATAATGATACCTTGACTTTAAAAAATGGATAATTGAATCTACTCATATGCCATGTGTTTGGAAATTCTTCTCAAGAAACAATAAATATAATTATCCATATGGAACAGACTAATATACTTGTATGTGGAAACATCCAAACCTATATCATAATGCATCACAATGGAATTGAAATCCCTACACAGACTCTGAAAACATAAGTATTAATATTGATGAATGTATAACTGTATACTCTTAAATGTATTTCTGGAATTAATCATTCTATTGGAAAGGAATGACTTTCCACATCATGTTATTCATATATGATTATAAACATGAAAAAATCATGTCAAAATTCTTTTAGTATCCTGATAATCTTACAAATCTATGTATCTAAAATATATCATACGGTGGTTTATATGAGATAACAACTACTATCTTTTCAGGATCCAAAAAAACAAAATTTTCAAAAAATGAAATGTGCATGGAAACATAAATCTTATATCCAGAAACCATACATTGGTAACATGGAATAAAAAAAATTATTCTGAAAGATATCAAACACTATATATAGCTATTTCTTAAGATCTACTTTATTTATAAAATAAATAATTATATCAACAAAAAAACAACAAGAAGGTAATAAAAATATATTTTAAATGTTTGATTCATCAATTACATAAAAATTTAGAGTGAATTTTTAATACCAATGAGATAAACATATTCTCAAAATGTACATGTATACAAATTAAGGTATTATTAGGAATATTTTCCTTCTAACCATTAAATTCATGGTACCTTGATTATTATTCAATTTTAGAGAACCATTGGGATACCATTAATTTATCAAAATAATAATCAATGAATGTAAGTGTATACACATTCATTATAATAACTATTTGTTTATATGAAAATACAAATCAACACTAGGAGTTCCATCTACCTTATGAAAAAATAGAGCTACCACTTCCCATAGAGATGTTCTTGGTTGAATGAAACATTTTCATTACAATGATTCCAACTGAACATTAAATTTCCATAATTATTTTATTGACATCCTATTAGATGGATGTTAGATATGTATAGTTCCTGGTATGAGATCAATCATATTAAAAACGTCTATGTAAAGTGGAAAATAATAGAATTGGTTTTGAAAAATTTAAGTATATTTTTCAATAATAGTTGGAAAATATCTATTCCCAATGTCATCAATAGAATCAAATGTATCAACTAATAAATGATAAGATAGGGTTCCAACCACCAGTTAAAAAAGCCCTTTTATACATGAATTTACATACCAATATCAACTAAATATATGACCGATGACATCCACATATGGGATAATATAATTTAAGAAAAAAATCGATGTGTGCCTTTAATGATTTCAACAAATCCATACACAATATGAAGTCACAAACATCATTCAGAATACTATAGATGACCGAAACCAATCACGTACATTATTTATTGTAAAATAATCTCAAAACATGAAGGATAAAAACTCTCTATACAAGTGGAAAATTATCTTTCAAAATTGTATGAATCGTATCAGCATTGATTCCCATTTTAAAAACAACATAATTTTTAATATACATGTGGGATGTACACATATAAAAAAATATCATAATTTTATAGTTTAAATGAATAGTACTTCTCACAATCTAAGGACTATATTGATCATCCGTGATCACATGATCTACTATGTTAAATTGATTATATGATTCTTTTCCCCTTTTTACCCTATTGAGATTTCAATGTAAAATCAGTCGTTGTTTTCATAGAATCAAATTGGGTCACTTTATTATGATAGAAGAATTTTTTAGCTATACATTTCCATTGAAAATATTATTTCAGATTGGTATAATAAGTGTACCTAGAACCAAACATTTGATCACTTTGACTATTTTGATAAAAATGTACCATATGGACTACATTGTGAATGCATTACCTGGTCTCTTATAATATCTCTTAATATGATCAATAAAACCCATTAAAAAAATTCACATGACATTTTAGTTGAGGAAGAATGTTTACTAATCCCATTGAATTTTTAAAATGTGTCCCACCACATTATAAGTTGGTTTCCCGCTTTATCTTATTAAAATTATTGGTTTTTAAAAAAAAATATTTCTGAAGAAAGAAAAATTCACCAACCATATTTCATTCGGTACCCCTTCTTACCACTGTCACACTATTGACTATCATTGAATAATTTGTAATAAAGAGATGCAAAAAAATTGAGTGAATAGATGGCATCATTACCAAGTAAAAAATTAATTCCTTAAATGATTAGTATGAAATAAATATCATTGAATAGATGTATGAATTCGTAAATTTAACCATATAATCTATCACCACAAGATTCTATTTCTTTAGTATATGAAGTTTATTATTCTAGAAGTATGAATGTTGTGATGACAGAATTTCATGATAAAAAATTTCTCAAAATCATCCCATGTAATTATGTGATCCAATTTATCATTAAATTCAAATAAAAACCAATGGTGTACCAAATACTCCATATTTTATGTTGGTAACTTTACATTCATCTCTTGTAGTGTCATGTGATAATAGAAGACATGATTCATCTAATTCAACAAGACATTTTCATTTTTTAGTTATGATAGCCTATAAATACGGTGGGATTATAATTTTTGAAATGACCAAAATTATAAAATTAGTAAGGTTAATCCTTTATATTACCTGTGTCCATGGATTGAAATTCCATTAAAAATCCTTTAAAAAGAATTTTGATTACCTATTTATCAGTAGTAACCACATTTTCAATGACCTCCTATGGTCGATTTATATTATGCCTACAGGTTTCATCCAATATAACTAAAACAAAACACCATTTATTCAATGACATTTTAAAATTAAGGAATTTAAATTCTAATTTACTAAACTAAAACATAATAAAACACAACATTAAAATTTTAAACCATCATTAGCATTTCAACAATTTTTGAAAATTGTAAAACCATGATTTAAAAAAAACTACTTTCAATATTTTAAAAAATTATCACTTTTTCCCTTTTGATAAACCATTAAAATCATAATGAAAAATCCATTATTAGAGGTATGTATTATTATTTGTTCATTTCATGAATCTCTCATTAACTAAACCCATTATAATGATGTGATTATACACTTATAATAGTTAATAATTACAATTGAAAAAAATGCCCTTGTAACTTGAAGTTCAACATAAAAAATGATATCTACATATATTAGTTTCCTTATAATTCATAATCCAATGATTCTTTATCCATTATACAATCCCAATAGATAAAATGATACTATTTCTAAATCTAGGGTCAAGAAAACATATATTATTTGTCACCGGAAATTATAGATTTATTAACAAAAGTTAATATCATTCGTAACATTCCTTCCCCACCACATTGGCTTGAGAAGTGATGGTAATTTTGGTATATAATAGGTGAAATCACCTTGAAACCAATGGTAGGAACTAAATTCCAATGACCATAATAACATTTGGGGGAAATTTCCCTATTGAATGATAAAGCATACAAACTAAACAAACCTCTACCAACCAAACCACTATATAATTCATGAGTAAAAACTAAAATAAATACATAACTAAACCAATAAACCATACCAGATTATAGTTATAAACTAGAATACATATTGAATGAGAATAAATAGACAAAAAAGTTTAAAACTCCAATGTGACATCAAGAAGAAACACCCAACCTACTCTGAGATCCATCTATGAATTCTAAGCCCATGGTATCAAGATGTATCACTAAAGAACATAGATTCATTGGCTTTAAAAAATTATTGATATATGACATTTGAAAGCACACAACAGCTCCTAAACTTTTGGTAATTCAATGATCATTATTATTTCCCCAATGACTTTCCAATTAACATACCTAGGATATAACATTTTAAAAAAATTCATATAAAACATGTGAAAATTATATTAATGAAATTTTATCAATACTATAAGAAATTTACATAGAAAATATTTTTTATAATAAAAAAATTATCATTTGTTTAGAATACTAATAACCAGGTATCTAATCACACACTATGAATTCCTATGTGATTTTTCTATAATAATGAGAGGTCTCTTATCAATCCACCTAGTCATAAAAAGGTGACCAATACTAGGTTCCACATTGGAACCTTTATATCCTCAATTTCATGTCTGATGAAATGAAATCTTTCAAACCATGTATTGAAAATATCCATAAAAAACCGTAAAATAAAAAACATTTTAATTCATTTAATAATTTCAGAAAACACATTTCATGTATGAAAACCCAAATAATTATTCTAAAATAATCATTTTAAAATTATAAACAAAATTGGATTTTTCTAAAATCAACCCAATTTACCAATGTACAAATCCATAACCACAAAGTATTTTGATCAATAATCATAGTAGGGTTTCAAAACCAGGTCAATGAAATAAATTAATAAAAATTATTCCTTTATTTTCTATGATAATTAGAGATAATAGAGAAGCCACCTATATCACAATGGTTGTAAATAAATAATAATGGTGCATCAAAACTTAAGATCTAACCTTAAATCCTTATATAATCAATCTATCCAATGATAAATCATCAATATTCACATTAGGGAAGATGAATATATCCACCAAGAATAAGATAGAAGTATATATGGGAGATATTAAGGCTATATCTAAAAATAAATAAGAAGAATGATGAATTACTGATGAATTATGGCCTCCAGAAACATTGATTCACCTAATAATGACTTCCTAATAAAGGGGGTCAACTTTCAAGGCTGGAGAGAAACTTTTGTTTTGATTATTGAAGGATTATTTTATTAATGTAGTTATAATGTATTTATTTGAACTAGGTCCTCGTTTTTACATGTTCTAACTATATAGAACATGATTAGGCTGTTTGTTTTGGAAAAGCATGCATAAACTATGTGGTGCTACGGTCATAATTCAACAACTATCTTGATTGGATCACACAATTAGAATAATTATAGACCAATTGCAATCATCTATCTATTTATAAAAGGATGTTTTTTCATGGGAACTTCCATGGTTTGGAAAAATCATGATCAAAAATTTCAACTTCCCATTGTCCATTGTCTTCCTTTTCAAAATTTTATAGTGGTGGGGTATTATTTCTACTAATTGTGGAAAAACAATAAAATCTAGAAAAACATATACAGCTTCCCAAACAAACTCAAATCCTACAAAAAATTATCCCGGACATTTCTTACATCCACTATACATGAATAATTGGTTAGATACAAGAAAATGGGAGTGCTATACATAACCATATCAAAATTGTGGAAACCAATACATGTTGAAATCATATGAAGGGATGTGTTCCAACAATGAATATAACATATGGTTTTTTACAAATTCCATTAACATAAAAAGTTTCTTATACCAACTTGGCATACCTATATGTTTAGGTTTTACGTGGTACCTTCATCCACAAGAATCAATAGCAATACAAACCTTGTTATAGTCATTCGTTCAATAGGGATATATATGGTCCCCATAGTCTCGACACTACATAGTACGCCATGAAGGTTCCTCATTCTCAATTAATGGTTATATGTAAACCTGTGAAACTCTAGAATTTATCCCCCCAATTCTTCTAACTTTTTTTTAACATTCTAGAATTATGGGGACTCACTACATAGGAAATATCCAATAGATGTACCATGACCCATCTTGGTCCACAGGGCCTCTCTAGGCTATCCTACTCACCCATATTAGACCAAGTATGTCTATTTTCTATCCATAAAGTCTTATTCACAATATATGGGAGAGGATCTAATATCCCATACTCATCCTAGTGACCTCGAATTTCTTGGATTCCATTAAGGTGACCCTATAAGGAAAACAAATCATATGGAAAATAGTTGGCCTTCACCCCAATCAAGGTGGTGTCATAATACAATACGCATTGTCTCGTTGTTCTTAACTAGTTCAAACTTAACACTCATGAGGTCTAGAGGAAATAAGGTATCATAAGTTTCACATACATAGATATCGGTGACCTGGGAAATAATATTACATAAAATTATAGTTCATGAACCTTGGAGATCATTTATTTAATTTTTAATTTTTATTTTATTAACATATTTTTAGTTGAACTAACCCATGTAAATCATTATTTGTAAATAAAGAGTACACACATGCAATATAAAAAAGAATTGTATGTTATAATAAAGTATACTTGAGGACCCAAAATTAACCAAATCATTTCAATTTGTCACCAAGGTAATCCATAAGCCCTTCCAAACCCATCTATCATCCACTATGATTAACTAATCCAATCATAACCACCTGATTTACTTCTAAAAAAATCATCAAATATTAATTAATTGTAAAAAATATAATTATTTCATTATTTCATTTACAAATTGTAATAAATCTATATAACTTAATTATTTCCTGATCCACATCATAACCTAAGACAATGACCCATTAGTGGAATCGCCTTGACACCAATGGTAGGAACTAAATTCCAATGACCATTATAAAATTTGGGGGCAATTTCCCTATTGAATGATAAAACATACAAACTACACAAACCTCTACCAACCAAACCACTATATAATTCATGAGTAAAAAATAAAAGAAACACATAACTAAACCAATAAACCATACAAGATTATAGTTATAAACTAGAAGACATATTGAATGAGAATAAATAGGCCAAAAGCTTAAAACTCTAAAGTGACATCAAGAAGAAACACCCAACCTACTCTGAGATCCATCTATGAATTCTAAGCCCACGGTATCAAGATGTATCACTAAAGAACATAGATACATTGGCTTTACAAAATTATTGATATATGAAATTTAAAAGCACACAACAACTCCTAAACTTGTGGTAATTCAATGATCATTATTATTTCCCCAATGACTTTCCAACTAACATAGCTAGGATATAACATTTAAAAAAATTCATATAAAACATGTGAAAATTATATTAATGAAATTTTATCAATACTATAAGCAATCTACATAGATAATATTTTTTATAATAAAAAAATTATCATTTGTTTAGAATACCAATAACCAAGTCTCTAATCACACACTATGCATTCCTATGTGATTTTTCTATAATAAGGAGAGGTCTCTTATCAATCCACCTAGTCATAAAAAGGTGACCAATACTAGGTTCCATAATGGAACCTTTATATCCTCAATTTCATGTATTATGAAATGAAATCTTTCAAACCATGTATTGAAAATATCCCTGAAAAACCATAAAATAAAAAACATTTTAATTCATTTAATAATTTCAGAAAACACATTTCATGTATGAAATCCAAAATAATTATTCTAAAATAATCATTTTAAAATTATAAACAAAATTGGATTTTTCTAAAATCCATCCAATTTACCAATGTCCAAATCCATAACCACAAAGGATTTTGATCAATAATCATAGTAGGTTTTCAAAACCTGGTCAATTAAATAAATTAATAAAAAATATTCCTTTATTTTCTTTGATAATTAGAGATAATAGAGAATACACCTATATCACAATGGTTGGAAATAAATAATAATGGCGCATCAAAACTTAAGATCTAGCCTTTAATCCTTATATAATCTATATATCCAATGATAAATCATCAATATTCACATTAGGGAAGATGAATATATCCACCAAGAATAAGATAGAAGTATATATGGGAGATATTAAGGCTATATCTAAAAATAAATAAGAAGAATGATGAATTACTGATGAATTATGGCCTCCAGAAACATTGATTCACCTAATAATGACTTCCTAATAAAGGGGGTAAACTCTCAAGGCTAGAGAGAAACTTTAGTTTTGATTATTGAAGGATTATTTTATTAATGTAGTTATAATGTATTTATTTGAATTAGGTCCCCGTTTTTACATGTTCTAACTATATAGAACATGATTAGGTTGTTTTTTTTTGGGAAAGCATGCATAAACTATGTGGCGCTATGGTCATAATTCAACAACTATCTTGATTGGATCACACAATTCGACTAATTATAGACCAATTGTAATCATATATCTATTTATAATAGGATGTTTTTTCTTGGGAACTTGCATGGTTTGGAAAAATCATGATCCAAACTTTCAACTTCCCATTGTCCATTGTCTTCCTTTTCAAAATTTTATAGTGGTGGGGCATTATTTCTACTAATTGTGGAAAAACAATAACATCTAGAAAAACATATATAGCTTCCCAAAAAACCTCAAATCCTACAAAAATTATCCCGGACATTTCTTACATCCACTATACATGAATAATTGGTTAGATACATGAAAATGGGAGTACTACACATAACCATATCAAAATTTTGGAAACCAATACATGTTGAAATCATGCGAAGGGTTGTGTTCCAACAATGAATAAAACATGTGGTTTTCTACAAATTATATTAACATAAAAATTTTATTATACCAATTTTCCATACCTATCTGTTTAGGTTTTACGTGGTACCTTCAGCCACAAGAATCAATAGCAATGCAAACCTTGTTATAGTCATTCTTTCAATAGTGATCTATATGGTCCCCATAGTCTCGACACTACATAGTACGCCATTAAGGTTCCTCGTTCTCAATTAATGGTTATATGTATACATGTGAAACTATAGAATTTATCCGCCCAATTCTTCTAACTTTTTTGTTTTAACATTCTAGAATTATGGGGACTCACTGCATAGGAAATATCCAAGAGATGTACCATGACCCATCATGGTCCACAGGGCCTCTCTAGGCCATCCTACTCACCCATATTAGACCAAGTATGTCAATATTCTATCCATAAAGTCTTACTCACAATATATGGGAGAGTATCTCATATCCCATACTCGTCCTAGTGACGTCGAGTTTCTTGGATTCCATTGAGGTGACCCTATAAGGAAAACAAATCATATGGATAATAGTTGACCCTCACCCCAATCAAGGTGGTGTCATAATACAATACGCATTGTCTCGTTGTTCTTAACTAGTTCAAACTTAACACTCATGAGGTCTAGAGGAAATAAGGTATCAGAAGTTTCACATACATAGATATCGGTGACCTGGGAAATAATATTACATAAAAGTATAGTTCATGAACCATGGAGATCATTTATTTAATTTTTAATTTTTAATTTATTAACATATTTTTAGTTGAACTAACCCATGTAAATCATTCTTTGTAAATAAAGAGTATACACATGCAATATAAAATGAATTTTATGCTATAATAAAGTTTACTTGAGAACCCAAAATTAACCAAATCATTTCAATTTGTCACCAAGGTAATCCATAAGCCCTTACAATCCCATCTATCATCCACTATGATTAACGAATACCATTATAACCACCTGATTTACTTCTCAAAAAAATCATCAATTATTAATTAATTGTAAAAATTATAATTATTTCATTATTTCATTTACAAATTGTAATAAATCTATCTAACTTAATGGTTTCCTGATCCACATCAGAACCTAAGCCAAAATGACCCATTAGTGGAATATCCTTGACACCAATTGTAGGAACTAAATTCCAATGACCATAATAACATTTGGGGGAAATTTCCCTATTAAATGATAAAACATTCAAACTAAAAAAACCTCTACCAACCAAACCACTATAAAATTCATGAGTAAAAAATAAAAGAAACACATAACTAAACCAATAAACCATACCAGATTATAGTTATAAACTAGAAGACATATTGAATGAGAATAAATAGACCAAAAAGATTAAAACTCCAAAGTGACATCAAGAAGAAACACCCAACATACTCTGAGATCCATCTATGAATTCTAAGACCACAGTATCAAGATATATCACTAAAGAACATAGATATATTGGCTTTACAAAATTATTGATATATGAACTTTGAAAGCACACAGCAGCTCCTAAACTTGTGGTAATTCAATGATCATTATTATTTCCCCAATGACATTCCAACTAACATAGCTAGGATATAACATTTTAAAAAAACATATAAAACATGTGAAAATTATATTAATGAAATTTTATCAATACTATAATCAATTTACATAGATAATATTTTTTATAATAAAAAAATTATCATTTTTTTAGAATACCAATAACCAAATCTCTAATCACACGCTATGAATTCCTAGGTGATTTTTATATAATAAGGAGAGGTCTCTTATCAATCCACCTAGTCATAAAAAGGTGAACAATACTAGGTTCCACAATAGAACCTTTATATCCTCAATTTCATGTCTGATGAAATGAAATCTTTCAAACCATGTATTAAAAATATCCATGAAAAACCATAAAATAAAAAACATTTTAATTCATTTAATAATTTTAGAAAACATATTTCATGTTTGAAAACCCAAATAATTATTCTAAAATAATCATTTTAAAATTATAAACAAAATTGTATTTTTCTAAAATCCATCCAATTTACCAATTTCCAAATCCATAACCACAAAGGATTTTGATCAATAATCATAGTAGGGTTTCAAAACTAGGTCAATGAAATAAATTAATAAAAAATATAACTTTATTTTTTATGATAATTAGAGATAATAGAGAAGCCACCTATATCACAATGGTTGGAAATAAATAATAATGGCTCATCAAAACTTAAGATCTAACCTTTAATCCTTATATAATCAATCTATCCAATGATAAATCATCAATATTCACATTAGGGAAGATTAATATATCCACCAAGAATAAGATAGAAGTATATATGGGAGATATTAAGGCTATATCTAAAAATAAATAATAAGAATGATGAATTACTAATGAATTATGGCCTCCAGAAACATTGATTCACCTAAATATGACTTTTTAATAAAGGGGGTCAACTCTCAAGGCTAGAGAGAAACTTTGGTTTTGATTATTGAAGGATTATTTTATTAATGTAGTTATAATGTATTTATTTGAATCAGGTCCTCGTTTTTACATGTTCTAACTATATAGAACATGATTAGGATGTTTGTTTTGGAAAAGCATGCATAAACTATGTGGCGCTACGGTCATAATTCAACAAATATATTGATCGGATCAGACAATTAGAATAAGTATAGACCAATTTTAATCATCTATCTATTTATAATAGGATGTTTTTTCTTTGGAACCTGCATGGTTTGGAAAAATCATGATCAAAACTTTCAACTTCCCATTGTCAATTGTATTCCTTTTCAAAATTTTATAGTGGTGGGGCATTATTTCTACTAATTGTGGAAAAAAAATAACATCTAGAAAAACATATACATCTTCCCAAACAAACTCAAATCCTACAAAAAATTATCTCGAAAATTTCTTGCAGCCACTATACATGAATAATTGGTTAGATACACGAAAATGGGAGTGCTACACATAACCATATCAAAATTTTGGAAACCAATACATGTTGAAATCATGCGAAGGGTTGTGTTCCAACAATGAATAAAACATGTGGTTTTTTACAAATTCCATTAACATAAAAAGTTTCTTATACCAATTGGGCATACCTATCTGTTTAGGTTTTACGTGGTACCTTCATCCACAAGAATCAATAGAAATTCAAACCTTGTTATAGTCATTCGTTCAATAGGGATCTATATGGTCCCCATAGTCTCGACACTACATAGTACGCCATGAAGGTTCCTTGTTCTCAATTAATGGTTATATTTCAACCCGTGAAACTCTAGAATTTATCCCCCCAATTCTTTTAACTTTTTTGTTTTAACATTCTAGAATAATGGGGACTCACTGCATAAGAAATAGCCAAGAGATGTACCATGACCCATCATGGTCCACAGGGCCTCTCTAGGCCATCCTACTCACCCATATTAGACCAAGTATGTCTATTTTCTATCCATAAATTCTTATTCACAATACATGGGAGAGGATCTCATATCCCATACTCGTCCTAGTGACCTCGAATTTCTTGGATTCCATTGAGGTGACCCTATAAGGAAAACAAATCATATGGATAATAGTTGACCCTCACCCCAATCAAGGTGGTGTTATAATACAATACGCATTGTCTCGTTGTTCTTAACTAGTTCAAACTTAACACTCATGAGGTCTAGAGGAAATAAGGTATCAGAAGTTTCAAATACATAGATATCGGTGACCTGGGAAATAATATTACATAAAATTATAGTTCATGAACCTTGGAGATCATTTATTTAATTTTTTATTTTTAATTTATTAACATATTTTTAGTTGAACTAGCCCATGTAAATCATTCTTTGTAAATAAAGAGTATACACATGCAATATGAAAAGAATCGTATGCTATTAGAAAGTATACTTGAGAACCCAAAATTAACCAAATCATTTCAATTTGTCACCAAGGTAATCCATAATTCCTTCCAATCCCATCTATCATCCACTATGGTTAACTAATCCCATTATAACCACCTGATTTCCTTCTCAAAAAAATCATCAATTATTAATTAATTTTAAATATTATAATTATTTCATTATTTCATTTAAAAATTGTAATAAATCTATATAACTTAATGGTTTCCTTATCCACATCAGAACCTAAGCCAATGACCCATTATTAGACCACGTGGGACACCTGTTACTATTTATTAGAAAGGATCTAAATGATAAAAACATTTCCAAAAATTACAGAAATTTAATTTAAATAAACATCATGGAATAACTCATAATGTGATGTACCTTGGATGTAATTACAAGTGATAATAGGGTTAGGTATTCTCAAGATTTAAACTTCCTTGGTTGAATAAAGTACCCTTAGAAATCATGAAATATAAGCATTATCAAACAAATTATAAATTTCAATGTAAAAATAATAAATACATAAAAATGAAAAAAAAAATGATAGTAGATTGTAGGATTGATAGATATATGTACCACACACCACCATTGAAAATTCACAACAATCACACCTCAAAAAATAGAGAGTAGATGGAGGATATGAGAGCCTACCCCTTCCCATTTAAAAAAATGGTGGGTTTAATGGGGGTTACGCCCATAAAACTAGTTGGGGTATAAGGGTGAATCTAACCCTTTAATACCTCGACCTGATAGTTGGTATATTCCCACAGTGAGTTGGGGGATATTATATCCCAATCTACAATAAAATCCTCAATCCCTCATGGGTCCCTTCAGATTCCCTATGAATTCTCCCAATCCCTAATCAAAGTCCCAATGAACTATTTTGATGTTTTTTATCACTTTTACGTGATTCTATACCCTAAATTGGAAAATATTTTGACTAAATGAAAAAAAAT
This sequence comes from Viscum album, assembly GCA_963277665.1. NCBI lineage: Eukaryota > Viridiplantae > Streptophyta > Magnoliopsida > Santalales > Viscaceae > Viscum > Viscum album. Next base: position 1,211,059,903 of record OY728143.1, on the reverse strand, counting down.
CATGTATCATCAGAAAATTAATTCCCATACAATTATAAGATTTTATTTCCATGGAAACTGAATTATTATTACATGAGACACATCATTACAAAATAAATTTAAAATGTATCTTCATGTATGATAAAAATATATATATAAAAATATAACAACACCTATTTAATGTAAAACAAAATAATAAAACATTTTTCCAAAATCAAAAAATAAATTTTAAACTAACTTTCTACAATTAATACCAACATAAACATATTTTAAAACATAAAAATAAATATATATTTTTTTTAAAATATATTATTATTATAAATTCATAAAACATTAATCAAAATTAACATTGAATTCATCATTAATGAAATAAATTCTTGAATAGTTTTTCATTTATATGTTAACCATATACATTCATAACAATTGAAAAAATATATATATAATCATTTTAAATAAAAAAAATTTAATGTTTTTATTTAGAATCAAATTTGGTCAACTATAGTAATTGAATATAAATTTTAATAGTGAATGAAAATGAATTAATAATTTTCCACTTTAACTAAATTTTCCCCACAAAAAACATTATGTTTTAAAAATAATAATTTGGAAAATAACTATGAAATAAATCCACATAATAACCAAACTCTTTAGAAGTTTTTCAATTTATTCTAGTTATTTATACTTTATAAACATAATAATAGAGTAATATTGTGATATATAAGGATATCCATTACAAATGGATGGATATATCCTGGGTATTCCATGATCTTATCTATTGATTCATGATTAACTAAATTAACCATATATATTAATGTGATAGCTAATTTTCTATAAAATTCAATGATATGAAATATTTTTTGAAATTCATAACATGATAAAACAAAAAATCAATAAAACAATTTAATTTAATTGACATTGGTATCTTCAATATCATAAATAATATATTAATATTTATTCAGTAGAGTATTAATTTTTTTCATCATATTAATCATTTACAAAATGAATTCCTTCTATGAAATTAATCTTAATTACTAACCAACACTATATTAATTATTCATCTAAGATCTATTTAAAAATAATTGAACCATTAAAAACTAAATGCTAACAAAGAACTCGAAAACTAACTATGAAGGGTCTCCAATATATTTTATTCAATGCAATCCTACAATAATTACAATTTGAGGATTCATCAAATAAGTACCTGTGATACTATATAAAAGAAATTATTCATAGGTGTCTACTATTCTTTTCCAAATCCATTTTTTGGACACATTAAATTTTTATATGTATATAATAACAATATCTCCCATTTATTCAATGAATTTCATAAATGAAAATAATTATCTAAAACCGATGTCAGCATCAACAGTTATATACTAATTCTTAGGTTTTTGTATCAATATTGACATGATAATTATCAACAATATGTTAAAGTGAAGACGGTGGTTTGAAATCTTTATATGCTCTAATTATATGAAAATAGATTAAAAATATTCTATATATATAATTATAAAAATTTATTATCGATTAGTTACCAACATCACATTCTAATCACATGACCAATATACCATGGATTTGAACTCACTCATAATACCCTACCAATAATTCTATATATATGATATACAATGAATCTTCCTTCATCAAATGGTAATATATATTATGTAATATCAAGTCATATCATATGGGAATCTTGATGTCAATATTTTGTAATTACACACATTCTATGATATATAGTATATGAATCATCAAATTTATCATGAAAAAACACAATGAAAACAAACAATATAGAATTATATTTGTTTTTCATTATAAAAAACAACTTGAAAACAACTCAACTCTTCCAAAATGTTTGAAAATAAATAAAACCATATTCTATATTTTATTTAAGTTTTATAAACACCTAAATACATTTTAATAATCTAGTTTTATGAATTAATGTATTTATGATAAATTTTTACATAGTAAGTCCATAAAATATTATGTCATTGAATTTATATATCCATGATATCTCTATTTAAAACAAGAACCTCTTGTGTTAAAATAAAACTATCAAAAAAAATAATAAAATAAATCTCTCTATTTGGATATATGATTAACCATAACCTATAAGGAATTGCTAATAATTTAAATTTTTCATTATTGTGCCATTATATAAGACAAGTGAATGAAATCATATATATTATGTCATTTCACTATATTGTCTATTAAAAACATAATAAATCACACCCCTAATCCAATTTAATTAGTTCCTTATGTTATTACACATATAAAAAATTAATTTCTAAAAAAATCATTATCTTCTCCGAATAATAACATCTACAATTGAAACCCTTATAGGCTATCAGACAAAATAATCTTCTTTATAACAAGAGGAAATTAAATCTATATATTAGTGGGATGAAATTGTTATTAGTTTTAATAAATATGGGTTATCAATAATTTCAACATTGGAAAATATAAAGAAGACAACCCATAGAACTATATAAACATCTAGGTATATGAAAAAAATTATACATTCTTACACAGAGGAGTAAGTACAATGTATAAAAACATGAATCATAGGGTTAAGATATAACATGGGTACATAGCATGAAATATACTATTTTACACATATATATTCATATATTTCTATATAATTTCTTAAGACTAACTATTTATACAATAATCACATAGTGGATGAAAACATTACATTACATAGTAGACTAGGATGACATTCCAGGGTTCATACTGTAAATTCAGAGAAAAATACTATTTTCTGAAATCATTGGAGAGAAGTATAAATATATATACCCACAATAAAGTATAATAAATTATAGATATGTTTTCTCCAAGAACCAATTATCATTAAAAATTCAACCATAGAAAAAATAACTTGTGATGGTCAAATGGGTTTCCTGAAAATTTACATTTGGAACAAATAAATAATGTCTTTGATAAAATTGAGGATACTATTTGAACACCTCATAGGGAACCATGAAAAATAATATAAAATTTTGATAAATATGATAAGAAAATCATTAGATATATTTAAAATAAATTTGAAGACATGATGAATTACTTTGTATATTTTGATTACATTTATAAATAATATATATATATATATATCTCAATTTTTAAATTATAACTATTATTTAATTAAAAATTACTATAATTAACCAACAATATATGAAACGAAATTTTGGTAAAGATAATTTAAGGAAACTGTGGGAGAAATGAATGAACATGAAGAATAATTGAGAGAGATTAAAATATTACATACACACAATTATTAAAAGTGTAAACTCTTCTTACAGGATAGCCTATGAGGTCAAAAATCAGTAGATAAGGCTAGATAATTAATCCACTACACATTATTAAAAAATATAAATCTAAAAAATATATTGCAACTAAAACAGAAAAGGTAAATAAAATTACCTTTATGATTGCCCTTTCAAGGGATTTAGGAATCAATGAGAGGAAAATTGGTAATAAAACGTGCAAGCCTCAAACATTAATAGGTGAAAATATAATTTATGTATTTATTATAAATTTGACCTATATTATAACAATTTAATATTTGGAATCTAAAATCTAATAAAGAAAATATTTATTTCTAGATAAAATAATATAATACATGTTATTCATTCAAGAATGAGATATTACTCGATGAAGAGAAAAAGATATCATTATTAGTAACTTATTTAATAGTATTTTTTAAACTATTTACCTCAATTAATAATAAATTATATTAATATAATATGAATATTTGATACTTATTTGTTTAATTAATGATCATATTTTTTTAGTTTTTATTCTTTTTTCTAATTTTTTATTTTAATATAAATATTCATTCAATGATAACAATTTATTAACTCTTTTATTATTAAATATTGTGTAATAAAATTATTTTAATCAATTAAACATTACAATTTCCATTTTTATGGATGATACATATATGGTTTTCATAATTGGAATACCCAAAAAGTATATTTTTTATTTCATAAATAATAAAAGGCACATTATAATTATAAATCATCTTAAAATCAACATTATAAAACATTTATCATAACATATGTTAATAAATTAAAAAATATCTACCATAATTTATCCTTCATATGAAATTATAATAGAAATGGTGAAGTTAGTGTATAATAATTCATGGTGGTTGTTGAACGGATCCAAATAATATCATGTTATACTAGTGAATGGGTACCCTTTAAAACATATATTATAGTGATATAATATTTATATATTCCTGATAATGTAAATATAATATCATTAGATATGATAATTAGATTACATATTTGTTGATATAAGAATATAATTGAATAATATAAGGATGTTTTATTTACATTCATAGATGAATATTCTCTTTTTTATTTGGTTCTAAAATAATGAAGGAGTTTTACCACATTCTTGGGAGAAAATGACAATAAACATGGAAGTAAAATTAGGAGATTGAATTTGATATTTGGTTCAATAGGAAAAAAAATAATTGATGTTTTTAGGGATGGGCTAAAGAGGGTGCCCTTTATATATGAGTTGTAGGTGTATTTGTAAAATTCCCAATTACATAACGGTTATGGAAGGTACATTTTATATGAAAAAGGATCGTAAGAGGAAAAATATTGCAGGATTGAGATGACATTAATTATTATTATTATTTTAATTTATTAAAAGTATAATTAATTTTAAGAATATAATATATTTTTGAATTTTTATGAGAAACAATATTTTATCTATTAATCCAGATAAATTTATTTTCCCCAAAAAAATATTGATACTCATAAGTAATTTTTATGCCATAATTTAAAAAGATACATCCATTATAAAAATTTATCCTTTAAATTATAATACATAATACAATAGGGAAACTCTTTCCCTTTAATAATAAAATTCATAACAAGATGACTGGTTATATTTGACTTATTTTATCGATCCATGTTAAATAAATTGATGACGAGTATTTAATATTAATTTTTATAATATGATATATAATATAATATTTACTTCATATTATTTAATACATAACCATTTTAATATTTTCAACATACACATTTGTTATTTATATTTACAATGGGCACATATATTTTCAAAAAACATGATACTAATTTTCACTCATATTAAATAACATATATACTTTTATAAAAATAATTCTTCTTTATTATATATATATATTATCAATATTCTATTATATTTAAAATCAATTTCCACATTTCAATAGTTTTCATTAGTTTTCTTATATCTCATGAAACCTAAATTTAAAACTACTTCATGTTTGTGGTCTTGATATTTACATGTGGTTTTATCCCTCATCATAATGTTGTTTATATTTAATTACAAAAATATATAAATTAGAATGTATTCTAAAAATTTACCTTAATAAAATATATTTTTTCATTTGTATTATTTTTTCTCTGTAAAATTTCCTATTTTACTTGTTAAATGGAAAAATGTGCCAGAAATATTATTTTATTAATGAAAAAATGGTGGTGATTTTTCATGATTTCATCTTTGGGATACCATATTTCCAACTAAATAATATTCTTTTTGTAGAGAACCTTGGGTAGGTGAGTTGTATTCATTTATAATACATTATGTCATGACCCCCTCCCCAAAAAGTGTACCCCTACTAGTTCTAAAATGTGTGAATGGAGATAGTGACACCAGAGTCCCACCTCTAGTAGGCACCGGTTTGGCGACTAGCATGAAGCATATAATTATAACATAGATGGGAGGCATTGCCCTCTAAGAGAACACATACGAAAGAGAGAGATAAGAAATACAACAACCAACCCTAGCTCATACTGAAATATTAAAAGAAACCCAAGTACGCATATTTAATTTCATGAAAAGACTAATACAACTAAAAAGGGAAAATGGCATGTACTAAAAGGAAGTAAAACAATAGCATCCATGAAGACCGAACAGCTCCTGCAACCCCAAGCCAGTAGTAACTAGCATGATCTCCAACCTACTCCAAGTGACCTGAAATTTTTTTTTGCATATATATAGGGAGATTATAATATTATACTTAGTAGGTTCCTCCCCGAAGCCTCGCAAGAAAATGTGACAAACGCATGCTAAAGCACAGTGAATAACAAGTGAAACTAACTCGAATGCTAAACAAGTATACTATGTTCCCATCCTCACTATCACTAATCTCACCAAGTATTGTATACAAGATTATATAATATAATTAATAATATCAAGGGTACCCTTCTACCACTTCTCCACTATTTTTTCACGTTTCCCAAATGTCACACTTTCTAAGCATCTCTCTCTAAAAATACTAACACGCAGACACCTGGGCATAACACCACAACATACACCTTGTGAAGCACCACAACTACATCCATGTAACCAAAGTAACTAGGTAGTTTTTGAAATCCACCACAGCTCACATAATGTGTACCATATATCATACATTATACCTCAAGCCATTACACCCCATACGCCAAGTAAGGATCCTTAAGATATCATAGCCTATACACGTTACACCTATAGTAGTTCATAGGAAACTTTGTCTAGAATATATGTGTGTGAATAACCACAATAAAAATCCCTCTGCAAATATATATGGGGAAAACTAATTGGCATGCCTACCAGAACAAGTAACTACCAAGAGAATAGAGTGGGGCCAAAGGGAGTAGTTATCCATCCATCCTCCTACCAAAATGTTGGGGAAAACACCCCCACCCCCCACCCACCAAGGGTTTTGAATCCCCATGGTGTCAGTTTCCTTAACCAATAGGGGGTAGCATATAGAAACATTAAAATTATTGAATATAATACACCTCACAACTACACTATGGGAAAGACCTATTCTTCGACTCAACTGCAGCTAATGTCTCTCGGACTGCAGGCTTCCACAGCTAAGACTAGATATCCTATATCCATATAACCATTTAAAGAGATATATAAAGTTACTTATCCTTTTTTATAAATTTCTCATTACGTAATTAATCATTTAACCGTTATTAATTTCAAATTACATTTCATTATCATCACACCAAGTTCCATGCCATCCATACATAACCAAACCATGTCCACAGATTCTCAGAAATATTACCTCAGTATTGAATCCCAGCAAGCTCCAACCCCATGGGTTAACATCATTTATTCAATCATTTATTAACATCATTATTACATTCCAATAATTTCAGGAATTAAAGAAAATAAAAACGAAGATACCAAACATGAGGGGCTCAACAAGGTGAGTGGATGGACTCCCATCAAGCCTTTTCCACATACAGAAGGAGCATAGACCCATCCATCCTCAAGAAGCTAAACAGGGAAATCATGTGGCATACCCCACGTGTCTTTGCCTCCTTTGGAAGGAGAGTAAGAAAGACCTGTTTCCTTAAGCAGTGGATAAATTAAAGAATATAAACAACCAACAAGATTCAACAAGCTTCCAACATTTATAACCGACCCATTTCATCCTCTCTGGTGTCCTCTGCGACTACAACATGCATAAACCAATTCATCTCACCACTCTAGTCGTCAGCTAGTTCCCCAATACCTGGGACTCCCTACCCCACATACCACAATATCTACCCAAGATCATCCATCCCAGGCTCACACCACCACACAAGGATCAAGAAAATAATCAACAAGCAATTGGGCTCTCAGCCCCAAGCAAGGCATATAACCTTCACACACAACGAGAACTCACTGATCCAAGAATAAGGCTCACAGTATTTAAAATAAAGAGGGTAACTCAGAACCCTTATAGGAATTATCTTTTACCAAAAAACTAGTTATTTAATCCATCTTGAATTATCAGGTTCATTTAAACATGCATAACTACATCCATTCAATTATCAACAGTTTACCACACCAACAACCGAATTCAAAAACATGCCCCTTTATCTTTATCCAATTAATTTATAATTAATCTTGGCTTAACGTTATTTACTAATTTCTATAAATAATAACATGCTAAACAAAGAAAGCATAGATATCTCACTATCTAGAAAAAACAAGAGGAAACAACATCTGATCGATACAAATTTATTTATCAAATTAAAATATTTATTACATCAATTCCATTGTGATCTAGTGGGATAAAACATGATAAATATATAGTTTCACATAAAAATAATAAATAATCCATTGATCCCCTACCTCAAAATTTTTCAGACATTCTTTACACAAGAACAACCAACACAACAGATCACGACCACCTCTCCTGGAAGACTACATCCACCCTAGGATGAAGACACACCACCACACTAACCAACACCCATTAAAACTATATTAAAAACATGGATATCACATTCCATAACATTTCAAGGGGGAATGGAAGGAGAGGAACCCATAAAAATGATGGTCGAACATACCTTATATCGAAGATGGATCGACACTTCCTGTTTGCACTAAAATAGGGGGTGTGCATACAGTAGGAAGAAACTCTAGGGAAGACATGATCCAAGGCTACAACACCACACAAAAATCCTATGGAAAAAAAGGAATGGTTCGAGTGTCTCGCACCAGGGAACAATAATAAAGAACATGGGGGGAATGTAACTCGAACTCCCAAAAGATTTAATGGAGTAGTAATTTAAGATACGTTGGATTTTCCATTAAGATCAGATCTATCAAAGATCACACATTTTGATCAAGTAAAAGCTTCCCGACTATCAGGGAAAAAATTTAAGATAGGAGTTATGGGCTTTGAATCAGCCTTAAATCCCTAAACAAGGCCTTGAATGCATTTTACATCAAAGGAAATTTCAAATGCACGAAACTTCAGAAAATTTGGAAACATTTAGAAATTTGACAAAGGAAATGACAGAGTTCGGGAAAAAATATTCATGCCACCATTTCAGAAATTTAGAAAAGGAAAAGACATAGTTCTAGAAACACTATTCACAAAAATAAAAATTTGGCAATGTGTTAGTGATAAATCATCTTGACTTCCTTGAACACCTTCAGTAATAGATTTTAGCAAAGGAATTGACCAGATAGGTATTTTCCATTACATCAGATACCTCTCAAAACATTCTCATCCCAGAGAATCCAAAACCAACCCAAAGTGTCACGACCCGTCCTAAGGACCCGTGTCGTGACTACCCCAAGCCCACCTCCCATAGGCCAGGGGATGGAGACTAGCACCAAGGCGTAAATCCCGACAAAAAAAGGAAGGAATTTCCTTTATAAAGTAAACAAACACTACAGAGTAAGCAAGAAGAAGTATACACTATGTAAAACTAGGTACAAAAGTAAGTGTGGAAAGTAAATGGGCCAGAATACAAACCCAAACTAAAAGTAAAGTACGACTAGAAAGGAAGTACAACAACTGAAAGTAAAGCAGTAACGTCGAGCCGTCCACTGGAAGTCCCACCTAAAGGGTGGGTACAGATAACCTCCTTAGCTCCTCGGGTCCAGTCTTCTACTCCGTATACGTCCCGCCCAGTGGTCCACATCCAGGTATCGACTTGCCCCACAAGCCTCAACTATGATCAGCGATGTTTGTCGTTTGCATCCAACACAGCGTAGTGCGGGCATAGCCTATGCAGGGGTGAGTATACGCTACTTAGTAGGGACCCAGAGACCCCTGAAGGTCTCCCAGAATCCACAAAGGATAATCCACAAAGAAAAGATACAATCACAAAGTAACATACAACACTACTTAGGTATATTCCCATACATATACCTAAGTCATCAATTTCAGTTCGGCTCCAACATCCGAGCCCAAGTTTGATCACGTCCACACAGGAAAACACAAACCAATCCACATAGGAAATCACAACCCAATCCACATAGGAAAGCATGTCAATCATATCGAAGATAATGGTTGAAAGTCAAGACTCAGCTCACACATGTATACTTCTTCGTAAGGTGATAGAGATGATCAGATGTAGCCACTGATTCATCTAAGCTAGGACCCACATAGGATACTAAACCAGTTAAGCTGTCAGAACCACATAGGATACATACCAGCTACTCTGCCAGACCCATGTAGGATAGCAAGAATAGAGTCAAACACTGCCAGACCCATGTAGGATACAAGAATAGTAGTCATCGTCGTCGAACCCACGGATGATTTCAGTATGGTCTTCATCGCTGTCGAACCCACTGAGGATTTTAGTGCAGTCTTCATCATCGTCGAACCCACGGAGGATTTCTGTACGGTCTTCATCGTTGCCGAACCCATGGAGGATTTCAGTGCAGTCTTCATCGCTGCCGAACCCACTGAGGATTTCAGTGCAGTCGTTGTCACTGCCAAACCCACGGAGGATTTCAGTGCAGTCATCATCGTCCTCACAATCGCAGCCAGCTCTAGGGTTCCCGCACACAGCATGCTCGATTCCGGGAGGGTCCACTCCACGATCCAAGGGGGTTGATACATCAACTGGCATGTATTCTGGAGTTGATGTATCTCAAAGTTCCGTCTCGATAAGAGGAGCTCAATGTGACAGACGACGCGTCAATCGGATGCCCGGTCTGAGAGTTATTGGCTTTTTCGTTCCAGGGGCCCGGTTGGTTTTTAAGTCAAAACCAACCCGACCGCACTCCAACTGCATCCAAACCTTGAGCGGAGTAATCCAAAAGTTCTATCTCACTAAGAGGAATCCAACAAAGTTTATGGCACGTCAATCGAACATCCAGAGCTCAAGTTATAAGCGTTTCCACTCCGAGGGCCTGGTTGGTTTCGTGTTCGAACCAACCCGGTCATATCAAAAGTTCTCCAAAACTTTAAGTGTAATATACCAAAACGACCGTCTCGATCCAAGGATCGCATCGCAACTGACGGTGCATCAATCTAAGGTTCCTAGCCCAAGATACGGGCGGTTGAACAGAACTGTCTGAAAATAGGGGGTTTTGGGCCCGGACCGACCCGGCCCAAGACCCCCTGGGTCGTCCCGAATTGGGTCCGGGTCCGGCCCCTTAGGGGGCGGCCCTGCCCCACCGGTGAGGCCCGGCCCGGCCTGGGCAACCCAGCCCGGTTTGGTCGGTCTGTCCGGGGCGGTCGGTCGGCCTAGCGCGGGCGCGACCGCGTGGCCAGACAGGTCGGCTCGGCCGAGCTGTCGCGGAAAGGGGGGGGGGGCAGCCCCCCTTATTGAAACCGCGTCCCCCACATGGGGGCCACTCCTTTTCTAGCCAAGGGTTACAACCCCCGGTCTCCATTCTGAAACGGCCAGATCGGTCCAACCGGTCGGTGCTGCCACCGCGGGACCCCGCAGTCCCACCCCTCCTAGGTGTCGGCGGCCGGTGGTTCCGGCCGCCCCGCCTTGCACCGCCGCGGCTTTGAGCCGCGGCCTTGTCCAACCAGCGCGGCGCGCCGGCGCTGTGCCCCTCTGCCACGGGCCGCCCCAGCAACAACCCTTTGTGGTTTTCCGGAGCGGCGCGACGGCACCACGCCACTTTGTCGTGGCCCGACTCTGGTCGTGGATTCTTTCGGTCTTAACGGTTTGGCGAGACGGCGTCGCGCTTCTTTGCCACATTCCTATATGTTTTCGCACGGTGTTGTTGCATCGCGCCGCCTTCTTCTGAGTCGCAACGAACAACATCAAATGGGAAGGAGGTTCGGCCATGTTCATGTGGTCCAACCTCCTCCCGTTAAAAAGATAACAGGTGGCCCCAAATAAAAGACGAATAACGGAAAGAATAATCACGAACAAAATTCCAAACCCCTACCTCAATGAAGTCATCGAACAAGGTTTGTCGCGGGAAAGGGACGTCGTGGAAGACAGCGTCACGGAAGGAGGATCATCGGCATCACGGTACACGGCGTCACAATACACGGCGTCGCGGTACACGGCGTCGCAGAGAAGAGGACTTTCGGCGTCGTGGTACACGGCGTCGCGTCGTCCATCTCCGAGGAATCAGTGTTATTCTTCGTCCTTCGTCAGAGGTAGGCGTTCTTCATCGGTGACGGTGTGTTCTCTGCGTTCTTTAAGGAGAAAGATGAGGATTCCAAGGCTTGAGCAAATCCTCTCCAACCTTCTCGCACAACGGAATAACCCTTAAAGAAATAAGACTTTGTCTTATTTAATTAACACACACAATCCAACATTCAATTCGAAATTCAAAATGAATTCAAGAATTGATTATATTGAATAACTTAATTCAATTCATTAATTAAGAGAGTTGATTTGGAATTTAAAAAGGGGGTGCGGGTGAGTTACATATTAAATGCAAGAGAGGGAGGTTAAAAGGGATTTGAAGGGGTGGGGCTCGTGTGGGCCCCACTTCACTAATATCCTACCTAGGGGAGTTAGGATATTAGTGGGTCCCACTCCAACCACCAAGCATAGGTTTAAACTACCTAGAATAGATATAAAATTTGTAGCAAAATATTTTATTTTATTCTTTAGTTAACCCATTAAATTAATAACCTCACCCGAGAAAACGCAACTCCAGAAAAGGTGTTCCTAAGCAATTATCGGTGTTGCGATTCCATCGGTGCCCTCAGATTTTGATTCTGAGCAATGGTTCAAAATTTAGGAGAACCCGCTCGTTCATTTACTGAACGTACCCGAGCTAAACTTCGGAAATTGATTCCGGGCACACCGGGCCTCGGAATTAGATGCCGTCAGAAACTGCGTTCTTGTAAAATCCCAAAGAAAATTAAGAAAAAAATTCCCTTGAATTTGATGGGTCTTTACATTACTCCCACCTCAGGGATTTACGTCCCCGTAAAGATACATCATAGACTAGGGGAACAAATGGGGGTACCGAGCACGCATCTGAGCCTCCCGCTCCCAAGTGCTCTCCTGGAGGTTCCTGTGCTGCCATCTGATGCGCACTAGAGGAATAGACCACCCATGTAGGTCCCGCTCCTGTCGATCCTCGATCTCCACCGGGACCTCCACAAAAGTCTCCCCATCGTCAATGTCCAATTCCCCATGGACGATGATATGCATCGGGTCATTCACGTATCTCCTCAGTTGAGATACATGGAAGACGTTGTGCACCCAGTGCAACTGAGGTGGTAGAGCCAGGCGATAAGCCACCTCGCCTATCCTGCTGAGAACCTGGAATGGTCCGATGAAGCGCGGAGATAACTTGCCGCCCCATCCAAATCTCCATAATCCACGTCGAGGTGAGACCCGAAAGAAGAAGTGGTCGCCATCCTCGAACTCCAGTGACCTCCGCCTCCTGTCAACATAAGACATTGGCCGGCTCTAAGTTTTCCTCATCTGCTCCTGGATGACCTGGACCTTCTCTGTCGTGGCCAGGACCATCTCCGGTCCCACAAGTACTGACTCCCCAGAGTCTGTCCAGCACAGAGGTGATCTGCAAGGTCGGTCGTACAATACCTCGTATGGTGTCATCCCGATGGTGGAGTGGTAGCTGTTGTTGTACGCGAACTCCACCAAAGGTAGGTGGTCCTCCCAGCTGTGACCAAAGTTGATGACACATGCACGGAGCATGTCCTCGAGAGTCTGAATGGTCCTCTCCATCTGACCATCCGTCTAAGGGTTAAAGGCAGTGCTCAGACGTTGATGCGTCCCGAATGCCTCCTGCAACCCCTTCCAAAGCTGGGAAGTAAAGCGAGCATCTCGATCGGAGATGATAGATGATGGCACCCCATGAATCATTACGATCTCCTAAATGTAGAGTCATCCCAGGATCTCCACTGATCCCTGCTCTCTGATGGGTAAGAATTGATCTGACTTGGTGAGTCTATCGACAATCACCCAAATGGAGTCGTGACCTCTGGAAGTACATGGAAGTCCAGTCACGAAATCCATAGATATCCCGTCCCACTTCCACTCTGGGACCTCCAAGGGCTGCACCAAGCCTGCTGGTACCTGGTGCTCTGCCTTCACCTACTGACAGGTGAGGCATCGAGAAACGAACTCAGCTATTTCCTTCTTCATACCTGGCCACCAGTGCTGACATCTGAGATCCTGGTACATCTTTGCCACTTCTGGATGTACCACTAAAGGGGAAGTGTGAAACTCCCTCAGCACCCCCTCCTGTAAAGCATCTGGTACCATGGTACGTCCTTTGAAAATGACAACATGCTCTCCCCCCACAGATAATCCATCAGGTGCATGTCCTGAGGATATCTGTGCACGCCGCGTCTCACCGTCAACGTCCCCATGATGTGCCTCTCTAACCCGCTGAAGAAGTGGGGGAGTGACTGTGAGTGACTGAAGAAAGGTTTCTTCATCTCTATCCACAAAGGATATCTGCAAAGCATCTAGCTGCTTCGTCACCTCCCCGAGTAGCTGAATGTCCGTCCTCCTACTAAGGGCATCGGCTACTACGCTCCCCTTTCCAGTAGTATAGACTATCTCAAAGTCATAGTCCTTGAGGAACTCGAGCCATCGCCGCTGTCTCAGATTCAGTTCCTTCTGCGAGAAGATGTACCTGAAACTATGGTGGTCAGAGTAGACTGTAAAGAGCTCACCCATCAGGTAGTGTCGCCACATCTTCCGATCGAAGACCACTGCTACTAACTCCAGGTCATGGGTAGCGTAGTTCTGCTCATGCTGTCTCAACTAAAATGATACATAGGCGATCACGGCCCGCTCCTGCATCAGGACACATCCGAGTCTGGTCCCTGATGCATCGCAGTAGACTACGTACCCTACTCCCTCCTCCGGTAGCCTCAAGATAGGTGCGCCGGTCAATCTTTGTCTCAGTTCCTGGAAGCTCTGCTGACATCTGTCTGACCACATGAAGGGTTTCCCCTTCTTCTTCAAAGCTGAGAGTGGTGCGGAAACTCTGGAGAAGTCTGGCACAAATCTCCGGTAGTACCCAGCTAGACCCAAGAAACTCCGCACCTCCGTCACGCTTCTGGGTGGCTCCCAAGCTAGCACTGCCTCGATCTTCACAGGATCCACCACAACTCCCGCCTCAGAGATGACATGTCCCAATAAGTGGAACTCACGTAACCATAACTAACACTTTGAGATCTTACCATAAATCTGGTGCTCTTGGAGTCTGTCTAGTACAACCCGCAAGTGGTAGGCGTGCTCCTCCTCATTGGTCGAGTATATCAAAATTTTGTCGATGAAGACCATGACAAATCGATCGAGGTATGGCTGAAAGATCCTGTTCATGAGAACCATGAACACTTCTAGAGCGTTGGTTATGCCGAAAGTCATAACCAACAACTCATAGTGGTCATACCGACATCTGAAGTTCGTCTTCTGCACGTCCTCAACTTGAAATCTGAGATGATGATAGCCTGACCTGAGGTCTATCTTCGAGAACCATCGTGCTCCCTTGAGCTGATTGAAGAGGTCGTCAATCCTCGGTAGTGGATACTTGTTCCTCATGGTCACCTGGTTCATGCGACGATAGTCGAAACACAGTCACAAGCTCCCGTCCGCCTTCTTGGAAAATAATATCGGGGAAGCCCAGGGCGAAACACTGGGTCAGATGAATCCCTTGCCCTGCAAGTCCTCCAGTCGTACCCGTAGCTCTCGAAGCTCAGCGGGAGACATCTGATATGCTGGAGTGGATATCAGGGCTGTCCCGGGGTACAGGTCAATATAAAATTCTACCTCTCTGCGAGGAGGTAGTCCTGGAACGTCATCAGGAAAAACGTCATCATACTGATCCACCACTACAGGAAAACTCAGACTCCGCGCGTCAACTACCC
Organism: Viscum album; assembly: GCA_963277665.1. Classification (NCBI taxonomy): domain Eukaryota; kingdom Viridiplantae; phylum Streptophyta; class Magnoliopsida; order Santalales; family Viscaceae; genus Viscum; species Viscum album. The sequence continues at coordinate 1,211,044,374 of OY728143.1, read as the reverse complement.
CTAGGATGAGGCTAGCCAACTGATGAGTGATGGGTTGTCCTGTCCTCTGTGTGGGTCCATCCTGCACTGTAAAGGCTCCCTTCTCACCGGTGAAGGTGAACCTGCTCCCGTCAGTGCATACACACCACACCTTGCGCCTAATACAGTCGATCTGAGCATGGACTGTAGATAACCAATCCATGCCCAAGATGACATTGTAAGGCATCGATGCCGCTACAAGAAGATCCCAGCTGAAGCTCTCGCCTCCTAGAGTTAGCTCACACTGTCAGCACCAGTGCATAATCATCGAGTCTGCTCCCATAGGAGTCTCTATCCGTAATGATCGAGCCAACGGCTCCGTCGGAATCTCCGAGCTCTGAACAAGGGCAGCGACAATAAAACAATGACTCGCTCATGTGTCAATAAGAACTGCAGCAAGGGTGGAGTAGACACAGATAGTACCTCGAATCATATCTGGTGCGCCGTGGTCGTAGGCCTCTACTGCCTGAAGCTGAGCCCGTCTCTTTCCTCCAGCTCCCTGCGGTCGGGGTGGACCTCCTGGTGGTGGTGGTGGTAAATCATCAAAGCATCTCCCACCACCTCCTGCTCGGCCAGCTCCCCTGCCTCGTCCGCCTGATCTTGGCGGACAGCCATGGTCGACCCTCTGCCTCTGCATGGGTGACCCCTCAACCGTCTACTACTCCTCTGCACAGCAGGTCGGGCAGTCACGAGCCATGTGGCCCTGCCCGCCGCATGCATAGCACTGCCTGCTCCTCGGAAGGCTGGCTCTGCACCCTGTTCCCCGCACCTCTGAGCCAGTGTCCTGAGGTTGTCTGCCTGATGGTCCGGTTGGCCTGGACCCCTGTGACATCCGTCGACTGCCAGCTGCAGATGACTCTACTACGTGCTGCCCTGGGGTAGGTCTCACTACTGGCGTAGGCTCAGCAAGAAAGCTCTCTATGAGAAGATCTCGCTCCAGTACTCATGTCTGTGTTGAAATGCTGATAGAGATCATCGATGCCCTGATCTCATGCCTCAGTCCCTGCTCGAAGGTCCGGGCCCGGAAGAATGGTTCTCATACCATGTCCGTCGAATAGCGCGAGAGATCGGTAAATCTCGTTGAGTACTGGGCGACCGTCATGCTGCCCTACCGCAGCTGTCGAATCTCCTGGATGTGCACCGCACGGAGGGTGGCTGGGATGAACTCCGAGAAGAAGAGGCTCTAAAAGTCTGTCCAGAGGAGAGATGCCTCGTCATGCACCTGGAGCATCAAGCTCCACCATCTGTCTGCTGCCGCGTGCAGGAGGCTCGCTGCGAGGATCACCATGAGGTCATCTGGTGTCCCCACTAACCTGAATACTCACACAACTGCCTCCATTCAATCCTCGTCTACCTGAGAGTCCGACTCCCTGTGGAAACTGGGCGGTCTCTGATGCTGAAACTCGTGCAGTTCACTAAGGATACATGCACTATCAGCAGCTCGGGCCGGTAGTATCGGTGGCTCGGCGGGTAGAGGTACTGCCGGTGCCTCCACTGAAAAAGGGCCCTACACCAAGGCCTCATCGCTCGGTGGGTTGTCGTCTCGCACAAAGCTAGGACCCCTAGCTGGCTTTCATCGTGGGGCCATCCTAAAAAGAAATAGGTGTTCCATAGTCAAACAGTATACCTGATGAGATGACACAAAGTAATCACAAAGAAAACTTTTGAAACACACATGCAATCAATGTTTTTGTGCATTGAGTCGGAAATCAGAATTCAGGGTCCTGGTGTATGGATACGTCGGCCACCACACCAACACTGGACTCCCTGGACTGATAACCACACTCAATACCCTTAACACTATTGATTCACATAGAAGAAAGATCAGATTCCTGAGTTCGGCGGTAGAACCGAACTCCTCTAATACCAATTCGTCACGATCTGTCATCGGGACCCGTGCTGTGACTACCCCAAGTCCGCCTCCCATAGGCCAGGGGCTGGCGACTAGCACCATGGCGTAAATCCCAAAAAAACGGGAATTCATTAACTTTATAAAGTAAACAAACACCATAGAGTAAGTAAGAAGAAGTATACACTAAGTAAAACTGGGTACAAAAGTAAGTGCAGAAAGTAAATGGGCCAGAATACAAACCCAAACTGAAAGTAAAGTACGACTGGAAAGAAAGTACAGCAACTGAAAGTAAAGCAGCAACGTCAAGTCGTCCACTGGAAGTCCCACCTCAAGGGTGGGTACAGATAACCTCCTCAGCTCCTTGGTTCCAGCCGTCCGCTCCGTGTACATCTTGCCCAGTGGTCCACCTCCAGGTACCGACTTGCTCCACGAGCCTCAACAACGATCAGCGCTGTCTGTCGTCTGCATCCAACACAACATAGTGCGGGCATAGCCCGTGCAGGGGTGAGTATACGCTACTCAGTAGGGACCCCGAGACCCCCGAAGGTCTCCCAGAATCCATAAAGTAAAGATACAATCACGAAGTAACATCCCACACTACATAGTTATATTCCCATACATATACCTAAGTCATCAATTTCAGTTCAGCTCCAACATCCGAGCCCAAGTTCGATCACGTCCACACAGGAAAACACAAACCAATCCACATAGGAAAGCACAACCCAATCCACATTGGAAAGTAATTCAATCATATTGAAGATAATGATTGAAATTCAAGACTCAGCTCACACAGGTATACTTCTTCATAAGATGATAGAGATGATCAGATGTAGCCACTGATTCATCTAAGCTGGGACCCACGTAGGATACTAAACCAGCTAAGCTGTCGGACCCACACAGGATACAGACCAGCTACTCTGCTAGACCCACATAGGATAGAAAGAATAGAGTAAAACCCTTCCAGACCCACATAGGATACAAGAACAGTAGCCATCGCCGTCGAACCCATGGAGGATTTCAGTATGGTCTTCATCGCTGCCGAACCCACGAAGGATTTCAGTGCAGTCTTCATCACCGTCGAACCCACGGAGGATTTCAGTACGGTCTTCATCGCTGCTGAACCCACGGAGGATTTTAGTGTAGTCTTCATCACTGCTGAACCCACGGAGGATTTCAGTGCAGTCATCGTCACAACCGAACCCACAGAGGATTTCAGTGCAGTCATCATCGTCGTCGCAGTCGTAGCCAGCTCTAGGGTTCTCGCACAAAGCATTCTATATTCCAGGAGGGTCCATTCCACGAGCCAAGGGGGTCATTACATCAACTAACACGTAGTCCGGATTTGATGTATCTCAAAGTTTCTACACGACAAGAGGAACTCAACATGACAGACAACTCGTCAATCGGACGCCAGGTCTGAGAGTTATTGGTTTTTTCGTTCCAGGGGTCGGGTTGGTTTTTAGGTCAAAACCTACACGACTGCACTCCAACTGCATCCAAACCTCGAGCAGAGTAAGAAAAAAGATCCGTCTCACAAATAGGAATCCAACAAAGTCAATGGCACGTCAATCAGACGTCCGGAGCTCAAGTTATAAGCGTTTACGCTCCGAGGGCCCGGTTGGTTTCGTGTTCGAACCAATTCGGACATACCCAAAGTTCTCCTAAACAATGATTTTAATATACCGAAACGATCGTATTGATCCAAGCATCGCATCGCAATTGACGGTGCATCGATTGGAGGTCTATAGCCCAAGATACGGGTGTTTGAACAGAACTGTCCGAAAATAGGGGAATTGGACCCGGACCGACCCGGCCCAAGACCCCCTGGGTCGGCCCGAACCGGGTCGACCCGAATAGTGTCTGGGTCTGGCCCATTAGGGCGCAGCTTGGCCTAACCTGGTCAGCCGGTTGGTCTGGCGTGAACAGGGCCGCGTGGCCAGACAGTTCGGCCGATCCGAGCTATCGCGGAAAGGTGGGGGGCGCAGCCCCCCTAATTGAAACTGCGGCCCCCACGTGGGGGCCGCTCCTTTGGCGGCCAGGGGTTATGACCCCCGGTCTCCCTTTAGAAATGGTCGGCCTGGTCTGGCCGGCCGGTGCTACCGCCGCAGGACCCCGCGGTCCCGCCCCTCCGAGGTGCCGGCGGCCGGCGGTTCCGGCCACCCCGCCGTGCACCGCCGCAGCCTTGTCCGACCGGTGGGGCGCGACGGTTCTGCGCCCCTTCGCCGCGGCCCACCCCGACCGCAGCCCTTCGTGGTTATCCGGCACGGCGCGAAGGCGTCGCGCCCCTTTTTCGCGGCCCGACTCCGACTGCAGATTCTTTCGGTCTTAACGGCGCCGCGCTTCTTCGCCGCATTCCTCAATGTTTCCGCGCGGTGTCTGTGCACCGCGCCTCCTTCTTCTGAGCCACAACGAACAACATCAAAGAGGAAGGAGGGTCGGCCGTGTTCGTGTGGTCCGACCTCCTACCGTTAAAAAGATAATAGGTGGCCCCAAATAAAAGATGAAGAACGGCAAGAACAATCACAAACAAAATTCCAAACCCCTACCTCGATGAAGTCGTCGAACGAGGTTTTTCATGGGAAAGGGACGTCGTGTAAGACGACATCGTGGAAGGAGGATCATCGGTGTCATGGTACACGACATCGTGGTACACGGCGTTGTGGTACACGGCGTCGCGGAGAAGAGGACCGTCGGAATTGCGGTACACGGTGTCGCGTCGTCGATCTCCGAGGAATCGGCGTTATTCGTCATCCTTCATCGGAGGTCGGCGTTATTCGTCGGTGACGATGTGTTCTTCGCGTTCTTCAAGGAGAAAGATGAGGATTACAAGGCTTGAGAAAATCCTCTCCAACCTTCTCGCACAATGGAATAACCATTAAATAAATATGACTTTGTCTTATTTAATTAACACACACAAGCCAACATTCAATTCGAAATTCAAAATGAATTCAAGAATTGATTATATTGAATAACTTAATTCAATTCATTAATTAAGAGAGTTTACTTGGAATTTAAAAAGGGGGGTGCGGGTGAGTTACATATTAAATGCACGAGAGGGAGGTAAAAAGGGATTTGAAGGGGTGGGGCTCGTGTGGGCCCCACTTCACTAATATCCTACTAGTGGAGTTAGGATATTAGTGGGTCCCACTCCAACCACCAAGCATAGGTTTAAACTACCTATAATAGAAATAAAATTTGTTGTACAATATTTTATTTTATTCTTTAGTTAACCCATTTAATTAATAACCTCACCCGAGCAAACGCAACTGCGGAAAAGGTGTTCCTAAGCAATTATCGGCACTGTGATTCCATCGGTGCCTTCAGATTTCAATTCTGAGCACCTGTTCAAAAGTTAGGAAAACTCGCTCATTCGTTTACTGAACCTACCCGAGCTAAACTTCGGAAATTGATTCTGGGCACACCGGGCCTCAGAATTAGATGCCTTAAGAAACTGCGTTCTTGTAAAATCCCAAAGAAAATTAAGAAAAACATTCCCTTGAATTTTAAGGGTCTTTACACAAAGAGGGGGAAACAGGGTTCAATCAACCACATTTTGAGATACCTATCAAGGATCATGCCACTAAAGGAGAAAAAATGCTCCAAAAAGGAACACACAAACCACACAACACCCAAAACAATATTATAAACACTCTCCTGGGGGAGATACCTCTCAAAAGGGACCGATCCACCCAAATAATAAGAAAAAAGAAATCTTTTAACCAAGAAATTTCTACAACCACAGACCAAACATCATTACAAAGAAATACTTAAACATAAAACATCTCGGGGTACTAAGGGTGTATCTATAACTCATATTCCCAAGTACTCTCATCCGCGCCACGGTGCCACCATAAGATATGAAACAAGGTAATAACATGCCCACACAACACCTTCTCCTTGAAGTCCTAGATCTCTACAGGCTGCTCCTTGATGGTTGCACCATCTTCAACACTGATCTCACCCCAATTGATGATGTGAGATTAGTCATGAAGATAATGATGGTGTTGCGACACATAAAAAACATCATGTATCCATCTCATCTGTGGGGGAAGTGATACCTAATACGCCATGGCTCCAACATGATCCAACACCTTGAAAGTCCCAACAAACTAGGGAGAAAGCTTACTCCCATGACAAAACCTTCACTACCCATGTTGAGGAGTCACCTTCAAAAAAATGTGATCCCCAAAGTAAAACTCCATAGGTATACTCCTATGTTCAGTATAGGATTTATGATGATCATGCGATGCCTTAATCCTCTCATGAATTACCTAAACTGTCTCCATCATATTCTGTACTAGCTCCGACCTGAGAATTGGTGACTCACTAACCCCAGTCCAACACAATGGAGAACTAAAAAGTCATCCATACAAGGAACCAAACGACCCCATATGGATATTGGAGTGGAAACTATTATTGTAAGAAAACTCTTCCAAGGGTAGGTGTCTCATCCACAAACCTCCAAAATCTAGGAAACAAGAAAGCAACATATATTCAAGAGTCAGGATGGTCCGCTCTGTCTAATTGTCCGTTTGTGGATGAAAAGTAGTGCTAAGGAATAGCTGAGAATCAAAATCCTGAGGGGGACCTCTCCACACCCTGGAGGTAAAACGGGGGTCTCGATCAGAAATTATCAATATCAGGACGTTGTGGAGTCTCACCACATCCTTCAGATACTTCTTTAAAAAAACCTCCACGAAGCTCAAATCCTTGATCTCTATTAAGTGGGTTGATTTCTTCAAGCGATCCACAACCACCCATATAGCATCATATCCTCCCGGAGCTCAAGGTAAAAAAGTAATAAAGTTCATTAAGATGTCCACCCACATCCATTTAGGGACATAAAAGGGATGGATCAAACCACCGAGAACATGATTATCAGCCTTCACCTTCTGGCAGACCAAACATCGAGACACAAACTCTGAAACTGTATGTTTTAACCTAGGCCACCAAAACTCACTCCTCATGGAAAGATACATTTTCATCATGCCAGGATGTACGGATAACGGCGAACAATGGAACTCCCTGAGAACCATCTCATGCATCACTAAAGGAATGAAAATCCTTCACTGAAACAACACTCGATGTTTTTTCATCCTCAGACCAACCATCAGGGGCTTCACCAGAAACAACTCGGCCTCTCCATACCTCTACCTCAAGATCCCCCAACTGGGACTCTTTTACTTGTTGTTCCAGATATTACTAAACATTCATCTAGAAAAGAGAACCTCTACCCCTGACATCTCCTATATCCAGATACAACACTGAAAAATCTTACATCACTCTCCAGGAATAACAAGATTCTCACATTGCATCACAATGTGACTTCCTGATTAACACATCATCTACCACATTCCCTCTAGCAAGTGTATTCGAAATTTCAATGTTGTAATCCTGTAAGAACTCCATACACCGATGTTGTTGTATGTTCAAGTCACATTGGGAGAAAACATACCTCAAGCTCTTATGATCGGTGAAAACCACAAAGTGCTCGATGATGAGGTAATGTCTCCACAACTTCAAAGCGAACACTAATACCACCAACTTCAGATAGTGGGTGGCATAGTTACGTTCAAGGGGATGCAACTATCGAGACCCATAATAAATGATTGATCTCTTCTGCATTAGAACATATCTAACCCAAGATGTAAATAATTACAGAAAACATCAAAATTAACTCCCTTTTTTGGAAGACAAAGAACTGGAGCACTGGACAAAGTTTTCTTCAGAAACTCAAAAGCTTCATGAAATTGATCAGTCCACATGAACGTCTGATCCTTCCTGATCAACACTATCAATGGAGTCACAACCTGATAGAAATTGGAAACGAACCTCTTGTAATATCCTGACAGACCAAAGAAACATCACACCTCTACCACTATCCTGGGGGATTCCCAAGACACAATTACATCTATCTTCGACGGATCCACATCTACTCTCTATTTGTATACAATATTCCCTATGAAACATACTTCTCGAGCCCAAAACTCACACATTGACAACTTCCCAAATAGTTGTTGTTGACGAAGAACTCCCAAAATGGAATGAAGATGCTCTTCATCCTCCTCCTCAGACACGGAGTACAAAAGGATGTCATCGATGAAAACCACCATGAACTTCTCCAAGATCACACTGAACACAATATTCATCAACCCCATGAATATAGCTGGAGAATTTATCACACCGAACGATGACACCAAGAACACGTAACACCCATGAAGACAATGGAAAGTGGTCTTTGGAATATCCTCATTGTTCCCTCGTATTTGATGATACCCAGACATCAATTTGATCTTCGAGAACCAAGTCGTACACTTCAGTTGAAAGAATAAATCATCAATCTATGGAAGAGGATATAGATTATTCACTATCACTTTGTTCAAGTAATGATAATCGATACACAACCAAAAACTGATATCAGCCTTCTTCATGAACAAAAATGTTGTGCCCCACGGTAATGCACTCGTTCGAAAAAAACCGCACTTCAACATACCATCGAGATATATACACATCTCCAATAACTCATAAGGGGCCATACTATATGGAGACATAGATATAGGCGACGCTACTGGCTATATCTTAATCCCAAACATGATCTCTCAATAAGGGGTAATGATAAACCCTCTTCTAAAAATACATTTGGGTGCTCTTCAAAAACCCTAGAAAACATTGACCGTTGAACCTCCAATGAACTTTACATCATTTTATCCATCAAGGATGAAAAATAGGGAACATGCCTCTAACCCATTTGAGGGTCTTCCTCACCAACAAACACTATTAGCTCCCCATGATCATAGAAGAACACCACCTGCCTCTAGAAGCAATGCACAATATCCTACATGGAATAAAATGAATCCATTCCACTAATGACATCATATGGTTATATCCATATACATAGAAAATCTCCCTAAGAGCAGTACTTCCCCAGCACTAGATCACAGTATCTACATACTTAAAACAAATCAGCTCGACCTCCAACTGGCATAGTCAACACCAAGGGAACTCTAAGCCTCTCTACCTCAAGGGAAGGTGATATGAAGGAGTGTGGATCTTGATCCAAACAAGGTATACACTCAAGTAGAAAATAAGTAATGTGTACCTCAAATGACATCTGGATCGCCTGGAATTAGAAATTCCAAAAGAAAGAAACTGACCATGACCCACTCCATGGCGTATCGAACCCTGATGATTACCACCACTATGGACGCGCTCTTCTCTAAGAATATGGGGCGAGTCCCGAGGCTATCCTATGTCTTCCCCATATTCTCTCTGTTGATCAAAAGATGGTGAAACCTACTACTACTTCCTTGGCTAGAACTACATCAACGGAATAACCTATAGTAGAACACCTGGTGCACACTGACCACTTTGAATGGTTGGGAACTCTCACTACTTATGACCTTGGTCTCCATATGAAAAAACAAGCATCGTATCCCATTGAATATGCCTGAGATCCCCCCCCCCGAGAAATGAGATACTGAGGGCTGGGACCTACCCCCGACTAAAAGAAAACACTTCTTCCTTGAATATCAGGAACCCTAAACCACAGCTCTACTTCGTGAGGAATTTGGATGAATCCCCTCTCATTAAGATCTAGTTATGTCTAACGTCATCTCAATGACATATTTTTTTTAATGTTTCGGGCCGAATCCTCAATTTATTATTTAAATAAAATGCCTCTTTAGACTCGGTAGAGGGTGAACCATTACATAGCCTGAAGGCCCATGGCCAAGTGGCCTGGATACAAGGCTTGAAAGCCCATTTTTTGGCCCAAAGGACCCCTCAGTGAACATTCTCAATGACCTCTTCCCTCTCCAACATCTCAAGATATGTCTTCATCAAAAACAGGGTGACCCGGTGCTAGATCTATGAACGCAAAGCCTCTACAGAATACTATGCCCTGACCTCCACATCTGTAAACAAGTTTGAATCATATTGTAAAAGGTTCCTGAAATGGATTCCAAACTCTCACACATTTGAGCTCCCCTATTAAAGGGTAAACAACACCTAGTGATTGGACACCTTCGCGGTCGAAGAAAGAAACTTGACATTGAACATGTCTCAGAACTCCTACCATGACATCATCAACTTCTCATGATCTACAATGGACAAGAATCCCCATTACCCCTCTAACCCACACAAAATCATCACAACCAACAATTCGTAGTGCTCATTCAAAGCCTATATTTAGAAGAAATCTATCTAAACCTCCTCCAACTAGTCTTCCATGAATGCATCTAAAACAAATCCCTCATACTTTTGTAGACTCTTCTGCTGAAACTCTCATAGTTTCCTCCACGAAGTGTCATTGTTTTCAACCTCCACTCTATGGTGATCCACTAGTGGAACTGGTTGGAAATCTTTTGGGTGAACCTGACAAGGACGTTGACCAAGATCCATACCTGTAAAATAAAAAAGAGTTAGATCTCCTAAACATAGAATATGGAAGACTCAATTTAATTAGTGGTTTAATTTTATTCATTTTAGGTTAACCTATCCCAAGGTCTACCCATTCAAACACATTCTCAAAAAATAATGATTCATGATCCTTTTTTAGGTCTCTACCCTGTAACAAGTATCACCTCGTTTAGTATTCACTATAAACATAAAGGTTCATGTGTTAGACCACAGGGGGAGCCCAAATACCTTTGTCTCATCCAGTCTCCAGTGTTTACAGCACTTTCTAAAGTTTATGGACATTGTTTCCCCACCAACCCACGCAACCTCACCTGTGACTAACTCCAAAATCCATCCTACCCTCAACAAGACCTATGATACCACTCTGTCATGACCCACTCCCCACAAAGTGCACCCCTCCTGGGCCAAAAATGTGAGAAGAGGTATTTTGACACCCGAGTACCACCTCCAGTAGGCCCTGGGTAGGCGAATAGCGCCGAGGGTATAATAATCACATAGAGGAGAGGCATTACCCTCTAAGATAACACATGCGAAAGAGTGAGATAAGACAGCCACCAACCAAATCCAACTCAAAATTCAAAATAAAAAGAAACCTATGTACACATATGTAATTTCATGCAAAGAATACTGCAACTGAAAAGGGAATACTGCAAGTACCAAAAGGAAGTAAAACAGCAGCGACCACGAAGCTCGAACAACTCCTACATCCCCAATCTAGAAGTAACCAACCTGATCTATAACATGCTCCAAGTGATCTAAAAAAATAGTTGTATATACATAGGGTGATTATAATAGTATACTCAGTAGGATTATCCTTGGAAACTCTCATGAAAAAGTAATGAAATTATGCTAAAGCACAATGAACAATTATTAAAACTGACACAACACCTAAATAGGTATACTATGTTCCCAGACTCACCATTGATACTATCACCATGTATCGTATACAAGTACATATAATATAATAAATAATATCAAGGGTACCCTTCTACCACATTCCCACTGGTTTCCCACTTTTCCCCAATGTAACACGTCCTAAGAATCTCTCTTAAAAAAGGCTTGTCCGCAGACACTGGGGTGTAGCACCACAACATGGACCTTGTGAAACACCACCACTACATCCACGTAACCAAAGTAACCAAGTAGTTTCTATAATCCACCATAGCTCCCATAATGTGTATCATACATTAGGAATTATACCTCAAGACATTAAATCCCATACCCCAAGTAAGGATCCTCAATTCGTTGCATCCTATACACATTACACCTATAGTAGTCCATAGGAAACTATATCTAGAATATATGTCTGTGAATAACGAAAACACATTACAACCCTCTACACAAACATATGGGGAAAACTTACCATCATGTCTATCATCCTAAATACAAAGAGAAGCGAGTGGTGCCAAAGGGGGTAGTCATCCATCCATCCTTTCACCAGAATGTTGGGGAAAACACCCCCCCAGGCTCAGAATCCCCGGGGTGTCAGTTTCCCTAACCGACATGGGGGTAGCTTATAGAATAAAAAAGGTATATAATATAATAAATCTCACAACCACACTATGTGAAACACTTATTCTTATACTCAACTGTATCTAATGTCTATTGGACTCCTAACTTCCACTCCTAAGACTAGATATCCTATAAGCATATAACCATTTAAAGAGTGATATTGTGTTACTTATCCTTATTTATCAGTTTCACTTTATGTAATTAATAATTTAACCATTAATTAACCATTATTAATTCCACATTACATTTCATTAGCATCACACCAGGTTCCATGCCCTCCATACATAACCAAACCGAGTCTACAGCTTCTCAGAAACATTAAATCACCATTGCATCCTAGCTAGCTCCAAACTCATTGGTTAACATCATTTATTCAATCATTTATTAATAGAATTATTACTTTCCCATAATTCCAGGATTTCTAGTTAAGTAAAACTAAGCTACCAAACATAAGGGGATCAACAAGGTGAGTGGATGAACTACCCATCGAGCCTTTTCCAACTATAGTATAAGCATAGACTGATCCATCTTCAAGAAGCTAAAATGGAAAGCACATGGAATACCCCGCATGTATTCACCTCTTTTGGAAGGAGGGTAAGAAATACTAGTTGACTTAAGCATTGCAGAAATTAAAGAAGTTAAACAAACAACAAGATTCAATAAGAATCCAACATTCATAACCGACCTATTTCATCCTCTCTGGTGTCCTCCCCAACACCAACATGCATAAACCAATGCATCTCGCCACTCTAGGCGTCAATTACAGCCCCAACCCTTGGGCCTCTGTACCTCACATACCACAATATCCTCCCAGGCTCAGCCATCCTAGGTTCACACCACAACATAAGCAGTAGGAAAACAGTCATCAAACAATTGGTCTCTCAGCCCAAAGCAAGTCATATAACCTTCACACACAACGAGCACTCACAGCTCCATGCATAAGGCTCTTGGACATTAAAAAACAGAGGGTAACATGGGAACCTTCCTCAAATTATCTTTTATCAAACAATCGGTTATTTAATCCATCTTGAATTAGACGGCTCATATAAACATGAATAACTTCATCCATTCAACTATCAACAGTTTACTATTGCAACAACTGGATTCCAAAACATGACATTTATCTTTATCCAATTAATTTACAATTAATCCCATATTTATGTTCTTTACCAATTTCCATAAAAATGACATTCTAAACAAATCATGCATAGATATTACACTATCAAAAAAACAAGAGGCAAAAACATACGATTGATACCAATTTATTTTTCCAGTTCAAATATTTATGAGGTCAATTATATTGTGATCCAATGGGATAAAACATGATAACTCTTCAATTTCACTAAAAATAATAGAGAATACATGAATACCCAACCTCAAAAGGTTTCAGAATATCTTTTCACTAGAAAAATAAACACAATAGATCACAATCACCTCTTTTGTAAGAATGCATCCACCCGAGGTCACAGAGACACCACCACACCAACCTACACCCAAGAAAACGCCATTAGAAGCATGGAGATCACATGATATAGCATGTAAATTAGAAAAGGAAGGATAGAATCCCATAATAATGGTAGCAGAATATACTATATATTGAAGATGGATCTACACTTACTGGTTGTACCAAAACAGGGGGTGTGTATGTAGTAGGAAGAAACTCCAGGGAAGACATGATCCATGGCTAAAACACTACGCATGACTCCTATGGGAAGGAAGAAAAGGTTTAAGTGTCTTGCATAAGGAAACACTAAAGAAGAACAAGGGAGGAATATATCTTGACCCTTTAAAATATTTAACGGAGCAGTGGTATAATTTACGCCAGATTTTCTATTAAGATCTGATCTGTCGAAGATAACATGTTTTGACTAAGTAAAGGATTCCCAAATTTTAAGAAGAAAATTAAGATATGAGTTATGGGATTTGAATCGGCCTTAAATCCATTAAAACAACGACTTGAATTCATTTTACATCAATGGAAATGTCGAATGGGAAAAACTGTAGGAAATCATAAAAAACCTAGAAATTTGACAAAGGAAATGACATATTTCTGGAAACACTGTTCATAAAACTCTTTCGGTGCCACTGTTTCAATGACACCATTTCTAGGCCCTTATTTTGGTGCCACCATTTCAGTTCCACCATTTCGTGACACTGTTTCAGTTCCACCATTTTTAAAATTTGGAAAAGAAAAAGATAGAGTTCTGGAAACACTGTTAACAGAACTGAAAATTTGGTAAAGTGTTGGGGATAAGTCATCTTGACTTCCCCGAACACATGCACCACCATATTGTAGAAATAGAATGCATCATTGAGGTCTAGGAAATTACACATTATTATTATAATAAAATTAATATATATTTTTCATTATTTTAGATATCATGTTCCAATTATAGATCTTATTGGTTTTGTAAATGTCATGATTTTGGAATGTCATCCTCAAAAGTGAGACAAGGAACATTCCATGTAATTATGTCGAGTATGGTAAAATTGGTATCTAATGAACTATAGTTATAAGTCAATTAGTGATATCAAATGTGATAATGTATCGAGAGAATAACATACCCTTATTTTTCATAAGTCATAAACCATTAATATGGTCATATTAAAGTGCATTATTTTTTAACAAATTAAATCCTAGAACTATATCGATTATTATTACCATATATATTCTTCTGATCTATTTATTTCTTAATATATCACTGAATCTTAGAAATGTCTCGTGTAAACTATTGTGAAAAGAAATTTCTAATAGCTACCAGTTCATATCTTCAACACAAAAAATTGTTTTTTTCATGTGTTCCAATAAAAATGTTCATGTTGTTCCATTTGAATTAATGATTAGAAAAAACAATTTATGAAAACATAATTATAGAAATTTTTTATCTAGAATACTATTTAATTTAATCAAATAACATATCAATATACCCATCATAGATTGAATGTCCCATTACCATTTACCATCATCCCACGGGTATTAAAATATGTTCAATTTAAACTCAATATTAAATTTTTTTAGAGAATCTCCAAGATCATTAAGGAATGTAATGTCCTGAGCTAGGTTCCACACATTATTACCCCGAGCCCGTCATCCACAAGTACTCAAGTGTGCCTCTATGTATTTTAAATGCTGATGAATAATAGGGAAGGGATGATATATAAACATGGTGATACTATACCATATTTATTATATAATCAAAATAGATTAAATAAACAATAACAAAAACATGATATAACAAAAAAAACCCAGTATCACATGATGATCGAAATAGAAAAAACAATATTCACAACTAAGTAGTAGATATTTCATTTCCAATATGTTCTAAGTGTCAATATTGAAAATTAAAAAAAAACATCGAAAACTCCTACGCAGGTCCCCACTCACATCTAGTCCCCACATCCATGATCCATCCCAAATCATACCTCTAACATGGTTCATGTTCCCTTATTAAGTCCTTCAAACATGAAGTATATTTGGGTGTTGATCAGGCATCTCGATTAGGGCATGATTACAACTCAACATTTCACCATAAATTTTGTCTAAAACAATATCCATTCAATAATATTGTATGAGGTTGTATTAATAATAAATATAAGAAATAAAGTAAATATATTACATATAATTTATTATTCTTTATTTAATAACATAACTCTTGGTATTTTAGGACACCCAAAATCTCAATACCTACTTTATCATGTGTCGAATTCTACATCAACCCCATGTGTTATCACATATCACAATACAATGGCTATCAATTGTCATTTTATTTTAATTCATATTATGGACCATGGGAAACCACAGTAAATTTTAAGAATTTTGGTCGTATAAATCTCTGTCTAGCGCCCCATGGGTATTTGAAGTAGTAGTATGTGGCCCAAAACTCAATATCAAACAACCACATAAGTGGCCTTTTGAAGATGCATTATTTTTCCCAGACTCCTTTATCACTATGAAACTTTGAAGTAGTATTCCATGTCCTATATATGTCTATAAATCAATCACTATGGTATTTTGAAGCAGTAGTCTATTTCATAAATACATATATCACAAAACCACATGTATCACAATATAACATTTATCACAGTATCACTGTAATCAAGGTTAATTAAAATTAACCCTCTTATCACTTTTCAAAATCACAATATTCTCTTAGTTTATTTAGAAAATAATTAATTAATTTCCATCAATTACATAATCATTAAAATCTCCATTAATTAGTTCAGTAATTAAATATTCCATTTTTTTCAATTTCATAATCATATTAATATCCATTAATTAATTAAAAAATAAATTAATACATTTCTAGAAATTTCATAATCATAAAAGCCTCCATTAATTAATTTACTAATTAACTAATCCAACTCAATCAATTTTAACAAACTCCATTTGTTAACTAAAAAAATAACTAATTCAATTTTATCGATTGCATAATCACTATAATATCCATTATTAAATTAACCAATTAATTAATCCAATTCAATCAATTAAAATTCTCCTGAATTTATCACAATTCATCATCACATGTAAATTACATTAAATCAATTCCACGATTCCATAAATTAATTAATCAATTAAATTATTAAATTAATTATTCAATGTCTATTCATGGAAATATAAATTTAATAAAACGTACATGCAATTGGAATTCAAGAATATGGAAATATAATTTAGACCACATGCCTTAGGATTGATGAAGAACACTCTTTGGTAGAAATTACCAAATTCAAGCAGATCAACAAAGATCCTGATGAAGAATTATATCTTGATATAAAGCATAAATACATGATCAAATAGATTAAAACTAGCTAAACCTATATCTAAATCCTCAAAAAAGAGGATAAAAACCCATAAATGGATGAGAAAACAATGAGAGAGTGGATGGAAACCATACAGGATAAGAATCTCTTTCCAGGAGAGTTTTGGATCTTCTATCTATGCTTTTAATCATCAAAAAAATGGGTTATAAGGCCTTGGAATTCATTCAAGAACCTCAAAATTGGAGTTGAAATAGTTAGGATCGATATTGGGATGATTTAGCTTAATTTTGTGACTTCGGGAAATTTTAAATAAATTTTTGTGATAATTAAAACCATGTGAATGGTTTTCTTGGTAGGGGAACATGGTTGTCTTGACATTGGTCATCAACCATGAATCTATTCTAGGGTGGGGGTTCATAGTTAGTCCAAATAAAAATAATGGTTTGATAACTTGTGAAATGTATGTCAGAATCCCCTCTATAGGGGTTCGCATGGGTTGTTGGGATACCCACAAGGTCTATGAAAATTGTGCACCAACCGTGCACTTCACCACTTCCTTCCAAAATTCACCAATGTGACCGAAAAAATCTGAAAGTTAAACCAAATAATAGATATAATCAAAATGGGGAAAAATTAATATGTATGAAAAATCTTGAGACATATCCATAAAAAGTTGGGATCTTGTAATCTCTCCACCTTATAACAGCTCATCCTCAATCTGTACTCCAATGAATCGTTGAGATTTTGAGGTAAAAAGGTGTGACCACTATGTATTTATATATTTTTCTCAGTCCCATTTTTTCTACTGAACATGACCTTGTTGACACGATATTAAAAAATCATTTGGATCTTTCCCCGCAACATTATCTCTCTACGATTCAACACGCGTATCAGATGCTCCTCAAGGGCACTATCAGTATCCCTCTAAACATCATCCACATCTATCACATGATATGGTTCAGATTGATATCATTGAAACTATGAAACATTTCAAACATCATTCATATATAAGAAAAAACTAGTACACCACCATCCCAATTCACTCAACGTACTCAACTTGTCCGAAAAACCTGGGCACCAACATTCCCTATCTATAAATCCTTCTATAACCCAATCATGGAGACACTGGAAGTAATACATGATCATCAGATGAAAACATTAGTGGTCTGAGACATGTATCAACATATGAATTTTTTCTACTCTAGGATGTATCCATATTCTTTGGAATTAGATAAACATGAACCAATGTATCATGCATAAGACTCGGTCCCAACAGCTCTAAATCGACTACCTCAATCCAGCATATAGGTGAACTATATGGCCTACCACAATGTGACTCATATAGTTCCTTCTGTATAGTTTACTGATAATTTTTGTTATAGGTGAACTCCACTAAACCTAGGTCCTTCTACCAAGACCCACCAATGTCTAGGACACGCACTCATATCATATCCTCAAGCATCTGTATAGTATGTTCAGACTACGCATATTTTTGTGGATGGAAATCCATACTCAAAAAAAAATTACCAATAGACTTCTATACGACCTCTGAGAAGAAAGAAGTAAATCGTGAATCATGTTTTGAAACTATACTCAGTGTCACCCCATACAGATGGATAGTTTCTCATACATATATCTCTCCTAAATGATTCATTTAGAAAGCCTCATTATTATTCAAGAAATGTGCTACATTAATCAGTTGGACCACAATGACCCAAATAGAACCATTAATTTGAGTCATCCTTAGGATAACCACCAAAACATACATGGTAACAACATCCCACACACATTAAAAAATGGGTAATGGATGTAATAAACCTCTAGGTCATTGATTCTTGACATTAACTTATTAAAGCTATAGCATCGTTTCATGAACACATATATCACCTTCTTCATTCCTGACCACAAATACTATTAACATAGGTCCTTGTATATTTTTTTACCACATGTATGCACTGCCTACTTCAACACATGAAATTAACTCATCAGATCCTCCGGCATGCTCATAGGAACAATAACCCAATTTATGAACTAACTTATCTCATCTTAACTTATGGTTCAATTTGAAGGTTTCTCCCTACCTTCAATGATTTCCCTAAAGGTAAAAAATTTTATATCCACATATATCATGTCTCTAATCTATCTAAATAGTACATAATCCAACTGAAACTAATACACTTTTCATCAACCACGGGCTCCCCAAAACCACAAAATGCATCTCAGCTAGTAAACTCATCATTCCCCAGTTAGCACTAGACTCATGAATATCCTAAGTATGTGATTTCTTACTTAGTGTGTGTCAGAAACACAGTCTCCCTTCCTAAGCTTATATACTAGCTCAGAATTAAATGACTTCATATAATCACCCCACCACCACATACATATATT
This sequence comes from Viscum album, assembly GCA_963277665.1. NCBI lineage: Eukaryota > Viridiplantae > Streptophyta > Magnoliopsida > Santalales > Viscaceae > Viscum > Viscum album. The sequence continues at coordinate 1,211,025,428 of OY728143.1, read as the reverse complement.
AAAATCTATATGTTAAAAAATATATATCATGATCATGTGATTAGTATACATTGTATTATTTATTATGAATAGATAATTATGTTAATAAATAAAATCATAAACCATTGTAGCAAACTCAAGGTCGTGTATAGTTTAGTTACATCCATGTCATATCAACTGTTGTGACCCATATGCCACAACGCTATCTCTCGACATCAACAATGATCCATTAATTATCCCATAAGAATCATAAGATATTGTATTCTCCACCCATGGATCATTTAGGATCAATATTAGTGATTTAGTCAAATTATTATATATCTCCAGGAAGGAAATCACCAATTACCCATATCATTAAAATTTTACTTCTTTCTTGGTCAAGATGAAAGTTAGTGCCTCTAATTAGGAATTTTATTAGTTGAATTGTGGAAAATATCCATAAAATCCCATAAAGGTATTGATGTAAAAATGTTCTTAGGTTCTTCCAAAGATAAATCTACCTAAAAATTTTATGGTTCAATTGACACACCTTTCTCCAAGATGATGTGACTCATAAACTATACCCGATCAATCAAAAATGAAACTAAGATAGCTTGGATTATAGAAAACTCTCTCTAAGTATACTTAGGATGATGTCAATATGATATGCATGATTTTCATGATTCTTGGTGAAAAACACAATTTCATCCACAAACACAACTAAAAACTAATCCATGTTTGGGAGGAAGATTTTGTTCATCAATTCCATAAACACATCGAGAGTCTTTGTCACCAAAAATGGAATTACAAAAAACTCATAAAGGCCATTCCTACTTATGAAAGCATCCTTGGATATATCATATGGTAAAAATATCAAATAATGATACCCTTATCTTAGGAAAATGTTAGAGATAACACAATATCCCCTCAACTGGTCAAAGAGATTATCGATATGCGGAAGAGGATATCGATTATTCACCATCATCTAGTTTGACTTCTAGTAGTAGACATACAAGTTTATGTTTTTCTCATCATTTATTGAAAACAAGATTTAAAAACCCCAAGGATACATACTCAAATAGATAAAACCCTTATCAATCAACTCCTCTAGTTGTTACTTAAGCTTGGGAAGCAGTTTCGGTATCATTTTGTATGGTGTAAAAGAAACAGCCTCAGCCCCATGTATGATAACAATCATAAATTCCAAATCTCTCTCTGGTAGAAACCTAGGAAACACATCCATGATCCTTTATAGTATAGGTGGAATGACATCATGATTTATACTTCCTTCATCATACAATATACTAGAAACCTAGTTTCTGATCTCCCCCAGTTGCTGATGAACTGGACCTGAACAGCCTGCCAAGATATACCAATATCAATGATGAATATAATTGTCACCCTCAATAGAAATAAATGTCACTATCCTTTTTTAAAAATATATGTGGGTTCAATATGATATAAAAGTTTCCATACCCATAATTAGGTCAATTTCTAAAATTTCATGGATGTTAATATATCACGGAAAATCATACTCCATAATCTAGAGAGAACACCCCTTGCATTGACATTTGTCTCTCGACCATAATCTCAATACGGTATCGATCCTCATCAACCCACTCATGAAATCCAATAACACAAATATTTGGAAACGTAACACACCATTAAAATATTTAATAAAATGGTTTCCAAAATCCATAATAAGTCATTCCCCCTTATTACTGCCGTAAGTTCAAAATAGAGGCATAATCACTACCCTTCTCCATCATTGAGTTTGGTCATGGTTAAAAGAGGGTAAACCAATTATCATATTATTTTTTCATGTTATTCACCCATTTACACACTTTTCATCATTTTAATAATTTTAATTTCACATTATACACCTTTTTCAGATCAATTACACAATAAATGAAAAATATTTTAATTTCAATTACTTACCCAAGCCCTATTTTTCATGTGCATTCCTAAAATGATACCCGTAAATATGAATCTTGAGTATCTAGAATGATGTATGCATACTAAAATCTCATTATATGCTAGGAAAGGTTTCAAATCTCAGAAAAAATCAGAAAAAATAATCACATCAGTAAGAAAGTTCATCACCTGAGGTAAAATAGCATCCAACTACAACGACACACGTCAATAAAAACAATACTGCCCTGGGTATTTGGATTTTACCCTCATAAAAGGGTGTGCTAATTCCATGGATGATATCTTAACCATATCTCAACTGATCGTTTTCATAATTATACCTTTCCTAAATAGTAAAAAAATAAGAAATAAAATAAAAAACCATTGATTCCACTTTATAACGTCTATACCTAGGTGTCGCACCACGGTGCCCTAAGCAAATCTGAAAAATTATGTCAAGAGTGCCTCATCATAGGAAAGAGGCTTCCAACTATCTTGGATCATATGATATATCAACATTGGGAGGCTTTACCCTCTTTATCAATATAGCACGACAGCAAAAATAAACCTTAATAACACAATAATATAAACAAAACCAACCAGTAACACATGATAACAAAATCATGAAAAAAAATATCCAAATCTAAACAGTAGACATTTCATGCCAAATATGTTCCAATTGTCAATATGAAAAACAAAAAATAAATAAATAAACTAACAACTCTCAAATGGGTCCTGAATCACTTCTATTTCTCATATCTATTATCCAACCAAACTTTGCCTTCTAATATTTGTTGTTTTCCCTTATCATGTCATGATAACATGAAGTAAATTAGAGTATTGATATAGAAACCCAAGTTGGGTGTGTGTGGCGCATTATGCCACCACTAATAACATCTAAAACAATATCCACTAAATAATAGTGGATGTAGTTGAATAAATAATAAATAAATGAAATAATGTAAACAATTTACATATATATATTCTATTATTCTTTATTTAACCATGTAAACACCTGAGATCTTGAGGAAAATCAAACTCTCAATACCAGATCGTCCTCTACCTGAGTCTAAACCACCCTCAAGGGTTATCAAATATCATAATACAGTTGTTAAAAACTATCATTTAATTTTAATTCATAATGTATAAAATCGTAACCATAGTCTAATTCCATTATTTCGGTCCTTAAATGACATGTCTAGTACCTCGTTGGTATTTTATGCTGCAGTTTGTGACCCATAATTAATTTATCAAATAATCACACAATTGGGATTTTGATGTAGCAATCCCTACCCCACATTTATTTATAACTATAGAATTTTTAAATAGTAATCCACATCACACACATGTTTTTCAATCAATCAATATGGGATTTTGAAGCAGCGGTCCATATCCCACTCCTGTATATTACAAAATTACATGTATATAAATATCACATCTCTCATAATATCTTCTTAAAATAGTCATGATAAATTAATTTAAAAAGTAATTAATCTAATTCAATCAATTTCATAATCCCAACAATCTCTCTTAATTAATTGACCAATAAAAAAATCAATCAATTACATAACCAAAGAAATATCCATTAATTTATACACAAATTAATTATTCCAATTCCATAAATTTCATAATAAAAAATCCATTAATTAGTTAAGAAACTAATTATTCAAATTATATAAATTCAAATTGTCATAAATTTAAACGAATTCACCATCACAAGGAAATTAATTTACATCAATTTCTTGATTCTATAAATTAAATAATCAATTCATTTATATAATTCAAAATTCAACTGAAAATCATAGAAATTGACATTTCAAAAAAGATATACATAATTGGAATTCATTATTATGTTAATTGAATTTATACCACCAACCTCAAGATTGATTATAAATTCTCAATAATATAAATACCCAAATTAAAGTATATAAAAAAATATCATGATGAAGAATTATATCTAGATCTAAAAACTAAATCAATGATCAAAAAGATTTGATCTATCTAAACCTAGAAACTAGATCCATCATAAATTGAGGATAATATCCCTTGAAATGAAGAGATAAATATTGGATAGAGGGAAGTAAACCACACGGGATAATAATATCCTACAGGGAGATCCATATATCTTGATTATAGGATTTGAATAGTCATAAAAGGAGGTATGAAGGCCTTGGAACCCATCATGGAACCTCCAAAAACAATAGGAATTTCTTATGGATGACATTGGGTTAATTTTGGGTGAATTATGGGGTTCTGTGAATTTTAGAATTATTATTTAGGATAAAGTTAATAGTGCACACTATTCCATGGAAGGGGAGAACATTTTTTCAAATTGTGACCCTTAATTGTTCGAGCAATCTAGGGGGTACAATTTTACTCTTAAGAAGGTTCATAGTCTGAAAATATATGTTATTTCCAAGTAAAACCCCTATGTTTGAGTTTTCATTGTTTCATGTGTAGGGATCATGGTTTGGGAAAATTGTATGCCAATTGTGAACTGGGCGTCTTCCATTCAAAATTCTATAGTTTCACCCCAAAACTCCCAAATGTAAAACCTATACAATAGACACTCGGAAAAATTCAAAATAGAACATGTAAACAATCCCAAAACATTATTGAAAAGGTTCTGATCATAAAAGGTGAATTTAATATCATAATCATATGTAATATAATGATGGAGTCTAGAAAACAAAAAATACAGGGATTTAAATCATCCAGTGCACTATGGAGTCAACAGAAATAAATAGACTAGAGTAGAAGAATTGAAATGTAATATTCGTTTAAAAAAATCCATAGGAGAACTGATCTGATATGGAGAGATAATTCATAAATCAATGGAAAAAATAAAGGAATCATGTTTCTTAATATGAATCAAAATTTATAAGGTAATCAAATAATTTAGTGGATTATGAATTTATTGTAAGAAGAATGATTAATCTATTATTTGATGGGATAAAATGTACCCATCAATATTATTTACAAAAACTATAAAATTTCATTATATGAGTGTAAAATATAAGGTTCTATATGGAGTTGGATATAGTTCTTTATATATTATATATTCTAGGGAATGAAAAAAGGTTGGATTCCCAATCATAAAAAATAAATATGGTGAAACAGAAGAACCATATGGTTGAATTTCAAACTATTAATAATTTTGGAAAAAACATCATGGAAAATTATTTATCAGAATGATAGAATTCTTAAAATGTGAATTTATAAGACATTACTAATATGATTGAACATGAAAAAAAAAGAAGCCTCAAATATTTTAGTATTTGAAAATAATGATATGGGGCTCTACTCAAAAGAATCCCAAATGTGTGAATGGATTTATCGTTATAAAAATAAATATGATCATGAACAATATTATATGGTCCCTATAGTTGATTTTTAACTTCATTAATACGTTATAATAGTTAAATTGATCGTAACCTAAAATTTAACAAATTCTTATTTTATTTTGGATCATCACACTCCCTTATAAATGTTGTTATTTCTATGAAAAATTATTATTTATCTACAAAATTAAGAGGATATTTTTCAATCACTATATCCTATAAAATGTCATATTTTGACAAGGATAAGTTAGTTTGTTCCCATTATGAAACATGTACATAACCGAATTTCAAAAATGATTTTTTTTCATTTTATTTAATTTCCTACAATCATTTCTATGGATTGAATTTAAAAATACAAGGAAAAAATAATTTTCAGGAGTTGAATGTTATGATTTATCATGTAGATGTGGAATCCATTCTTTTCGTAGATGAAACTAAATCATTTGAATCATGTATGGATATACCTCTTGTAGAACTACATAATGTCATTTCTGGTGATGTAGCATAACACAGCCTATGAATGTGTGATGTATCTATAATATAGAGGGTAACCCTGATTTGTCTGAATAGATTGATGCATTGACAATTTAAATACCCATTTATCCATCAAATCATTAAGTTGAATTCTCCAATAATCTCATACCAGATAAAAAACCAATGTCATCGACTCCCTTTAGAATTTCCATAAATGAATTATGGTAACTAGAGAAAAAAATAAGAGTTCTTTTTTTGAAAAAATATGAATTCATCACTACTGAAGATAATTGGAATTACATGCGTATAGCCAGGAGGGGAAGTGGTCCAGCCAAATATGACCATTGTAAGGGGTGGCGAGCGGCCGCCAGCTGATGAGAAACATTGTTTCCTTCCCTTTTGATGAAAGTGCAGATTATGAAGCTTTGATGGAGGGAGTGAATAGTCATGATGAGGGATCCAAAAGATTGAAGGCATCCATCATTGAGGTTGATGGAATTAACAATGGTGAGGCAGTCCAATTAGAGGTATATTGATTTCCATCCATGATATTTAGTGAATTTCAGCCCGGAAAGGATGACGACAGCTTCAGAAACTGTGGGTTCCCAAAGCGCGTGGTGTGATTCATGTTTGGCTGCAATGATTTGACCATAGTGGTCTTGGGCCAGAATACCAATACCAACATGTCCATCCTTGGGGAGAACGCATCCACATTAATCTTGAGAATCCCTTCTGGTGGATGGCACCAATGTGGGGAGGAAGAAGGGGTTCCAAAGGGCCTCTACTACTCAGAGTGGTGATGCCAGCCCGCAATCCAGGATGACACCCATTCAATACAAAATCCAGGAGGCCTAAACATATGATTAAATATGGCATCATTATGCTGAAACCATATGATCCATGCTAGAATAAAAAGTGATCCCTCTTTATCCAGCAAAAAAGAGGATCATCATCGCATCAGGAGAGAGGTGAGGTCCGAGGCCACATCCAGGTAGAGATCTGTAGGAGATCCCCATTTGATCCAAACCTCCTTTTCCCCTGGGCATTGGATAAGAGCATGGAGAGGAGATTCTATGAAGTACGGGTAGAAGGGGTGGGAATTTTCACTGGAAAAATGTCGGAAGGCAAGGAGGTTCATGGTAGGGAGGGTTCTAGTGCACACCTGTCTCCAAAAATGGCAGATTTTTTGGGCGACATTAAGATTCCACAGCGATTTCTAGGTCACCACATCCCCTTCATCTGTCCATATACAAAGACTGAGTCGATAGCTGGACTTCACCCTATAGGCTCCCGAGATGTCATTAATATAGAAGAGATGGTCAGGGCCATCATCTGAAACACATGGGATACTCAGGATAATCCTTCTGTCCCTTTCGTTGAACCAAGAGAAGAATATTTCCAAGTACCACCCATTCCCCTGGTCAGTAAATAGGAACCGGACAGTGGCACATTCAAAACCTGGATGGATAGGGGTTGATTACCTTACATCTTTCTTGTCAATTAGACAGGGATCAGTCCAAATATTAACTGTTGAGACATTTACAATCCTCCAACCCAATCATTTATTCAGAAGATTACGGGATCCCCAGACACTTCTCCAGCTGAAGTTGGGTCGGGGGCCAAGATGGGAGTCCTGGAAATCCTTGTGTGGGAAGTATTTTTCAGGGAGAACTCATGCGCAGAGAGATAATGGATGATTAATAAGTCATCATCTTTGATTATCCAATAGTGCATCATTAAAATGAAATAGGTCTTGGAATCCCATTCCACCTTTAGATTTGGGTTGGCAGAGTTTTGGCCAGGCAATCCAACGGGTCATATTCCTTCCATCATTTCTACCCCACCAGAAGTTGGCTGTGCGAGAGTGGATCCGGTTGACAATGGCAATAGGATGCTTAAAAATGGATATAAAATATCTAGGAACAGATTGAAGAGAGGCCTTAATGAGGGTTTCCTTTCTGGCTTTGGGAAATTGTTTTTGGGGTCCAGCCTTGGATTTTTTTCTCAATTCTATCCAAAATATCTGTAAAGATTTATTTATTGGACCGTCCAACCACTATGGGTAGCCTGGGGTACTTTTGATGTTTTTCGACCATAGGAATTCCTACAATGGAACAGAGCGCTTCTCTTTTGGACAGTGGAACCCCTGAGCTGAATGAGACTTCTGACTTTCCATGGTTGATTATTTTCCCTGAGGCTCGCTCATACTGTTGAATCGCAAGGCCGATGGCATGCCACTCATTGTGGGTTGCTCTGGAGAAAAGGAGGCAGTCATTGGTGAAAAAGAGATGTGAAACCGGTGGAATAGCACAGAAAACCATTTCCACATGAATTCTACGAGAGGAGACTGCCCTGAAAATGTGGTTAGAAAAAACATCAGCCACCAAGATAAAGATAAAGGGTGAGAGAGGGTCTTTCTGGAGAAGGACTCGGGTTGGGGAGAAGCCTTGGTTGAGCACCCCATTGACATTAATTCAGAAAGAGACAGATGAGACTCAGTGTTTGATCATATCTATCCATTTTGTGCAGAAGCCCATTTTTAGCATCACGAATCTAAGGAAGTGTCATTCCAATTTATCGCTGTCCTTATAAATATCCATTTTCCACACAATGGTTCCTCTTTTCATGGTGGAGCATGTTTTCATGGAGTGGAAGACTTCTTGGGAAACAATGGCATTATCAGTGATCAGTCTCTTTGCCACGAAAGCACTTTGGTTCTCCCAGATGATGTCAGGAAACCATGTACGCAGCTGAGTAACTAAAATCTTTGAGAAGATCTTGTACGAGACATTACACAGGATGATAGGTCTAAAATCTGAGACCACAAGAGGTTTCTTAATCTTGGGGATGAGGATGAGGACCATTTCATTAATAGCGGAGAGGTTCGTTTTCCCTGCCCAAATATTCTTCATCATATTGCAGATGTCTGGGGAAATAATGTGCAAGTATTTTTTGAAAAAGTGGGTGTGGAAGCCATCCGGGCATGGGGCCTTAATAGGGTGAATATGTTTCAGAGCCTGAAGGATCTCTTCATCTGTCACATCTTTGGAGAGATTTTTGTTAATATCTTCAGTGATCACATGTGCGATACAATCCTCTACCTCAGCAGAGATGTTAAGACGTCCTGCAGAGAAGATCTTCGAAAAGTAACTGGAGATAACATCTTGGATTCCATCAGTGTCAAAAACTTTGTTCCCATACGGGTGCGAGATGCAAGAGATAAAATTTTTCCAGCACCTATCTGATTCTTGCTGATGGAAGTACCGGGTGTTTACATCCACTTCTGCAATGTGCGTATCCCGCACCCATATAGCCTAGAAGATTTCCTTAATTTTCAGGGTTGCATCCAGATCTCGTTGAATGACACTAATTTTGGACAGCGTGCAGTTGGTTGGGGGTTGGTTGAGAAGATTAAACAACTTCATTTCAATAAAATCATAGTGCTTATCAGGTTGAAGGAATTTAGTGAATCTCCATGTCCTTAGATCAGACGCCACCTGTTGGAGTGTAACAACCCAAAATTTTGAATAACTTTTTTTCCTAACTTTGTGTGTTATTTTATTTTATACTCAACAAAACTATTTCATTTAATAAAATGAGTATAATTAAAATAAGGCCATTAGGTTTCCACTGTTATATGACCATTGGTCAATATGACCGTTGGAAACTAAATGTTGTGATTATTGTCTATAAATACAAGTGATCTTGATTAATTAATATAGAAAGAAGATTTGATGGCCCCATCCAAGAGTCTAGGTCCGATCAAAGCCCATCTAACGGAACTCGGGAAGGAGGTATCACCTTTGGGCTTTGATCTAGACCAAGCCCAAGCCGAACTTCATCATGTGAAGCTGGAATGGAATCGACTTTGCGAGAAGTTCAAGCTAATAGAAATCACTATTCGGGCAATGTTGGCCGAACCACCCCAAGATTCTATCACCCTAGCACACCTTACTCTTAGGTCTTATGCTGGTGTTATAAGGGGCTATATAACAAGACCGTAACTGCCTTGTGTAAACCTTTGATTTAAATAAAAATTGTGATTTATTCTTATGGGGAAGTTTCTGAATTTTCAAATGTCTGGATAAATATAGTATGCATATTATTGATGAATTTTAGAAAAAGGATATTTTAAAAATATTTATGTAAACCTAGAATAATTAATAATGTGTAATGATTTTCAAAAAATGGTCTTCTACAGTTACGTTTAGTTAGAAATTTAGAGTCTAATAAGATCAACTTAATTTTTGATGAATAGTAAATTATGAATAGTGATTTTATGCTTATGATTAGTAATGTGGTCAAATGGATTAAGTAACCTCACTTAAGAAAGTATTAATATAATATAGGCCCCTTGATTAAGTAATGTGATTCAATAAAATAGGTAAATAACTATTTCATAAATTATTGGTTAAGTATTAGTTTTTTCGGGTGAATAGTGTTTTTTATGTAAAAATTAAATCAAAAATATTTAGAAAATTGTTTTCAAAAAATGGAGTTCATTTTTGAAATCAGAGAACCGATATTTGGTTAATGTGAATTTTTTTGATTTTCTAAAAGAGTTGAATTTTATTTGAATAGTGTTTTTATTTAAAAATTAAATTAAAAATATTTAGAAAATTATTTTCATAAAATGGAGTTCATTTTTGAAATCAGAGCATCGATATTTGGTTAAGGTGAAATTTGGGGATTTTTCTGAGAAAGATGAATTTTCGGTGAATAGTGAAAATGCAGTTTTTGAGTTTCGGGTGTTTAATGACATCATTAAGGATGTAATAATTATAAAATAATTCTGGTCAACTTATGAATAGTAAGATAATGTATGAGGTGTATCAAGTGGAAAATACCATGGGCAAATACCATAGGCAAACCCATGGTTTTTCCAATACCACCGATGAGGTGTCCCTTGGCAATTAAGGCTTTGTCCCCTCACTTCTCCTATAAATACCAAGCATTTACCTCATTCATTTAACTCCCAACTATCCCTCAACGAATATCTGGTCTCATTACCTCCCAATTATTCCTCCCAAGGTTCCCTCAATGCCTCAAGGCCCTGACCTTCAGGTTTTAAGAGATACGTTTTAAGGTAAGGGATCCTACCTCTCTCTTTCATTTCAAGTATTCTCTTTTATGTCATTTATTTTAAGATCCATGTTATTAAGTTGGAATATGTTCTTTTATGTTCCTCTTACTTTAATTTTTATTTTTTTTGATGATAGACCCCCTCTCTCTCTCATAATTTCATTTTATGAATGTTTTAGTGGCGCTGTTAGGCTTCCGAATTTTTGTAAGGGATTCTTTCACTCTTTCCATTTTCAAAGTTCTACTTTCATGTAAAGTCTTTCAAGTTCCTTTTTTCCATGTTGGGGTATGATCTCTATATTCATCATACTGTCCTTTTATGTCCACATGATGAGAGACCCTATTTAATCTCATCAATTCATTTTATTGAAGTTCTAAATGACGCCATTAGGCTGCCGAATTTTTCATCAGATAAATCTTTTTTTTGTCTTCCTTTCAACTTTTCATTTCATATGGTATGTCCTTAAAATTTATTTATCATGTTTTTATATGCATTATATTATTTCCTTCTACTATTTTATTGATCATTTATTAGTGGGAGACCCATGTCCTCTCTCTTTTAAATGTTTTCTAAAACCCTGCAACATAGCTGTTATGCTGCCAAATTTTCTTCTCAAAATGTCTCTCTCTTTTTCTCAAATTCTTTTATTTTATTATGTGAAAACTCAAAAATATTTATTATACAAGGGTATTCACATATATATAACAATTTTCTATTTTAAGTTCTAGAATTTACATACATGAGACCTGTTTTCCTTTTCCGTGGGTTTAAATTGACATAAATATCACGTCTTTAAAGAAGTTTTTAAAATGTTATGACTATGAAATGAAACCCATTTCTTTTATGTTATATGGGTTATTTATGAAATGATTGATGATGATATATGTATCTCGCATGATAATAAAGAAAAATTAATGGTGCACCTTGATAGTGCTTCAATGCATTGGGTAAAGACTTAATCTCTAAAGATGACCATTTTAACGATACCTTGGTGAATAACCTTGGTAATTTTGTTTAATGACACCTTGGGGATGGGCCTTGGTGATACAGAAATGATTGTCTATGTTAAATTTTGTAGCCACATATTCATGTTATGAAACACGTTATTTTTATTATGATATTCCTCATGATCTCTTTCTCATGCCTTAAAGTTATTTATCATGACTTTATTGATGTATCTCAAGTTCACATGTAAAATGTTTCTCTTGTTTCCCTTACTGGGCCTTCTGCTCACGCTTTCCTTTGATGTATTCTCCCAGGATATGAGATACTATAATTAACTTAGGATAAACAATGAAGAAGCCTTTCAAGTGTTTAAGGAGAATGTTTTATGTTGTTTTCATGTATTATGTTCATGATTTCCAAGACACTGGGCTTTAAAGATCCTCTGTATGTAAAAAGTAATGAAAAGATTTTTATTAAAAAGGCAGGATTCTATAGTTGGTATAAAGGATAGTTTAGTTATTTATGGAAATTAGGATATGAAAACATTAGGAATAAACCTATAGAAAAGTTTAAATATAAGAAATATTCCTGGTATTTTGGTGAGTATTGAGTAAGTGGTTTATCAAAAAAATACATCCCTATCTGGATATGAGCAGGTAGAGGTGGCTCTGGCACAGATGTACATAGGGGTAAAACCAGAAAACACTACTTTGAGCTAGACTCGAACGGGAATCGGTACACGACAATGGGCCTTTCTGCACTCTTGGTTATGACACTCTCAGGGGATATGTTTGGTTAATAGCAAGCCTTTTATGAATCATTATAAAGGAATTATAGAAAAATGCAATTGTCTAAGCATAAAGTTTTAAGACATAAAATCCTTTTTAGTTAAAAGTGTCGTAAATGAAATAAGTTTCTCATTAAGGATTTATTCTTTTAGAAAATGTCCCCATCATCTAGGAATACATTGATGTATTTACTAAGGAGTTACCTGGACCTCCCCTAGAAATAGAGGTAGATTTCTCCATTGAACTCGTACCTAGATCTCATTCATTGTCAAAGACCCCCTATAGGATGGAAAATGTGGAGCTAGAAGAATTAAAGAAACAAATATGAGATCTTTTGGAGAATGGGTTTATCCAACCATGTGTGTCTCCTTGGGGATCACCAGTTCTCTTTGTAAAGAAGAAGGATGGATCGATACAACTATAAATTGATTATAGAGAACTGAATGGGATCACAGTGAAGAACAAATACTCTCTTCCAAGAATTGATGACTTATTTGACCTACCTTGTGGAACTCAATTCTTCTTTAATATTGATCTTCATTCTGGTTATCATCAATTGAGGGTGAAGAATAACGATATTCCAAAAACTACCTTCCAATCAAGATATGGGAATTATGAGTTTGTTGTTATGCCCTTAGGACTGACTAATTCACCTTATATTTTTATGGATCAAGAATAAGTTGATTTTGGAAACTTATGTTTTATCAAATGGATATCCTTTGTATAGGAAAATGATTTGGTGATTAAATGATAAAGGTTATTTTGGATGATGTTTTCTCTTTTGGAGTAATATTTTCCTAAGGGAAATAAAATACTACAAAATTTAAATCAAGGAGGAATGGTTGATTTATTTTTTAAGAATTTATGTATTTATTGTAGACATATGGCGATTTGGGTTATTTCGGGAAAATGATGAACCTAGCATAGATAATTGGTGAATAGGTTAATTACACTTTAGTATGAGACTTTAATAGTAATCGATGTTATTTGGAGATAAATGTTAAGATTTATTGGGGAAGACTATGTGATTAAATCCTTCTAAGTTTTGGGTTTTAATCTTTGTTTGGATTATTCTGAAGAATTTTAAGGATAGTTGTGTATTGAATGGTCTTTCTAGAACTTTGGGTACTTTTGTTTAATTTTGGATATTAATAGTCATTTTTATTTTTATAAAGGATTATCCTTTTTGGGGATTATATGATCTCGTACTAACCATTATAGTTTTAGTTGATGACTAAATACAAGGGAAAAATATAGTTATTCTTTTGTGGATTATGTGATTTTCTAGAAGATGATTCTTGTACTTTTGATGAGACCAAGTCTTTTTAAATGCTCATTGTTTGGAGAAAATATTAGTCTTGGTGGAAAAATATTAAGGTATGAAACTCTACTTGAAGGTAAGTATATTTTCTTATGTTTTTATTCTTTGTAGTAAATGAATTCCTCAAAATTATGAAAAGGAATGTAAAAAAACGTTGTTGGTTTATGTTTCCTACTGGGTAATCAAAAACTGTTTAACACATCTTAATTTTTTGATCTTCTTATGGTTAATTTTCTCCTAATCATGTTTTATATCACTCTCCATTAGAACTTGACCCTTTTTTTTCCTTTCCATATCCATGTTCTCCTACATGGAATCCTAGTATGGTTTAACTCGGGTGACCTTTATACTTCCCTTTCTTTCTTTTAAAGTGATAGTTTTACTGACTCTTTTTCCGATGTGGGACTTTCAACGAAATTTTCAAGCCCAATTTTAAAATTGCGAGGATGCAATTTCTTAAGGGGGGAAGATTGTAACGACCCAAAATTTTGAATAATTTTTTTTTCCTAACTCTGTGTGTTATTTTATTTTATACTCAACAAAACTATTTCATTTAATAAAATGAGTATAATTAAAATAAGGTCATTGGGTTTCAACTGTTATATGATTGTTGGTAAATATGACCGTTGTAAACTAAATGTTGAGATTGTTGTATAAAAATACAATTGATCTTGATTAATTAATATAGAAAGAAGATTCGATGGCCCCATCCAGTAGTCTCGGGCTAATCGAAGCCTATCTGACGGAACTCGGGAAAGAGGTAGCACCTTTGGGCTTTGCTCTGGACCAAACCCAAGCCAAAACTTCATCGTGGGAAGCTAGAATGGAATCGCCTTCATGAGAATTTCAAGCTGATAGAAATCACTACTCGGGAAATGTTGGCCGAGCCGCCCCAAGATTCTATCACCCTAGAAAACCTTACTCTTAGGTCCTATGCTGGTGTTATAAGGGGCTATATAACAAGACAGTAACTGCCTTGTGTAATCCTTTGATTTAAATAAAAATTCTGATTTCTTCTTATGCTGAAGTTTTTTAATTTTCAAATGTCTGGATAAATATAGTATGCATATTATTGATGAATTTTAGAAAAAGGATATTTTAAAAATATTTATGTAAACCTTGAATAATTAATAATGTGTAATGATTTTTAAAAAATGGTCTTCTATAGTTACGTTCAGTTAGAAATTTAGAGTCTAATAAGATCAACGTAATTTTTGATGAATAGTAAATTATGAATAGTGATTTTATGCTTATGATTAATAATGTGATCAAATGGATTAAGTAACCTCACTTAAGAAAGTATTAATATAATCCAGGCGCCTTGATTAAGTAATGTGATTCAATAAAATAGGTAAATAACTATTTTAGAAATTTTTGGTTAAGTATTAGTTTTTTCGGGTGAATAGTGTTTTTTATTTAAAAATTAAATTAAAATTATTTAGAAAATTATTTTCATAAAATGGAGTTCAGTTTTGAAATCAGAGCACTGATATTTGGTTTAGGTGATTTTTTGGATTTTCTGAAACAGTTGAATTTTATGTGAATAGTTTTTTTATTTAAAAATTAAATTAAAAATATTTAGAAAATTATTTTCATAAAATGGAGTTCATTTTTGAAATCAGAGCATCAATATTTGGTTAAGGTGAAATTTTGGGATTTATCTGAGAAAGTTGAATTTTCAGTGAATAGTAAAAATACATTTTTGAGTTTCAGGTGTTTAAGGACGTCATTAAGGATGTAATAATTATGAAATAATTCTGGTCAACTTATGAATAGTAAGATAATGTATGAGGTGTCTCAAGTGGAAAATTCCATGGGCAAATACCATGGGCAAGCCCATGGTTTTTCCAATACCACCGATGAGGTGTCCCTTGGCAATTAAGGCTTTGTCCCCTCACTTCTCCTATAAATACCAAGCATTTACCTCATTCATTTAACTCCCAACTATCCCTCAACGAATATCTGGTCTCATTACCTCCCAAGGAGTCCTCCCAAGGTTCCCCCAAGCCCTCAAGTTCCCTACCTTCAGTTTTTAAGAGTTACGTTTTAAGGTAAGGGATTCTACCTCTCTCTTTCATTTCAAGTATTCTCTTTTATGTCATTTATTTTAAGCTCTGTGTTCTTATGTTGGATAATGTTATTTTATGTTCTTATTACTTTCCTTTTCATTTTCTTTTTATGAGATACCCCTTCTTTCTCTCAACATTTCATTTTATGAATGTTTAAGTGGCGTTGTTAGGCTGCCAAATTTTTGTAATGGATTCTTTCACTCTTCCCATTTTCAAAGTTCTACTTTCATGTAAAGTCTTTCAAGTTCCTTTTTTCCATGTTGGGGTATGATATCTATATTCATCATACTGTCCTTTTATGTTCACATTATGAGATACCCTATTTAATTGCATCAATTCATTTTTTTTATGTTTTAAGTGACGCCATTAGGCTGCCAAATTTTTCATAAGAGAAATCTTATTTTTGTCTTCCTTCAAAGTTTTTCATTTCATATGGTATGTCCTTAAAATTTCATTGTCATATTCTTATATCCATTATATTCTTTCCCTATACTATTTTATGGATCATTTATGAGTGGGTGACCCATGTCCCCTCTCTTTTCAATGTTTTCTAAAACCCTGTAACATAGCCATTATGCTGCCAAATTTTTGTCTCAAAATGTCTCTCTCTTTTTCTCAAATTCTTTTATTTTATTAAATGAATACTCAAAACTCTTTATCATACATGTTTATTCACATATATATCAAAAGGTTCTATTTTAAATTCTGTAATTCACATACATTATAACCTCTTTCCTTTTCTGTGGGTTTAAAGTGACATAAAGATTGCGTCTTTAAAGAAGTTTTTAAAATGTTATGACTATGAAATGAAACCCATTTATTTTATGTTATATGGGTTATTTGTGAA
This sequence comes from Viscum album, assembly GCA_963277665.1. Classification (NCBI taxonomy): domain Eukaryota; kingdom Viridiplantae; phylum Streptophyta; class Magnoliopsida; order Santalales; family Viscaceae; genus Viscum; species Viscum album. The sequence continues at coordinate 1,211,008,691 of OY728143.1, read as the reverse complement.
ATTATTGATGATGATATATGTGGATCACATGATAATAAAGGAAAATTAAGGGTGCTCCCTGATAGCGCTTCAATGCATTGGGTAAAGTCTTAATCTCTAGAGATGGCCATTTTAATGATACCTTGGTGAATAGCCTTGGTAATTTTTTTAATGAAACCTTGGGAATGGACCTTGGTGATACGGAAATGATTGTATAAGTTAAATGTTGTAGCCACATATTCAAGTTATGAAACACGTTATTTTTATTATGATATGCCCCATGATCTCTTTCTCATGCCTTAAAGTTATTTATCATGACTTTATTGATGTATCTCAAGTTCACATGTAAAATGTTTCTCTTGTTTCTCTTACTGGGCCTTCTGCTCAACCTTTCCTTTGATGTATGCTCCCAGGTTATGAGATGTTGTAATTAACTTTGGATGAACAATGAATAAGCCTTTCAAGTGTTTAAGAAGAATGTTTTATGTTGTTTTCATGTATTATGTTCCTGATTTCCAAGACACTAGACTTTAAAGATCCTATGTATGTAAAATGTAATGAAAAGTTATGTATTAAAAAGGCGGGATGCTATATGGAGATTCAATCCAATGTATGCTTGCCCACTCTTCCGGCCTGATCAGATAACATCCTCTCATTTGCGGTCTTTTGACTATAAGCTTTCAAACCTGAAGGGTTTCTTGATTTTTTTAATACGATCACCATGGGTGCAGTCAATGACAATCAGGCAGTGGTCCGAGCAGTTGAGAGACAGGTGTCCGATGTGATAAATTCTGGAAAGGTTACTCCAATCCGTTGAGCCTAGAAATCTATCAAGATGCTCAGCGATACGGGTACCATCTGTATTGCCCCGAAACCACGTGAATGGGTTGCCCGTGTATCCTAGATCAACCAGGTATTCCCTAGAAATTTCATCTTTGAAATCTGACATTGAGATAGAGGTTCAGAAAGCTCCACCTCTTTCATCCTTCTGATACAACATCTCGTTGAAGTCCCCTCCAAAGTGAATAGGGCTTGGTAGGTCACGTTGCAGATTGTAGAGAAGGTCCCAAGATTTCCACTTCTCATTTTGGTAAGGCCAACCATAAAAGCCCCCAAAAGTCCCTAGAGGGTTGTGGGATTCATAAATAGCCGCAGCCACATGGTGTGAAGAGAAGTATAAGATCCTGACATCAACATTTTCCTTCCATAGGAGATAGAGTCCCCCTGAGCAGCCTTGTCGGGGGACTAGGAGGCAACCCTGGAAGCCGCATTTCAGAGAAAGGCATGTGGTGTCCTTGATTTCTAATATGGTTTCGGACAGGAAAACCATATCAGGGCAACTTTGAGATCAATGGAACAGTAGCATATGAACCGTTCATGGGTTTTCAAGCCCATGATAGTTCCAGCATAAAACAATCATTGCTCCAAGCAGGGCTGAGATGTACCCACCTCCGCCTTTGATTCAACCGGGGTAATTATGGCACCTACTGCTTTCCTTCTTTTTGGGGGGTTTTTAGCCGAATTACTTGGTTCAATTAATCATTCCAGTTCCCCTAGTTTTGGGTTAACCATTTTTCCGTCTCTGTCTTTACAGTGCCCCATTTTCCATGTTCTAAGGGTAACTGGGCTTAAAGTTTTTAAGCCTGTCATCCCAGAGTCATCTTGTGGTAAGATTCCTGGCGTGACCATACCAGATCCAGGGTCAGTATCTTTGGTTCGATGCACATATGTTTCGGCTTCGAGCTTTGCTCTGGGGGTTCTTTTGGTTTTGGCAACGGCTCTGTTGCAGTTAAGATAGTGAATTTCAGGGGTAGAATCAATACCTGATTTGATGTAAATATTCTTCAAATGACTCTTCTGCCTAGCCCCATCATTGCACATGGAATTTATGTCCTGGGGGGATCTTCCAGCTTCCCTTTGATCAACTGGGCTATCTTTAAGAAATTCTGGTGGTCCCAATATGATGGTATTAGACTGTTCAGTTTCCTCTTGCCTCGTGTGGGACATTGTGAGACGATCACAATCCTTTTGTTTTTCCACCTCAGGGATGTAGGCATATCTTGTTATTTTGGCCCAGAGCCTAGGACCATATTGCATAATGATATTTTCGGATTCGTTTTCTTTCTTTGTGTCACACGCTTTCTCTAGATGACTGATACGCCCACAAATGAAGCATAATATTGAGAGTTTCTCAAATTCGAAAGTGATCCAAATGTTGGAATCGTCAAATTTTAGAAACATACCTCTCATCAGAAGCTCTGTCACTTCGACCTCGGCTTTAATCCGAACCTGGGGTCCCCATTGTATTGGGTCTTAGCAGTCCCAGTCTAGGAAGTGGCCAATGCGATGGAGTTTCACCCTGGGGAGCCCCTTTTATTCTTTAAGAATAATTATAGGTCTATGATGTTATGAATCAATTATAGGGAGAAAAATGATTTTTTAATATATGGTAATTATGAATTTGTTGAAAGGTCCATTTTATTGACTAATTCACCCACTATTTTTATAGAAATTATGACTAGATTATTCATTAATTGTGTTAATAATTTTACTGTGGTATTTATTGAAAATATATTATAATTATATAATGTATTTGATTAGAATTATATTCATTTTTTAATAATTAATAAGACTCGTAGATTAAAGAATTTATATGGTGAATTTATCAAAATAAAATTTTGGAATTAATAATATTATTTTAAAGGCCACAATTAATGTATGTTTATAGTATATTATTTGATAGTTCAACGAAAATATCAATGATGGGATGGAAAATGAAGAAAAAATATAACTAAAATATGTAATTTCCTTGGAATAATAGGTTACTATTGACTATTTAATTCAAACAATCAAAACAATCTAATTATTTTTTTCTAAATAATGTATATATTTTTCAATGAACAGATATTTATGTTAATTTCATTAAGTCATAGATTGGTAATATATATTAATTCACTAAATATATAACTTTTATATGTCCTTGTTTAGAATGATATTGTTTTTTACTCTGTATTATACTAGTTAAGGATTCTTTAAATGAATTACCCAACCCCTTATCTTGTGTTGGGATTCATAATATTTTCATTTATGATATTGATGAATTTTCTTTATGGTGAATTATGTGACAAATATATAGATTATAACAATTTCAAAATAAACTTCTAATTATAAATACATCGACATATGTAAACTGGGATTATAAGAACTACTCGATGTTATTATTTATCAATACATTATCACCCTAGAAAGGAAAATGTAGAGTTTGATGCATTTAAATGGAATGATCAAGTAGTATTGACTAAAATGAGGATTGAGAGACATCCTATAATTTGGGAATTAGTTCTTAACAATATAATAATAATTAAATAATTGTAAGAACCACATCAATTGGAAATGATTTCCAAACCAACCTAACTGTAGAGAATAAAATGTTCATATGTTGAGTATAAAAATATTCAATGTAAAATAAATGGGGAGAATGATAGGAAGTGGGTAGACATCATCTTTGAATATTTTATATAGAAATTTGGAATGTTTCTAAGTGTTCCATCTATGCATGAGTATAATTTTTAATTATTATATGAAACTCATAGAATAAAATTTTCTATACAAACCTATAGAACAAAAACTTATCCGGATTTGAAGGAAAATTTTTTGATGGATAATAAGATATGATAACTTTTAAAATATGTATCAATATTTATGGGTTTTAAATAAGTAAAGGATGATACAAAATATCCTAAAGGTTTCATGAAACCTCTAAATAGTCCTCTTTGGATTTGACACTATATTATTGTTTACATTGTCAATAGTTTTCCATAGACATCAAGAAAAATGGTTCTATATTCTTTGTTATTCATCATCACAAGATGTACATAAATTTACTTTCAGTAATGGAAAATCTTACACTGGAGTAGCTTGTGTGGATCTATATTAATGATCTTTAGGGTAATCATGGTGTAAACATTAAAATTTTACCAAAGCATGATCTTCAATTTACTTCAATGTTTTGAAATTTTATTTAGAAGGTATTCAACATTGACCGATAGTTGGGTACCACCTATAATTATCAAACTGATAAGAAGTTGAAAAATTCCATACATACATAACATGCTATGTTGAGATCATTCTTGATTTATAGTCATGGTATATATAATCATTATTAATACTTCATGTAAAATTAATATAAAAAATCATATATTCAAAAATTCATAATGCACCATGCGAAGTATTTTAATAAAATTGTTTCATGCTAAATCTTATTTTAGAGATGTTTATAGAATTTATCTTATAAGACCATATATTATGATATAGATAATGTCTAAAGTGATATCTACTCAAAATCATATTGAAATAAATCGAAGTAGAAAAACTTTTATGTCAACAATTAAAGGAAGGATCATAAATTTTGGGTGAGAAACTATTTTATAGTGATGATATCACATTGTACAGGTGTTAAAAGAATTATAAATAAATTGAAACTATGTCCTAGGTACATCAGGCCTTTCAAAATTATAGATATAGTAATTATTTTTTTTCACCTTATTGAAATTTCATATATCCCCTCTAAAGTTTACATTGTGTTCCATATCTCATTATTTAGTAATTAAATGATACACCAATTAATGTTCTCTCCATTTAGGTAATATAATTTGAATATCATTTATCTTAATCTAATGTGACATCCCATATTCTTGACACTTAAAAAATGTGTATTGGAATTAGAAAAAACATTTGGTGAATGTCACTTTTAGAATTAACGAACTAGAAGAAGTATCATGGGAGCATGATTAAGATACAATGATGGAATGCCCCCTTTTATTTATAAACTAACTATTAACAATGTTTTGATAATGATATTATCTACATGGCAGTGATTGCAATACCAATGATCATCGTAAAGTAGGTAACCATTATACCCCAGTACAATTATATAATTCACATCCTATTATTTATCATTATAATAAATTTAGTTCATTTTTATATTACATTTTTTGCTACAAAATTTTAAAATATTAATTTGATTAAATATATATCATTTTTTATCATAATATTGAGTTAATGTTAAGGTGAATTTTTTATATTTTTAAGAAGATTTATTTTATCTGGTAAATACTGAAAAAAATCTCTTTTTTTCAACCATCCTTAGTGTTCTTTGAATAAATTAATTTTTTAATTCCATTAGGATTTACTTTTAATTTAATTTATTCTCTAAAGAAAATAGATTTATTTCTAATGATTGATTTTATGGGGTTGAATTGTATACAATCGGTGACATAGGAAAAATTTTCACTGAACAATATATAATGGGATTTGTTTATGGAGACATAAATGCCCAACATCTCTTTGTAAGTTCCTGTTGAGGATAATTATATCATTGAGAGGGGGAGGGGTTAATCAGTGATACTCTTCTTCATTTCTGTTTTTTTTTTCAATTAAAACAACCTTCACCTCTTGTTGAAGATTATATTCTATGTTGAATACAATTAAATCTACACATCCATAGGAACACAAAGATTTACATAGTTCGTTATTCAATAAGAATATCTATGTCCTCTGTATTGTTTGGAAATGATTCAAAACCATAAAATCCACTAGAAAACAATCCTTGGATTATAATGTGTAGGATGTACCCTTTCACTTGTGTGGAAATATGAAACAATCCCACTAGTGTATGTGTACCCTCTAAGAAAAATAGGGTAATATAATATTTTGTTACAACTCATATTACATGTTCTTTTTTTCAATTCAACAAGTGTATTCAACTGAAATAAAAATCATCAATTCCTTACATAGAAGAAAGGTAAGAACCTCCTAGAATTTTTTTTATGAAACACAAAGTCTGATCTTTTCTGAGTATTATTTCTCCAATACAATGCTCTCAGTACGATTTTCTGATGGAATACAATAAAAAGGAATCGGTACCACTTCAATCCCTACAATAAACTTAGTACGATACTTCCTCGGTCTGGAAAACCTAATATAGAGATACCCATAACAAAAATATTTTTCCGGTTAATTCATCAAGATATCAAAATCATCCAAATACAGTTTCTATTGAAATGTCAACAATACAAAACAAAACGATATCACTTTCTCTCACTAAAAACTTAGATATTTTCTCTCTATTGCGATAAACAGTACACCATCATTAGTAAAGTATAATGTATTTTTTTTCCTTTTATAGGTGACCCATGAGTGTTTTAGTGGGAATCTCAAAAAACATTCATGCCCACACAAATTCACTGAAAATGTGATTTTCCCTGAAATATCAGATTTCATTTTGAATTTGTCAACTATTATTGATTCTTCTCGAAACTTCTACAATCTTCAGCTCTTCTTATCCAAACTCCCATTTCTATTGTCATTCTGATTTCAATTGAAGAGTAATACATGTGTCTGATCATATGAGTCTTATTTTATCAATCAAATTTATGAATAAAATTCATAGAACCAATTTGAATCAAAATCTTTTATTTGAAAGTTAATCTTCCCTTCAAAAAATCATTCAACAATCTCTTTTATTCAAACAACTCATCCAAAAATGTAATTCAACCCATTTTAAATGATTGACTACATTATTGATCACCTTCCTCACATCTTCTCTTCACACAATTTAAATAGAAAGAATCTTCTTCTCCTCTTCACTTGACACACTTGAAAAATACATTTGAGAGAAAAACAGTGTTCACCTATCTCTTCCTTTATAAATTCAAATAACCATTATTCTCAGAATGATATATAGATTATGATGTTTCTATGTACGATTGGCCTGGGAATGAAAAATTTTTATATCATCTGATGGAATACATGATGCTACAATAAATCAGTATCACCCTTTTCAATATATACCACATTTTCAACCAATACAAAATTTTCAATCAATACCACCTTATCAATCAATACCACATTTTTTATAAATACCACTTTTTGATAAATACCACATTTTCAATCAATACCACATTTTCAATTAATACTAACTTTTCGATCAATACCACATTTTCAATCAATACCACCTTTTTTATGAATACCACCTTTTCTATCAATACCAAATTTTCAATTCAATATTGGTATGATTATCCCAATATCGATCTTTAAGTGTTGTGGTATATGGGAAAAAATGCTATAGTAAATCGACATCACTTTCCATCAGCAACACCTTTTTTGTCGACACCACTTTTCATTTATATACGATTGTTTTGAAAAACAATCAATATCACTTCTTTATCTCTACTACCTGGATACGATAAATTTTAATATGATTCCCTTCTGATTGCCAGCATCTCTTTCACTCTACCTTTATTCCATTTGGATTTCATCATAAGTTATTAATTCAATTCATGATCTATGTAAAATAAAAAACATCCAAGAATCATCACATTTAAAACATCATAGTCATGTTGAACCCGATTCTCCAACAAAACAAACACTTCTTTCAAAATAGGTTCTTCTCATTACGATGGACTATCACAATGAGTCTGATTATTTACAGAACCTGAACAAATTTTTATCAATCCCACAGTGAGTTCGATTTTTACCATTCCCATAGTGATTCTAATTTTTATCAATCCCACAGTGAGTCTGATATTTTTCAATTCCATAGTTGATTCTAGAAACAATTTGAAGTGATTTCCTTACATCAATATAGACCTTGACAACAAAAGACAATACAAAATACCTTCATCATTAGCTTGGTCCTAACACTCTTATATCAATGTTGACTCATGGACCTACATACCGATGGATGACATTCGTGGGGTAACTTGGTCAATGATTCTTAAGAACTCTCATTGAATGGGATGATGGGAGTTCATTCTCATCATACCCTTACGGTGGAAAATATTTCTTATTACAACTCTCTATTATATATTTAAGATTTGTTTGAGAATACATTTTTCATTCCTAAGTGTGTATAATATGGATTAACTTAAGGTAATTATCAATCATGAATACAAATGGGTTCAAAATCATCTATATGTAAATGAGTTTCAACCTAAATGGAGGGATATTTATGTATATGAACTTCTCCATCAATGATTTCCTTTTATGGAAAAATCATATATTCCTCAGTTATATATTAGGATGATGATAATGTTAAGACATGTTGTGAGGCACTATAGAGTTTGCAGTCATCCATGGAGAAGGAATATTTTTGGATGGTAGGGTCTAACCCATATAATGGTCTTCCTACATATCCTCATGAAAGGAATCATGACCCACATAGTTTCTTTCCATTTAACAAAGAAAATAATCTATTAAGGTTGTGTTACAAGGACCCAACCATGCAGTTTAACATCTTAGGTTAAGGATTTCCATGTGAAAAGCTTCTGTTCAACAATGGTGTGGGACTTACACCGAGGAAACATGATGGACCGGAAAAATATATGGTCTCTAGTGTGGATATGATCCTATAAGGGATGTGGTATAGAGAACATTAGGGTGGATTTGGGAGGTGTGTTTGGACCTTAGGGAATCATCGTATGTATCCTAGTTAGTTGGGAGTTAAATTCTGTATAGTATAGTATGTTGGGGATTACACCTATGTAGGAGGACCATGTGGTTAGGGACTACACATATAATCTACCCAAATGAGGGGACATTATTATTTTGGGTATTACACTCGAAAGTATTCATATGACGTTCCAATTCATTAAGAATATACCCCTCTAAAGGTTTAGGTGTAGTTTCAGGACTTTCACCGCATATGAGGCCCATCAAAATAGAGGTTGGTGATACATGTATGGAGAAGTCCAATTGTTCCTATGATTAAGAGAGGGAGTTTATGTTCATGTCTCCTATTTTATTCTATTAAACACAATAGTTACATTTAGTGACCCATCCATCTACATATCAAGATACGAAAGAGAGGAGAAAAAGTGTCTCCTCTAGTAAGAAAGGCTATGGTATTACTCCATGAGGGATGCCCAAAAATCCGATCCGAGTGGGGAAGATATAATTCCATATCAAAGGGAAAGGAAATAATGATACCCACTCTCCCCAACTAGAAAAGGGAGGTTTAGTTGAGAACCCTAAGGTTGGGAACCTCATTACCATGGGGATGTAGACCTAATAAAATTATGAGGGTCATCCTTTCTGTGTGGGTGACACACGCTACTCCACCTGACCATGGGTATGTTGACCTAAAAGGGAATTCTATTGTTCCCAATGACCTGATCATATGTTTCCTACTACATTGGAAGAGTACTTGTCCTGATACTATTAGGATGGTTCATGGAGTGGCCTATATGGGGCCAAATGAGATGGATAAGGAGAGTGAAGGGAGGTGGAGAGTTGAATTCCATTGGATTCCCCATTCCATGTAGAATGTTCTTAGGTAGGATTGGGTTCCCTCTACATATCATGTTTCTATGTAGTTAAGGGTATTTTCCATGTGTAATTGTGCAAAATGGATCTGGGTTCTTCCTATATAACAAGGTTGTACATAGGGTCTAGTTCTTCCCAAGTAGTGTGACACTACACAGGGTCGAGTTCCTCCCAGGATGATTTTTTTTAGGAAGGGTTTCTCCCACATTGCATTTATCTATGATGATTCTGGAATACATAGGGGGAATCCATTTATGCCTTGTGGAATGGTGTCATCCAAGGGGTTATGGATTTGAAGAGGGAGGGATGATTTATTATTTCTTCTTTAGAATTATTTGGTGGATGTTTACTGACTAGTAGTCGATGGATCTCTCTTGATTCATTTCGTAGGCACCTCTTTTTGTGTATCACCTCACTTTCCTCCTCCAACTACATTCATTTCAATCCTTTTTTTGTACCACTCAAGGTCATTATATATATGAAAGGAGGCACTAGCTATCAGCATGTTTGGACATCTACGCTGGGCCATGTGGATTCTTTTTCAAGACTCCAGTGAGGAATCCCCAACCCACGAATGGATTATTCTATAGGAAGGATTTTTGTAGGGACCAATATCATCATGCATCCATGCAATTGATTTAGTTTTTTTATGAGGGTTAGAGTAACTTTGTCATCCTCTAAACAATTTAATCCATGGGGGATGGTCATTATTTGGGGAAGAAATCACTGAACGACCCTAAAAAAGAATTTGGTTCCATTTTTTGGAATCATGGAATGTCTCATCCCATAAACTATTTTGTTCTTGGGGTTCTTTGTGATGATTCAGAACACCTTGAAGAGTGTAGGTTTGATAAGAAATTTCTATTTCATGGGAATCAATTCTTCATTCATTACCTCACCCCTTTGAACATTTTCTTCAAATTATTATTTGGGGATTATTTCTACCCTTTCCCAAATTGAGGGAACTATCTTCTTATTATAAGCCAAATTTATAGAACCCCAAATATTCCTCCTTATATGAATGGGTTCCAATGAAGATGAAGTGGATAATATTATGAAAAATAAATAATTCCTACTTTGAATGGGATTGTGGTACGCAAGTGAACCCAAAATAGTTTTCCATTCCTATAAATATGGTCCCATGGTAGTTTTTCAGTTACCTTATTTCTCATAAAACCAATCAATATGCACACACTATAATCACCTCTTTCTTCCAAATAGATAATACTTTACAGATTCCCATCCTATGAACTGAAATTCATTCCCCATGAATGGTTATTTTTTGATATCTACATAGTGGTCAGATACTTTAGGGATGGATCATTTCGTGGACCATCGCTTCATGGTCCAACCCTTGATAGACCAGTTCTTTGCTAAATATTTTTTTATGGGTGTATACCTCTATAAATTGATGGTTTTCAATCCAATTCCTTCACTATCCAATGCATCGCGGGCTAGTATTTTTAGGGACTAAAGATTCGCAGGGCTAATGGTATGTGAAATGATGGTTTGTGAACTGATATTATTCTACCATTATGAAGATTATAGGATAGAAAATTTATAGCCTACATCTATTGTTACTTCTACCACTCCCTACTTTTGATGAAAGAAGGAATGTTGTAACCAATTATATTGATAATAAAACCATCATCAACACGCATCATTAACATCTATAAGAACTTCTTAGTTCTAGTTAAAGGAGGTATATTATCTCATACATGATTTATATTTATGGATTTTGGATACCATAAAATTTTTTTATTTTGGTAGCATGCCCAAAAAATCAACCTACAGTCTGGATAATTAAAAATAGAAATATTCCATAATATATCATCTCAGTAAGGGGTTCAATCCTCAGTGTAACCCATGTTTTCGGGACTCCATTTAATTGTATTTATCATTATCTAGAAGAAAATGTGTGGGAACTTGATGAGAAAATTTATTTTTTATCACAAAATTTCATTGAAGGACACAACAGATGAGCAAATGGGGTGTTCATCAAAATGGGGTGTCCTCCCAAGGGGATCATTTACCTTGGACTATGGGTGGCTATTTTGGTTTTTCCTGACCTGTGTGGAATTTAAGAATGATATAAAGGTTATGGGAATATATGGGGTGGTACGTGTATCATTGAAATACTCTCATTGAAACCAAAATATTATCTGATCATTACTTAGCAGGTGGAGCCCGGACATCAATACCTTCCACTTATTACATGGGAAGGTCGAAATCAGTCTCTAGGATGTCTAGTTGATTTTGGGGGTTCCCATATTTGGTGATATCTATGGTGAATTTATTTCACCCCCTTTATCCTGGGATGTCATGGAGTGGACCCCCTATATTTCCAATAAACTCATTAACAAGGTGATGGAACTTTTTTAGGTTGACCATTTTCCACAAAAGTATGTCTAATTATCCAATTGAATTAATGCATTTTCAATGCTATGTGGTCTAGATCCCTTCATTTGGTGCCTACGGACATTCCCTATTTTTGAATCACGAAGGTGTATTGGTTCCTACTAGATCATCATTGAGGTGGTCCAGTTCAATGAGGGAAGATAGAATATCATTCTTAATGATGACTAGATGTTATGATTGGGAGATTTTCTTTCCAAATTTCTGATTGGATGGATTATTCTGGTGCCATGATTCAAGTATCTGGGTTAGAGTCACCACATTCATGTTGGTGGATCAATTTTACAATGGTAGGTGCATGAAACCTACCATCCAAGTATTGGTGAAGATATTCCATTTATTCAGACAGATCACTGGGGGAGTGGCCCCCATAACTCCAATATATAAAGGGGTAATGTCATCTAACTGGATTGAGAGGAAAATTATTGATCAACTCAATAATCATGATCATTTTACATATAATCCATTCATCCCCCATTCCATAAATCTGGTGAATGATGGATCTGGGGATCATACTAGGTGAGGATATCATTTCTCATTAAGAGAATTAGTCTTTATTTATAGGGTTGATGAAGATCTTATGTTGAGGGGCATGCACCCTAATTATTTGAATGTTAATTAAAATATATAAATTTTGGTTTTCCATTATCCCTAAATAGAAAAAGCCCGAAGATCCACTTAATAATTTCTTACAAACATTAGTTGAAGTTCAATCATGATGACACACGATGCATGATTTGGATTACCCTATATGTGGGCTTCGAACATGAACATAAAATATCTGACAATGATGTATGGAAATGTAATAAAATTAAGATCAATTAGAATACCTATTTCCAAACATTTAATCTTGAAAAATTAATTAGGCAGGGGTAAACAAATGAAAATAGTTGAGCATTCCAGGACCAGGAAGAAGCCAAGAAATTATATTGTTTTTGAACCCATAATGATGGTTTTGAGAGCTTAGGGTTCTGCTACCCATGTTTCAGGGACATATCCTCAAGGTCAAGAATCCATCCCTCCTGATTTCAAATTTCCAACATCCGAGATACAATGAGATTCCTTCAGGACTCCCCATCTGGCTCAAGCCTTGTGGTGCTTTTTAATGGAGAATGAGATTGCATTGACTGGATAAGAATATGTATCATTGCACATAAAAATATATTATGATGACTACCCTGAGAGGGTTTACACATATCATAAATATCTTGATGATTTGATCAATTCCTAGGAGAATTGACATTAATATGATCAATGATTGCTTACATTGGTATGGTCTAAAGTTAACGAGGATAGCAAGGATGGCATAAATTCCTTTGGTAATGCCAAATAATTTGACCCTCCTACTGGATATGGATTTGGAGAAATTCCATGTTCCCATATTATGTCTCTTAAGATCCTAGGCATAGAGGATTCCGAGGTGGAAAAGGTTCCCAGAAAGTAATTTCAGTGATTGGAACCCACCCCACTTCATGGGAGAAATTTTACAATGTTATATATTATAATCCCTATAACCTTTATAGAGTCTTGTAGAGAAAGGGAAACACTAAGAGAAATTAAATTTTCTAATGATATTTTGGAGACACTCACAACATATCCACTTGAGAATGTGGGATTCAAATTGATCCTTTCTCATGTGTGGATCTCTTCTAGTAAATATCCTCTGAGGGTTGCTCTACATCAGAATAAAATGGATTACTACATCCACTCTAATAGGTGAAAACCTTACTAGTATAACCATTTAGATAATATGGTTTTTCCATGAACGAGAAAGAAATATTAGATGAAGTGGTAATATATATTTTTGTACCAAATCTTCATCTTTTTCCTTTCAGAACTATAAACCATGCTCCTGGTACTTGTAGGAGCATGGGGATATTTGAGAGATGGTTGCATCATAGAAATAAACCCCAACAGGAACTGAAACATGGTAGAATATCACTTCGAACATGGGAGTCACTATAGAGGTATCCCTTGGGAAAAGGGAGCATATAAATGAAGTCCTTAAAGATCTTTTTGGAGAATTTCACCCTCTTGGATAACCTTCTATTTAATCCAGGTGATTATCCTCATTATATACCATGATTCACTAGAAATAATTACATATAATGATGCATCTAGAGTCCGGGATAACTTGTGATGGTTTCATTTCATTATTTAATTATAATGTTATGGTCTCCATTCACTGAGTAATCATATTGTACATGAATTGGTGTAGGTTTGATGAGTAACCAGGTACTAATCACTGATGGGATTATAACCCCTTTTTATTCAGAGATAATAGTATCACTACTAGTGGAATTTTCTGACAATGATATGAAATTTAGTAAAATTAATACCATTGGGGGATCCTATTCTCCAAGTGGGATATTTTCACGATAAAAGAACATATTTACTATTAGTGAGAGATCCTTCAAGGTTTGATGATTTAGCTGATTGAATTGATCCTTCCCCTCCGGAGAAGCATGTGATGTCTTTAGATGCAATAGATTAACCGGAAGCGGAACCTAGAACAACTAAAGACATTAGATAGATCCAAATATACAAGGGTTTGATCGTTCCTTATCAAATAACTTCTTCCCCCATATATGGATTGTCTTCCCGTGTCAATGTTTATATTGATCATATCGATCATTCCCCACTTGCGAGAAAATATATAGAATATGGAGTGATTTAGGATCAAAGAGAGTAAGAATCATTGGTCATCCTTTGTCTGGTGATGATAATTACAATGAGTACAATATTGTTGAGATACCTACTGGATATCACTGACCCGATCGAGAACGAGTCTGCACCATGGGTGTCTCTAGATGAGCCCAAAGTCAATTTTCAAAATGAGGATTCAGCATCTATTCTACTAGGTGATGATAAAAAAATTGTGTCCATGGATGTTGAATTCTTGTAAACTTGATATTAGTAGCCAACCTATACAATCACTCTATTTTATTTCTAGGTTAAATGTGATATTTATTTCAATCTTTTAATTGTAGAATTATGGCCTCATTTTTCAATGGTTTCAACCGATACTCAAATTTTTCTACCTTATGATACTCGAAGGGAAGAAACTATTGAGGGATCAATCCACATTAAGTTTACTAAATCAACACCATCTTGGGTGGTTCTTATTTTTGAATATATCATATTATCCGATTGTGATTCTGAGTAAGATCGTGAGTCCATGGATGACCTTCTAGTTGATCGTCAGATGATATAGAAGGACATCTAGAAGTTGATTACTCAGTATCCCCTTGCAAATATGCCGAGACAATTTTTCATAATACACTATATGTTTTCATTTTTTGGGTATGGGAGATTTGAATATCATTCCATCGATGAAATTATATAGATGGTGATTGAAAATCGGGAGAGAACTACCATGCACTACAATTTATTTTCTTCTAAAGAGTCCATGGACCATCTTACTGTAGTTGGGAAAATCCATATTAATGAAGCTAGAAAACAAGATTGGATGGTTGTGAGATGACAAGGAGAGATTACAAACTAGATGATCTCAATGGAGAGACTTATTCAAGATGTGGAGTGGATCAGTTTGGAAATGGAGTGGGTTAAGAATGAATTGTTTCATACTAATGTAATAGTTGAGGAAGGGATAATGTTGATGGAGGAAGAATAAAATGTGGGATTTCATGCAACTGAGAAGGAGGAAGAATTGAATATCGGTTCTAATGTAGAGACAGAAACATTTTCTAAGATCCACCAAACTTTAGAGTATTTGTAATATATGCTTCATCAACTTTTTGAATCAACTAAGCATGACCTATAATCTTAATATCCTACTCATATGGACAGGCTCTATTATTTGGATGATCCTCCATTCTCATTCTATAAAAATGAATCTATTTTTTTGTACAATGCATATATTTTATCTTTCATTGTAATTTCCATCAATCTCAATTTTCAATGTTATTTGAAAGATAATCCCTTAGATGATTTTTATAATTTTACCACTAGATATCAATTTCAATCATAATCTGGGATAACCAAATTGACATGGCCGTGTGATACTCTAATATTTTTCTAGCCCGAGAGAATCAGTGAGTGTAGTTTTTACTATTTTTATGGTTACATGAAAAACCCTATAAAATTTTGTTTTTTTATTATTTCCATTTTTTATGTGTACTATGGTGTGGGCTTATTGGGAATTACATGACTTTTGATTATACCAACCATTTTCAGTTTTCAACCTAATAGGTTTTTTGTATCTTTCATTTTTTTGATTTCTCAAATTTTCCTAACCCATGTGAATAATAGTTTTAGAGAGAAATAACATGACATTTGTCTAGGGTTCCCTTTGTGGGTTTTCTACAAAGTGAATTTTGTCTCTTTTGATGGGAAGTTTTTAGTCTTGAAAAGTTGACTAACAAAAATGATGTTTTACGTTGAACATATTTGATCATGAATTATGAGCTAAGGTACCCCATAGGGATTACTATTTTGGAATGTCCCAATATTTTTTAGACATGAATGGGGGGTTGTTAATTACGCTAGTTTTGTGAATTATGAATCCAAGACATGATATGGAACAATTATTTGAGGAGTAACAATAAGAATTATTTCCACTGGGATGTTGTAGGGACATATAGAGGTAGAAGAAGCCTATAATGAATTTAAATATTTCATTTTTTGACATGACTTTATTTTGGGGAACCTATGTAGAGATAATTGGGTCATATTGTGCATAGTGAAACAAAGGTGTCCCCAGGACTATAAGGCCTCAGCCCTAAACATTACTTAATCTTGAGTTATTTTAAGAATACACATTGAGGATCTTTTTAGGTTTATAGTTTTAGATAATTAGATCAAAAATCATGCATTACATTCCACATTTAAACAAGGTGGTTACATCAAAGACAATATTCATTTTTTTCCATCAAAGGAAACATATTAAAAATAAAACATCGATTCTTTCTTGAAACTTCCTCGACACTATAATCACATCATGTACCTTTCCCTTGACCTGTGAAAAACATTTCAAAAACTTAGGATGAGCATAAAAATCTCAGTGAGGGATATAAAATTATGGAAAGTAAACATTATTCCATGTATACATAAGAATCAATGAAATCATAATTTAGTCATAAAATATAAGCACTTTAACATACCTCATGAAATCATAATATTTATGAATAACTCATATAAAACATAAGACATAAAGGTAACTTGAGGAATTCATAACATTCTTACGTAGGGAGTAACCCTCATTGTTACGTTTGGAATACCCATTAAAGTATATTCCCTAAATCTCTTCGGAGAAACTTTAGCGTTTAACCCCTTCGCATTACCCAATGAATTGGAGAGCTGTCTTGGGCTCACCCTCCCTTAGTTTATCATGAAACCACCCGTCTTAATAAATAATTCCCAAGAACCATAACATAATCGTGTCATATAAAACATGCATAAAGGAAACATAACATTTCCACATTTCAATCAAAAGATATAAATAAAACACATTGATATAATAAGAAAATTATCAAAACCATTTTCAATACCAAAATAAAATAAAATTAAAACATGGTATTTATTTTTCATTTTAAAAAAAGTTATGTCTTGTAGAGGAAGATGAAACCCAAATAATGGTCAGGGCGGCGGAGAAGTCATTGTCGCCGCATATGAAAGACAAAACATTCCTTTTGTAGTTTAGTAAAACACTTCGTATAAAAATATTCCTTTTGAATAAAAGTAAATTTAAAAGTTGTTTACACACCGTATAAAAGATAGTTGTGTATAAAACAAAATATGCATCAATGAAAGGAGATTGAGATGAAGTCTCTTACCTCGTGTCCGACTTGACTCGATCGTTATTTAATCTCTTGAATAATAAAATAGAGTTAATTTATACTTGCTTAAGAACCTTTTTCAAGTTCATTATTACTTTTATATCACTTATTACCATGTTATTAACATAATGTAATCATTTAAGTTAATAACGGTCCTTTTGCTGATCCTCGACACTTGAGTCAAAAATAAACTGCTTATAATTACAAGTTTTTTGTGTGGTAAAATATCCATTATCTCCATAATTATATTCATGATGTAGATATGATATATATCATAAATATTCAGTATATACATTAATTTATAATATTACATAACATTTAGAGGTAAGAAATGAAATGCACTGTTCACGGAGATGGTAAGCGGTACGTACGCATGAACGCTACTTTCATTTCTATTTTGTATTTAATGGAATGAAATCAAGATTATATAAAGGTATATTATAATTCCAGTATAATATCATATATAATATCATTAAATCCATCCTTTATATGTCCCAACTATGGAATTTAATGATTCAAAACACTTTAAGGGGGCGGTAGTCCGCACTTCCAAAAATGAAATTATCGCGTTTACCCATAATTGAAACCATAAAGGTATGACATAAATGAAAAATAAATAAGCATAAGGAAAACATAAACATACTATATATCATATATAAATATAATGACATCTTAATGGACACCATGAGAGGTTTTAAAATAATATTGAACAATCATCGTTTCATGAGGCAGTAATTCGCCACCCACAGAAACAGTATGTTCTTTAACAAATAGACGGGAGTGTTTGTAAGTGTAAATCAAATCCTTCTCATAAAAACATCCTAGTATATTTAATATAATGTTTGTTTTTTAAATAAAGGAATAAAAATGGTTTAGGGGGTTGGAGAATCAAAATAAAACAAAAGTACATAAGAGAAGACATTACCTTTAAATCAGGTAACTCCCCTTGTTTTGAACCAAAAGGGTTTCTTGAAGAGCTTTCTGCCTAAGATAAGGATTCTAGGATTAATATAGGGATATTGGGAGCTTATTTGAATAGATTTTGGAAGAGACAAAGGGCTTGAGAAGTGTGATAGATGGGTAGGAAGTGGGGTCTTTTTATAAGGGAGAGGAGGGGCTCTTTTTGGAAATCTTGAAACTATTATTTTATTATAAAGTGACATTCGGTTTCTAAAGATCCCAAAATCATTAAAGTCAAGGATGAGGTGTCCCATGTTTTAAATAAAATCATCCAATAGGTATTGGAAAATTTTTGGATATTGTTTTAAACTTTATCTTCTTATTTATTTAATTTATTCATTAATGACGTAAACACTGCATCATCATCGTGTCATAAATAATTTTTTTTATTTGATGTCTAAAAATTATATTAAAATTACCATGTTTTATGAAATCATTTTAGATTTATAATGAATATTTATTGTTGAAAATATAACTTCTATAACACCTTGTAAAAATTGTTTTAGTAAAACAAAATATGTTTGTGATATTTTTATTTTTACTTTAAATAAAAGGTATTAATGTCATTATCTTACCCAAGTGGCTCCATGGGGTCCCCAAAATTTACCCATGGAATTTCTTGGTCCGCCATGACTCATCAAATAAGTGTAGGACATGTTTCAAGGTATTTTTATATATTTATAATATTATTTTTACATTAAATTACCCTAATTACCTCTAATCGCGATTAATAAAACTCAAAAGTTACTATTCATAAAAAATTATTTTCATCCCATTGAACCACATTTTACTTCCTAATGACAACCATGTATGTTGGATTTTTTAAATTAAATTCACAGAAGCGGTAAAATTTCATTTAAATGAAAAATCATCTTTTTTAACTACCACTTAGTGGTTTCACTATTCATCAAAAAATGAAGTTTTTCAGAACAATACCAAAAATTCACCCTAATATATATTTGATATTCCAAATTCAAAAATGATTTTCATTTTACCAAATTTAAAACATAGAATTTTCATTAATTAATTTTATAATTAATTCCCGCTGTCAAAACAAATAACGTGTTTTTAAGAAAAAATACCTATCAAAAGATCGACATTTGCTTATGTCCAAATTCAAAGTTAAATTAATTATAATGACCACTATTGGATTAAATGGTAAAAATATATTTTAATTACTCTTTAAAATAAATTAAAAATATAATCTAACCATATAATTAAAATAGATGAAAAAGCAGTTTTGAAGTAAACTGCAGTATTTTCCACTATTCATTAAAAAATGAACATTGTCAGAAAAATACCAAAAATTTATCTGAAGTAAATTTCAATGTACCAATTCTAAAGGATAAGTTTATTTTGACAAATAGAGCTTATAAAATTATCAATAGTTATATTTAAAAATGGTTTGCCATCAAAAGGCAGTAAAACAATCTTTTAAAAATATTAGTGTATTCTATGCTTAAGATTGGATTTATTCTCATTTTAATCCTATAAAAAATATCTAATTCATAAATATACATATATATGAAAGTCTATTACTCTTTACTTACTTGGTATGTTACAAGGAAACTGACTCTCTATCTCCATTTTCCATGGAATTTTTTAATTTTCATATTTCTCAGGACCAGAATGGTTGGATTATCAAGGGAATGGTGTATGAAAATAAAAATGTTTTCTATGTTGTCTTATTCCAAGAATTATAAACCACTACTACATGTATTTGGATTATTTATAGGAGGTATGTATAATGGTTGATTTTAACATCAGGAAACTATGATGTGGAACTTGAAGTTCAATGGCTTATGGTAAGGGTGTTCATGGACTAAGTTTTATGGTTACTAATATTTTTATGAGGGATAAATGATTTTATATTTTCACCGTAATCTATCCAAAAATGTTCTATCATCTCATGTCATGAAGAAGGAAATTGGTAAGATGTAATCTAGGGGGTTCATAATTTGGGGAGTGATGTGGGATGTAAACTTCATTGGGCATATAGAGATAGGAAAATATTCTATTAAATAAGAGTTTTCCTTTGGTTGACATGCCATTTTTGTGGTCAAAAAATATATATCCAACTAGGGTGTATTTTTCATAGTCACACAAATGTGTCTATAGGACATTGACCCTCCATTTACAATGCTCAAGGAGTTTTATATGGATTTTTCCCTTTCATGACACAGAGTTTTTTTGGGAATGGAGAATTCATAAATAGTAAGGGTAATTTCTTGTAGAAAGTTCATGGGAATGGGTAGAAAAAAATTCCATATTAAGGTATGACTGATATATAGGTAGTATATTTCTTTTTTTATTCTTATACCTAATATATAATTCCCTAGAATCACTATGTATCTTGTTAAAATGAGAATCAATCAATATGTAGATCTTATGCTGAAAACATCTTGTACAGGCCTGACCCATACATAGGAAAATAGGGGAAGGAATTTTTATCTCATGGATAACCCGACATTGAGGATAATGTTGTCACTATGTATCATGTGATAACAAGAATCAAGTAGGATGTTGTTCTGTGAAGGTTTTCCCAAGAATCGATATAACATATTCATGTGAAAAATGGAATTTTCTTTTGAATACAATCTCGCATGAATATTGTGAGGTTCATATTGGACACTCTTATGCATATCTAACTCATTTATAGGATAGTGGAGGAGTTTTTTTGTGTTATGTCTTGAATAGGATCTATGATCTAGGTGTAACTTCATATACTATCAAATCTATAATCATGTAATACATAGTTCTTAGGAGGTTCTCCATGCCCATCTTACCAATGCATATAGAAATGGATTTTTTTGAATTTTTTTAGAGCTGGAACCAGGATTTTATATTTGGGTGTAACTTCATATCTTGATATTGTAATAATCAATCCATACCAAGTTCTAGACATCATATAGTTTAGTTTCATGTGACTAGGACACCAGTCATTCAGTATAATGACATTCTATAAAGACAAAATGGGGTCTTGTAGTTTTAGGTCATGAGAATAGGACCAGACTTCAAGGAAATAATGAAAAATAGGACGCTTATCAGGATGGGGTGTTCTGAAATTCCTCAGATGTGTGGGGAAGAAATGTGTAAGATGTGATTCCATGGGTTATTAGATCGGGGGAAATGATATGTGGAACATAAATTCCCATGGGTTGTATAGAGATAGGAAAATATTATCCTAATGAAGAATTTTCATTTGGTTGGTACACCTTTTTAGGGGGATGTTATGTAGATCCAACTGGGGAATATTGTGCATAGTAAAACAAAGGTGTTGTAATGACACTAACCCTCTATTTATAATGGCCAATGAATATTTTCAAGATTAGAAATCACATGGGGTGCATAGTATGATTAATGGAATGAATATTTCTAGGTACATTAGAAATATTCAGACCTCTATTATCCATGGAGTGTGAAATTCCAAACATTGATCTGAATTAAATTTAAGGGGTTCATTTCAATTTCCTAGCTAAATCCATGAATTGGGAACAAAAACATAAAGTATCATACATAGATCATTTTTTATATATAGGATATGGGGACACATTTTTTCCTCATGCCTAGAAATAAGACAAATTGTATTTTCATCACTATGTATCTCATAAAAATGAGAATCATTCCAGGCATATTTCTTTAGGTAAAATATAGTTTAACATCATGTGGTATAGAAATTAGTTTTTTTATGTGAATGAAGATGGACGTCATTAATCTGTGTATTTTTATGTCATTTGATAATGACAATTAGAATACCTTTTATGGTCTCATTACCATGATCATGGAAACCCTCAAGTGGAATGATATGAATTAACCTTATGGGGAATCCTCTTCTTAAACTCCCAATCCCACATGAGTTATTCTCGGTGTGAGAAAAAATGGCTGGAAAAGGATTATTCCACAACACAAAGGTGACATAATGAAGGATTTGGCAAAATTTCATTTTCTTCAGATGGAATGGGATGATGAATCTGTGATTTGATACATATCTCATAAAAATGAGAAACAAGATAGACAATGTTCTTCGAAAACCCTATACAAATCTAACCAATATGTACGAAAGAAGCAGTTTTTATCCTTCATTGTGGATAGATCAAAGAATATAGATTCGGGAATCAATACATATCCTGTGTGTGAAGGAATCAAACAACAAATACTTCCAAACATCAGAAACTCTTTATATATTTCAGATCTATACTTATAGGGGGGAATTTTTCCAATTTATTGTATGATTATTGCATTCGGGCCTTGGATTAAAGATCTAGGCATTACTATAAATCCATTGTGGGATGGAATGAATCCATACATTGTTTTTGGTATCCTGTGTAGTTTAACGTCATGCAATGCGAAATAGGGTGACCCAACATGAATGAAGAGGAATGTGATGGTTGGAACTATTATTGGATATTTGGGTGTTACTACATATCCTATATGGATAAGAACTGATTAACCCATAGTTCTAAGCATGTATCCTTATATAGATCTGACTCAAGTGCCGGGAGTTTGTTATTTCTTTGAATGGGCCAGTAAATATGACCCAATCTTCACTGATATAATTCTTACATAGTGGAGATATTATTTCCTATATTTCATGGTTGGGCATTGGACATGAGTTATAGGATTCAATACGTGTCCCATAGAATTAAAATAAAGATAAACATATTTCTTGATGAATGCTCCATGCATATTTATGATCCACACAAAGGTAGGGAGAATTTGTTTTTGATTTTTATGTCTGGATCAGGATAAAAATTCTAGGCATCACTACATATACATGATAAAAGGAATCAAGCCATATATAGTTCTTGAATGCATCATGGTGAAAAAACAACACTAGTTGGGGTAATAATCAATGTTTTGGGAGATGATTCATCCCATGATTACCATGAGGCATCCCATGTTTAGATCATGGGGTATGCACTATAAAAAGGGAGGTGCGTAATGCGGTGGCACAACATCTCTGGTTAAAATTAGTACCAGGAGGCCCACGTAACACAAACTCCTTTTTGATGTGGCATGAATATAGTTTTAAGTCATGATTCTTGAACCTGGGTTTTCAGTTTAAGGTCATGGTGTTTGGACCACATGAAGAAGGTTTCCCAAAATGGGTATTTGTGGAATGGAGTAAAAAACACGACATGAGTGAGGTCCTATAGGGCCTAGTGCCACACCACATGTCTCACTGATATTCATAAGGTATTTCCATTCATTTAAGCATATTGAAATTTATTATTTGTATTAACTGTCATGATTATACATCCTAAACATTTCTTGATAGATTCTATTTAATTTTCAAATGAAGGGATAATAATTGTCCACACCAACGGGGTAATTAATATGAAAATTAGAGTCATTCAAACCCTTTTTCATGGTGCACATTACTGCAGAGTCACCCAAATCGAGAACCTCAACCCCAAAGATAATTCGGAGCATGGAGAACCAAGATCGTACCCCTCACATAGTCTCGACACAGATATCCAAACTGTGTGGTCCTTCCTGTAAACCATGTGTGGTGTGTAGGTTTGGAGGCAGAGGCTTACCATACAATTCATACATAGTTTACAAATTGTTTGGACCATCCTAGGTATTTTTTCACCCCCATTTCATTATAATGAACCTTGATCATGGTTGGTGCTTAGATTAACAAATCGTGCACCATAACCATGCAGAAGTCAATAGACCACCACTTACCTTCTTTCTATAACTCCTACCCATCATTTGACCTGGGATTTGGACCCCTATCCACCCTTGGGTAAGGGGTGACAACCATTTAATTCAAGGGGCCATTTTTGAGAGGATCATCATCCGTATGGGGTCATCTTGGCAAGTGGGGAGCTTGAAAATCTTTGTAGGCATTATTGGAGGATTCTCTTATGATTTCATGGAATTTTCCATTCCTTATCTGTTGTAATGAAAATTTCTAGTATAAATATTTTTTTTCATTATATATTAAATGGGTAGATAATACTATTTGTGGGATGGGGCTTTGGACAATTTAGGTTTGTTGAAAATAATTTTTCTTTTTGTGTTTGTTTTGTTTCATTCTTCCTCTCATAATTTTCCCCGTAATCTCTTTCTTTAGCTTACTGGAAACAACATATCAGAACAAGAATGGATTTTCTAGGGATATCTAGGGAAATTATTACAAGTAAAACTATAACCATTGGTGCACTATTCATCTTTAAAGGGACAATTTTCATAAAGTTTATAAGAAACAATTTTCATTCCATGAAATTGTGATATATTAACTTAATATGACCTCACCAAAAAATGGGTGTTTCATTACATTTGATTCCTATAGAGTTTAGTTTTTATAAATAACACAAAAAAATAGGAAAATAGATTTTTGATTATCTTCATAAACACCCAGAGCCCCGACACATTCCTTCCATTAATCATTAAAAGCTTATTTTATGTTATTCATATTTTAAATTAAACCATTCATGAATTTTAAGAGTTAATCATTCAACTATCAGAAAGAATCATCACAAAACTCAAATATAAATTCTAAATTTGTAAAATTTTGAATTAATTACCTATGATTCATGAAATATATCACATTAAATCCCCTTGTGGATTGACCCCATACATGGGCTATTCTAGTTGAAAGAGTGGGTAATTCAATTTGGGAAACCAAAAGTAACACTTCAACCAGAATGATATCAAATTATAGTGCCAATAACAAGGATAAATTAAATAGTGTTTCTTTCACTTGATTTTTTTTATTAATGAATGGAATATAAAAATTAAAAATTCGGAAAAATTATACTTGTAACCCTATTTATTTTATTGATTATTTATGGTTTTCCAATTTTACGCTTGGTGTGTTTTTCGTGTTGTGAAGAACCATAGGTGTATGATCCACCGTATTACTTATTCCAAAATCATCGAGTCTATGGAAACACTTATGTTTGGCCCTAAAATTGAACAAACATTATCCAGGAGGTGTCAAGAACTTATGGGAGAAGACAACTTGAATTCCTTGATAGAAAATTTGGATGTGGAAGACCTAGCTATTGTCCATGGTGTTGGATAGCCGTTTTCACATGATGTACATCAAAACCAATAGCTTACCACTGATGGTGAGCCGAATGAGCACCCTCCACCCAATATTATGGAATATGTACCGCATAACCACAAACAACCACCAAATTTATTTCTTCTATGATATGACCATCACAAACTACATCAGTATCTTATTCTAGAACCACTGTCATATATTCCAAAAAAATAAATTGCCCTATTTTTCACAAGAATAGTAGTACATGCCTCAACCTCATCTAGGAAAAATGATTCTATGACATACCCTTATGGAATATGGTCTTCCCTCTATTCATGGATCAGATATGGGTATTGTCATACCACTGGTGAAATCCCTTCACTTCAAGATTAAGCCGACTATTATGAAGCTTATGTCAAATATGGTATAGTTCGATGTTTTACCAAGTGAAGACCTGAATTATCATCTATCCAATTTCCTAGAAATATCAAACACATTCCATTCGTATAGAGTGTCCAAGGATTCCATTTGTCCCCACTATTTTTCCTTTTCATATAGAGATAAAGAAAATGAATGGATAAGATTTTTACCTCAGCGTTCAATTATTAAATGTGAGGCATTAGACACTACAAAAAACTTTGAGTTTATAAGGGGTTATTTTTTACCTCAACGTTCAATTATTAAATTGGAGGCATTAAACACTTCAAAAAAAATTGAGTTTAGAAGGGGTTATTTTTTACATTAGAAGGGGTTATAAACCCTTCTAAAGGAATTATCAGCGGTTGTGGGGAACCGCTGCTAATGTGGACGCCTACTGTTAGTAGAGTCGGTTTTGAGAAACCGCTGCTAAAATCATGATGAATTTAGCAGTGGCTACATTAGAGGGGGTTTAAACCCCCTCTAATGTTTACTTAAATTCACTGAAAAATCTGGACTAGTTCATGGCTGTAGGGGCGGTTTAAACCGCCCATAATGTGGTTACTTTTGGGGAAGTTATTGAAACCGCCCCTAAAACTTATGTTTTTTTTAATTGTATCAGCGCTCCCATGCCCGCTCCCCACCATGTTTAAGCGTGCCCTCACCTCACCCCTATCCTCTCATCTCTCTCCTCCGCCCTCACTCACCCCAGTGTCCCCATGCCCCTGAAAACCACCTCCCTCCACTATCTTTAGGTGTTCCCTCACCTCACCCTTATCCCCCATCCCCCACCCTCACTCACCCCCGTCCCCATGCCCCTGACACCTGCCTCCGTTTATCTTATTAGTAGGGATGGTTTTGAGAAACCTCTGCTAAAATCATGATGACTTTAGCAGTGGTTACATTAAAGGGGGTTAAACCCCCTCTAATGTTGACTTAAATTCACTGAAAATTTTGGACTGGTTCATGGCTGTATGGGCATTTTAAACCACCCCTAATGTGGTTAATTTTTGGGAAGTTATGGAAACTGCCCCTAAAACTTCTATTTTTTTTAATTGGGTCGGTGCTCCCATGCCCACTCCCCACCATGTCTAAGAACCCCCTCACCTCACCCCTATCCTCCAGTCTCTCTCCTCCGCCCACACTCACCCATGTGTCCCCACTCCCCTGACAACCACCTCCCCCCTTTATCTCTAAGTGCGCCATCACCTCACCCTTATCCCCCGTCTCTCTCCCCTCCCTCACTCACCCACATCCTCGTACCCACGACACTTGCCTCCCCCTATCTTATTATCTCTCCCCCGCCTCCCCTTATCCCCAGTGTGTCCCCTGACACCCCCCGCCTCCCCCTATCTCTAAGGGGTTTAAAACCCCTCTAATGTTGACTTAAATTCATGAAAAAATCTGGACTGGTTCATGGATGTAGGGGAAGTTTAAACCGCCCCTAATGTGGTTACTTTTGGGATAGTTATGGAAGCTTCCCCTAAAACTTCTGTTTTTTTAATTTTTTCGGCACTCCCATGCCCGCTCCCCACCAAGTCTAAGTGCGCCCTCACCTCACCCCTATCCTCCCATCTCTCTCCTCCGTCCTCACTCACCCGAGTGTCCCCATGCCCCTAACAACCACCTCCCCCCACTATCTCTATGTGCGCCCTCACCTAACCCGTATCCCCTGTCCCCCACCCTCACTCACCCTCGTCCCTATGCCCCCGACACCCGCCTCCCCCTATCTTATTAGTAGGGGAAGTTTTGAGAAACCACTGCTAAAATCATGATGACTTTAGCAGCAGTTACATTAGAGGGGGTTTAAACCCCCTCTAATGTTTACTTAAATTCACTAAAAAATCTTGACTGGTTCATGGTTTTAGGGGTGGTTTAATACGCCCCTAATGTGGTTACTTTTGGGGAAGTTTTGGAAACCGCCCCTAAAACTTCTGTTTTTTATTTGGGTCGGCACTCCCACGCCTGCTCCCCACCATGTCTAAGCGCACCCTCACCTCACCCCTATCCTCTCGTCTCTCTCCTCCTCCCTCACTCACCCCTGTGTCCCCATGCCCTTGACAACCACCTCCCCTCACTATCTCTATGTGTGACCTCACCTCACCCTTATCCCCTGTCTCTCTCCCCACCCTCACTCACTCCCGTCCTCGTGCCCCCGACACCCGTCTCCCCCTATCTTATTATTTGTCCCCTACCTCCCCTCATCCCCAGCACATCCCCCAACACTCGTGCCTTCCCCTGTCTCTCTCCCAGTGTCATGTGCACCCAACACCCGCCACCCCCTGTCTCTCTCCTAGTACCATGTGCCCTCAACACCTGACACCCACCTCCCCCGCCTGTCTCTAGTTCAAAACATCGCTTACCCAAGGGCCTCGTCACATGCCCCTCCAGTTCGCCTATAGTTCCATCTATTTTCGGTTATTTTTTATAAAAATGAGGCGGTCTGCTGATTTGAACCAGGGACGAAATTAACATCAAAATAAACCAACCAACGGTTTTACCACTATAGAATTTGATTTTTATTTATATTAAGTCATATTATCCTCTATTTATATATATTTCATTCAATATTTTAATAAATATTATTTACATCATATATTTTAACACATTTAAACATATAAACTATATATACATTTATATAAACTATATATTTATATGTATATACACATATGTTTATATATATATATATAAATATATTCATTTATATTATTTATATACTTAAATACATATTTATATATTTTATACAAGTTTATTTATATAATTTATATAAATAATTATATTTATATATATATATATATATATTTAAGTATATAAATAATTTAAATGAATATATTTATAAATACATTTATATGTATATGCGTTTTTGTATTTATATAATATTTATATAATCAATGCACAATTGTGGGGACTTCCTTTTGGTATCTTTGTAATTTGAATCAGTTCTTTTTTTTTTGTATTTTTCATTGTATTTTCCCAAATCATTTATATTTTAAAAATCAAATACTAGCATGTAGATATAATATGACTACAATATATATTTATTTAATTATTTTTATATACTTATGTGTGTGTGTGATAACAATAATATTATTATTTATTATTATTTTTATTACACTTATTTTTTAAACTATAAAATTTATCTGTCGGTTTTATAAATACCATACATTTATTTTATGATTTATATCATTCATGTATTATATTAAATACATTTATATTATATATTTATGTATATTATTTATATATTTAAATAATTATTTATATATTATATACATGTTTATTTAAATAATATATATATAAGTATTTACTTAATATATTTTTAAAATGTATCTAAAAAATAATTATATAATATATTTCAATACATATATTTATTATTATGTACATTATTATATATTTATATTTATAAATTGTATAATATTATATATAATTAATATATAATTAATATTATATGAAATACATAAATATGAAATACAATTTATACAAATTTAATATTATATATAATTAATATTAAATTAAATGCAATTTATACAAATAATATATATGAAATAAAATTTATACAATTATTTATATAATGTTATATAAAATACAATATATATATATATATATTTATTTATATATTTCAACAAATATAATTGTATAATATTATGTACAGTAATATATATGTATTTAAATAAATATAATTGTTTAATATTGTTTACATTAATATTAATTTATTTATATAAATTGTATATCATATAATATTGAATATATATAATATTAAAGCAGGA
Source organism: Viscum album (assembly GCA_963277665.1). Taxonomy (NCBI): domain Eukaryota; kingdom Viridiplantae; phylum Streptophyta; class Magnoliopsida; order Santalales; family Viscaceae; genus Viscum; species Viscum album. The sequence goes on along the minus strand of OY728143.1, from coordinate 1,210,979,034 downwards.
ACATATTATTTGAAAATATATTTATTATTATTATATTATAAATTATAAAAACTAAAAGCTTGGGTTTTTATATGATATAATTTTTTAATTAATTATATTTATGTATATATTTATATAATAAGTTCATACTTTTATATTATATATAATAAATATTATATGAAATGAAATTTATACAAATAAATTTATATTAATGTACATAAAATTATAAAACTATATTTATGTATATATATAAATACAATTAAATATAATCATATAAATATTCTACATGATATTCATATATATAATGCATTTAAATACATTTATATATTGTGGATTAATTTTATATATATTATGGAAGTTTCTTTTAAAAAATAATGGGGGTTCACAACCCCCTCTAATTTAAAGACATTGGAGGGGGTTTTAAACCCCCTATAATTTAAATACATTAGAGTGGGGTTTTGAACCCCTCAAATTTAAGACATTAGTGGGGGTTTTTAACCCCTTCTAATTTAAAGGCATTATAGGGGGTTTTGAACCCCCTCTAGAATCTAATTGGATATTAAAAAATAATGTTAAAAAAATTAGAGGGGGTTTAAAACCACCACTAATTTAAGAAATTAGATGGGTTCTATAACCCCCTCTAATTTTGATGATTAGTAGGGGTTCTACATAATCTCTATCTAATTTTTATAGAATATGAATTTAAAGGGGGTTAAAACCCCCCTCTAAATTCGACGATTAGATGGGGTTGTGCAGAACCCCCTCTAATTATACAGAAAATGAATTTATAAGGGATTGTGAATAACCCCCTATAATGTACTATTTTTTTGTAGTGAGATTAGGAATTTTCTCCAAGTATTTCCCTCCCTAAAATATAGTGACTTTACAGAATAAAATTCACAATTTTCAGCAACATGATTCAGAGTCATTTTTTGAATATTTGGAAATATTCAAGGAGATGTTAAGGAAATATCCTCATAATGAACTTTCACTGTGGATTCCAGTACAAAAAATTTATGGGGTTATTGCCATGAAAACTAAATCAGTGGTGGATGTAGCTACTGTAGGGACATTCCTGAGAAAATCTCCTAAGGATCTTTTTGATCTCTTAGAATACATTTCATCCAATTTCTTTCAATGGAATTCTTAGAGGGGAACATATATATGAGGCATGAAAAACATTGATTCCACTACTATGCTTGCTTCCCAACATGATTATTCGTTAAAGAAAATTGATCCATTTAATCTAAAAACATCACAATTTTAGGTAGAAAAACATCCAGCATGCATCGAGTGTGATGAAAACCATGTCATGGGTGAGTGCCCGTGGTAAAGTGGTGGCCCGTCAACAAGTGAAGTAAGTTTTGTTTCTCATAACCAAGGGACCAATATGTTCTCTTAATACCATAACCCCACAAGGAAAGATCATATGAATATTGGTTGGGGAGAAAACCTTCAAAATACACATCCATGATCCCAGTGGCCACCCAGTTTTGGATTTCAGCAATATCAAAATCCTTATTAAAGACAACAATAGGGAAATCAGTATCCATAGGGGCCCTTTCAGCTACAAGGGTATCAAAATACTCATCTTTCACAGCCTTCACAATAACCAAAAACTCAAAATGCTATACAGGAACAACTTCAACAAGAGAAACCATCAAAGATAGATGAAACGATGACTAAGCTTATTAAAAAAATTCATACATTATTTCATAATCAAGAGGTATCCATTCAAAACATATAGAATTATATTGTACATATTTACAAATAATTTTCTTCAAGGAAATTTGACACACTATCGAGTAACACCAAATATAACCCATGGGAGGAAACTAATGCATTGAATTTGAGAAGTGGGAATGAGTTACTGTAACATGTACATAAAAAACAAAGGGATGTTAAAGATATAATTCAAAATAAATATACTCAAATCTTGGAGAAAGAATCTGATTTTTAGGATCCATACTCATCACAAGTGTTTTAAAAATATAATTATGCTACACGTGATAAAGAAAAAGAGTTGGTAAAACCTTATAAACACACCTTACCATTTCAGGAACACATGATGCAGAAGAAATTTGATCATAAATTTTGAAAATTTATTGAGGTTTTAATGAAACTCCATATTAAAATTCACTTTGAAGATTTATTAACCCAAATAACCACATATACAACATTCATTAAAAAAATATTGTCAAATAAATAGAAGATAGAGGCTTTGGGTACCTTTCCTCTCAATAAGGAATACTAAGAAGTTGTTCAACACTATATTACTCAAATGACCAATATCCTTGATGTTTTAATATCCCATCCACAATTGGATCTTGTGAGTTTGTAAAAGCCCTTTCAATTTGGGGGATAGTGTAAATTTGATGTCATTTTGAGTGTTTAAAAAGCCGGGGTAGAACAATATAAAGCCGACTCGTGTGGTATTGAAACTAGTTGATCTCTCCATTAAGTATAAAAAGGGTAAATGGAAGAAAATTATTGTCAAATTAGAGAAGTTGATTCTTCAAGATGATTTTATCATACTCGATGTGGAGGACAATCCATAAGTGCCACTAATTTTGGGAAGAACCTTTTAGTCCCTAGGAGAATTGTTGATAAACGTTCATCAATATGAAATTATTTTCATATTGTGGGATGAAATAAAATCCTACAATGTCCTGAAATATTTCATAATATTGATTTTTTTGGAGAATTAGGAATTTTGTTATTTAACTATACTTGATGATTATTTTGACTACAAGGAGGGAGACCTGGGATGATGCTCCACTTTCGATGAACTGACTTTTGTATACTTCTAGCCTGAACAGAAACCTGAGGAACTAATGTTTATTTTATGCCAAGGTGGTCATTATCCAAAGAATGTATTCATTATTTATATATTAGAGAGGGATGAGGTAGAACCAATTGTTCCTTAATTTCATGAATCCCCGTAACATGAATTGAAATGTCTCCCATTCTCTTTAAAATATGGTCACATGGGAGACAAGAAAACATTACCGGAAATTATTAATGTTTCGCTCATGCAGTATCAAGATCTTGAACATTTAAAGGTTATAATAAGTATGAAACAAGCTATCTGTCTGACAGGTGTTGATCTTTAGGTAATCAGTCCAACCATCTACACACACAAGGTGCTACTTGAGGAAGGGTCCAAGCCCTCTCGGAAACCGTAGTGGTAGTTAAACCCTCTGATGAAAGAGTTTGTGAAGAATTAATTGATCTATATTTTTTTATTCATTTATTATTTACCAAAATTTGGGACATCCCATGTGTGATTACCTTCCAAGGGGTTCCAAAAAAGGGTGTATCCCTATGATTTACAATGAAAACAATGAGCTGGTCCTAATAGGGATGGTTACAAGATGGAAGGTTTGTATGGACTACTTAAAGCTCAATGATGCTACATGGTAGGATCACTTCACAATTCTTTTCATGAATAAAATGTTCCAACACTTGGGGGGATAAATTATATTTATTTTTAGATGGTGAATTTGGGTATAACTAGATTTCTATTGTCCAAAAAGATCAATAGAAAGTCACTTTCATGTTCCCTTATGGAACATTAATGTAAAGTTGTATATCTTTTGTAAAGTCTAATGCTCCTGCCACCTTTAAATAGTGCATGTTGGTGATCTTCCATGACATGGTAGAGATGATTTTGGAATTTTTCATGGAATATTTCACTATCTATGGAATTTCATTCAACACATTTTTGTAGAATTTGGAAATAGTCTTAAAGTCATGAGAGCCAAAAAAGTCTTTCCTAAAAATGAGAGAAATGACATTTTACAGTGTAGAATTAAATTTTCATAGGCCACTAGATCTCTAATAAGGGAATTTAAGTAGATCCCACAATTATTGAATTGATTTCAAACCTTACCATTCCTACTACTATCTGAGAAATATGGATCTATCTTGGACATGCTTGATTTTACTGATAGTTTGTGCATTATTTTTTCAAAGATATCTCAACCACTGACCAATCTCATTTCAAAGGATGTTATATTTTAATTCTATGCAACATGCATTGATTTTAAATCTTAAGTCAAAGACTGGTTGAAGCTTCCCTCATGATTTCTCCAAACTGGGAAGAGAAATTAGTAACTATATGTGATGCGAGTGACTATGTTGTGGGAGTAGTTCATGGGAAGAGGATTAATTTTATATTCAATCCTATATACTAAGTAATCTGAGACTTAAATGCAGCCCAAATCAACTTCACTACCACTTAGAAGAAGATTTTCCTAGTATTTTTTACATTTGATGGATTCCACTAATAATTAATTCTATTGAAATTTTTCATTTATACAGAAAAAGAAACACTAAAATATTTTAAAAAAAATAGGGATTTAAAGATATAGCTCATTTGTTGGGTGCTTATCCTATAAGAATTTGACATGGAGATTCATAATAAAAAGGGATTGAAAACATATTTTTTGTTTACCTCTCCCACCTATAAGTAACCCATTTGGAAAAAGAAAAAGATAGGGAAATCAAGGATGGATTTCTGGATGAGGACATATTTTTAGTTTTCACCACACCCCATCCATGGTTTGCTGACATTTCCAATTATCTTGTTATGGGAGTGCTCCACCCTAATCTCACTTTCCATTAAAGGAAGTGTTTTTCATCCAAAGTAAAATGATATTATTGGGAATACTCGTTTCTCTACCTCTCATGTAGAGATAAGGTGATTCACCATTGTGTACCCGAGGATGAATTGAATAGAATTATTAGGTTTTGTGTTACCTTATAGGATGGTGGTGGAATCATGGGCTAGACCACACCATCAAAAATATTTTTCAATATATATTTTTCTATCCCACAATGCATAAGGATTCTCGGAACTTTGTGTCATGTATTGATAAATTCCATTTGACTAGTAACATTCGGTGCAGAGATCAAAATTCCATGAAACCCCATCCTTGAGGAAAAGTTCTATGACTTATGGATTAATGAATTCATGGGACCATTTCCTCTATCATATGGGAGTACATACATTCTGTTATGTGTAGATTCTATGTCTAAAAGGGAGGAAGCTACTGTTATAGTGCAAAACACAATAAAGGTAGTTGTTTCCTTTTGGAAGAAGAATGTTTTCTATAACTACCCAAAATTATATCAATGAAATTTACCTTCTTATGTTTATTTTAAAAATTATGAAACATATAAAACCACATAGAGAATACAATACAATCATTACAAAGGAATAATAACAAAAATACGAGGTATTTCTAGATGTTAAGGAACCTATACTAATGAAATAGTAACTTTCCCGTAGGTATAGTAATATGACCCTTATGAATATAAAATTGGCCTAATGAATAATAACTTCACCCATGAAAGTACAGAAAACATTTAGACATATCACAAGTGATAGTATGATATAATTATATCATAGTTAATATTTTAAAAATTAATTTTTAAGTCTTGGAATTTTTATAAGTCATAAATATTTAATTATAATTTTATAATTAATAAAATTATTTAAAAGAAATCTAATTTTCATAAAATGGATTTAAAAATCAATATTTTATTGTCTTATTATTTTAGGGTAATTTTATGAGACCTCAGTTAATTTTTGAAAGTTTTATAAAATTAGTTTTAAATTTAAAATCTATATTTTTCAAGTAAATAATAATTTTATTTAAAAAATAAATTTAACATATTTAGAAACTTATTTTGATAAAATTTAGTCCATTTTATAATTATACATGTCATAAAATTGTTATGGTGAATTTTTTGGATTTTTCTAAAATACTTGAATTTTTAGTGAATAGTAAAATACGCTAATTTATGATAAATGATAAATACATCATTTATTCAGTAATAGATGATGAATTTATGATGTAATAACATAATATCTAACTCTCCATAATTATTATTATATATTTTATGATAATTCTCAAACTATTAGTAACATGGATCCAAAATAATAAACTAATGATTAAAATATTCAAAAATTACCCCTCTCGTCCACCATAAAATCTACACATCACCCCCTCTTCTTCTCACTCATCTAACCCTTTAATCTTGTCAATTTTCTTCCAAAATCCTCTTACCTAGTATCTCCCAAAGTCCAGGAGCTCTTGGTATTACCAAAAGACTAAAACACTTTTCCTTAATAAGGTTGTCAAGGAGGTTAATTCAAGAAGTTAACCCTCATCCTTTTTCTTTTAATTTCATTTCAATTTAATTTATTTTATTATTATCACCTAATATAATATATCGAAATTATCATGAAAATTAAATTATCATATATATAATATAATTATACCATGATGATTTAACATCAATTATAAATCTCTTATCTATCTCCCTTTTATTTTTAAAAAACGAAATCATCGTCCGGGAGGTGCATATTTACAACATTCACGGATGATGAACCTTTGTTATTAAATTCATCCTTCAAGGTTGGTACTGAAACCATTTTTATGGTTTAAATATATTATAAAATATTTATTATTTCTCATTTAATTTTCTTGAACCAATATATATAAAAAATACTAATTCATATGAAAAAACCGGTTTGTGATGATCAAAATATCATTGTAATAATCTATATGATTATCACTGATGTTTTATCTAATAACTCATCCTCATACCATATAAAAAATGAATTATATAACCATTAAATATTATTTATTTTCATTAGTATAATATAAATTCAATTCTAGATAATTATATTCTTTATATATGAACATCCATTCTCATATACAAGTATATTGATCATTAAAACAAAGGAAACAAATCTCTCGAGTGATAAATTTGTATCTTATAACTCATAAAAAGGAGATAAATAAATGTAAAAAAAATAATACTAAATCAAATATATATATATATATATATAAGTATGTGAATTAATTAATTAATTAATTTAATTTTATTATCCAAGACATTAAGGTCAAGTGTTGAATACATTCAGACCTATGGTAAGGATTTTCTACTCGAACCTCCAATTTCATTTAGGTAACTCGTATTCTCTATTAACAATAATAAAATTCTTAATTATTATTATTTAATCAAAATAAATTATGTTTTAATGTTATATATGTATGTTAATATCAGAATATTTATTGATTTTATGGGTATTTATAAGTTTTAGAGGGATCTTTCTCAAACAAATTCCAATAAACAAGCATGATTCAAGGGAAATTATCTAATTCTTACCTATATTCAAGTGCACTATATAATATGTTATAAGACACCATTATTTTTCTAAAATCACTCATTTTATTATGAAAAAATATATTAGTTTAATTCTGGTAATATACAAATATTTTTTCCAAAATAAGTCTTCTTTTAATAATAAATGATTATTTCTCTCAAGTATTGCACAATGTTTTATTAAGAGTATTTCAATCTATTTCCACAATCTTGTTTATTATTATGTTTAATTTAGAATAACATTTTATTATATAATCTTCCATATTTTATTGAATGGTTTATTATTATTTTGACTTTGGATGTGCTATCTTGGTACCATTCACAACATTACTTTGAATGGTTTAGTGTTTATGTTTAGTGATTGGGAAAAGTTATTTACATTTCATATGTTAGTTTTAATATGAATTTATATGTTTATTTTCTTTCTCAACTTTATATGATGAATTAATTGTACTTCGTATGTGAGTGGTGGGGCCATTTATAGCCCCTTGATTCATCTGTAGGTCTCATGAGACAAACTATCCAAGGTTCTTACCTATTATGTATGGTGTCTTGGATGAGTCCTTAATAGTATTATTATGATGTCCAGAATTATATATTCCTTCATTATGAAACTATTAATTGATAGTACATGTGATTATTTCACTAGTATAATATCCATGGTTATGTTTTATTATGGTATTATTTATTTACCTTTTATTCTTACCATATTATGCTCAAGAATTTTTTTTAATGGCACATGTCCTTTAGTTATTAATCATGCCTTATTATTTATGATTTTGGTGTATTACTTACCCTTAATGAGCATCTGAGATCACCCCTTTATTATTTTTATTTTCCTTATAATTCCAATATTAATTTTATGAATGACATTCCAAGATAATCAAGAATAATAAGGATATTTATAAAGGAGCTTCTATGATGTATTTCATTTGAAGATGCATTATTGAACTTATATATTTATTTGGTTTCCCATTTCTATGAAAATATTCGTTCCATCAGGATAAGACTTCCTTTTTTATATGAAAATTTAATAAAATAACGCCCCATCTCTAGGAAACTATGTTCTAGGTCTCTATAGTTGGAATCAGATGAAGTTTAGTAGGAACCATGGAAACTATATTTAGACAACATTGATTAGGGAACATAACCCTAATATTGACTTTGTGGTTAAGAAGAAAATAACATCCTAGAATTTTGGTAAGGTATAAATTATGTTTACATTCAAATAAAATACATCCCTAGATGGATACTATAGGTTTAAGAGGATATTAAATAGTTTTTTTAGGAGTGATAACTCTGGCAAGGTGTTCTGGTCCTTACTCAGGGTAACCTGGTACACAAAAATGGTACTTATTGTGCACCTGAACTGACACTCCCAGGGGAAATGCTTAGTATAATTAAGATTTTAATTATATAAAATTATGAAGAATTTAAATGTAAATATTTTCTCAAGGAATACATGATTATAATTATTTTATTATGAATACATAAAATTTCAATTTTTGTTAAGATTTTTGCTAGTTCGACATTATACACTATGATTCGTAACCTAGTTTAGTGTATGGAGTTATTTAGAAATGGTGCCTAATGAAATTAATGGAAACCACATGAATTTGTGTATCCCATGTAGGGATTTCCCTCCTATTATAGATAATGATGTTAGTTCTAGATCTGAAATTAGTGTTAACCAACTTATAACTATGCTAGGATAACTGACTCTCAAGTTATGAACATTGACATTACCCATATAGAGAATCCTGATCCAAAATGTGGTGGAGCAATGTTAGACCACTTTATATGAAAACAAACTCCTTCATTTAATGTGACTATAAACCCGTTCGTAGCAGAGTAGTGGATAAGTTCCTTAGAGAAAATATTTCTCTCTTTGGAAAGTAATGAGAGGGAGAAATTGTTCATGGTAGTGTATCCTCTATTGGGAGATGTGGATCAATTGTGGTCAATTATTTAAAACAAAAATGTGGGGTAAGTTATTGAAAATATGGAATGGATGGAGTTTAAGGAAAATTTCCTAGAAAAATATTTTCCTTGTGAACATCTATCAGATATGGAGAGGAAATTCAAGATTCTAAGAAATAAAGTGGAAGAAAATGTTTCTAAGTACAAATGAAATTTTATAAAGTTATCAAGGAATATTGAAGACTACACATGTAATCCAAGGACAAAGATTGATCGATCCTTTTATGGTTTAAAACTATTCATCTGTAGGGAAATGGTCTCTCGTAATTTCTCATCATATGAGGATATAGTCTCATGTACTATCAAGATATAAAAATAATTATCTAACTCGTATTACTTTAAATTAATGAAAGGGAAGAAGAGAAATGATGAAATATTTGTAAAAATAAATAATGAAAAGGTTAATAATAAAATAATTTGTTTTCCATCATATGAAAATTGTGGGAAGAAACACTCTAGTACTTGCTTAAAGGGTATGGGTGTCTATTTCAAGTGTAGAGAAAAAGGCCGCCAAGCTTATTATTTAATGTGAAATAATGAAGCTTCCAATGTTAAATGATATAATTGAAAAGATATGGAACATTATACACATAAATGTCCTAAGTTTCAACAAAACTTTCCCCAAATAAGGTTAGGGGAGAAAGGCCAAGATTATATGGTCACAAATGCCTAGGTTGAATTTCCTGGAAGTGTGGTGGTAGGTACTTTAATCATTTCCTCAAACATAGAAAACTATTTATTTGTTTCTTAATCATCACATTCTTTCATATCTACCATCTTTTCCTAGAAAATTAGACATTTTCAATTTGATTTAATAAAGGATTTTCTATTCAAAACTCCTAAGAGAAGTATCATTGCAAAAAATATGTGTCGATTTGTCCCCCTTATAAAACATAAATGTTCTTTAGTTTCTAAAACGATCATAATACCCATGATTTATATTTATATAATTCTTGGTATGAATTGGCATTAAAATTTTGAAGTGAAAATATATTTCAAGAATAAGGAAGTAATAATTTTGTGAATGATGTAGAGTCCCTTATCGTTAGAACACAAACCTCTCCATATGATTCTTATCTAGATCCACCCTCAAAAGCTCTAATGAATTCAATTATAGGGGAGGAATATAAAGGAATATCTATTGGTGACAAAATAAATCTTTAAATTGAGTATGTTCCTATTTTGAAAGAATATTTTGATGAGTTTCAAGAATATTTACCTCGGCATCCTTCATAGAGGTAAATTGAGTTTTATATTCATTTAATTAATGGTGTTAGTCCTATATCAAATGACTCCTTGTAGAATAGCTACAATGGAATTAGTGGAGCTAAAGAAACAACTGGTGGAGTTGATCAGTAAGGTATTTATTCACCGTAGTGTTTCTTCCTAGGGAGATCCTATTATTTTCATTAAGAATAAATATGGATATTTGAGGTTAGGCATTGACCACAGGGAGATCAATGCTTTTACAATAAAGAACAAGTATCTACTTCCTCACATTGATGTTTTATTTGATCCACTTTACAGAGCCTAATATTTTTCAAATATTTTCCTTTGATATTGATATCATCGGTTGCATGTGAGGAATGAAGATATACCAAAGACATCATTTAGAACCAATTATGGGAATTACAAGATTATAGTAATTCCTTTTGGACTGACTAATGCACTCACTATTTTCCTAGATCTAATGAATATATATTTCAAGGAATATCTTGATGAATTTTTTGTGGTATTTATTAATGAAATCTTGGAATAATCCAAAATCTATGAAGATAATGGGAATCACTTGCGCATTTTTTTGAAGACTCTTATAATAAATGAGTTATTTGTGAAATTTAGAAAGTGTGAAATATGGCTTCAAATAGTTTATTTTTTTAGCTATATTGTCTCTATATAAGGAATCTTAGTTGATCATGAAAAGAAAATGACAGTTCAGGAATTTCCTACACCAATGAACATAATCAAGGTATGTAGTTTAATTAGTTTAGCATGTTATTATTATCATTTCATTTAGACCTTCACCCGATTATCTAAACCATTAACCAAGCTTACTCATAAAGGGGTTAAGTTTGTATAGAAAAAATAATGAGAATAATGTTTTGAAGAATTGAACAAGATCTTAGTTAATGATCCAATCTTGAATCTAGAATCATGAAATGGTGGATTTGAGATTTTAGTAATGTATCAAAGAAAGGACTTGGAAGTGTACTTATGCAGAATGATAGAGTTATTGCCTATGCATCAGGGCAGTTAAAAACTCATGAATAAAACTATCAAACTCATGATATTGAGATAGAAGCTGTAGTATTTTCTCTAAAGATATGAATACGTTATCTCTATGGTGAAATAAGTGAGATATATACATATCACAAGAGCTTGAAATATCTCTTCTCAAAAAAAGAACACAACATGAGGCAAAGTATGGATATGGAAATTATCAAGGAAGGTGAAACATCAATACATTTTCAATTGGTTTCCCAACCATATTTATTAGAAAGGATTAAAATTTAATAGTTCGATGATGAGAATCTTTAAAATAAATATAAATATTTGAATTTTGGGTGGTTGTATGATGTCATGTGTGAGGATGTATTTTGAAATCTGGGAAGAGGATCTGTGTTCCATTTATACTCGAGAAAAAAAGGAGTTATTAAATGATTCTCATAGATCGAATTTCTCTATACACCCTAGTATCACTATGATGTATATATATTTCAAGGAATATTTATAGTGGGATAACATTAAGAGAGAAATTGAGAATTATATATCAAGGTGTTTAGTCTTTCAACAAGTAAACACTAAAAGAAAATATCTTAGAGGATTCTTGAAACCTCTTCCTATTACTACATGGAAATGGGATGGCATAAATCAGTATATTTTCATTAGATTACCCAAATATCTAAGAAAGAATGATACAATATGGGTAATTGTTGATAGACTTACCAAATATTCCAATTTCTTCATTATAAGGGATGATTTTTTACTAGAGAAAATTGTATGACTCTATATTAACAATGTTGTAAAACTTCATGGAGAACCACTCTCAATTTTTTCTTATGATCATCCACAATTAACATTGAACTTTTTTTAAAAGTATTTAGAAATAATTGGATAATGAGCTTAATTTGAGTAATTTTTTATCGCCCTCAAACTGATGGGTAGTAAAAAAGGGTGATCTAAACATTAGAAGACATGTTGAGATCATGATCACCTGATTTTCATGGTTTTTAGGATTATTATTTACCATTGGTAGAGTTTCCCTACAAAAATTATTTCCATTATATTATTCAAATATAACCATATGAGGCATTGTACGGAAATTTATTTCCAACACTAACATGTGAGGGTGAAGTTGGTTAAAGGAATCTTGTAGGCCCATAGCATGTAGAGGAAACAACAGAAAAGGTAAAGACTATTCAAACCAAAATTAAAACAACTCAAAGTAGAAAAAAGATCTATGATGAAAATATAAGGAAGGATTTATAATTTCATGTAGGAGATAACATTTTCATGAATGTATCTCTATGGAAGGGTGTTATAGAATTTGGAAAGAGTGGGAAACTGAGCCCCTGGTACATTGTTCCTTTTGAAATTTTGGAGAAAATTGGATATGTGGATTATTGTTTTGTGATGCCACCTAGCCTTTCTAAATTACACAATGTGTTCCATGTCCCACTGTTGAGAAAGTACATGCTAGACCCAACACATGTAATCACACATGAAGGAATCAAATGGGAACTAGACTTATCTTACTATGAATATCCAATCAAAATTCTGGACACTAAAGAATAGGTGTTGAGGAATTGGATGAATCAATAGGTAAAGGTACATTACCTGAATGGCCCGAAGGCCTTCATTTTTTATTGATTTTTGATAACACCTCTTTCAAGGGATGAGAGGAAACCCTTACAAGGCCCGTAGGCTCAGAGATTACATGGCCCGTAGGCTTAAGAGATTACATGACCCGAAGGTCTTAAGGGAATTCAACCAGACTATATACAAGGAACCGCCCCTCCCCAGCATCTGTATCTTTGATAGTAGAACTCCACCTTTGCATGATCGTCTGGCTAGGCTTCCCGTGCAATCACAGGCTGGTACCGATGGCATAGTCATACCCTCTCTTTCTGACAATCCATTTGGCTCTTCTCTGGTGAGTGTACCTGCTCTGAATCCTCTTCTGGGGTTGCTCCTTTTTTGTAGTGTGTCTGGGCCTGCATTCATGTGGCCCGAAGGCCTTGGGGTGGCCCTAAGGCCTTAAAGTGGCCCGAAGGCCTTGAGAATCAACTGGCCTGAAGGCCTTGGGTGGCCCGAAAGACTTTCAAGACCCGAGAACCAAACCAGTGGCCCGAAGGCCCAGATGGATGAATAGTTCCGGCTGCTGCAGTACCGAATAGTACCTGCTACAGTACTGCTACAGTTCTGCTACAGTACTCAGCAATATGCCTCCACCAGGATTTGATCCTGGGTCTCTTGGATGCACCTAGCGAGTCCTCACCAACTGGGCTGAGGCTCTTGTGCGTAAAGGTACATTGGAAAAATCATAAAATTGAATAGGTGACATGGGATCCTGGGAGCCTTATAATGAATAACTACCCACATCATTTTGTGAGGTGGCGTTTTGGAAATTTCAAAGAATAAATTTTTATGGGAGGGGAGAATGTGACATCCAAAAATTATATCAACGGAATTTCCCTTCTTATGTTTATTTTATATAATATGAAACACATAAAACCACATAGAGAACACAATACAATATTTAAATAAGAAAAATAAAATAAATAAGATGTATTTCTAGACATTAAGGAACCTATTTTGATGAAAAATTAATTTTCCCTTAGGAATAGTAATATGACTCTTATGAATAGTAAATCAGCCTAATGAATAGTATCATCACCCATGAAATTTTTAATTAAATTTAGTCATATCATAAGTGAATTTATGACATAATTATATCATAGTGAATATTTTAAACATTAATATTTAAGTGTGTATTTTTATAAGTCATAAATATTTATTTATAATTTTATAATAAATAAAATTGCTTAAAAGAAAATTAATTTTCATAAAATGGATTCTTAAATAAATATTTTTTTGTCCTATGATTTTAGGATAATTTTATGACCCCTTTTTAAATTTTGTAAAGTGTTATAAAATCAGTTTTAAATTTAAAATTAGTATTATTCATGTAAATAATGTTTTTAAAATAAATCACATATATAGAAAAAAAATCATAAAATTGAGTCCATTTTTTAATTCTACATGTCAAAAATTGGTTATGGTGTGATTTTGGGATTTTTATAAAATACATTAATTTTTAGTGAATTGTAATATATGATAGTTTACGATAAATGATAGATACATGATTTACTGAGTCATAGATGATGTATGGATGATATAAGACCATAATCTAGAAATATACTTCATTATGTTAATACATTTCATGATAATTCTCAAAATAATCATAGTATTGATCCAAAATAATAAACTAATGATTAAAATATTCAAAAATTACCCCTCTCCTCCACTTTATGAACCACCCCTCGCCCCTCTTCTCCCCACTCCTCTAATCCATGAATATTTTAAAAGTTATTCCCAAATAATATTCCCTAGTAAATCCCCACATCCAAGAGCTCTTGTTATTTCAAAAAGACGAATAACCCTTTCCTTAAGGATGTTCTCAAGGAGGTTAATTCAAGAGGTAAACCCTCTTCCTTTTTCTTGTATTTTCATTTCAATTTATTTTCTTTTTTTATTCTATCCTCGTCTCCTCTATCCAAATGATCATGATAATCATAGAATCATATATACACTAGAATTATATCATGTTAATATAACATCCATTATCAATCTGTTACCTATCTCCCTCTCTCTTATTTATTTTAAAAAAACAAAATCATCGTTCGGGATTTTCCAATTTACAACCTTCACAGATGACGAACCTTTGTTCTTAAATTTATTCATAAAGGATGCCCAATAAACCAATTATATAGATGAAATAGATTATAAAATATTTATTATATCTCATTTATTTTCCTCTAACCAGCATATATACAAAATACTAATTCTTATGATAAAACTAGTTCGTGGTGATCAAAATATCACTTTAATAATCTAAAAGATTATTACAAATGTTTTGTCTAATAAATCATCCTAATACCAAATAAAAAAATGAATTATATAACCATTTAATATTATGTATTTTTATTTATATCATATAAATTCAATTATTTACAATTATATCATTTCCACATGAACTTCCATACTCATATACAAGTATACCGATCATGAAAACCAAAGAAACGAACGCTCCCAAGTGATAAATTTGAACCTTATAACTCATAAAAAAGGCCATAAATGAACATAATAAAACTATAATAAATAAAATACATATAAAATAGGTTATTAGGCAATTAATTAATTTATTTAATTTGATTTTCCGGGACATTAAGGTCAAGTGCAGAATACATTCGTACATAAGGTAAGGGTTTTCTACATGAACCTCCAATTTCTTTTGGGTTACTCTTATTATACATTTACCCCAATTAAATTCTCAATTTTTATTATTTACTCATCATTAATTATTTAATAATGTTCTATATATGTGTACCAATCGTAGTCATTCTTTTTTATGGGTAGTTACAAGTTTTTAATGGATATTTTTTAAATTCTTCCCAATAAACAAACCCCACTCAAGGGAACTTCTCGACTTCTTACCTATTTTTAAGTTCACTATATAATATGTTTTAACCAAACATTATATTTCTTAAATAACTCATTTTATTATGAAAAAAACAATATTATACCACTTCTAGTTTTATACAAATATTGTTTCCAAAATTCCTCTTCTTTTCAAAGTAAAAGTGTATTTATCTCAAGTTTTACTCGTTGATTTTATAAGATTATTTCCATATATTTCAACACTCATTTTGATTATTTTGTTCAATTTAGATTAATATTTTATGATTTCATATATAATATTTTATTTAATGGTTTATGATTAGTTTGACTATGGATGTACTATCTTGATACCATTCAGAACATTACTTTGAATGTTTAGTGTTTATGTTTACTGATTGGGAAGATTTATTTACATTTATATGTTAGTTTAAATATTAATTTGTATATTGATTATTTTTAACCCTTTCATATGAGAAATTAATTTGACTTATTAAGTGATTGGTGGGGCCTGTTATAGACCCTCGATGTATCAGTAGTTCTAATGAGGACTCTTTGAGTGTATCCACGAGACCCAAGTTTGAAACCAAGAGAAGGAATAATTTCGAGGTACTGTAGCAGGTACTGTAGTGGGACTGTTGTGGTATTGTAGCATGCACTGTAGTAGGTACTGTAGTAGGTACTGTAGCAGTTATTGTTCGGTACTGTAGTAGCCAGAACTATTCTCCTTGGGCCACTGGTTTGGGCTTGGAGTCATTAAGGCCTTCAGGCCACCCAGGCCTTTGGGTCAGTAAGGTTTTTGGGCCACCTTTAAGGCCTTTGGGCCACCTCAAGGCCTTTGGGACACATTATCATTGTAGTTGTCCCAGACAGACTCTAGAGAAAAGGAGCAGCCCTAGAGGAGGATTCAGAGAAAGTGCACTCACCAGAGTAGAACCAGATGGATTTATCAAAATGATAGGGTATAGTTATGCCATCGAGACTAGCCTGTGATTTAAAGGGAAGCCTAGACAGACTTCCATGAAAAGGTGGAGAGCTATAATAATGATGTAGAAGCTGGGGAGGGGCAGTTCCTTGTAGATAGTATCGTTGAATTACCTAAGACCTTCGGTTCATGTAATCTCCTAAACCTATAGGACATGTAATCTCTGAGCCTATAGGCCTTGTTAGGGTTCCCCCTAATCCCTTGAAAGGTGTGGTTATCAAAAATCAATAAAAATTAAGGCCTTCGGGCCATTCGAGCTCGGGTCTAATGAGAAAAAATAGCATGGTTTTTTACCCAATATGTACGGTGCCTTGGTTGTGGCCTTGAATGTATGACTATGATGTCCGGAATTATGTGTTAACTCATTATGAAACTAGAAATTGATAGTCCATGTGATTATTTTTCTACTATAATATCCATGATTTTTTTTAATGGCATGTGCCCTTTATTTATTCATCATGCCTTATTGTTTATTCTTCGGTTGTATTACTTAACCTTACTGAGCAAATAAGATCACAATTTTCTTGTGTTTTTTCCCCAGTATTCCAAGATGAATTTTATAAATGACATGCCACGATAATTAATGAGAGTAAGAGGGTTTCCAAAGGGGTTTCTATGATGTATTTTATTTCAAGTTGTAATGTTTAACTTATATATGTATATTATTTTCCAATTAAACTAAAATATTCATTCCTCCAGGATACGACATCCTTATTGATATGATAATGTAAAAAATTAAGACACTTGCTCTGGGAAACTAGGGTTAGGGCCTTTACATTTTATGTAGGTTTAGTGTTCCCTGAGGTCTTATTAATGATAGGGGACACATTTTGATAATAATTTAATGAGGAATATTCTAATGAAGTACTGGGTGAAGTAAAACATGGGTAAACCTTACCATACTCAATCTAGAGGCCAGGTAGAGGTCTCTAATCAAGAAATAAAACAAATCCTGGAAATGAATGTGAGAGCCTCCTAAAAATATTGGTCCATGAAACTCGATGATACCTTATGGAAGTACATGGCTTCTTTCAAGATTACTTTGGGAAAGTACCTGATTAATTTGGCCTATGGAAAACCATGTCACCTATGTATGGAGATTCAGGATAAATCATACAAGTATGTCAAAGATTTAAATTATGATTTAAAGGGCACTAAAGATAAATATAAATTTCCATTTTTTGAGCAGGATGAAATAAAATAAGAGGCATATTAAAATTATATTCTTGGAAAAGAGAAGAAAACTATGGTTCATGACCACATGATTTCCTATAAATCATTACAGTTTGGAGATTAGGTATTATTTATTAACTCATGGTTAACATTATTTCCATGAAATTTAAATTCCAATGGTCGAGACCTTTCAAAGTGGTTAAAGTCTCCCACCATGGTGTGGTGGATGTTGTTGGAGAAGATGGTAAATCATATAAGGTCAGTGGGAAACGTCTAAAACCATATTTTATAATATATTAAATGGTGTTCATGGTATCCACCTTTCAATTCAGGTAATAATTGGTCTAGCTATGTCATGCTCTATCCATTAAACTAAGTAATGAAGGGGATGTGGCCAGGAATTTCAAAAACTTTATCAAAATAATTGTTTGTTTTTCTGTTCTTAGGGGAGTTTGTTAGTGTTTTTTCCATTTTATGTGTGTTTTACTATAAGGATAAATGGAAAGTGATAAATATGTTATTGAATTTTTATAATTCTTATCTTAAATATCCAATGGAAAACTACAATCATCTTTTAAAAAAGGGGGAAATAATTTTTTAGTCTTAAATGGATATATTTCACTCAAAAAGGGGGAAATTCAAAAAAAAATGGATAGAGGAATTTCAACCATTTTTGAATGAGTTAACAAATAGTTTTCTTTATACATGAACATTTGATCACCCAATTTAATGGAACTCGACATGGCTACCACATAGTTTAATAAAGCATGTGATGAAACCGTGAGATATTTTAAATACCTGAAATTTTAAAAAAAACCTAAAATATTTTCCCCCATTATAAAACCCTAAACTTTTTCAAAACCACCCCCTCCCCACCATGTGTATCTCCTCCATCTCCCTCTCCTTAAACCTATTTACATTTCTTCTCCTCCTCTCCCTCTTCTCTTTTTTTTATTTATTTTCTTTTCTCTCCCTAGGTTTAGGCTACCACACACTTTACCCTCTCCCCATTTTTAAATTTTTGTTTTCTTTTTAATATTAGGATTTCTTTATCTACCTCAAGCCCATTATTGTCAAACCCCTCAAACCACACACTTTCATGAGTTAATTATTTTCAAAAACCCCAATTTTTCATCACTAATTTTCAATATTAGTGTTTTTTATAGGTTATTTTGGATTTGGATAATTTTTATTCAATTTTATATCTATTAGTTTTAACAATTATACCATTTTTATGTTTTTAATTCACTTCCAATAGGATTACCAACCCAAACTCCATTGCCTCATCAAAACAAGCTCATGCTTTTGGCTCCGCCAAACCCCTTAGTCCCCACCTAATATTTAGTAAAAAAGAGGAGAACATATGTTATAGAGTGCTAGTCACATGTGAGGTTAATTACCATTGTTTCTTATCCACTTGAAATCATAAGGATTTGGGTATTTTAAAATATCTCGAGGGTTTTATTACACAGGGGAACCTCACTATAGCACTTGTTTTGCACCATCCCACCTTCAAAGAACTTATATTGAAATTCACGGTCACCATCAAGTGTCTCAATAGATATACTGATGAGGAGGATTAAATAATGAGGGAGGATGAAGGCGGTGTACCATTCTACCTCATGAACCATTGATTTAGATTTTGGTAGAGTTAATATTCCACCTTTGATGGGATTAATGATCAGAATCATGTTCGGAGTGTTGAGTAAGTAAAGGGAGTCTGAGATTGGGATCCTATGGCTACTAGAGAATTTTGGTAAACTATTTCCCAGTATGGGGATATTTATATTCCATAGAATTCCAAGGAATCCCACCTCCTAAACCCCATCCACTACATATTACATTATATCATCAGCACATGTTTCACACATTGTTCTGACAGCAAAGCCAATGTTATCCTTGGATATTTTTTTTATTATACACTCCATGATTACTGAAACTCAAATCATCCTTGCCTTTATATTCACCAATACCTTCAAAAAATGTTCTCAAAACCAAAGGGAGAAATTTTAGGAGGGTGATTCATTAATATCCTTATGGAATGCCTCGACATTCACCATGATGATGATGCCTTCCCTGAAATAAAGTTGGGTCATCCTATTGATTTAAAAATGTTTCATCACATGCAGATGATAGAATATGATTATATCGATTACCAATTTAGAGTCCAACAAATGGAAGGACCGACTCACCCCCAAACCAAATCATCCCCCCTGGCTGTCTCCCACCACAATTCCCCTCGTGAAGAGGATCCCCTCTCACCTAATCCTCCAACCTCTATGTATACACCACCATTCCCCAACTATCAAACATACCCTAACATAGAGATAACCCCATTTGGTGAACCATATCTTTTCTTGAAGTGGTAGTATTATTCATATCCTAATATTGACTGGTAGGTGGAGGCCACTCAGCACTAGATAATGGGTATTTACATGCAATATTTTCCTCCCCTGACCTCTATTGTCCCTTCCCCAGCAAGCCCCATTCCCACTGCATGCCTTGGGACACATCCTCTCCTTTGGATCCCGTGTCTCCATCTGAGCAACCTCATACTATGGTCATCAACATTGATCTGGCCCCCAATCCATCCTGGTCCAAGGCCACCAACACTTAATTTAAAGACTCATTTGAAACTCACCCTACCATGGGATGGCTCTCATTATTTTAACTTCCTTCTACTTTTGAAACAAGTTCTTGTGTTGCTATGTTTTTGAAAATACCGTTTATGTGAATGTTTTTGTATTTAACTTGAATGGGGTGATTTTTTGCTTCTCTATCATTACCTTTTCTTCCACTATGATATTATTTCATCACTCTCTCTTGTTTCATTATCAAGCTCGCAGGTGGATCACTTTTTATGGAATCAAGACCCTTTTTTGCTTGGCATCCTCTCACACATCAATTGTTGATCCCTCTTCAACCTTTATGCATGTGGGTTTTTCTATTTTAAAATAAATTTTCATCCTTTCATTTATTTCTCCCTCCCCTTGCATGTGCTTTCACTTACCACCATACAACATTCATGGTGAACCACGCTCTGTTTTTAGTATGGTAGAGGGTGCCCACATATGGAACCTCATTTGGTAATTTCATTATCATTACCTATGATGATATGTTTTTATTAGGGTATTTTTAAAGTAATATTATAGGTTCGACACAAGTATATCAAACTAGATAAAAATGTATTTTAGAGAAATATTTTGGGAATTCATCATATGTTCGGATTGAAAAACTAACTTTTTATATGAATAAATATTGTAATACTTATGGAGAAACATTTAGAAATTAATTTACATTTTTTTTAAATGTACATTGTGATAGAGTAGTTTAAATTAAAGAATACATTAAAATGGAAATCAATTTGTCCATAAAGTTAAGTGAATTATGGAAATTGTTGATTCCCCACTAATGGTTATTACGTTGTCCTAATTTCATGAAATCATGCTAACTCCCAAAATTCATCATGATTATACATGAAAAATTAGACGAGATTTTATTTCTAGTATATCATCCCAATGAAAACAATTCATGATATTCAAATTCATTCCCAAATTTTTTTATGACCTTTCAATGTTTATCAAATGCCGTAAGTCAATGAGTTTGTGTGACCTATAAAAGTGATAGCCCTCCATTTGGAAATTATGAAATTTGTTCTTCACCAGCCTAAGTGCTTGATGATATTGAAATGGAGGTTGGAACATTTTTTGAATTAAGAAAAACAATTTTGGATTTAAACCACAGTGATTTAGAAATGAATATTTGGAGGTTTTGATTTGGGCTTTCTTTATTAAATTATTTCAAGGATTGGTGAGTCACGAAGAATGTATATATGAATTTTAATAATAATTCATCCAAAACCCAAATTATTTAGTTTATCTAACCAGTAAAATTTATATCATTTTCTTTGGTAGCACCCTTGAGACGATTGTCTAGGAACTTGTTTGAGGAAAAACATTTGATCAAGTGTGGGGGAGTTTGATGCACTCTTGTGCATATGGAATTTATATTTATTTAATCATATTTAAATTGGTTGTTTGGATAAATTTTAATGATTTTATAACTTAAACATGTCTTGATAGATGGTATTTAATTTTCAAAGGAAGGGATAAGATATTTCATCACTAATCATGATATTTTGATTGAAATTGGATGCATTTCAACCCTTTTCTTGGGTGCATGCTACTATTAAGTCACCCAAACGAAGAACCCATACCCCAAAGACCATGAGAAGCTTGGAGAACCAACACAAAACCCCACACATGGTCTCTAGATGGTTATCCAAATCATGCATACCTTCCAGTAAACCATAAAAGGTGTGCAGGTTTGGAGGGAGAGGCTTACTATATGGTTTCAACACAATTTACAAATTGTACGGACCAGCCCCAGTGCCCGTGTGCCTACATTTCATAGGACATAACCTTGATCAAATTCGGTTCAAAAATTAACTAAACGTGATATTTAACCATGGGGAAGTCAACATGCCACCACCTACCATATCTATACCCATCCCACCAATAATTTGACAGGGTATTTAGACCCCTAAATGCCTCATAAAAAGGGGGATGACAATATAATGAAAGGGGGACTATTTTTGGAGAGTATCATCATCTGTAGGGGGTCATATTGGAATGAGGGGAGCTTGAAACTCATTCTAGTGATTTTATTGGAGGATTTCTATTATGGTTGCTTAGAATTTTTCTTTACTTCCCCATTATAATGAACATTTCAGGTATTAATATCATGTATTTCATAATTTATTCAACTAATAGATAATTTCATTTATGTGTTGGAATTTGGAAAATATTGATTCATTTACAATCAATTTTAATGTTTTGTTTGTGTTGTTCATTATTCCTCTCATAATTTCCACCAGAATATATTTATTTATATTTCTAGAGACTCTGTATCAGACCATGAATGTATTTTCATGGGATATATAGGGAAATTATGACAAGTAAACCCATGATCATTGCGTTCACATTTCATATACAAAGGGAATGTTTTCATAAAACTCATAAGAATCAATTTTCAGACCCAGAAATTGATCTATAGTAACTTAATTGGAACTCATCATACCAAGGAATATTTGTAACAATTGAATCCCAAAGAGACATGTTTTTATAAATAACACAACACAAAATCCAAATCAATTTTCTATGATCATCATAAACACCAAAAACCCTGACGCATTCCTTTCATTAATTATTAAATACCAGCTTCTACATTTTTCCTATATTAAAGTAAACCATTCAAGAATTTGATGTGTTAACCATTAAACCCTCAGAAAAAACCTTAAAAAACCTCAAATATAGATTATAAATTTTGGAAAACCTTCATTTAATTACATATGATTCAGGATAAATTAGTCATTATATCTCCTTGTAGATCAATCCAAAACTTATTCTATACTAGTTGTAAGATTTTGTAATTCAATTTGGCCTGCCAAATGTAATACTTCATCCAGAATAATACCAAATCATATCATTCCATATGAAGTTTTACTTTCAGTATACCAAATTGAATTACCGACCACTCTTTCCTTGGAATCATTTCACACTGTTTAAATTATTGATTCATGAAATATCATATCTATTTTTAATGTCATATATTTAGAACAATTACAAATAGTTTAACATCATGTTGAATGGAACAAAGACACAATTTAAAATCATTTTCCTAGTAAGTATACATATATTTTAACATAGTACAGTGGGGGTGATAATGGGTGTGAAGTTTAATAATATGAAAATAGGATGACTATGTCTTGTTGCTATGGGAATGATGAATTTTTATACAATCAAGAATCAAAATCAGATTGGTAAAAGAGGCCATGACGCCAAAGGGTGGAAAACAAATATGAACTTATAAGTGGGGAGAAAATTCGGTCTGGCCTAACACATGAGGTATAGGGGTCACTATATATTCTATGATGACATGACTCAAGTAGTGCATTGTTTATAATGGTAAGTCTCTCATTGAGGTTCTGACCTGCACACAGAGGGTTGAATCATTCCTATTTTTCTTCACTGATCCAGGGAAATTTTTTTTGGGAAAAAATTTCATATTTTGTGGAAATTAATCAATACATACATATTTCATTATAAAGATACTCCTTATGTGGATCTAAATATCACATGAGAATATGGGAATTTTATCTTCCTCCCATGTAGATCTGGCTCGTTTGTGTTGAAAAATCATTTGGAATGATAATTATAATATTCCTTAACATTATACCTTGAGGATGTTGATATCATACAGTTCATTTTCTTAAAACATTGAAAATGATTTCATTCCTTTTAAGTTCATTCGATGATGATCTATTGTGCAGTTTAATGTCATAAAACTAGAACATCTTATCATTCGGTTTAATGTCATGTAATCATGACCTTTTACCATTCATTTTAACATCATGTGATCATGATTAGTATGTTGTGTGAATAAACAAAATACTTCTTATTTAACAACTCATTTTTAGGATCCATGATGAGCTATCCATCCATTGAAATTAGGGAGAAAGCTCTATTGTATTATAGCTTATATATGGTGTGTGGTCCCTCCAATTTATTTTTAAACATCAGATGTTTCCATCTGGGTATCATCAGAGTCCTAATGACAAACACCATATCTCCTTAATGGAATGATCAGAGAAAATCCTTTCTATTAAAGTCTCACAAAATCCTATTTTGGAGGTATTTTAAATGATGCAAGGTATAAAATCATTTCTCATCCCTTCACTCTCACTCAACTATTTGCTTTTTGGATTTCTCATCTATGGAAAACTAAATGAATATGGAAACTCATAGTGAGGGAAATTGAACCTTGATTGTAAATACCACCTCCTCACCATAAACTAATTAGTATGGGATCGTCTATGTGGTAGTGAAGGTCGTGGTCTAGTAAAACCAAAAGGTATGAACAAGCTTGACCAGACAAGATTTTCTTTCATTATTTACCTTATTCTAGAGTATCATTAATAAAGTCATGTTGAATGTCTCTAACTATATATTAGATCTTTAATTGTAGTGGTATTAATGATTAGACTTTATTTCATACTCCTGATATAGATTCTATAATTAAGAACAACTGAAATTGGTGATACTGTCAATCAGTATTTTATGAGGAACACAAAATATGTTTATGATGTTGTCATTAAAAAGATGAAAATTTTCCTTACCCCAACATCATGGATATTTATAGCTTCATCCCACTTGGAGAATAAGTTGGTCATAGTAAGAATTTACATTATGTTCTTGGACATAGCAAGAAGATATAGTCCCATAATTTATATTACCCAAATGGAAAATGGAAAAGAGAACTTGGTTGTGTATAGAAACCCAGGGGGTTGGTTAATGAATTTGGTGTGAACCTAGAAGTAATGACATATATTTTTTTATTAGTTGTAGTCCTGATTTAAAATGGGCCAGCAGTAGCCAAGTCTTCATATTTGGTGGGAAATCTTGAGTCTTGACTGGTGATCACCACAAGCTCCAGTACGCACTTATTTCAGGACAACAATTGTCTCTTATAAATAATGGCACCTGAGAAGGATCCCATCATGGAACTATTTATATATAACTTTTGGTGATTCATTAAATCATATAAAACAATTTTAATATCTCATCCTCATATTTTCTTTCTCAAAACTCTGTCTAGGGTAGCTGTAGAACACTCAGTTTAAATTTGGGACCCATTCTTCATGATTTATAAGTATTTTTTGTGTTTTGGTGAATTTTGATAGTGTCTATAAGTTTTTGGGGATTTTTTGGAGATTCCAAGTATGATCATGGTTAGTAGAAACCATAAAAATCCCACAGAAAACCGTGAAAAGTGAAATAGGGGCTTATATAGAGGCTCACAGTTAGGCGCACGGATTGGTCAAACCATGAAGCCACAAATTATTAACCTTATAGATTAGAATAGAGTGGATATAAATAGTTGTAGTAAGGTTTTTCTAAGATTTAGTACCAATCATGTGAGGTTATCCTTGAGGAATTTGTTGGTTCATGATTGGTGTTTGGTTTTCCTAACAGTGTCACCTAACCATGCAAGGTTAAATATTAAATTATAAAAAAGGGGACCTCACTCGTGTTCACCTCTATGAATTTCATTTTTAAATATTTTGTACAATAACTTATATTTTATTCCTCCCAAAGGCTTTGGAGACTCTCTTCTTTGATCTAGAAGTAATCTGGTGGAAAATATAGGGGCGGTGAAACATATTTTTCTTTGTAATTATTTTCTCTTTGTTTCCTTAGTTCTAATTCTCTACCCTATCTTTTATTCATATATACGGTACTTTGGGAATATATATATGATATTTACAACCATCTATGATAATATATAGCTATGTTAATGTTATTAAATGAGATCTAATGTGGGGTTTTGGATATTTAACCCTATTTTTGTTGATGTTTTAATGTTTTTATTTGTTTTCTCTATTATTTATGAGGTATGGGGCTTCACTCTTGACTCATATTATTTAAACATGAAGGATGTATTTAAAATTTATTTTTTTATGAAAATTTATTTTGAAATTTTTGTGCATATAATGATATAATCCTTATGTTTTTATGGTTTGTAGAATTGTATAATTGTTGTGAAATGTGCATTGATAAATGATTTTAAAATATTTTTTTATATTGTTTTTTGTTTAGATTCATATAAAAAAATTAATGGGTTTTATTAAAAATAATATTTTATTAAAATGGTTTTGTAATAATTTTATTTCCATGGTTTTTGGGAATAAATGGTGGTGTGTGTTGATATTGAATATGGTACATGGTTGAAATATGACTTGGTTCTTGGTGCCAAAGGTGTAATTGACCAAGGGATTGGTTACACTATGATGAATTGGTATATCGATGATAAAATGCTCCTGAGTATAGAACTATCACCTGTTCATGCATGTTTGGATATGTGGATATGTGTAATGGAATGGTTATGCCAAAATGGATGTTTGAAAAATGTTTTTAAAGTATTGTTTGGTTTCTTTATTTGGAAATTGTATTGGGTTGGAATTTTTTTTCATATTCAGATACAAACAATTTTAAATTGTTTTATATAAATATTTTATATAAATTGTTTTATATAAATGTGTTAACATGTCCTATAGTAGTTGTATGAGTAGGGAATCCATTTGGGGAAATCTTACTGAGTTTCATTATTCACCCCTTCATTGGAACTTTAGTGATTTTGTGGATATTGTAAATTAGGATACAAGTAAAGGGAAGGGATGAAATTTTTTTAGTGGTGTTTCATGATACTTTGGGTATGATGGTGGAGTTCGATCATGTATCATGTTGGGATATATTTATTAATCTCTCCAGAGTATCTTGTGTGTTTTCTAGTTTTTTCGTCCGAATTATAGTTAATGTTTATCATGGCTTCCACTTTGCACTCTAATATAGTTGGTTTGATTTTTTATACATTGAGTTTTATTAAATTTTTATCATTCATCATATATTGGATTCGATTATGGTATGTTTGGTTATGGTTGTTTTATTTCCAAAGTAAAAAATCATCCCCTAATATCATTTAAGACCTTGTCATTTTTTTCCAGCCTTTAGCATTATGGGGATATCACCTATAGAAATGTAGACATTCTCCCTTAATTCAATCAAATGAGGAGGTTAGGTATGTTTCAAGTGGTATAATCTTGTTTGGTCAGTAAAATAAAACTGTTATTAGTCTTGGTTATTAAATATACTGATTTGGGACAAATGGTATTGCTTTTCAGTCTAGGAATTGACATTCACTCCAGTTTAGTTCTCGAGTAGGGATTGTAGTAAGGAGTAGGATTACTGGGACATGAAATCTATAACGAAAAATAATCATAGCAAACCATTTTATC
Organism: Viscum album; assembly: GCA_963277665.1. NCBI lineage: Eukaryota > Viridiplantae > Streptophyta > Magnoliopsida > Santalales > Viscaceae > Viscum > Viscum album. Next base: position 1,210,951,207 of record OY728143.1, on the reverse strand, counting down.
TAGAACTTCAAGTAACTATGTATTTGGTTACATGAGTCTCTTGGAGAAACTTATAATATTTTTACTACCATTTTCATCGGTTTAGCCAGTGAGAAGATAATGAAATCCAATATAGATATATGAATTCCCACTATGAGTGCATATTTCACTTTGAGTAATGATTTATGATTTGGTGAAAATATATTTATTTTTTAAAAATGATGACATTGCTTTCAAATGTGAGATTTGGAAAAGGGAATGGTTTTGGTTTTTTTAAGGATTTATTTTCAAAAGCATAGGGAAATTTTCAAAAATAATTGAAAAAGGAATGTTTGGATTTTTTGGAAATCCTTATTGTGATATTTTTGATAGGGTAAATATTATTTTATATGGATTATATTGATAGAGAGTGATATTAATAGGATATTATTTTGGATATAAAAAATTTCATAGTTTAGACATCATAACAAGGGGTTGGAATAGGATTTTGAGAATGTGGTTTCACCTGATCCATGGGTGAACCAACATTTGCTTCAATTAATCATTCAATATTTTCAAATCACTGATTCATGACTGAAACCAAATTATTTTTTTTCCGATATCTTTCACTGTTGTAAAAAACTATAGGTTGTATGGTATAATTCATGTGTTGAGGTGATAACTCTAATACGAATAATAAGAGGAAGATGTAAACCTATTCTCAAGGTGGTGGAACACATCATAATCGTACCACATGATCAATTAACCCTAAGAGAAATCCTAGATGTTTTCACTATGGATCATTAAACCACATCAAGTGAGATTGTATGACACCACCTATCGAATGGAAAAATTGAAATCAGATGGGGAATTCTCAGCACTAATAGTGATGTGCTCCAAGTTCTAGTGTTCGAGACACATCTCGTGTTTCATAGACATAATTTACTTCAATGATATGAGGGCAATAGAATAATTTTCATAGGTAGAGTTGATCTTTACATGGTGATTTCAAGAATACCATGACTTCTCAATAGGTAAATCTCAACACGGAAATAAGGAACAAAGTGCATCGAATAAGAAATTATATTGATATGAGAATGTGATTGTTGATTATCAACCTGAACCATCGATGGTGAGAGATACGATTCCTTTTAATTATTCCCTTATGAAAGAATTTTTTGATATGGGTGTATCCCATTAATTTTTTCCTTCTCATTAATTTTATTTTCTAGGTTTAAATATTAAGATAATACCTACTATTTTCAAACATTAAAATCATCATCATCAAAGAGAATATCAATCCATTACATGTAGATCATACATTATAAATGTTGACGGAGTAAATTTGATATGAGATTTAACTATGCTTGAGATGGACATCTATGACATAATCATGGGTATGGATTGGTTGATAATGTTAAAGGATCACATCGACTATTATACCCAATTGGTTACTTTTAATACTAATGATGGATTCAAACTAGAATTTATAGGATACTAGAATGTGAATATAGGAGCAATGGGATTGTTTGCACTAGTATTATAAACAACCTCGTACGAGTTGGTAGCATTCAAATTAGAATTAGTGGAATAGATTGAGAATAATTGTTTCTAGTGTTTTCTTGATCAGATTAATGATGTTTTTTACACTGTTGATCTCATTCTAGAAACCATTCCAATCCCATTTCCATATTAGATAATGGAACCAAAAGCATTAGGGGAATTGATAGTGTAGTTGGAAGATCCTAAAATTAATGGGTTCATTCGGCCCAGTATGTCTTTGTGGGCAGCATTGATCTTTTTTTTCAAAAATTCGGATGGGCCTCTTTGACTTTGTGTAGATTATCATAATATTAAACATGTTATGATAATTAATTAGTATGCAGTTCCACACATTGATGATGGTTTCATTCAATTTACGGGATCCATTTGGTTCTCAAAAATTTACATTCAATCAGGATATCACCAATTACGGGTAAGGAAAGAAGATATTCCAAAGGCAACATTCATAAGTACATAAAGTCATTACGAGTATGTGGTAATGCCTTCGGGTCTTACGAATCCACTACAAGTGTTTATGGAATTTATAAAATATATATATTTCAATGATATCTAAAATAGCATTCCATGGTTTTTGTGGATGACATATTGGTGTATTCAAGGACAAGGGATACTCATGAGAAACACTTGGTGATAGTTTTTTAAATATTGAGGGACCATTTTTTTATTAAAAAATATTGAAATGTGTTTTTTATATACAATAGATACTTTTACATGGTCATAAAATCTCTGAACGAGTTGTTTTAGTGATTCCTGAAATGATAGAGGTTGTTATCGCTTGGAAATCGACAAAGAATGACTTTGAGATACACAGTTTCAAATGTATAACTGGTTATTACTGATAAATTATTCATGATTTTTAATAAATTTATTCACTATTGAAAACCATGATAAGGAATAATTTTCCATTCCAATGTAATTTTGAATGGAAGAAGTCTTTTTAGGAGCGAAAATTTGTCCATGCATCAACACTGATCTTATATTTCAGGAATCTGTACAATGGTGCGTGGTGTAATTTCATGCTTCAGTATATGGGTTGTGATGTGTTCTCATGTAGGGAGATTTTTTTGTTTCATAGGACTCAAGGAATTTTGGGTTTTATGAAAAGAACTACCCAACACCCAATTTGGATTTAGCTACTGTAGTCTATACTTTAAAAAGTGGTTTCATTACCACTTTGGTGAAAAAATTATAGGTTTTATAGATCATAAGAGCTTGAAACAAATATTCACACAAAGGTATTTGAATATGAGATAAATAATATGGATGCAATATCTCTAAATTCCTGATTGAATTGAATTATATATCGCGTAAAGAGAATCTAGTGGTAGATGAATTATAGATAATGTCATATGATCTATTTGAAAAAGAATCTTCAGACCAGTGGTAGTGATGTCAGTCCTAGCGAGAATGAAAATGGAATGTGAAGATTGAGGTGAATTTTCAGTAATCTTTCTAGTTTCACTTGTTCCTGATTTCATTGAAATATTTAAAAATTAAAAAACATTTGATAGTGAATGTTTCACTAAGAGGTAAAAAATCAATGGGTGGTAGACCATTGAGGGACAAAGGCTGGATGGGAGTTCGGTTATGTTCTTTCGAGAACAGATGACCATACCAATTAATTGTTAGGAAAAACATTCTCATGCTTACCACAATTCAAGATGGTAAGGCCAAACAATAATATATAATATGTATTAGTCATTAAAATTATAGTTTTTGTGGGTTATTATGGATAGATGAGTGAATGATATTTTCATGAGATACATAACTTATTAGCATGTTATGGCAAAGAATCAGAAACCAGAAGTTATATTATAGTCTTTACCTATTCTTATTTGGATTTCGGAATAGATATTCATGGATTTTTTAATAGTTATCACAATAATTTTTTGGAAACATGATTCCATATGGGTGTTAGTGGATAATCTAACAAATTCATCCCATTTAATCCATATTCTAGAATCTCATATGGTGGATGAATTATCAAAAAATTTATATTTGATACGTTATAAAGTGGAATCAAATACCAGTTTTGTTAGTTTTAGATAGAGATCTGAGGATTACATCTCATTTTGGGATATCCTTATAGTAATCCATTGGGACTCAGTTAAAAATTAGTATAGTGTATCATCCTCATATGAATGGACATTCTTAATGGATGATAAAATCATTTGAAGACATTTTGTAGGATTGTGTAACGAATTTTAGTTTACAATGGTAGGACACATTCCATTAGTGGAGTTATCATATAAAAACTTTTACAAGGCCTCTATACATATAGATCATTTTTTAGAATTTTATGATATTCTAGGTCATTCTCCGCATTGTTGGGTGGAAATAGATGAGATTTCACTAGTTGGGCCATGTCCGGTCCAAGAAACAATAGCGAAGATTTAGTTTATTAGGAAGGGAATGAAAACGGCTTAGAACCATCATAAATTGTATGTGAATCATCATCGATGGCCATTTTCATTCAATGTGAGTGGTCATGTTTTCTTTGTGATCTATCCAAGGAATGGGAATCAAAATTTTGGGAAGCATGGCATGTAATCTTCTCTATACATAGGAAATTTTGAGATACATTAATGGGTTGGTGAGGTGGCATATCAATTTTATTTTTCCACTATAGTTTAGTGCGGTGCATAATGTTTTTCATGTATCTCAATTGAAAATTTATTATCCTAATCCTAACCATGTTATTCAATGGGATCATATTGACCTAGATCCAGATTCCTCATTGGTACATGTGTTAGTACGAACTATGGATAGGTAATAGAATAAGTTGTGTGAGAAAAGAACTACTACAATTCATATTTTGTTGAAAAATGATTAGATTCAGGAAGAAACATGGGAACATGCTAATGAAATTCTCAAGAAATGGCCCACAAACATTCAAAAAATTGTTCTTTTTCTAATTTCTAGGGACATAAATTCCAATGGTGGGGAGAATATATCCCCCCCTAGGTTTAATCTAAGTAACCCTTTATTTGTGAATCTTAATTATGTAATTTGGTTCAGTGAAGTTTGGGAGGGTTCATAATAATTTTAGTATATTTTTGGGTATTTTCTAGAGGTGCACGGTTTGAGAATGGTTAGTAGAAACCATGAAACTCATATAGGAAACCATGAATTGTGAAACATTTAATTTTAGGGAGGCACATGGTTAGCTGCACAGTTTTGAAAAACCATGTATCCACCTTGGAGTTTTCATGTAGGGTAGAGAAGAGGGATGTCACATGATTGGAACATGTTTTGTCTAATAATGTGAGACAACAATGCGAGGTGATCCTTGAGGTATTGGTTGGAACATGGTTTTCCTAACTGTTTGACCCAATCGTGCACTATTAAATTTTAGATGAAAAAAAATTGTATCTTAATCATTTTCACCTGGAAGGAAATAATTATTCTCTATTTTCAACCATAAATTGGGTTTTATTCCTTTAAATGGATGTTGAGACTCTCTCCTTTGATTTAGAAGCGATTCAATGGAAAATCTTGTTGTCTTGAATCCCAATTCATTTGGTATTTATACATTCTTGGTTTTCTTCCTTAGATATACTTCTCTTACATATCCTATATTCATATATTTGGTCTTTTGGGGAAAGATATATGGTATTTAATTCCATTTATGATGATATATGGTAGTTTTATGACATTAAACTTGCTCTATGCTGAGTTTTTGATATTCTACCATGTATTGTTGAAGTTTTAGTATTGTACATCATTATCAAAATAATTCTAGAGTTATATGGACTCATAATAAAATCCCCTTTTTAAAACATGAAGGTATTATTTAAAATTTATTCTTTTTTGTAAAATTGATTGTGAAATTATTATGAAAAGAATAGTGTAATCCTTCTTTTTTGATGGTTTGTGGAAATGTGAAATTATTTAATAAAGTGTCTTGATAAATGATTTTTAAAATGTTTATTTTAAAATATTTTCATGGTTTAATTCATTGAAAAAATTTGGGAATTTTCTCAATAAATATATTATTTTATTGAAATGGGTTTGTAATAATTGTTTTGGTATGTTTTATGGGAATATGTGGTGGTGTTTGTTAATATTTCATACATGGACTTGTTTAAAGATGACCTGGTGATCGGTGACAATTATATAATGTCACATGGGATTGGTTAACTTGTGAATACATGGTATATCGATGACAAATCAATCATTAGTATGAAATTGTCACTTGGGTATATATATGTGGATATGTGTATGTGTGGAATGGAATGGGTATACCAAAATGGAAGTTTGAGAAATGGTTTTAATGTATTATTATTATTATTTTTTTTGAAAACTATTATTAGTTTTAAATTATTTTAAATTATAAAATAATTTATTTTAAAAAGTTTTATATGAATATTTTCATATAAATGTGATATCATGTTCTATCATAGTAGTGTGAGTAGAGAAGTCATTTAGGGAAATCCTATTGAGTTTCATTACTCACACCTTCTTTAACACTTTTGTTTTTTTCTAGATATTATCTATCAGGATATAGGTAAAGGGAAGGTATCACATTTCATTGGTGGTGATTCATGATACATTGGTTTGATGTAGGAGTTGGAGTATAGATAATGTTGGGAGTTGTAGAGTACTATCTGTGGAGTCTCATGGGATTTTTCTGGTTTTCTATTATGCTTTTTAGTTAATTTTGGTCATAATTTCCTCTTGGAACATTGATATAGTTGGGTAAATTTATAATATGTCGAGTGGTCTTACATTTTTACCATGCATCATATTGTTTTTTTTATGGAATGTCTGATTGTGGTTTTTTTATTTCTAATGTGAAAATAGCCCCTCGATTACATTGAATCTCATGGAATGTATTTCCATCCTTTGGTGTATTGGTGATGTGTCCTAAGGACAAGGATCACTTCCACCCCAACATAAGCCAATGAGGAGTGTGGGATGGTGTAAGAGATTTCCCTTTTGATGGTAATCCACAATGGTTATCAACAAGCATGTGGACCATACGCCTTGGGGATGGTGATAATATCGTTAATCTCTTCCATTTAGGTATAAATTAAAGGTCATACCATATAACGATAAACAATATTTAGGTCCATTTCATCTCTCTCTGGATCGGCTAGATATGTGGCTACATTTTTCAAGGTGTCTGGCTGTGAATTTTTCAACCAAGGGAGATAATTCAATGTCAGTTCCAAAGGAAATTCTTCTATTAGCTCCTAGAGGTGGGTTGTCATATATATTATCTATTATATCTGGATATAATAATATTTTTTAACCTACTTAAGTAATTTATTGGAATATACTTTTTTTTAAGTGCTTTACTTGTACCTGATGTTCCAGATCTATCTCTATAATGAGCGATTGATATTCTACTTCATTTTTCGTGCACCCCTCCAACAATAGGATGGAGTAGGGAAAGAATACCATTATTGTATATATGATAATGACTCTAATCCCCACTTTTCTAAGACTGGGCCCTTCTATCCATTTCCTTATTGAGCTTTTGGATGCACCATCAAAATTCATCTCCCACAACAGGGGGCCCTCTTGAAAAGAGAAAACCTATTTATTGGGTAGTTCCTCATCCAATAAATTCATTTCCTGTGGGGTGTGATCTACAAGAATTTATAATAATTATTTTCCATTGATTATTTTTTGGGGAAGAAATCTAATTACAAATATGAAAAAATAACCATCCACCATGATAGTTTCCCAATCAACATAACATGTTTGTTGATGTATTGGAGTAGGTTTCTATAAGAAAAAAAAATGTAACTTGTTTTATTGTATGTAGTATATTATCTTGTGGACTAAAAATAATATCTCCATACAACTCATCTCGATATCTAAATAATGGATCACAACATTGATCATGGTTTGATTAAGATAATAAATGATTTTTTTACCATCAGCATTATACTTCTTTTTTATGAAGGCACCCATTGATCATTCCAATTCTTCCACATAAAAAAAATTAGTTTTCATTCAATAGAAGACATCAGAACTGGTGATCTTAAGATATATTTATTTAAATTTTGTAATTTTTCTTAACAATCATCAGTCCAATGATATGTATCCCCCATTTTAAAAAACCTGGTAAAGGGAAAAAAATCTAGCAGGGATGGCTATAATGCACCAATTATAGGATAAATTTCTTTTAAGTCCTCTCAACTCGGTGAGGTTGTGAGATGGTGAAAATAAAAATTTATTCTTTATCTTCTCATGGTCAACTTCAATTACACAATGGAGTATGATGATGCTGAGAAATTTTCCTGAGGTATATTGGAAAGCACATTTCAAGGGGTTCATTTTCAATATTTGTTTTCACAGTTTGTTGATGAAAATTTTATGATTTTCCAGGTGGTTAGAGTGATGTCAAGATTTACCAACAGGTCATCTATATATAATTATACAAGAATTTCCATGAAGGGTTTGAATATGTGATGCATGGAATTTTGGTAGGTAGCATAGGCATTCTTCAAGAGAATGGGAATTAACTGATTGAAAAGAACACACTAGGGTGCTCTGAATTCATTGGATTCTTTATCTCCCTAGGATAATAAAATTTAATTTTATTCCAAATAGATATAAATGATGGAGAGAGCCTGATATCTAGTCATTTCATTGATAAGTAGCTCTATTACTATGGTAGGGATTTCATCCTTCGAGAAGTCCTACTTGAGATCCCTAAAATCAATGTAAACTCTGATTTTATCTTTCTTATTCTGGATGGTGACAACATTAGCCATCCATTTGGGATACTGGACTTCTAGAAGAATATTTATATGATTATATTTTCAACATCATCATCAATTTTTGTAGCATGTGTTGAGTGTTTCCTTCTAGCGTCCTGTTTATATAGATTGTGGTCCTATGGAAGGCCAATGTGATGAGTGGACACATCAAGATCGAGGCCTATCATTTCTATGTAGTTAAAGTTGAACATCTCCTGATATTAATTTATTAAAGATGTATTTACCTAGTTTTCTTCATAAGACATAGTCGCACTAATCATGTTGTTTGTGTGTCATCTTTAACCCCCATATTTTTTTCTATGGGGGTAGAGATGCCTTCCCCAATTGATTGAGAAAAATCCATAGTTTCACCATCCTATTCCTCTTACTCCAATTATAATTTTACATGTTCTATTTTGTAATAAATAAATGATATAATTTCACAATAGCTAGTATAGGAGTCATTATATTGATCTTAGAAAGGTGAAGCGACATCCTCTAACCTAGCTTAAAACACGGTATTTACTAGAGAATCTAGAGGGGATCAAATGATAGGTGGAGAAGGAGAATCGTCATCATTTTTGAGTGATGAGACATAGGTTTAAGAACAAATTGGTGAGTTAGTTATTTCTTGGAGATCTTTGGATGGACTAAATGTACATTCATCTAATATTTCACCACTTTCGGGGGAGTCATCAAACTTTTCAACATTACTTGAATCAGTGGTCATGAATTAAATGATGGAAATTTCTGAATATGTGCCTATATTTCTTCCCATATACTCGACCTGGTTGATTAGAAAGGAATATTATATGCCTAGCTATTTGAATGGGTTTGAATGGATCATTTCAAGATTGTTCAGGGTAGGGACACAGTCAACATCCTCAACTAGGGGTTGTGTCCCTTATCCTAATAGAATCCTTCATCAATATAGTGATAATTGTAGGGTTAAAATGTGTATATAATTGTGTGGAACTTCCTAATTTTCCCATTAATGTAGTATTTTATGAATTGATGGTATAAGTATGGGATTCCAACATGTTTCTAAAACTAGGGCCTTCTTAGCAATACATTGAAGGTCGTTCTCTACTGAACCACCTGAAATTCAATGACAGCTATGAGGTATCCAAAATGAGTCTTGATCTTGATTTTTCCCAATTTCATCTGATAAATTTTTTCATAGTGCTGAGGTGATATGGTGGAGGGTTCTAGGTTACCCTCATCACACCCGAAAGGATGAAATATTTTTTTCAAAATGAAGTTTATTTTTTGGTCATTGACAAAATTTATCATGTTGGACACATAAAAGGGTCTAATGTTTCCACGTATAAGGGAATATTCATTTATAATTGTTAAATATATAACTACATGAATTTCATTATGTTCAGTTTCTATATAATATACATTGAATGAAGACACTTTTTCTTCAAACAGCTGGCATATATCTAAGCCAATATCAGTGCTTCCTAAGATAATTTGACAATCTCAGGGTATCAATAATAGATAGATTAGATAGAAATTAGGATAACTATATCATGATGTAAAATAGCTAGTTTAATAGTTTAGGGTTTTTTGGACAGGGATGATCTTTTATAGGCACTTCGGGGGATTGATTAATTTAAGCAGATGGATCGTCTCTCTTGAGAGGAGTTGTAACGACCCAATGTTTTATCAATGAAAATTACCTTCTTATAATTATGTCATATAATCACATGAAATCACAAAAAAAAATAACTTCTAAGTACTATGTGACCATTAAACATAATATTGTCACTTCTGTGATTTCAATTTCAAAAATTTGACATACACGGTTGTGATCAGTAAGATGTTTGGAGACCGATAAGACAAACCTACTTTTTTGTGAATAGTAACTGACCCTTATGAATAGTAACCTTTCCAAATGAAAATTAATATGACCCTTATGAATATTAAATCATCCAAAATAATAGTAACCTCATCCATGAATGTATAAATAAAATTTAGGCATCTTATAAGTGATAATATGACCATAGTAAAAGTATTGGTATTTTTATAAGTCATAAATAATTAATTATAATTAAATAATTAATTTAAAAGAAAAAGTATTTTCCTAAAAGGTGTTCATAATTTAAAAAAAATTATTTCTCTTGGTTTTAAGATAATTTTATAAGACCTTATGTAATTTTTGGAAACATTATAAAATCAGTTACACTATAAAAATGTATATTTTTCAGGTAAATTATAATTTTAATTAAAAATTAAATTAATCATATTTATAAAATTATTTTTTAAAAATGGATTTCATTTCTAGATTATACACATCAAAAAATGGTTTGGGTGATGTTTTGGTATTTTTCTAAAATACTTGAATTTTTATGAATAGTAAAATACGATAATTCACAATAAATGCTAAAACCTGAATTTTTGCATCATGTTTGAGTCATGGATGATGTAAATAGACATTTTTTAGAACTCAAGTGCACATATTGTTTTTTTCGTCATAATAATCACTAATATTTCTTGTCTTATGTAAAAATAGTAAACTAATGATTAAAATATTATGAAAACCCTCCTCCCCTCCACTATAAAAACCACCCACACTCCCCTATTCTCTTCACTCCTCTCAAGCCTTATGACATCCCTAAATTCTGACCAAATCTCTCCCCAAGATCCTCCCCCAAGTCCAGTATCCCTTGGTCTCCTAAAAAAACCAAATCCTCTCCCATTAATAGGTTCTCAAAGGATATAAACACAAGAGGTAAATTCCTCTTTTCGATTCTTTTATTTTCCTTCAAGTTTTTTTTTCCTTCCTCACCTCACTTCAATAAAATAGTATGATAAATCCAATAAAATACATGTAATATAATTTTATTATTTTAATTTTGTATTTTATCATCATATCTCATTACCCCTCCTTTTATACTATAAATGAAAACACCGTCCGAGATGTGTTGATTTATCACATTCAAGGACGACAGGTTTTCAAATTGCATTACCATATTATAAAATGGTCATGAAACCATTTTAATGGTTGAACCATATCATAATATATGTATTTAATCTTAATTAATGTTCTATAATCCTTATAAATTCATGATGTAAAATAATAATACAACACAAGTAATTTGTGAGCAAAATCGCCATGTGAATCCAAGTGTTTATCATTAATGTTTTATATAATGATTCACCTTCACTCCAAATAACCAAATGAATTTTAAAACCATTTAACCTTCTTTATGTTCAATAATATAATATAACTTCAATTTTTTACAACCACTCTCATCATACATGTGTATCCGAACATGAATATAAGTGAAAAGATTATTTAATACCAAGGAAACAAATAGACCCAAACAATGAAATTAAAGCTCATAACCAATCGAAAAGGTTGTGAATGAACTCTAAAAGGTTATAATAAATCAGCTAAATGTAAAATATTTTCGTTAATTATTAATTAATGAACCTAATTTGATTATTAAGTTCATTAATATCAAGTGGAAAACACCATCGGACTTAAGGTAAGGGATCCTCTCTCTCACACATTTATTCAAGAATATCCTCTATGTTATACCCTTTTATGTGTAATTACTAATGATTTGGTATGATTTAACACCTTCCACATACTTACCCCATTATTTATAAAATGTTATAAATCCATTTCTATCTCATTAATCCCTCCTAAGTACACCGGATACCATGTCGATATCTCGTAATGGATTCTACCCCAACCGCCTTTATTTCTTTGGGTTGCTCTATACTTATTTTTACCCAAATAAAGTTGTATTTTATTTTTATGTAAAAATTATACATCATGTTTATATTCTCCAAACTCATGTTCAAGATCAATCAGTCATTCTATTTCAGGGATATACATGTTTTTAAGTGATTCTATCCTCGATACTTCCCAATAAGCAAACCCGTTTTAAGGGAACTTGCCAAATTTTTACCCAATTTCAAGTGCACTCTACCATTTTTTTAATCCACCATTGTTTTTATAGAATAATTATTTTTATTAGGAAAACCTTCTTGTTTCACTTCTCGTTTTTTATAAAATATTATTCCCTTTAATATTTTAAATGATCTTTAGTTTTTTCCTTAAAACACTACTAAAATGTTTTAATGTTAAGATTTCATAAATAGTTTTCTTACATGTTGTCACTTCTGTTTGAAATCACTTTCTACAATATATTCCTATTTTTCCTTATTAATGTCCATGTATGTTTTAATTCATTTATCTCATGGACACTTTTATGATACACCCATTCATTATGCTTTATGACATGAATGTGATACCCATTTCTATCCATGGGTTCCCTTATGTTTATATATGATTGATTATGTATGATTATTTATGTGGAAAGCATATTCATGAACATTTTAAGATGGGTGTCCCAAAATAGCACTCCAATTCATTGTTTAAAGTTGATTCTCATGAGACGTTATGTGCAACGTTCTTGGCAGATAGCTTCAACTCGTGCTACCAAGTGCAACGTTCTTGGTGGATAACCTTGACTTGTGCTCCTGTATATGCAACAAGCCTTGAATCATGTTAAAGTCGTGATTTATGTTTCTTCCACATTACTATGAATTCATGTTTATATGATCCCATGTTTATATGTTATGACTATATATTCCATTTTATATCATTATGTCATGAAATCTAACCCTTGTTCTAAAGCCTTATTCTTAGGTTTATTTCCTTACTAGCCTTTTATCTAATCCCTTTACATAAGTGTTCCCTAGGGTACCTTATATATATGTATGAGTACAATGGAATTTAGGAAATAAATTTGAATATTAAATAAATAAATGTTTTATTTAGTTCCATGTTTTCAGTTTTATGTACCTATTATTCTAAGACACTAGACTTCACAATCCTTGGCTTATACTCTAATGTATAATTATGCTTAAAATAATGTAATGTTATATGTAAAAGTCTAGGGTTTCTATAGGAGTTATAGGTGGTCCTTTCCTTAGGGGGCTGGGCCTGATAAGGTCTATCTACTCCCAAATGGTGATCTTACACATGCTCCTCTTCTGATTGATATTCCATATTAATGGAGTCATAGTGGATTGTAAAATGTTCCAGGGGATTATCCTATCCATTTTGGACCCTATGAAAGGCTTTTCCACTAATTTATACAACATTGACTATCCAAGTAGGGGTGCAACTAGATGTATTTCTCATGTCGTGATTGTGCCCTCATCAGTTTCTTTAGATCCCATGGCCTCTCACTATTGATCCCCAACTAGGTGTGGGAACTTGGGTTTGTATCCATAAACATATTCTTTAAATGGAACCATTATATGTGTAAGAACCCGGATCTTATTTTCGGGTATGTTCTCATTTTTCAGGTATTTTTGAGAAAAAGAGGATTTTCAGGAAATTTCTAAAGTACAAGCCATGTACTTTATAAGTATATTCCATGTACTCGGTTACCACGAGTAGTCATGTTCCATATGTGTAATGGTTGTGCACATGGTCGTGGGTGGTGACCTGGAGACCACCAAATGTGGGGGACGGTAAGGGAAAGTACACATCGTGTACTTTATTTTTTTCATTAAACGGACTAGGGTCACATCTAATGGAAAGAACACTCCTCCTCTCGACCTAGTTCATCCAAGAGCATTTTTACGGTCGTGATTCTTCTCTGATCCCCTGATCAAGCATCTTTTCTCCTATTCAAACTCCGTCGATTGCATTGGAATCCATCAGTGAGTTCTCTCTTCTTCTTGAACGTCATTTCCTGATTTATTCTCTTTCTCAAGTTTTCCTCAGTTGAATGTTTTAGACATTTTGTAGATATATGGCGTTCGAAGGTGATTCAAGGCCGGAGAATCAATTATAATGATCTACCAACGCCGAGGTAGGTGGTTTGTGAATTTCTGTATATAGTCTTTGAGTTATATGTGCAAATTTTCCCAATACCATTGATCAGTGTATTGCGTGTTTATGGTATTAACCTTGTAAATTTACTGATATGCTTCTATGCTTGAGTAGAGGTTAATTGAATGTGAATAGGTTCAATTTCTATGCTTTGGAAGTGTTGCCCTTGCATATTTTTTTATGACCATTTGGTTCTTCTTATCCTGTTAGGCTGCCTTGTTTTTCCCATGCCTAGTATTATAGGATGGTGTGATTATTTATCTGACATGTTGTTATGTGGTAGACTGTTATCCAAGTAGTTCTTGTGGTTTAGTTTGGCCACTATGAATTTCTATGCTTGATTGACTTACATAGGGTTGTGGGAACCTAGTGTAGTAGGTTATAGGGAGAATGGACGTGAGGGCTTCTCCAGAGGGTCTGTTTTTACTGTTACGATGTGAGACCATAGGGGTAATTGATGAAAGTGCTTACTCAGAGTGTCTGTAGTTCCTCGACGTGGGCCATAGGGGGATTGACACGTAAGTGCTTCCCCAGAGCGCCTTTTAGTTGCCGATACAAGACTATTTGGGGAATTGATAGTGAGTGCTTCCTTAGAGAGTCTATGCTTAAGTTGAACCAGAGGTATTAGACTATCTGTACTTCCCAGTGGGTTGCTTGTGTTGTTTGGTAGAACCATAGTGGTTAGGATGAATGTACTTCCTAGAGGGTTACCTACTTCGATTAGCTGCATACTTAATATGTGGAATTGAATGCTTTGAAACTATGGAATTGTTTACTTTTGAGTACTTCCTCGTTTACTACTTCTTTTTTCTATTTTTCTGCCATATATATTCACTAACTGTTAGGCACATATCTTTTGGTGGTTACCTACTGGGATTTTTCTCAAACCCAATTTGGGTCATGCTTTTGGGCCCAAACAGATTATATTGTTGTGGAACTAGATAAGGGAAAGTGCCCTTCCACTTCAGGTACTTGATTGCTGAGGAGCTAGAGAGCATGGGACCAAGCTGAGGCTTTCAATGCTGAGAAGTTATCTATTTTCTTTTGTACTTGGGTTATTTATTTATTCCAGCATTGTGACTTTTTGGGCTACTTTCCTAGACATACGTATCATGCATCATTTATATATGTTCTCCAATTGTTTCCTATTTTCAGTCTTCCACTGTTTACTGTTGTACGGTATGTTTACAGCTTCTACTATTCTATATCTATTTTGTTTTCATTGTGTTACTCTTCCAAGGAGGTCATAGTTTCCTTACTATCACACCCAAGGACCTCGCTGTTATTCGGCAGCCTCTAACGTTCGGGGAAATGCGCTTGAGGCCATGTGACAAACTAGGTACGGGGCACCTTTCGGTGGCTTCTGGAACCAGGACGTTACAAAGTGGTATCATAGGAATTCTTTTCTTCTTGAATTACTATTGGGAGCCTATAGCTAGGTATAGGATGGAATAGGTACTTGGTAATAAGTTGTG
Organism: Viscum album; assembly: GCA_963277665.1. Classification (NCBI taxonomy): domain Eukaryota; kingdom Viridiplantae; phylum Streptophyta; class Magnoliopsida; order Santalales; family Viscaceae; genus Viscum; species Viscum album. The sequence continues at coordinate 1,210,935,632 of OY728143.1, read as the reverse complement.
ACTAGGAGTACCTAACCCGTGTATAGGTAAAAGCCAATCTACCTCATTTATTTCAATTTTCTGGTTTTTCAATTTTACAGTTGATTTGATTTCACTGTTGGGTGATTCACATGTTTTGTGCTATTATCGTTGATGTTATTGAGGTTCTATTTCTGTTGCAACCCTATGAGATGAGGGTATTCCATCTCATACATCATATAGTCACTTTCTATAAATCACATGTCATGCATTCTTGCCATGACATTTAGGGTGCATTATCAATTTCATGTTGTTGTGATAGATGTTGTGCTAGATATGTATGTAGTTGTTATAGATGCCTTGATAAAATACATGTTGTTTGATAGTATGTTTTTTGTGTAAGTTTTTGTTTGAATGAACGCCAAACTTTGGTTCTTGAGGTGTTATGGGCCCTCATGGACCGGAATTTGGTGGATCATTTCCTTGTTTTCCTTTTATATGACATGTATAAGATGACAATCTTTGATTTTCGGGGAGTATGGGCCCTCACGGATCATAATTTGGCACTTAAAAGGTTCATTTCAGTGTTTTTTTGGGTTCTAGAGTAGTTTCTGAGGCTTACTGTCCAGAAAAACCTAGAATACATGGAGTGTAATGTTGAATACACGTCATGTGTTCTTCTATTCGGGAAGAAACTGTTTTTCTTAAGTACACACCGTGTACCATATGTACACGTCATGAATTCTCTAACCATGTATTAGACAGTGTGGCCAGAGACACGGTGTTTGGAAATCATTGGTAGGATACACCATGTACCAGATGTACACGACGTGTTGTAGAACCGTGTAACCGGTCATGTCACTAACAACATGGATTGGTTGAGTCTTTTCTAATAAATTTTGTGTCCATCTAAAACATGTCGTGTAGTGTAACCCAAGTATCCAGCCGTGTAACAAGCAACATGGGTCGGTTAAATCTTTGTGTACATACTGTGTCTAACATAAACATGTCATGTATAGTCAGCTGTGTTTTCACCCGTGTAACTGTCAACATGGGTAGTTGAAACCTAAGCAGTACACGTCGTGTCCATCTGGAACACGCCGTGTAGGGTGAGTTGTGTAACCGGACGTGTGACTGACAACACGGGTCGGTGAAGTTCGTCTAGTATACGCCATGTTTGGCACTAACATGCCAGGTAGTCTTGTTCTAGGAGAGACATGTGTCTTAGCCGTGTAAGATAACTCGGACATGGAAAAAGGATTCAAGTACACGCAGTGTGTTAGGACAACATGTAACATCCCGAGATTTTATGAAAAATATTCTTTTTTATTTCACTAATGTCTTGTGTTGTACGATACACCAAAAGGAGCTTACACAACACGCATCCTTGACTTGCCTTTCATTACACTCAATCGCAACCTTCCTCGATAGCGTGTGTGGTACGTAATCCTGAGTTTCACGAAACAATGATATGCTATTAAAATATTATTAAAACTAGCCGTTATGAATAGTAATAACCACTTTTTAAATTTTAGAAATTTTAACTCTCAAAATGGACTTCATTTTTGGATTCGTAGTATCGAATTTAGCCTAAGGTGAAATTTTGGTACTTTTCGGATAACTTTCATATTCTGATGAATAGTGAAAATTACTAAATTATAATTAAAAAACAACTTTTTTAATAGAAATAATTAATAGTGATAAATCATTAATTTGAGTGGTTTTAAAGTATATTTAGAATATATTTTTACAATTTAATACAATGTTGGTCATTGGATGTAATTTCACATTTAAACTAGACATAAACAAGTGTCAATCTTTTGATAGATATTGTTTCTTAAAAACACGCTATTTGTTTTAACAGCGGGATTTAATTATAAAAATAATTAATGAAACTTTTATGTTATGATTTTGGTAAAATAGACTTCATTTTTGAATTCGGAATATGAAATATAGCTTGGGATGAAATTTTGGCATTGTTCTGAAAAACATCAATTTTTGATGAATAGTGAAACTACTAAGTGGTAGGTTAAAAACTGAATTTTGCATAAAACTTAATTTTACCGCTTCTGTGAATGGAATTTCGAAAATCCGAGAGACACGGTTAATATCAAGGACTAAAATGTGGTTCAATGAGATGAAAATAATTTTTTGGTGAATAGTAACTTTTTACTTTTTTTTACCACGGTTAATAGTAAATAGGGTAACTAAGGGTAAATATGATATTAATATTACCCTAACACATGTCCTAATTCTATTGGACAAGTGTAATTCGACCAAAAACAAACTTAGGAATAAAATATGACCATTTAGGCCCACTTGGATTAGATTAGGACATTTATTATTAATTTATTTAAAGAAGGGTTAAAATAGTTAAAATCAAAGTTTAATAAGTAAATAATTTTTAATATGGGGTTATACATAAGATAAATTCGACTATAAATATTCCTTAGAAAGCTAAAAAGATTTCCTACATTATGGTATTTTATTTGTAATTTTTAGACATCATATAATATAATTTATTTATGACACAAAGATGATGCAGTAATTATCTTATTAATGAAATATTGACATAATTGATAATATAAATACCAAAATAAATGTAATTTAAGACTTTTTATGAATTCCACTAATTTTCTAGGTTACTATGATATATTAGTGTTGATTTAATCAACTTGGTTCGAACATATAATTCTGTTATGACTTTCACAAAAATCATATATCAAATAGTGTCAAAATTGACACAAAATAGTTTTTAAATCAAATATTATATTATTAATTGTTATTTTATTCCTAAAAATCTAAGGTTAGGCCAAATGACTTAGATAAGGATATATGTATTAATAATATACAATTTGGGGTTCGTTTGGCATGTTATAGTAAGTTTATTAACCATATAGTGAAAGAAAACAAAAAGACACGGTAAAAGTTAAATTATTTAACTTAGAGTTAAATCTAATTGATAAGGTTAAAATAATACCCTAAACTTGTCTAAATCCTATTGGTTGATAGGATTTCGACCCATCCCCACTTTAGCTTCGAAATAAGACCCTTTGGAACCATTATAAACCGATTTTTACTTTAATATAAAATAATATTTTGAGATATTCCTAAGGTGCCCCTCTCCTCCCCTATAAAAGGACACCTCCTCCCCCTCCTCCTCACACCAATTTGAGCACTCAAGCTCGGCCAACCCCTGCCAATTTCTCCTCTCCACTTCCCTAGAAACATCCTAGAGGTTCTGTTCTTCCTCAAAGACCAATTTTAGTGCCCTAAGAGGAGGTCTCAAAGAGGCACTTCAAAGAAGAGGTAATTACCGTTACCAATTCTTTCATCTTTATTTCTTCTTCCAATTCTTCTTCTTAGGTTGTTTCATTATGAAGTAATAACATCAGTATCACTCATATACTGATATGTTATTATAAGTATGAAACAACCCTATTTCACCATCTATCCATCCTACGGAAAAAGAAATCACCGCGCGTGCGTACGTACGGAATACAGTCTCCACGCCGTGGTGTAATCTATTTTCCACCACCACCTTACATGGATGGGTATAATGGTGTAAAGAATAACTATACATAGTTATTACAACATCATATTGATTCTGATATATTGTATAATCCACTCCAATTCAATTCAATATTTATAGAAATGATATCATCGCTCGTGCGTACGTACGGAATACCGTCTCCACGACGCGGTGAGATTCATTCTCCATGTTAACCATTTAAGAATGATTATAAAGTATATATAAGAAATAATAATGAAATATATGAAATTATAAAGCTACTGGATTTATGTATATATATATGTATGTCATCTACTTACTTCCATTTCAAGACAATAAGGAAAGTAAAACAGCGTTCATGCGTACGTACGGACTACCGTCTCCATGAACGGTGTTTTTCATTTTATTTATCTATCTATTATATATATATATATATACTGAATATATATGATATATAAATCATATTTTATATTCTGGAAGTAAGTAAATCATGATATAAGTAATAGTGATGTCAAGAACAACAAGTCAAAACACCTAAGATAAATGAAACGATTTTACCCAAAACGCTTCTTTAACATGGAATTTACAAAAGAACGGATAATATAATGTCATAAGTGAACCATATATGATATCATAACAATGAATATGATTCTGTAATAAGTCAATGACATTATTTAAACCATTATACAGGAGCTTCGGACACGTACAAAGCAAATCGGACCTAAGGTAAGGGATAAATTTTCAATCTCATTTTTATCCGAGATTGCTTATACTTAAGTATTTACTGGGGTTACGTTTAACATCCATGACCATGTTTTCTGAAAATGTTTTTATAAAATGTTTACCATTCTTCCATGAATTTTTAAAGTCATTTTTACCCTTTATTGACTTTTTACCACATTGTATGAATGGAATCTTTCCTTTGGTTACCATATAAGGTACTTTTTGACTTTTCCGACAAAAGTACGAGGAGAATGTTATTTTTAACTTATACGGCGTGAAAGGATTTTTACGGTTTCATAACACCTCATTTTCAAGAAGCTTCCTCTACAAGATTTCATGATTATTTTCAACAAAACCCTTATATTTTAAAATTTCATGGAATTTTGTGAAAAGAAAATGATTTTAAAGAAGAAAGGATATTTTCCTCAAGAATTCATTTCGAGTGTTTTTCTCAAAACTATTTTCCATCTAAGATGATATTATTTGATATTTATGTTTCAAGTAAAATGTCTCTATGATTTAAATGGTTCAATATTCTTACGATTGAATGATATCAATTGTTTATGGATTATGATGGCATGATGTTTAAGATTCCCATTTTTATTACATGGGTTGTGCAATGGTGTATGATTTATGATTTTGTGGCACACATAAGAATGGTATCATTATGAGATGGGTGGGACCTATATCTCCCTCCAATGCATTGGGTAAAGATTTTATATCTCATGAGATAGACATGGCTGGAATGGTAGGTTATACCGGTTCAGTGAAACAGGACTGAAACGAGGGTTACTCGATTCAGAAAGGGACTTTGTCCACTAAGATAGTCTTGGCAATGAGTCTTGACTAACAAGAAATGATTCTCTATGATTATGTGTGAATGCCACAAAGTTTCATGTTTTATGTTATGATTATTGTGATTTCATTTCACTACTATGATTTATCCCATGTTATGAAATTATGCTCTCTTTTGCAGGTTAAGATTTCCAAAAGTTATGTTCTTATGAATATGATGTGATTGATTTTTCTTTTGTTTACCCTTACTGAGCATTTGAGCTCACCCTTTTATGTTTTCTTTTCCCCAGGATATAAAGAAAGGTTCTAGGTAAAAAAAAGGGGAAGATCTTTATGGGAGATATTGAAGATCTTTCACCACGATTAGAAGATTACGTTCCGAGTTTCCAAAGACACTAAACTATTACGATCCTTGTGTGTGTGTTTTTGTTATGTACTAAGTATTCCGCAAAAGTAATGTAATGTCCATGTACGATAAGCTTCGGGTCTCTACAGTTGGTATCAGAGGAAAGGTTTAGTCAACCTTTGGAAACTAGGATGCGAGAACTTTAGTGAGATCCCTAGAGATATTTCTAAGGTATGTCTAGGGATGTCTCTAAGGATAAGTATGCGTATAGGTTATAGTACTAGAATTACGCTAACGATCATAGAATTAAACCTAAGATGTTAGATATTGAAGTTACTCCCCCTTTATTATGATTTTTGCCTCTCACACTATTCTTTTGGGTTTTAGAAAATGGCTGGAAACAAGATGATTCACGATAATGGAGGATATAATGGACAATGGAATGATATTTTTCATAATGAAATGGGATTTGGAAGTCCAAACATCATTATTATGCCGAATCAGCAATCTCATAATATGATCAATAGAGTAAAATTTGGTAAGTTTCCTGACTCGGCTAATAAGAGAAAGATGGAGTTTCATGATGATCATAGAGGAAAGAAAGTTCAATTTCCCCTATGGAAATCATGTGGGAAGAGGCATCAAGGAGAATGTTTCAAAGGAACTGGAAGATGCTTTGGGTGTGGAAAAGAAGGACACAAAGCAAGTAAATGCAAAGGAAAAGGTTCAGTTTACAACATGGATGAGGATAATGGTATTGCTACGACATCAACAATGGTTAAATGTTTTAAATGTGGAATGTACGGGCATTATGCAAACCAATGCCCTAAGGGAAAGTCTCATGAAGATAATCAGTATGGTCGTATGGGAAGTATTTATGTGGATGATGATGAAGAGACTACAAATGATATGTGAGATGAAAGAATTGTTGAAGCTCGGTCAATGGTTTAAGAATGTAGTGGAATGATTACATGTTTATCATGTGTAATGTTGTATAAGTAATCTCATGGCACAATGGAATAAAGAGACATGTAAGGATTGTTACGTTGTTGTCTGATTAATGTTACCAGTATCCATGAAAGGTTATTCAGATATTTTTGGAATGTAGATGATATGCGCATAATGAAGGGATAAGGAGAAAATAAAATGTTTGATAGTATTCATGAGCTCATGACTGATATAAGGAGAAGGTTATATCATGGTTTGAGTATATTGAATTTTTGGATTTTGGTATGTGGAAAGAGTTAACTTTTGACAGCATTCATGTTTTCACTAAGGTTTAATGGGTATTCATATTTTTCAAGAGAATACATCATTAAAGTATTCACATGATTGGAATGTGACCAACAAGATATATGGGGGATAAATGATGGTATTCACATGCTTGGTTGGCGACATTTCAAGTAATCATTTTCTTTATACTATGAGCTTGGACCGAAGTATTTTAGATAAGCCTAAAGATTGTAATGGATTATGTTAACCATAAGTTAGTATTGTTTAAGTATAGAACTTTTTTTTGATATTATTTATGTGATGTTATAGTAATGTAGTTTTAGAAAAAGGACAACCTGCAGGACGGGCGACAACCCATCGCTTCGAACAAGGCTGTGGGAATCGAACCCACAACCGAAGTGCGACTGGCCTTTATCGCCTACCACTGACCTACAGGAAGTCCCTGTTTAGTAGAAAACTAGTTTTATTATATTAAGCAGTATGATATGTGATGTATAAGTTCATTTTAGGAACCATATATGATTAATCTCACTATAGATCGACTTATGTATATAATTTTTGCTAACCTTTTGTTTGAGACAGATGGAATGACCCGTCATTCTATCACATGATCTGCCAACACTGCACGAATAACAAATTCAACTTCATTTATTTAAGAGATGAAGTGGAAATTGTTCAAGGCATGAACAATAGTGATATTGTACCAAAATAAAGTAAGTATTTATTGTAATTCAAATTTTCAACTTTAGGGAAATGATCTTGAAAACCAAAAATGTTGTCCTAGTGCCCTTATATCCGATGAATCAGATGGTACCCTAGATCATCACAAATTTATGGCTTTGCTAGCTTTTCTATAGCCATGTTCTCTACCACTCTCCATCAGAACATGATGGTTATATTTCTCTTCCATATCCATATTTTCACCTATGTGGAAACCCAGTGATTAGTTTATTTGGGTAACCGTTACGTTTCATACTTTTGTTTTTTAAAGATAAGTTTGGGTATTCCTTTTTACGATGTGGGTTTCTATCAAAGAAACTTTCAAATAGTAAACCATTTATAACCCCGACGAATTTCGAGGGCGAAATTCATTTTAAGGGGGGTAGAATGTAACATCCTGAGATTTTATGAAAAATATTCTTTTTTATTTCACTAATGTCTTGTGTTGTACGCTACACCAAAAGGAGCTTACACAACACGCATCCTTGACTTGCCTTGCATTACACTCAATCGCAACCTTCCTCGATAGCGTGTGTGGTACGTAATCCTGAGTTTCACGAAACAATGATATGCTATTAAAATATTATTAAAACTAGCCGTTATGAATAGTAATAACCACTTTTTAAATTTTAGAAATTTTAACTCTCAAAATGGACTTCATTTTTGGATTCGTAGTATCGAATTTAGCCTAAGGTGAAATTTTGGTACTTTTCGGATAACTTTCATATTCTGATGAATAGTGAAAATTACTAAATTATAATTAAAAAACAACTTTTTTAATAGAAATAATTAATAGTGATAAATCATTAATTTGAGTGGTTTTAAAGTATATTTAGAATATATTTTTACAATTTAATACAATGTTGGTCATTGGATGTAATTTCACATTTAAACTAGACATAAACAAGTGTCAATCTTTTGATAGATATTGTTTCTTAAAAACACGCTATTTGTTTTAACAGCGGGATTTAATTATAAAAATAATTAATGAAACTTTTATGTTATGATTTTGGTAAAATAGACTTCATTTTTGAATTCGGAATATGAAATATAGCTTGGGATGAAATTTTGGCATTGTTCTGAAAAAACATCAATTTTTGATGAATAGTGAAACTACTAAGTGGTAGGTTAAAAACTGAATTTTGCATAAAACTTAATTTTACCGCTTCTGTGAATGGAATTTCGAAAATCCGAGAGACACGGTTAATATCAAGGACTAAAATGTGGTTCAATGAGATGAAAATAATTTTTTGGTGAATAGTAACTTTTTACTTTTTTTTACCACGGTTAATAGTAAATAGGGTAACTAAGGGTAAATATGATATTAATATTACCCTAACACATGTCCTAATTCTATTGGACAAGTGTAATTCGACCAAAAACAAACTTAGGAATAAAATATGACCATTTAGGCCCACTTGGATTAGATTATGACATTTATTATTAATTTATTTAAAGAAGGGTTAAAATAGTTAAAATCAAAGTTTAATAAGTAAATAATTTTTAATATGGGGTTATACATAAGATAAATTCGACTATAAATATTCCTTAGAAAGCTAAAACGATTTCCTACATGATGGTATTTTATTTGTAATTTTTAGACATCATATAATATAATTTATTTATGACACAAAGATGATGCAGTAATTATCTTATTAATGAAATATTGACATAATTGATAATATAAATACCAAAATAAATGTAATTTAAGACTTTTTATGAATTCCACTAATTTTCTAGGTTACTATGATATATTAGTGTTGATTTAATCAACTTTGTTTGAACATATAATTCTGTTATGACTTTCACAAAAATCATATATCAAATAGTGTCAAAATTGACACAAAATAGTTTTTAAATCAAATATTATATTATTAATTGTTATTTTATTCCTAAAAATCTAAGGTTCGGCCAAATGACTTAGATAAGGATATATGTATTAATAATATACAATTTGGGGTTCTTTTGGCATGTTATAGTAAGTTTATTAACCATATAGTGAAAGAAAACAAAAAGACACGGTAAAAGTTAAATTATTTAACTTAGAGTTAAATCTAATTGATAAGGTTAAAATAATACCCTAAACTTGTCTAAATCCTATTGGTTGATAGGATTTCGACCCATCCCCACTTTAGCTTCGAAATAAGACCCTTTGGAACCATTATAAACCGATTTTTACTTTAATATAAAATAATATTTTGAGATATTCCTAAGGTGCCCCTCTCCTCCCCTATAAAAGGACACCTCCTCCCCCTCCTCCTCACACCAATTTGAGCACTCAACCTCGGCCAACCCCTGCCAATTTCTCCTCTCCACTTCCCTAGAAACATCCTAGAGGTTCTGGTCTTCCTCAAAGACCAATTTTAGTGCCCTAAGAGGAGGTCTCAAAGAGGCACTTCAAAGAAGAGGTAATTACCGTTACCAATTCTTTCATCTTTATTTCTTCTTCCAATTCTTCTTCTTAGGTTGTTTCATTATGAAGTAATAACATCAGTATCACTCATATACTGATATGTTATTATAAGTATGAAACAACCCTATTTCACCATCTATCCATCCTACGGAAAAAGAAATCACCGCGCGTGCGTACGTACGGAATACAGTCTCCACGCCGTGGTGTAATCTATTTTCCACCACCACCTTACATGGATGGGTATAATGGTGTAAATAATAACTATACATAGTTATTAAAACATCATATTGATTCTGATATATTGTATAATCCACTCCAATTCAATTCAATATTTATAGAAATGATATCATCGCTCGTGCGTACGTACGGAATACCGTCTCCACGACGCGATGAGATTCATTCTCCATGTTAACCATTTAAGAATGATTATAAAGTATATATAAGAAATAATAATGAAATATATGAAATTATAAAGCTACTGGATTTATGTATATATATATGTATGTCATCTACTTACTTCCATTTCAAGACAATAAGGAAAGTAAAACAGCGTTCATGCGTGCGTACGAACTACCGTCTCCATGAACGGTGTTTTTCATTTTATTTATATATCTATTATATATATATATATACTGAATATATATGATATATAAATCATATTTTATATTCTGGAAGTAAGTAAATCATGATATAAGTAATAGTGATGTCAAGAACAACAAGTCAAAACACCTAAGATAAATGAAACGATTTTACCCAAAACGCTTCTTTAACATGGAATTTACAAAAGAACGGATAATATAATGTCATAAGTGAACCATATATGATATCATAACAATGAATATGATTCTGTAATAAGTCAATGACATTATTTAAACCATTATACAGGAGCTTCGGACACGTACAAAGCAAATCGGACCTAAGGTAAGGGATAAATTTTCAATCTCATTTTTATCTGAGATTGCTTATACTTAAGTATTTACTGGGGTTACGTTTAACATCCATGACCATGTTTTCTAAAAATGTTTTTATAAAATGTTTACCATTCTTCCATGAATTTTTAAAGTCATTTTTACCCTTTATTGACTTTTTACCACATTGTATGAATGGAATCTTTCCTTTGGTTACCATATAAGGTACTTTTTGACTTTTCCGACAAAAGTACGAGGAGAATGTTATTTTTAACTTATACGGCGTGAAATGATTTTTACGGTTTCATAACACCTCATTTTCAAGAAGCTTCCTCTACAAGATTTCATGATTATTTTCAACAAAACCCTTATCTTTTAAAATTTCATGGAATTTTGTGAAAAGAAAATGATTTTAAAGAAGAAAGGATATTTTCCTCAAGAATTCATTTCGAGTGTTTTTCTCAAAACTATTTTCCATCTAAGATGATATTATTTGATATTTATGTTTCAAGTAAAATGTCTCTATGATTTAAATGGTTCAATATTCTTATGATTGAATGATATCAATTGTTTATGGATTATGATGGCATGATGTTTAAGATTCCCATTTTTATTACATGGGTTGTGCAATGGTGTATGATTTATGATTTTGTGGCACACATAAGAATGGTATCATTATGAGATGGGTGGGACCTATATCTCCCTCCAATTCATTGGGTAAAGATTTTATATCTCATGAGATAGACATGGCTGGAATGGTAGGTTATACCGGTTCAGTGAAACAGGACTGAAACGAGGGTTACTCGATTCAGAAAGGGACTTTTTCCACTAAGATAGTCTTGGCAATGAGTCTTGACTAACAAGAAATGATTCTCTATGATTATGTGTGAATGCCACAAAGTTTCATGTTTTATGTTATGATTATTGTGATTTCATTTCACTACTATGATTTATCCCATGTTATGAAATTATGCTCTCTTTTGCAGGTTAAGATTTCCAAAAGTTATGTTCTTATGAATATGATGTGATTGATTTTTCTTTTGTTTACCCTTACTGAGCATTTGAGCTCACCCTTTTATGTTTTCTTTTCCCCAGGATATAAAGAAAGGTTCTAGGTAAAAAAAAAGGGGAAGATCTTTATGGGAGATATTGAAGATCTTTCACCACGATTAGAAGATTACGTTCCGAGTTTCCAAAGACACTAAACTATTACGATCCTTGTGTGTGTGTTTTTGTTATGTACTAATTATTCCGCAAAAGTAATGTAATGTCCATGTACGATAAGCTTCGTGTCTCTACACAACACACCATGTGTTTGGGGTGTTACATGACCAGTTGTGGCAGGAGTACATACCCATGTGAAAGGCTTTAGGGAACACGTCGTGTAGTCATTATACACGTCATGTATCCATGTTTTGAAAAACTTGAATGCTTTATTTCTCCTATTCATTTCTTTCAACTCTAGTTTTTCGACCCTTTTAATCTTGATCTAAGGTGTGCACTTGACCTTGTAGAGTCATGCCACCGAGATGTCCTTTATTTGCCCTCTAGTTACAGGGCAGTGATCAGACACCAGACATGGCTGACCAGGGACTACCAGTAGATCCTCCAGTTGTGCCAATCTTGTCACCAGTTGTCATTCCAGAAACCAATGTTGATGCATAGTTTCAAGAGGGATTTATGAGGTTTATGTAGACCTTCTGAGGAGTACCGCATCCTGCCCAGTCTATGAAAGAGTTGACGCGAGTTTTCCAGCAGCAGCAGCATCCCACCTTTATAGGGGAAGGAAGACCTCAGGCTGCAGATTCATGGTTAAAAGCCATGATTTCTATCTTCGATCATATGGAGATTCCTCTAGAGAGGAGGGTGAAGCTCGCTACGTACATGCTTCGAGATTCTCCCAAGAGATGGTGGGATGTGATCTCACAGGAGGGAAACTAGCAACTTATGGCCTAGGATGAGTTCCAGTATGCCTTTTACGGCTACTTCTATCTGGAGACTTTGTGGGCTGACCAATCCTGAGATTTCATGAGTCTGGAGCAGAGTACTCTTTCTATTGTGGAGTATTCTTCTCGCATTATAGAGATTCAGTGATTTACACCTATTCTAGGAAAAGATGAGTTATTCCTAGCAAGGAAGTTCGAGGATGGTCTCAGGCATGACATCTGATCTTAGGTGAACATCTTCATCTTGACTTCCATCACATCTATAGTCAACCATGCACTGATCACAGAGAAAAATATGAGAGATTCTGGAGTTTTGAGCCAGGGCAGATCAAAATCCAAGGTTAGTATCCCTCCTGCTGACAGTAGGAAGCGCCATAGGGAGTCTACGCATGGAGATATGAGGAGGTGTGAGACACCTTCAGGTATCTAGGTGGTGTGCTACTAGTGCGGGAAGAGTGAGAATACGAGGCCACACTAACCGAGAGACCCAGTGGTGTGCCGATCTTACGGAAAGATGGTTCATCTTCAGCATTTCTGTCAAATCTTCTCACCGGAAGCTGGTGACAGGGATTTTTCTATGAATCCTCATTCAAGAGCAGCACCACCAGTATCACACCAATCAGGGAACTGGAGTTCTTCCAACCATTCAGGTCGAGGTGGGGGTTGTGGTTGTGGTAGTCAGTCACCAGGATTTCAGTGACAATATGGTGGATCAGCTCGGAGTGGTCAGGCAGGGTCACAGGGCCATGGTATAGGTCAGATTTTTGCAGTGGAGCAGACCCAGCAGGAGCAGGATTCCAGACCCTCTATATTTTGAGGTACGATTCTAGTTTCCTCAGAGCATCTGCTCTTTTCGATATAGGGGCTTCCCATAGATTTATATTTATTGATGTTGTGGAGATCCTTGGGCTCTGTATCTTTTCTTCTGCTGATATATTGATGCTAGAAACTCTGTTGGGTACTAGAACGGTTAGTGTACGTTGGTACAAGGACTTCCCTTTAGAGGTCAGTGGGTGTCACTTCTCATGGGACCTCTATGTCTTGGAGATGAAAGGTTATGACATCATTCTTGGAATGGATTGGTTAGTTCCCTTCCAGGCTTGTGTCGATTTCTATCATCGTAGGGTGAGTTTCACATCACTAGAAGGCATATTGTTTCTTCATAAGGGAGAATGGGATGTCCAGGAGAGTAGAGAAGGACCTGAGCATCATGGGTTGGGAGGAGTGACAACCCAGATTTCTAGTTTATATTTGGATGACCAGGGGACTTCATAGATGGACTTTCCTCTAGCGGTGGATCATTTCAGGGACATCTTTCTAGAGGACTTTTCATGTTTTCCTCTAGAGTGAGAGGTGGAATTTTCTATTGATTTTGTGTCAGGAGTGGAACTGGTTTCTATTATTCCTTATAGGATGGATACACCAGAGTTACATGAGCTCAAGGAGTAGTTGGAGGAGTTGCAGAAAAAGGGTTTCATCTAACCTAGTACTTCTCCTTGGGTTTCACCTATCCTATTTGCGAAGAAGGCAGATGGTACCCTCAGAATTTGTGTGGATTATCGGAAGTTCAAACAGTTGATGGTAAATAACCGATATCCCTTTCCATGGATCGATGATCTTTTTTATCATCTTCAAGGATCTTGGGTGTTCTCAAAGATTGACTTGAGAACCAGTTATCATCAGTTCCGCATTAGACTATCTGATATACCTCTTACAGCCTTTCAGAGTAAGTATGGTCTATATGAGTATGTGGTTATGCCGTTCAGTCTCACGAATGCGCCTGTAGTCTTCATGGAACTGATGAACCAAGTGTTTCATCCATACTTGGATTCTTTTGTGGTAGTCTTCGTAGATGATATCTTGGTGTAATCTCACACTTGACACGAACATGCCACACATCTTGAGATATTTTTGAGTACACTGAGAGAGATTCAGTTATATGATAAGATCTCAAAATTCCACTTTTGGATGGATCATATTCACTTTCTAGGTCATGTTATCTCAGAGACAGAAGTATCAGTAGACCCAAAGAAAGTGAGAGCAGTAGTTTCCTCATAGAAGTTGAAGAAATTCCTTGAGGAATGGAGTTTTCTAGGGTTGGCTGGTTACTAAAGATGTTTCATACAGGACTTTTCAGGTTTAGCAGCACCACTGATGGGCCTGACAAAGAAGGGTGTGAAGTTATTAGGGTCATATTCTTGTGAGTCATCCTTTCAAGAGCTGAAAGGGAGGTTGACTTCAGCACTGATACTAGTATTTCCATAGTCAGGAAAGAGCTATATTGTTTACTGTGATGCTTCATGTATCGGTTTGGGAGCTGTGCTTATGCAAGGGGAAGGATTATTTACGTACAGGTATCGGAAGTTGAGGCCACATGAGAGTAATTACCCGATGCACGATCTCAAGTTGGCTATAGTTGTTCATGCTTTAAGTTGTTGGAGACATTATCTTATGGGAGAGAATTTTGTGGTTTTCACCAACCAAAAAATTCTCAAGTATATCTTCACTCAACATGATCTAAATCTGAGACAGTGAAGGGCGTTTGAGTACCTTCAGTATTTTGACTTTGAGATTGCCTATACACCTGGGAAAGGAAACACAGTGGCTGATGCATTGATCATGAGGACTTAGATATAGGCAGTTTATGAGGCCAGCAGTGAGTGGAAGCTTATGGATCTGTTCTCTGAGATGCATTTGGAGGTGCATGATAGGAAGTGGTGGATGTTTCTTTCTTCTGTAGTTATTTCCTCTACTCTTCTTGATCTAGTGCAAATGAAGCAGGTATCAGATTCTGAAGGCATAGTCCTACGGGAGATCGTGTCAGGAGATGACCCTATTCCCAGAAGGACCACAGGTGAGGAAGAGATCTTGCATTTTCATGGGCCTGTATGGGTGTCAGCAGACATACGCAAGGAGCTGATGCAGGAATTTTATTCCTTAGTTTGGGAAGTTTATCCTAGAGTCACCAAAATGTATCGTGATCTACACCATCAGTATTGGTGGCCAGGTACGAAGAGAGATGTTGTTGGTTTTTTTATGATGTGTTTCACCTGTCAGTAAGTGGAGGCAGTGCATCAATGACTAGTAGGGCTTTTACAGCATTTACCCATTCTCGATTGGAAGAGGAATGATGTCGCGATGGATTTCATGATAGGTTTGTCAAGGTTGCCTCTAGGGAATGATGTAGTATGGGTTTTCATTGACAGACTCACGAAGGTTTCTCACTTCTTGCCAACTAAGGAGACCTTCAGTGTTGATGATCTGGGAATATTTTACATCCGAGAGATTATACGTATACATGGAGTTTCACACTCCATTGTTTTTGAAAGGGATTCTCATTTTACTTCTTGGGTTTGGAAGGGTCTATATAAGGCATTGGGTACACAGGTACTTTTGAGTACAGCTTACCACCCCTAGATAGATGGCCAGTCTGAACGTGTGATTCAAGTGCTTGAGGACATGCTTCAAGCATGCATCCTAGATTTTGGAGGTTCTTGGGAGAAACACATACCTATTGTGGATTTTTCCTACAATAATAGTTTTCAATAATCTATTCAGATGGCACCTTATGAGGATTTGTATGGTAGGCCATATTGATCACCCTTATATTGGATGGTGGCAGGAGAGGCACCTATGCTGGGACCTCATCCTGTCCAGGAGACCACCGAGTAGTTAGAGTTGATTCGGAAGAGGATGACTACTGAACAGTCTCGACAGAAGTCTTATGTTGATCAACAGAGTTGACCTATGGGGTTTAAGGTCAGAGATCAAGTTTTTCGGTATTTCACACCAAGGTTGGGAAATAGGTGGATTAGGAGATAGGGAAAGCTTTCACAGAGGTAAGTTGGACCGTTTGAGGTTTTGGAGAGAGTTGGTCCGGTTGCTTATCAGTTTCAATTACCTAGGAGGTACTAGGCTATGCATGATGTCTTCCATGTTTCTCAGCTTCGATGTTACTTCTCAGATAGTCTCATGTTTTCCAACCTGAGGAAGTTGAGTTAGAGGTGGATGCATCTTTCGAGGAGCATCTGATCCGGATTGTTGATCGCAGTACGAAGGTTCTCTGTGGCTAGTCTATTCCTTTGGTATGAGTACTTTGGTAGTATGGGTGAGTATAGGATGAGACCTAGGAGAGGGAGGCTGATGTACGATCATAGTGGCAGAAGCTTTTCTAGGATTATTCTTATATTCTGCCTTGCTAGGGAAATTCAGGGATGAATTTCTTAAATGGGGGAAGTTTGTAAGAACTTGGATCTTCTTTTTAG